>QVRM01003330.1:0-600000 GCA_003439945.1 Dermanyssus gallinae
AAAAAAAATGCCGCTGCAAAGCACTGCGTCAGATACCCATTCAGCCTTCCACTTGGTTATTGCGATGTTTGGCTCGCACAGCAGGCAGAAACTCATAGCCTCTCTCCGTACTGTCTCCTCGAGCCTACCATGGGCTCTAGCCTTGTATGGTGACGATGCTGTATGTCTTCAGGAAGTCCTTTATAAAAGCAAACATCTTTCTTGAAACTTAAGTTTATCCCTTGGCGTTTTAAAGAACACTGTCTTGGAACCGAGCCAAACGGACCCTGCTCGTCAATGAACGCCGCATAGGCTGATTTTCCGCCAAACATTATTGTTCTAATCACTTGTAGTGCTCGATAACGAGAGCACTGAATAGGGGGATTGCCGGTTTCCAACAAAACTAAAATGTTTGTCCGGATTGTGCCAGATAACTCACAGGAAAATAATACTAGCGGCAGATCTCATGTAAGACTATTTTAAATATATGACGGCTTAGCTAGAAGAAGATAATTCTAACAGGTTTGCTAACCATCTTCTTTAGCATGACATAATAAAGAAATCCTACAAGTAACTAAAAAAGAGTGGGGGGATTACTTTACTGAGCTTGCGCACAGTTTGATTCTAGCACTTCAGGAGGAGCTACAAAACGGCGAAGAAATTCGCCTAGACGGATATATTCTCTCAGAGATAGACGTGCTTAACTACTGTTTTTCTGATGCAAACGACATTATTTAAAATAAATACTCAAAGGGCGCAATAAAAGTGACTTACAGTTACTATTATATGTATACTGCATATCTGCAGATAATAGTGAATGCTAGAAAAAAACAGAATTTTATATATATTATAAAAGTGATACTATTGTCACTTTCCGCACATAAATTACCGTGCAACATTTTAAGAAGAAAAAAAACGTGTATACACGTTCGTTGTTTTCGTATCAAACAGAACTCTCTGTAGCATTGGCACTTTGGCACAGATTATTGCAACACGGCTACAACTGGGACGTCATTAGCCTCGGGTTCGATGACAACGACACGTACCGACTTTAAAACCTCCTTTTCAAGATTTGCGGGTTTGAGGCAATGTTAGTATAAGTAGATAACGTCTACTCATTCCGTTCATGTAGTCCTTTTAGTGGCATAATGTGCTGAACGCATCCCTAGATGACTGCTCTTTAAGAGTAAAATAATGCTTTGTTTCGTATCTTGGTCAAGAAGTATAACGGCGTGCTGTCATATCTGTTGCCCCATATGCTACTCCTGAACTCTACTCACTTTTCGCTTATAGGTCGGTTCGTGATTAGGGTGCGCAAGATGCTTCACATGCAAAGAGTTGCTCCGAGCACAAACATGTTTTTGTGATTAGCAACTTCGATGCCAGCGGAGACTGGGAACACTGGGGCAGCATAGCATCACGTCCAGCTGATACAAACAGAGCAAGCGGAACGGGGTGAGGCCTGTCTGCCCAGAGCGTCATCAGAGGACCACGAGCAGCCCAAGATGGTAACACCAGTCGAGGGCTGGGTTGGGACAAAAACACCAACGCGCTCTGATTGCACTACAACAGGCGGCACTAGCCGGTACCCAAAGCCCTTCCTTCTCTTCCTTCATTCCCATCCCCACAGAACCGCACCTCGGCTCGTCCAATGGAGTAGTTGCACGAAATTCGCTTGCGACGTGGGACAATCCTTCCCCCGTACATAAAATCGGCCGAAGGGGGCACCGCCTGGAGAGGGCTGAAGAGAGGTGAGCATGCGGGCAAACAAGTCTTATGTGAGGCTCGCCGTTGTCGTTCCGGGCGTATTCGCCGCTATCGTGTAGTGGCCGACATCGACATCAGGCATCCGTTCATTGATGAACCAAACAAATTGTAGTAGATTGTACGTATACGGAGATGACATCAGGAGGAGGCCGGGAATTACCCACGCACAGTGTGCTCACCAACAGGTACTAACCAGGAACAGATAAAAAAAAGTGCACAGCAGACAATGCCCAAAGCGGAAAAAGCCCGCTGGCGGAAATAGGAGGAATTGACTCTCGCTCCCATGGACAATTACCCTAATGCGTAGAAGAGAATATGCATGCACTCTCGTTGTGCATTCACACATATATTTTTGTTAAGGGCATATGTTAATACTACTAAAATTAATCTATGATGATGTTTATTACCGAACAAATAGTTACATTATATGAGCATATTTTCTGTGTAATATACAATAGATGTATGGTTGAAGGGGAGCACAAATTATACCACTGTATTATTATGTACGATACGGTGGGACAAAATGTCGCCATGGTAAACGGACACAGAACAGCGTGATTATAACGGCTACCGCATGCGTGAGCCGAGGAGTGAACAAATGACGCAAAAATCGCTTCAGATGAATAACTGGCGCCGCTAATACCTGGAAACGTCCTATCGGATGATTTTTGTATTAAGGCTGAAGTGCGTCGCTATTTCCCTGGAGTGGAACATTAGTAGTTTGCAATAGTATAAGGAAATGCCTGCCGCATACGACTACCCATTATCGCTGACGCAAATGTTACCACCCAAATCCTACTAGGATGCGGACGTTAATCTCAACGAGAACGGCGTCATAATGAAGCCTCTTGATCAGCACCAAATCATTACAGCTCGGCATAGACGCCAACAACAAAATAAAAAATACGTTTTTTACCTATATTATTACTAAAAAATACTTAATATAAATTGTATTTAGCATATATAAATTTTATACATTGTATTTATTACGTATGGGCATCCTGTTATCGTTCTATGTAGGGTAAAAGAGGGAGTCAGTTTGCCACTCTACACAGCTGGTTCCGTTTGCGTATGATATTTGTTCTATTGATTCGTATTCTTGCCATCCGGATTTCAACTTAGTGACTTCTTGAAGTGAGCTCTTTGGCTCTAGGTTTCAGGGAATCTGTCTAGAAACTTGTGTGGCTGTTGTGGAAGCCCTGCGACTTGCCCGTCATAGGTCGTTGGGCCTTGCTAAGGAGGCGGCGTGTTATAACCCTGGTAGGCGTGCGCTCTTAGCATAGTGCGGCATATAGCATGATGCTATCTACTACTGATACTAGGAGACGATGTCGAGAGTCGGTTGGCGCTCTGGTCCGCGGGAGGGTTTTTCGCAAATCTGCTAAGACGTTGGAAGCTTTTTTGCTACATAGCGCACATAAAGTGTTCCTCTGAGAGTTCTATCCAAGATCGCGCTTAGGTATTTCGCCCTGGGTTAGTCCCAGTACGGGCCTAGTACAAACCGCGTTTTTCAGTTAGTCCCTCCAAAAAAAATACGGGCCCTTGGGAGACCCTCGCTGTGGCGGCATAGTCCATGCCTTTGTAGGTTGATGCTTGGCCTTTTAGGTGCGACTCTAGGATGCGTCGTAAGCAAGGAGGTATTTGTAGTTAGTGGGCGGTCTTCGGGTAAGCCCTGACATCGATACCACCTGTGACCAGCTGGAGAGGACGATGAGAAGTGCAGTGAAGTGGAAAAGGTTATGGCAGAAGAGATCACGTTCGTGGTACTCTCGAGCCTGCTACCTCGCCCACGGTGAAGTGCTCGGACTCCTGCGCGAAGCAAGAGCCAGAGCACCATCATCACTGCAAGCCAGGCGGGACTACTTTGAGCGTAGCAAGGCCTATATGAGACTCTGCTATGATCACAAAAGGGAACACGCGAGGCGGGAGGAACGACGGCTGCTCGAAAGAGCAGAACGAGAGCCCTCAGCTTACATCGTGCGACCTCGTAGGGCGGTGAATCCGCTTAGTGACGGACAGGTAAAGAGCCACCTAACTAATCTCTTATTCAATCGTGACGTTGCGGCCGTATCTCCAATCGAACAGCATCCGCTTACATTGGAGCATTACAACATGAATCTGCCTTTCGAGGTGGAGGAGGTGTGCCAGGTCCTACGGTCACTCCCTGAGAGAAAGAGCTCAGGGCCCGATCAAGTCTGCTATGAGCATTGGATTTAGTCACTCCCTCTCTTGGCAGAAACTCTTTGTGATTTCATTAATGAAGTTATAAAGAGGGGGCGGATGCCTAAAGTCTGGCATGTCGCCAGGCTCTCTCTTCTGTTCAAGGGTAGGCATGGTGATAACAAGCAGGATCCAAATCTCTACCGTGGAGTGGCGTTAGAACGCACATTGAAGAAGATTTTCTGTAAGTTGGTTATTCGGCGGATTGAGCGCGTGACCGAAGAGGCACTTCCACCGGAGCAATTCGGCTTTAGGAGAGGCTGAGACACCCGTGATGCAATCCACGTTCTCCAGTCAGAAATCGGGCGAGCTGTGGCACAACCCAGAGGTCACCTGTATGCAGTCTTTATTGACTGCGTCAAGGCCTTTGACAAAGCCTCTCGCTATCTACTGGTTGAAGCATTCCAACAAGCAGGAGTGGGTGGCTCTCTCCTGAGTGTAATAGCAAGTTTGCCTTGAGGAGGACACCTTGTTGGTAGACGCTGACCAGGGTGTATTGGAGATTAAGCAAAATGTGGGAACTCCGTAAGGAGACCCGCTGAGCTGCGTCTCGTTTACACTTTTCATTGCTGACCTCGTCGGTTACGTCCGACAAGAGTACCAAAACGCCGTGGTGGTGATATATGCAGATGATATCGTGGTCGCTCATCGCAACCTAGGTGCCATGAAGCGCATTACCTCTATGATAGAGGCGTTCCTAGCCTCGAAGGGACTTGAGATAAACACCAGGAAGACCAAAGCCATGAAATTCAGGCGTGGAGGTCGATTGGCTGCCAGAGACGTTATAGGTTGCTGCGGCCAACCATTGGAGTTTGTTAACTCTTTCCTGTATCTTGGCCTTCGGGTTCATTATACGGGAACGACGTTCACAGCGCATATAAACGAAACAGTACGGAAGGCACTTGTCTCTCTTTACGGGGCAATGTCCGCAGACTTTCTGTTTTCTCAGCAGTGAGGCTTTTCATGCTTAAGATTGTTCCGGGGCTGATGTATGGCATTGACAGGGTGTGGAGCCACCTCACACTGGCGAATTTTAACTAGCTTGAGAGGTGTTTCTCATTATATATGCTCATATATAAGTTTTGCTTGCCTATTCGAGCAAGGAGTCGCTTTGTATATCTCATGTCAGGCTGTTCACCGGCTACTGAAACAATCCGACTAAGGCTGAAGATGCCGCGTACAGTACCATACAAATGTTTTATTTCTGAATGGGAAGCTAAAGTCGAACACGCCAGACGGGAGGTCGGTGGTTTGGACGTTTTCAATGCCGTGCACCTTTGGTCTGGTCCTGCTTGTGACAGTCGCCACGTTTACACCAGGTACACAGTGCATGGTTATCACTACCTGGTATGTTCAAACGCAGCCTTTCACGAGGAGTACAAGTTGTGCACCTGCCGGTTCTGCCTGCAGAGGTGTGCCAAGTACAATGCAGTGGAATTCACAGCGCTGGACAACAAATCGTTGCACTACTTCTCTCGCCGAAAGCGTGAAGAAGATAGAGTATTATGAAGAAACATCTTGAACTGTATATTATACTCAATCTGAGTGAAATAAATATAATTGAATATATATATATATATATATATAGTAACAGGGTCCTGCAGCCTGTTACAAATAGTGTGTCAATGCATTTTCACGTCTGCAATTCTGCTCTCTAAGGAGAGAAATATATGTTACATGAAAATTACTAACGCCAACGCAATCGTAAACATCCTGCCAATTATTTGGTAGTCAAATAAATGCAGATGCAGACTGTTAGACCCGGTCGCCGAGTTGATCCCGCTGGGTGCCCGGGCCGGCTCGAGATCCCTTTGAAGACAAAGAAGGAAAGATGAATCATTGGTAGTACCTAGAAAAAAAAGCGGCCCTTGCGGTTATATAAGTCTACTGTACGATTAGCACTAACGTACCGGCAAAATATCTTCTCTGGGTCCTGAAAACTGAGGAGAAGTGAGGACTGTGGAAAAACGGTCGGTTTCCAGTAAAAAAAATAGCAGTGGGCGCATGGTAGGCTAAATAGGGCTTTGTTCCTTCTGGGGCGCCGTTACACATTCCAATCCCTCATCCTAGGCATAAAAAATCGATACTTACAATCTTCTAAGCTGACAGGAACTTCCTTGTTGATCATCATATTTCTTAAACCCATAGTGAATATGCATAAAATATGCTAGGTACTAGAACCACGGCGATTGCAAAACTCAGGGACAAATGGGCTCATGAGGGAAACGGACGGAAAACATATATCATAGCCCTTCGTTAGAAGTTCATAGACTACAACTGCGGCTTCACTTCTGGAGGGAAGCTAGAAGCAGCCATGTCTAAAGAGGTACTATAGAAGAGGGAAGCTCTGGGAGAGCCAAATCTCCACATGCATATAACGTGACGTTAAAAGGTACGAGTTCCCAGCACGGCCGACGATGGGGGAATCTGTTTACGAAACCCTTACTTGACCTCTGAGGGCGAGACTTGCCTTTCCTCGATTGCGCCGTTGAGTCTGCCCGCGTGTATTAACCATAGCCTTGGGAATCATGTTAGAGGCAGATAGGCGCGTAGGCTGAGGCCGAGCATAGAATGCCCATGCCTTTGAGATAAGTACCAGGCAGGTCTTCTTGCAATCTTTCGAGGCCGCTGGACTTTTTTTTATTAGGCATTTGCGCGCTTCCGAGGGTATGCCGTCCGGTCATGAGGCCGTGTCCTCTGACATCATTCCAGCCGCTAGCTGGATCTCTTTATGTCATACAGGTGGTATATCCTTTTCTTCCACCGTTATCGGATCTTTGTCTACCTCTGTCTGGGTAGGGAAAAGGTGAGCCACAATGGCGTCTGTCAGGTCTGGTGGCTCTCGTGTCCAGTTTGCCCACTACGTTTTTGTAAGGCTTCCCCATACGTACTGCTCAATCTAATCGATCAATTGATGCCTGCACCGAAGCTTACTCTTTCTGATAGTAATCCTGATGTTCCAGCGTTTTTTACCTCTTTCTTCACGCCACTACTCATCGGCCCTTTTGGCTTTCTCGCGGGCTCTACTGAATCGGGCTTCAATGCCCTCTCTCCGTGCAACAGCCAGCTTGGGGAACCACCAGTATTTTAGCGGAGCTTTTCGCGGGTGTACTGAAACTGGCGCCGCTTTCTCGCATGCTTTTCAAATGTTGTTATCTAAGCTTTTCTTATCGAAGATGTCCCGCAAATTCCCGCAGCCCCTGACTAGCTCCTTCTCAAGCGTGGCCGTCCCGGGTCTCTTCGGTATTGTCTATATGAAATACACCATTTTTGATAACTTTGTGGCATTAATTGGGCGTATTTTTTAAATGCCCGCCGAATATTTCCCTTCAGTACGGAGTCTACTTGTAACCTGGGTTTTATACCCGGGACGCTTAGAGAGGCAGCATACGCGGACTTGTTAAGATATCTATATATATACAGGTAGTTCAACAAGTTCTTAAAATGAGCTTTTCAGAATTCGAATTCGCGCTTTCACCGCTATTGGAAACGGCAACTTTTCGATTGCTAGCAGTTAAAATATTATGGTGATTGGCCGTTGCGATTTCGTTTGATCGCTTTCCCGTGCAACGTATCGGCGTGATTTTGAAACATTGAGAAAAAAAGAGTTTCGAGTGGTTATCAAGCGTTTTTATTTTAAAAGTTGGAATGCGACCCAAGTGAAAACTGAGTTAGACGAGGTGTACGGTGACTTTGCGCCATACTTTGCCACTGTTTCCAACTGGATTAATGAGTTAAAAAGAGGTCGCAGGAACACCGAGGATGAACTACGTTCAGGACGCCCAAAAACGGCAACTGATAAGGAAAACGTGGAAAAAGTGCAGAAAATCGTTGCCGCAGATAAGCGAGTGAACATTAAGGAGATATCGGAGGCCTTGGGGATAAGTTTGGGTAGTGTGCATTTCATCCTGCACGAGAACTTGAAGATGAAAAAACTCAGATCAAAATGAGTGCCGCATTTGCTCAACCAAGGCCAAAAAGACGCGCGTGTTTCCGCTTCACAGCGAAATTTAGCCAAGTTGTCGAAAAATCTGTCGGATTTTTGGCGCAGATTTGTGACCGTCGATGAAAGCTGGGTCCATCACTACACTCCCGAGACCCAAGAAGCATCTCGCCAATGGTGTGCACCTAGTGAAGAACCTCCGAAGAGGGTGCGGACAACGGCATCGGCCGGAAAGATGATGGCTACGGTTTTTTGGGACCAACGTGGAATAATTCTGGTCGACTACCTTGAGAGCGGTAAAACGATCTCAGGAGAATATTATGCAGGACTGCTGGACTGCCTGAAGCAAAAACTCATCGTGAAACGGTCCGTTTTGCAGAATAAGGTTGTCCTGTTTCACCAGGGCAATGCTCCTGCACACAAGTCGCGGCAAGCATCGGCAAAACTGGCCCAACTGAGGTTCGAACTTATTGAACAACCTTTCTATTCTCCAGACCAGGCCCCCTCTGATTATTTCCTCTTCAGACATTTGAAGAATCGTCTCGGTGGAAAGCGTTTTTCCAGCAATGAAGAGGTTACAACTGCTGTCAATGCCTATTTGCAGTCTAAAGACGCGGAATTTTACTCAAGAGGTATTAATGCTCTGAAATATCGGTGGGAAAAGTGTATTGAGCTTCTCGGGGAGTATATCGAATAAGAAAAAATTAAAAACAAGATTTGGAAAATTCTTGGTTTTCATTTTAAGAACTTGTTGAACTACCTGTATATATACTATGTGTCTGACTATTTATTAAAAACCATATCTAAGTTGGCTTTAATTTCCGTTGCCTAATATATAATTTGAACTGCAGCGTATTAAATATGCTATTGTTTAAACTTTTTTATCTGCCCCGTTGTCACTAAATGATCTGAAATGTTAGCTGCGAGACATAATACAAACGCAATTCAAAACCATTATACCTTATATTTGTTACTCCTGAAGAACGTTTCTCTCCGGCGTTATAGTCGGCATTAGCTTTTTGTAAAAATTGCGCACAAACAAGACTATGAACTCTTTGATTCATCTACTATGTATATCATGTTTGGGTATTTTGTGAAATAAGCCAGTCCTGAGCTGACCCCGGCGGCTGACGCATAAATGATATAGACTGGTCTCTACAATTGCAACGGACGACCAAGGTAAATAAATTTGCCAATAAAAGAAGGAGGCAGAAACGTCTTGTGTAGGATGAAATTTCTCAAAGTAGTTATTCTGTTACTTGTTCTCATACAAAGTTGTGCAAAACCTACGTTTGTAGAACCAGTAAATGCATGAAGGAACTGATCATATCGGCGTGTTCCGCGCAAATTCTGCATAATCTGAATGACACTCAATACAAGCTAACGAAAGGCAAATAGTTCGTATTCGTCGTATTCACGCCCGAGCTTATCTACACGAAACTGCGTGAAACAAAGAGGAAGTGCAGCCTGACACCCGACGGGCTCCCGCCAATTTTCTTTAACGAATTGGCCTTAGCCCTCGCGGAACCTTTGGCAATGATTTCGAAGATGGAAAGGTCCCCCTAATTTTTAAAGAGTCTGTTGTAACGGCTGTGCACAAAAAGGGACCGCGATCCCTTCCAGAAAACTACCGACCGGTAGCTCAAGGCTCTATACCGTGCCTTATCATGGAAAAAATTATCGTCGATGAAATTTATAACTACCTCGACGCCTATGAACTCTTGGACCCTCATCAGCATGGGTTTAGAAAGGGGCGCTCTACTGGAACTCAGCTTCTCGAGGTCTGCCACGATTGGGCTATTGCGCGTAACAGGGCCATCCCCATACATGCGGTCTACTTTGACTTCTCGCGAGCATTCGACAGGGTAAATCATAAGATTCTTTTATCTAAAATGGCGGCGCTAGGAATTGGCCCTCGAATCCTGGCTTGGTGTCACTCTTATCTGACGGAACGTTCCTTCGCCGTAAAAGTCAGTGACTCGGTCTCGAAGCGCTCCCCATGCCCTTCTGGGGTTCCTCAAGGCTCCTGCCTAGGCCCTCTTATGTATATAATCTTTGCTCAGGACTTGGGAGTATGTCTTCGCAACCTGAACATAACATACAAAATGTATGCAGATGATTTAAAAATATATGCCCAGATTAGAGGAAACGAGGACCGCCTGAATATTCAAGCAGCCATTAATAGAATTGCCACCTGGTGTGAGCTAAATGATATGGTAATTTCAGTTCCAAAGTGCGCGGTCCTGAAGACAGCTCCCGACAACTTCAAGTACCAGCTAAATGATTTTCCTATACCTGAGGTAACATCCTACAAGGACCTAGGAGTTACGTTCGATAGACATATGAAGTTTCGGGCGCACATTACCGGTTCAGCAAAAGCTGCCTCTCGACTAAGTAATCTTATACTAAGAGTATTCTCATCGCAAGATGCCTCCAAATACCTGCGTCTTTATGAAGCCCTAGTAGTGCCAAAATGGTCATACTGTGCTCACGTGTGGACGCCTTTTTACGACAAGGATATATGTTTGCTGCAGCGTATTCAGGACAAGTTTTTAAAGAGAGTTTCAAGAAGATGCAACTTGACGCGTGACAAAGTCGTACTCCCAAGTGTCGCGGAGTACCAGCGTCGTGTTGACTACCGCGTTTTTAAATATCTTATACGCAATGATCAGATTAATAAGTTTTACCACGTGCGATCAAACAGCCTACGGAGTCGCGGTTCCATTCAACCGCACGAGATAGCCAATGTGGCAGTCGTTAACCACTCATTTGTTTGGCGAACAGCTCGCCTTGCCCGCGAATGCGAGCAATTCATTTCCATTGTTCAACCCCTTTTTTTAAATAAAAGAGACATTTGTATTGTATTGTAGTTGAATTGAGGAAAGTCATAAAAAGTCGAGATGTTATTATGCCTTACGTTGAAGCTTTCACGGGCAGAACCGCAGATAAACCGCCAGGAAATGTTGCTATTACAACCAAAATTTTACGCTTAAGGATACTTTTCACGCAGTAGCAAATCCAATGTTCATCATTTTGGTACCAAAGTGATGGTGCTGCGTTACGCAGTTGTCGAGTAACTAAGCTGTTTCGACAGCCATATTTGTTATGTTTAACGTTGAAGCTTTCACGTTCAGAACCGCAACATTTGGCTAATGCTTTTCTGCCCCCTCCTTCTATTGGAAAAAATATTTCTTCTAGCCAAGTTTTACCAATTTTCCAAATATGTACCTAACTTTCTCATACACCCTTGCTGAAGCAGGCCAAAATGCTAGCAAGTATGCATGCTTTTGCTTTTAATATGGCTGTCGTTAAAGCTTAGTTAGTTACAAAACGCAGCACCATCATTTTAGTACGAACATGATGGGCCTTAAATTAGCTATTGCCTGAGAATCGTTTTTTAGGCGTAACCCTTTGGCCGTAATGGCAATTTTTTTGCACAACGGCGTAAAAGGGCAAAAGGCAGAATAACTAAATTGATAAATTTTATCGTCACTCCTAAACAAGACTTGCCAACCCTTAAAATTAGTACATTTTATCACCAAACCATAAAATAAATACATACGGTTATGATAGACTTTGTATATGCACACATTTGTGTGTGTGTGTTTATGTACGTACATATCTGTATATTCGCAAGCGTGAACGTACGGCCCGACTTGTAATATGCGTAGTTTGTTGTCTCTCAGCGAACATACTTGGCTGCTGTCGGCTTAAGTTAGGCGAGCCAGGCAACCCCACCCAACGCCCGCCCGACCGACCGACCTTCCTAGGTGTTGCTAATGCACGGTGCTCCCAGCCAAGGGCCAGAGAGGAAGCCATAAAGGAGCACTTTCTTTAGTACGTGTGTTGGGTGGTTACGATATCTAAGCATGCTGCTAGTGTTGCAAGCACTGCTGAGAAGGAGTAGATACCAATACTGCGAAGTCTTCAGATTCAACCGGCCGCGCGTTTACTACTGACGTTTACTACTGGCTAACTCAAGGCGGGACATGCACGAACGCCTCCTTCGTCGAGATGTGCCTGCCTGCTGTAGAGGCAAAAACAAACAACCAAACAGCAACTGGGCGTTGTGAGGCGACGACATCCCTTACTTGACAGTCCATAGGATGGGGTTTCATAGTAAGGGATGTTCCAAGCTTGGGCGGAAACTTGCCTTCCCTTTTATCAGTCCAGTGAAATGGCCTTCCTGTGGGTGTTGGCCTCATGCGCCTTGCTTGTCAAGCATAACAGCAACAACAACAACAACAACAACAGCTACATCAACAACGGTAACCACTACTGACGTTCCCATTATCTGGGCAAGAAATCTACTTTGCTTTGTAACGCCAAGTCAGGGTTAAGTACGGCCCTTAACTTGCCGACTAGTACAGAGCCTAGAAGGCTCTATCGAAGATGCAAGGAAGTTTGCAAAGAAGTTGCAAGCAGGCGTCGCAATCGTTTTTTAATTAAGAGGAAAATATGCAATCGACCGATCTTGTTGGCAAGTTGAGTAAGACCCGACGCCGTCTGTTTATGGCTGTGCATACGTTGTATATCCACGGTGTCTGACTGCTGCATAACCCACATAATAAATGTGTGAACGATTGCACCCACAAATGTCATCAATGCTAAATTGTCAATCAGTGAACATCTATATGTTACTGTTTTTCTGCCACATTCTCATTCGCTTCTCCATTTGCGGATTTGCTCGCAAGATGTAGCACACGACTAGGTTTCATTACCATTGCGTTGAGGATCGCTGTACACTTTGCCACCCTATTTGCACTAATTATCGGTCAGCGCCAGCTGAGCTGGTGATCTTTCCTAAATAAATGCGTCTACAACATAATGTATATATGTTTAATATGAACAACAACGAAGCTTCCGGACCACGGTACTACTAAATGCCGTAGTAGAATACTTGTCCCATACACAAATGACTTGTAAATTATTTATTCACTAAAGATTCACTAACGTAGTTTCTGACATAATAGACATAAGTCGTGTCGCATTTATAATATTCCAGCAGGGAAGTATTCTTACTGGAAATGTTTATCTAGGTATTGGGGTTAAATTCCTACTGGAAATGTTTATCTAGGTATTGGGGTTTTGTCCACATATACGCAAATGTGTCCTTCCCTTTTAATAATAGCTCAACTAGTTTTTAACGCGTGCAGCAAAAGCTTTTCGAATTTCATGTCATCATTAAGATATATTTTTTTATAATAGAATCTAATAAATAATATATTCATTATTAAATGTTTCTTAATTAACACATTTTTAAATGAATTATTTCATTAGTTGTGTATATATATATATATATATATATATATATATATATATATATATATATATATATATATATATATATATATATATATATATATGAGAGACCTTTTGAGACGTTGGGGGGACCAGGGTTGCTTACCAAAAAATTACTCAGAGACGTCGGGAGAAGATTGGTGGTTGCTACAGAAGACAAAAGAGCGGGGGAGTACTTACTGCAGCGCTTGTCGTTAGACGTTCAGAGGGGGAACGCCGCGTCGGTGAGAGGAACTTTGGCCAGGTGGACCAGCCCCATCTTGGATCTAGAGCCTTGAGTCGTTAGTTTTCAGTGCGTTATGTGACACATTGTGATAACAGACATTATGGTTAAATAAATTTGCCGGCGGGCTATGTCGGTCCAATATATATATATATATATATGTTTATAATTTTGTTAGTTATGGTGACATTACCGTACGGCTAACCCTTATGCTCTTTTGCTAGTGGTCGCAATAAGGTTTTTGCCATATTTTAGTGTATCTTGCTGCATAACAGAAAACGTTCGACCGCGATAAGGAAACGACCACAGCTTCTGTTGAATGTCGAGCGGATCGAGATAGCTTCGTGTGTCACAAATTATCGAGTAGAGGAAATCTGACCACAGCCTCACAAGAGAGAATAATGTTGTAAAAAATAGACTGCTCACCATGATATCGACACTATAGCGAACGGCGCGCGTTAATAACTAGCCCCAATGTGTGTATATGTGTATATCACGTATCCAATTAAAATAAAGTTTTTTTAAACCCACTATGCGATATATGGTCACTATACGGCTCCGCTTGATAAGGCTGCGACAGTTATTATCTCAAGGTTTATCAAGGAATTTATAGACAGAATTAAACCTACTTTTCCTTACTGTTGCCTGACCACACTACTTTATAACATCAAGTTGTATCTGCAAGTATTTGAAGATAGTCACGTTATCTGTGGTCGTGTAACGTCTCACAGTGCGGTGTGGCATATCATTAGCAACATTGGCTAAAACATAGACACAAAAGATAGAGGTAGCTTCAGGACCCGATAATTTTACGGAGTTACGGATGAATAGCTGGTCGTCGCTGCTTTGCAGCATAAGCTCAAAGAACAAGAAGACTATGTACACCTGTAGGCTTTTCCTGTACGCCCCCGGCAAGGTGCGCCGAGTCCCCTTCAGAGGCACCGTCATCATTCTAATAATACCTTACTGCATTAAGTCAGACGTCCTCCTATCTCTCTCGGACACGGACGGCGGAAGCTCATTTGAGACCCAGCAGGCCGCCGCGCAACTATGTTTGCCCTAAGGGAGAGAACCTCCCTCCCTCCCTCACTCCACGCACGAGAAGCTTGGGCGGCGTACAACGCCAATACAGGGCAGGATAAAGTATTGGCTTCCTGGCACATAAGCATCTGCGCTCATCGTTTCGGTCGACCGACTACTTACGTTTGAGCTAAGGAGGTTCTTGATATGACCCGTAACGACAACAGTAAATTGAATGCCATATATAGGCAATCGACGCGGAAGCATCTCCTTACATCAAGAGATTACAACCCAAGTACGGCGGAAAAAGAATGAGAGCAATAGCCATCGTATTGTGGACGCCTACTCCTTTAAAGAGCTATTGTCGCTAGCGGTAATTGACTAATTAAAGATGCTGGGTGTCCAGATAACTTTGCTTACAACAGGCAAATTGGTTTCGGTGTTGGCAGTAATCATTTGCGTACCCGTTAACCGCATACATCCGAGTGTACCATTGTATTATTATTATTTACTGTGGTTGTGTAAACCATGGGGCATCGTAGATCATTTATGTAGCGTAAACGAAGGCAATTTGAAAACAGAAGCGCACAAAACAGGTCACTTATAGACTATCGAGAACGACGCCGTTCATCGAGAATCCTCCAAGCCACTTTCAACTCTCGCCTGTGTTTTCACGTTCTCAATCGTTTTTCCATCCTCTAGACCGAATTCCATAACCCTTGAGATAAGTATCGCTGCACATCTTGGCTTCATTTATACCAAATATCACCATGAAACATGTCGGTCAGCGCCAGCTATTTGAGCGTTAAGTATAAATATATATATATATATATATATATATATATATGTTCAACGGCTTCCGAAAACAATTGCCGTTTTCGTGACTTAGTGGACAGGTGTAATGCAATTTGAATTGTACTTGAGCCGTACTTTGTAACCTCTTGTAGTACATAAGTACATTCCTTTATGCAATGGCAAAGTAAACATTTAGGCGACGCACACGCTTATTAATCTGTATGCCAAAATGGTACTTCTAATTCAATAACAAGGATACTTACAATATTTGTTTTTTCTCCACACAAGAATACTATATAAATAAAATATTTAACTATAGCATAATATATACAAAATAAACGTACGCAATTTAGAACAAGGAACATCTCATCGGCATTTTCCCACTGTGTGTCGCCTAGAAATTAATTCCATGAAAAAAATTAACAACGGACTATCTACACTACAACATATATATATATATATATATATATATATATATATATATATATATATATATATATAGATGCGGTAAAAAGGGCAATGACTGGCGTACATTCTTCATCTGAAAAACGAAATGATATATAATCAAGGTACTAGGAACTTTAACCCAATGATTGTTCAAATGCAAAGTCTAATAGGTCAGCTGGTTCTAGTTGTACAAGCCCTTCTAATGCAGTCAAAAATACTTGCTTAGGCGTTGTATAGATTACCGTAAATCCAATAGGTGGCATTTACAAATCTGGGTAAGCCAGGATATATGTGTTAATTTTGTAAGTTTGACCTTTTTTATCTAAGCTTAGTTGTACTAGTCTTGGGGTAATAGATTGTTATGCGTTAGTCAAAAGTATTTATTCATGATCAGCATTGATTTCAAAGCGGGGTTGACACGTAATTAAGACTAACTTATTTCACTGCAAGTAACAGGGTGCAATATTATTAAAGTTACAAGATCTGGCCATATGTCCGCCCTAGCTGGAGCCGACCTTCGCGGAAGCTATCGTCACAGTGGACTGATTTAGCAATGCATCAAGTTGACTGGCTCCATAATGTTCTCTATTTGTTGAATCCCCATTTTTTGGCGATGGGCCCAAGCACTGGCCAGCTGATATGTCGATCTGACTCAAGGTACGCCTTCAGCTTTGGCAGTGCTTTCATGCGGTCGTAATATTCACGTAGAGGAACATGAGCCTCCGAGTCCAGTAAAGCGGTATCAAGAAGCATAAAGACATCAAGAATCTCGAATAGCAAGAAGTCGACGTATGAGATCTCGTCACCAAACAGAAATTGACGCTTTTGCAAACGTATTGACCAGGGTTTTAAAAGACGAGGAAGCGCAGCAAGATATCCCTCTGGTGCAAACCACTCCACTTCGCCTGTATTATCCAATCCATAGTAGATATAACTCATCCTGCAAGGGATCCAATGAGAGAAACACACGTTAGTGGCTGATTTATATAGAGGTATATGAAGTTCTGTGAAATGGCCGTCGATCGCACATTCCATATGTAGATGTAGATGCTCAGTACACTCTCTCTCTGAATATACTGGAATTAATTGATTTGCATCACATTGCCGTACTGAGAGCTGGACATATTTGTATTATGCATATAACCAAATTCAACCAAAACGTGACCGAGAACAGTTGATTATGTGTCTCGCCGCCACGCATTCCCTCGAACACAGTAGTAATAGCATAGTCTGACTTGGTAACGCTGGCATGTGTCAAAGAACGCTTAGGAACATTGTCGCACGTATCCGCCTACCGGATTCTGAATATCTTGCGGCTCCTTCTTAAGATAGATCTATTATTGCCTTGCCTACTTTTGCCCATTTTTCTACACCGACAAGGATGATGGGCCGCACACTTGATACCTCAGTTACTCGCGGCGAGAGACATTTCGCAGTCTGTCCATTGCCGTCTGACTTGTAGGTTACGCACTTTCCAATGCGCAGGACATCTAGCCGAAAAGTGTGTGTCCTTTCTTATATTGAAATGAAGAACAACAAACCACAAATTCCCTCTACCAGGTAATTGAATAGTCATTGAGGCAGTATGAATGAAGTAACGCAACTTGGCATGACTCTGCCACAATGAGCAAAACAAGTTCACGAGCTGCTGCCAACAACCTGGGGCGGCATAATTCGTCCTGTTGCTGCGATCATTTTAGTTGTAGTAAATGTTCAGCGCGTGACTCGTCACCAATAGGACGATGTCTGTTTCGGTGTAATTCTTGCACTGTGAACGCATGTATGCTATGGTTGCACGACCATCTCCTAAACAGAAATCTATATTCTGCATAATGCCAAAATATTGGTGGACACACATTTTTTATTGAAACTCACGTAAATAATTATAGCATAATAATAGTAGTATAGTGTCGGTCGAGTAATTGACGTTCTCATAGAAAAATACCCTGCAATCATGAATCTGCTTACAGCAACAAGATAGTCTTCTGACGCTAATTTTCTATAGGGCTGCAGTATAAGTTAGTCGCCCATGCTTTAATTCCACGCAAGCCTACCCTTGGACGGTGCCAACATTAGACGCTGCTTAGTGACTTATCAAGCACACATATCTGCCTCTAGGTGGTAACGAAACATCACGTATGCCTCAGATTTCGGCAGTGCGAGATCGTAAGCACCGCCGAATACCATCAGCTCCGTGACCCACCACTAACCTAAGCCGGTCTTTGATTGTCATTACCGCCGTATCTGCAATAGACTCTGGATGGGCGCCGGGGGCTGGTGTTAGGCCAGCATATCATCTTCTTAATTCTTACTCTTCGTATACAGACTTGGTGGCTGGCTGGCTGAGCCACGGTTGCCAATAATAGATACGGCCGCAACGCGCACGGAGCGCCGGTGGACTCACTACCAAGATTATTGGCGCCAGGATTTGCTGGTTATTAGGACGGAGATCCCTGGCTCACGAGCCCCGGCTACGTTAAAGATACGCCTCACCACAGCCGATCGGCTGTGGGGGGGAGCCGTGCCTTCATCCTTCATCCGCGCATTGTCATCTACCCGCTCTAACGGCATTGTTATTATTGACGTTAAAGAATAAACGACAATAGGCCAGTCACCCACCGCATATTGGACTAACTTCGAAACAATACGTTTAAGGCACTTCTTCGATGAATTCGCGCGATATCGTCTCCTCAGATGATAACGGGTTTGTTTCTTGAACATTTTGCGTTTTTACACGCATTTCAAATATGATCACATTCGTAGGGTAGTTAGGGATATGCAAATATTCAGATAAAATATTTTTAAAATGCTCGTGCTTAGCTCTCCATTCTGCTCTCTTTCCTAACAGAACAGCGTAGGGCTGTCAGATCGATGATAAAGCATTGTTCAATAGAAAAACACGTGAAGATTGAGAAAACTTATTATGAAAAGGAAAGTTTGTTGTGTTGTGTTTAACTAAAAACATCGCGCACAGGCGCACCTCAACCTGCTGTATATCGAGGTAAGATCGATTGATGAATCCATATAAAATTGAGTTGACGCAAAAGCTCAAGCCTACGGACCATCAGGAGCGGCTAAACCTCGCAAACTGGGCCCCTAAGATGATGCAGTGTAACGCCGAGATGGTGCAGATCTTTTTTTGGCAAGGCCGATTCAATCTGAATAGAAGTGTGAGTAATAAAACTGTCGCATGTGGGTAGCCGAAAACTCTTATGTGGCTCACGAAGAGCCGTTAAGGGTTCCATATGTGACAGTCTGGTGCGACCTCTGGTCCAAAGGAATCACTAGATTATATTTGCTCACTCCGGAGTCAATGAAAACCGTTATCGCAGCATGAACCTTCATTTTATGCTGCCGCTTTTAAGGATAACGTGTCCCGGACGGGTGATCTTATATTCAGTCACATCTTACATTTACTGGCCTTCAAGAACGTACGATTTAACGCCGTTAGAAAAAAAAAACGCCTGTTTTTTAAAGGTAACGTGTACGCCAATAATCTCACTACCATGAGCAAACTAGGAGTAACATTTCTATATACATATATTTTTTTTAATTAATTACCTGAGATCGTGAAGTTGCTGCTCGACCATGTCCACAACAGCCTTCTGTAGAAGAGGACTCTCTCTGGAGTTTGCCTGAACGCCAGTAAGTTGGTACTTTCCACCGAGGTACCTAAAAAATGCATGTAAAACATATTTGCATTAATCAAACCAAAAAAAAGGTGGTCATTTTAATTAATATTACGTATCCGTTTCTATTTCACACCCTGGACTGTGCTGTCAATGGTGTTGTCGTGCAATTATGTCGTTTGTAGTCATTTTGAAGAGCAAATTTGAATGCTTTTGTTTTACTAATACTTCGTACTAGCTAACAAATAGCTTAAGTAATTCTATAATTTTTAATTCTAACGATAAACATGTATAGACGAATGTCTAACTTGTTGTAGTCAGAACTTACTACATATATACCTCTGCCAAAATCATGAAAGTAAGAAGTGTGTAAACCGACCGCCTAGCCTAAAGTTGTGCCGTGCTTTGCTTTTAATGAAGTTTAAACAGGCGATAATAACGCGACGGTTATGAGAAACACTACCCTATGAGCGACCTTTGTTTTAGCTCCAATATTCTGGCCAGTAGCCAAGTTCAAGGGTACTGCTAAGAAGCTTTGCTAGCCCGTTGTAAGCTGCGCGCGGGCTGATTTGGTAAAGAAGGCAATACGAGTATGTTTATATAAAATATATCCACTTAAGTGGAGAAAGAAGGCAATAATGCGATATTCTTCTAGCTCAGGCTACGAGTCAGGCGCTTTAGCACACGCATGTGAATGATGCGTATTGAATACGGAGCTAGCAGACGGCAGAGGTTCGTTTAAATACTTCCAACTGCACGAATGCACCTGATAGCTTGATAAATTATTGTGCTCACTATTTGAGGCAAAGAGTCGGCTTTATATAAGAATTGTCTTAGAACACGTACACACGAACATAAAAAAGTAAAGCGGTCAGGCGCTATTGAATATATTAAAACCGCGTGGAGCATAATAGTTTGAACATTGTTCCTATGGCTGCAAATTAAGTCACCATTTTCCATTTTAAATAAATTATGACCGTGTGATATTAAGTGCACGCTAACCTGAGAATGGCTAATGACTGGGTTAGTCGGAGTTCTTCTCCATCGAAGAGGTACGGAAGATTGGGAAACTCCATATCCAATGAAGTTTTGTCCTTCTCCCATTCGGCCGCTAAGATAAAGGAAAAACAACTTATCATCTGAAATGCTCGCTTGCGACCCCCTCTCATATTGGAACTCATTTGTCAACGCGCAAAGTCATACTTTGTGCGGCCAAATCCACGAAACAAAGCGTAGGTTGAGCATATGGGTTACGTGCAGCGAATAGGGGGCACATTCATAGGAAACGATTCACCAAGAATACGCTCTATTAAGCACCAACCAGATCATTGGTTGGTGCTTAATAGAGCGTATTCTATATTATGTATTGACTGGCTCGCCTATTCAAACACGCTTGTTCTTAGACGTCTTGGTTAATGCTTTTCCTATTAGTTCTGGACAAAGTATTTTATATGGGACTGTCTTTTCCGGATGGCAAATTTATTAAAATTCAGTTATTCCTCATTGAGCTTGGAATTTTCATAATTATACACTTCAAACAATTGCCACCATTAAGGTAATTTTGTAGAAAAAACTATCGCCCGTATCTGTATATATATATATATGTATATATAAATATATATATATATATATATATATATATATATATATATATATATATATATATATATATATATATATATATATATATATGATCGATCCTGTAAGAAAACATGTATTCTAATTAGATCGAGCTGTCATGAAATTAATGTGTCACCCTTCGTAGGCACATCTCGTTCAAAATTCGTTGTTGAGGAGCCATCACTAGAGACTCTACTTTACATGCAATTCACCTTTGTTGCTTGCCTTGTAATCACCAATCTTCTTTTGAACATGGGATCTAAACTTCAACTACATATGCAGTAATAGGCAATGCATACATTCCAAATAAATACCCTTAAACAGGGTCTGTTATGCACTCAATCCACATCAGATTCACATTGGGCTATACAGCTTATAATATTTTCCAGGCCAAGGTGGTGGCCTGTGATATAATATTTGTAGCGTTTCCTTGGCCAAGTGAAATAAAACGTATTTATTTACCGACAAAATTAAATTGACGGCAAGTTGATGTATCGGATAGGCATAGGTGGTCTAAGAATAATTCATTCATCGCTGTGAACAGTTTATGGTATGTCACGGTTTCAGCAACTAACCTAATGTGTGAGCACAAGTAGCCTTGTAATACTGCGTTTCCAAGTGTGCACCTACATAAGCATATTTCCTAAGTGCTCTATATATTGCGTTGATAAAATGTTCTTGCTGTTTTGGTGTCTCATGGTGTCTGGATGGCTGACTCCATAATAGACGCTCCACCAGAAGTGCCTCCGAATTGGAAGCTTCAATCTAAATCCAAAATGATAGAGGGTATCGGAGAAGCTCCGCTGGGCCGGCCAGAATACTTCATGAAAAAGACAGCCTTAAACTGTGACAGAGCTGCAAATTAAGCTAACAAACAGAGGCTCCAAACCCGGGAACGTGACTCCAGATGTAAATGCCTCGGAGGCGAATATAGTCATAGAGGCACCTGGCAATTCGAAAATACGCGGCAGATGTAGAATAACAATAGGACTGAAAAGACCAGGATAGAAAAGAGGAGCAGTGTGCAGCATAACTAGCTGCACAGGAGTAAGCTGAAGGACCGTTAGGCACTTATCCCAAAGCCGGAGAGGGAATCATGCTCTGCCTAAGCCTACAGTCCCATCTGGCTCCTCAACACGGAGGAGTCAATACTGGCAAGCAGAGTTAACGATGCAGCAAAAAATAGCAAGTCTTGCTCACAATGGACAGCCCGGGTCCCTTGTTAGGCCATCAGCAAGATCCTTACTAAGGCCGAGGAGACGAGACAAAAAAGCCCTAGAGCTCGTAATTTGTGCCTTCAGATCTTGTTGGGCGTAAATAATGCACTTAGCACCGTAAACTTAAAGCTGATCCTGAATGAGGTAAAAAATTGAATATAAATCGAAAACTGGAGTCAGATAATTGGCTAAGGAAAGTTTGAGTTTCGACGGCAGGGAGTGCGCAATGACTGCAAGTGTACCGCAAGGCTCCGAGCTAGAACCTACGCTGTAGAACCTAACGTACGATCACGTGCTGAAGATAAGCAGGCCTCGCGGGATTGAGTTCGTCGCCTATGCTGACGACCCGGCGATCCTGGTTACCGCAGGAGACGAGGAATTGTTGAAAATTCGAGCCTTGCAGGAAGTCAGTCAGTGGATGGAGCACGAGCGAGGCGCTCTTGTTTATCGGTACAAAGCACGTCCGGGAACAAGATATCCGTGCGGGCGGACACATGATCCAGATAGAGAAGCAGGCCAAACATCTAGGTGTAATGTTTAACAGAAGCCTGAGCTGTACAGCCCACATTGATTATGTAACGACCAAAACGCCGCAAGAGCAAGCTGACTAGGTCAAGAAATAGAGGGCCTTCGAAGTAAAGGCGCCATCTTCTAGCGTCAGTTGCTAACTAAGCGCGTCTCATCGGTGTAGGGGCCAGTTGCACTGATAATCAAAATGACTGAGAATAAACTAAGAACGACAGAGATGGTGCGGGCCATAAGAGTCGCGAGAGCGTGCAAAACAGTGCCCGAAGACGCTGTGCTGGTAACTACCCGTATGACACATTAGCCAGAACCTATAGAGAAGAACATCTTCTTCTTATACACGGATTGGGCATTTACAAAAGTCGATGCAACAGAAAGAAGACTAGGTGGAAATGATGTGGCTACGCGAAAATTACGTACAACCTAGCCAGACCTATATGGTGAAGATCAAGATAACTGAGTTGAGTACGTGTGTCTTGTGCGACATCGGCGAGACCGATGACGTATTATATCACACGCTTTACGCATGCAGGGCTCTTAGTGGCACCAATCAGACGATAGGCCCGATCACGACTAGACGCGCAAGGGGTACGACGGGAGATCTACTGTCAGGGTTGTTCAGCTTAGAAAAAAGAGCTGAGACGCGGGTGCTAATTTTGTAAAGGTCGTTCTGAGGGCGACGATATATAGGACGAAAGATATATATATATATATATATATATACATATATATATATATATATATATATATATATATATATATATATATATATATATATATATATATACAATTCAAGGGGCACAAATGCTTCTCATTAAGTAAACATCTACTAGGTGCTAGATGCGATCCTAGGTGGCTATGGCCTTAATTGCGCTTGCGACACAACTGCAAATCGCACTAACAGCAACAACTAGTAAACATCTAAACTAGGTCTGCGTTTTCGGCTTCGATATTGTGACCCTTGACGGGCAACAGTGTTAACAACGACCAGACCATAGGCGGTGCCACGACACCTTGAACGTGGACGATGCTCTACAATGCGTGTAAGGGACACCAGCAGCGAGCAGCTTACTTAATATTGAGTGTTAACCGGTCAGCCACCGGCGCTATTCTAGAGGCAAAGACGTTGCGTTAATTGATCTGCGCCTTTCTGCCCTCTCCAGCTGCATATGTATGTATGTATATACCTGTATATATATATATATATATATATATATATATTTATATATATATATATATATATATATATAGCTGATAGCCAGTTCCACTTAAAGCGTTCGTAGGAATGATACGTTGCGGCCAATGAATGAGACTATGATGCTCGACCAATTCAGCTTCCTCAATATTGTGGAGAAGCAACACGACTAACGCAAATACGACTGTGGCGTTCATCAGCGGCTCAAGAGGCCCTACACTCGTCCAGAGTTTAAGTGTTTAGCGACGGCACGCATACGTCGGGGAAGCAATAACCAACCAGCTATAACCAACCTAAAGCTATACGTTGGTTACGTTACCTTAACCAATTGGAGAAAGCAACAAAAAACCTTGTTGGTTTGTGCTTAAAACTATAGAACATACATACGTGTTGAAAATGTATTATGTAAATGTTTTGTCCAAATTAGTATTTGCTCTATTCGAAATTAAACGTAAGGTGATCAATCAGCTCAAAGTGCAAAGTAACGTAATCAGAATTATTTTGCACACTTAATAATAATACTTAGAGCCGCTAACGTACCTTCAGACGTTTTGTAACGAACTTCCGTGTACTCGGCGCCGACGTACTCCAACAGATAACGAATGGGCGCGCAGAGGGCCCGAAAGTTCCAGTATCCTAGTTTCATCGACGACATTGCTTTGCAAGCTAGTAATCAAGATGCCCAGTATTCAGACTACTCTCAGTCTGATAAAAAGATCCTGAAATTTGTACAATGCACACTATTGTTACTATGACTTATATCTGTATTTATGCATGTATGTATATATATATATATATATATATATATATATATATATATATATATATATATATATACATATATAGAAAGAGAGAGAGGTAACTCTTGTTTCTAATAAATGCAGTATACGATTGCCGGCAACTAACGTTTCGCTCTTATATATATGAAGACGAATTATTTTTGCACAAACGCCAATTGAGGTAAAATCTCACATACACGCATTTAATGTAATTCCTCTTGCAAAGCCTAACTCCAGAATTTGTTCGTTGTAACTTCTAAGCCCCAAAATCATAGTAAAACTTTGCCGATTCATTTTACTACAATGGTTATTCTTAGAGTCAATCTTGGAGAGTTAGATCACGCAAGTATGCGCTGCCAAAACGCAAATGTAACTTATTGTTATGGCAAGCGATGAACGTGGTAGTTTCCTATGATAAAATGTATCCTAGACGTTTTTATTTTCCGCAAATGCAGACATCAAACTTCGTCATAACTATGGCACAGCGACTGAGGTTTTCTCGTATTGCGTGACCACACCAAACATACTGTTTCTACTGCCGTATATGGCTAGACACAACTAGCATCTTATCATCAACTTGAGGATCTGCGTTCTGACATGAACAGAAAGCTCGTTCCCTACAGAATGAAGACACACAACAAACTATGGCGGGTAGAGCACACATGCCTCAATAATTTCAACGAATAATTTCAAGTATATTCTGAGTGCGATTACGAAGTTATTTATTTCTCCTATATTTCCTACAGTCCTTTAGTAGTTCAATGTATCACATAACGGCTTGGAACCCTACGTATGGGCCATGGTTTAGCGATGTGGTTCTGTTGTCTATACTCAAGACAATTTCAGAACTGAACTTTAAATATAAAGCGACATTTGTAATGCAAATCTATTTTCTGGCATGAGCTATCTTCTACGTTGACTACTAAATGAGCTTTTAGCCGCCTAGTATGGGCCACCGGTACAGACGTCAACGTAAAGTTAAGCTCACTAATGAGAAAAACAAATCTGAGATGTTAGTTGTCTTTGGTAAAACAAAGCATGTCTCGCGAAACTGTTAGGTTTTAGAGCTATAGTTCTATAACTTGGCATGCAGGCGTAATGTCATGGTAAGCCCTTGCTCGTACTGTTGCGTTACCTTACATGGCATCTCACTACCAGTGAAACTGGCCTCTTCCAGCTCGAATAAATAATGTTGCGCTTTAAATGCAAGAATATAATGTAACACGATTTTACATTACAAAACGATGAGATACTATTTTATAAGAACTACAAATTACCTACTCCCAAGAACATGCATTGCTTGTGACGTTCCGCCTACTATACGCTGTAGTTATCACGTAGAAAAGGTGAAAGAAGAAACGTCTCAAATATAAGGCTTACAATAAACGCAAGCAATATCGATAGAAAGAGAAAAAATATGTTTACTATCATAAATGTTCAACATCACTAATCTATTTTTAGCCGGATTCTTTAATTCGTTTTCTGGTTGGTCGACCATACAATAACATTTATAGCCACGGCTAAATCACAATGGCGACAACAATGCCGCTGGACCAGCTAACGACTTGTGACGCCACTTTGCCACCCACGCCTACTTAACCTGATGCACGCACAGCTCGAACACCCACCTATCGAAGTAGCTAACATAACAAAGGTAGATTAATAACCCTGTTATTTGTTTTGTATATAGCATTTAGCATTCAGTAAATATGGCAACTGTAGTATTTTTTATTACTACCTACTTTGTGCAGTATCGTAAATATGTGAAATAACATACAGTTGTAAATGTGTATTTAATCAATAAATTATGTTGTTTAAATCAAATAAAAACGCTTGTGCCGTCAGAAACAACTCCGCAACAATGTACTTTCTCATTGTCGTGACGCCAGTATTTGTGTTTTGGGAAACAAGCAATAACGCAACCTTTTGTCCGATCTATCATGTAGGTATGTATGTATATACACATATTCCTCTAGGCGACATTAACCAGTGTCACAAGTCATTGTCACGACAGCATCTGTGAAGTCACTGGTGTGAACAGATCATTGGATTTGTTTATCAGGCTTGTCGCATTTGAGTCGCACTGGTTTCTGTATGGAGGAGGGTCATTTGGTCGGGACAGCATGGAACATTGTCATCATGTGCCAGAAAAGTAAGATGACGGCTTTGATATAGTGCAGCCGGCCCTGATTCCGTCTCTGTGTTTTGTTATTGTGTGCGTGTGTTTTTTGCGGGCTGTGAACGACCAAAACTCACCGACAGTATGCTCGTTGGCAAACTCTGGCAGAAGCCACGGTTGCTGCTCTCACCGCCGATTGTGTGGTTGTTATTGTTGTTGCTGTTATTGCTGTTGTTGTTGTTGCTATCCTTGTTGTTGTCGTCGTTTGACGCCTGATGGCGGTCGTGTTGTTGTTGTTGTAGCTGTGACTGACCACGCTTGCGATATCAGCTGGACGCCACCAACAAAAACGTCAACAACGTCGAACAAAACGTCGACAATTTCACTCACAGCTGACAAAACGTTGCCTGGTCGACGACAGGCGTCGAGCTTGATCGGTACTGTTGTCGCTGGTACTAGTCTATAGTAGTAGTAGTAGTAGTAGTAGTAGTCAGGCTCTCATCAAATGAGTATCGCGTTCCGACTCGACCTCAGTCGCCGGATGAACGGGACGGCCGGAGGAAGGGCGGAGGGGGGGGGAAGTGGTCCAGAAAAATGAAGTGGCGGATGAGCTGCAACCTCCGAAGTAGATCGTCGATCGCTGGCAGCGACGTGGTCGTCTGAATCTGCCCAACGGGAACTAGACGGTAGCAGCCACTGTCGTGGCAGTGCCTCGTCGTCGATGAAAGGGCCGCAAAGTGGGCCGCAGCGTTGGCTCCGTTGAAAGCTCTTGCCACCCCACTACCGCTCCTAACAGCAGCGTGCTTGACTACATTAACTGGCAGACACACACACATCTCTCCCTACATCTCTCTGCCCCTCTCGCCAGACACACACATCTCTCCTTACATCTCTCTCCCCCTCTCGCCAGACACACAGACAAACGGACAATCAACTTAAGCGCGGTTACGACACAACAACGATAGTGGTAGTAGTCGCAGTGGTAATGATGATCATGACCATGTTGTCGGTCGATGCGCTGCTCCCGAGCGACAACGGCATTGTGCTTTCACGACATGCCGTCCGATGGCGCCACCGTGTCAGGCTGGCTGGTCTCCCTGATCATGCCAGGCGATGGTGGACGAATGGACCTTTACTTTGCCAGCCGATGTTTGAATGAATCTGAGCCTTTACTTTTATCTGTTACGCTACCGGTGCCGATCCATATTATTGAATCGTGCCTGCAACATAAATATAAATTCTTGGGAATAAGAGATATCAAGGTTTAAATTAACCTTTTTGAAGTACTCTACACGCTGGGGGTGGAGCAGGTACATCTGGGAACACAACGCTGCTACCAAACGTGTGTAGGAAATATTATTTTCTTCTAGCCTGCCTGCTATCACCAGCCGTTATCTTTTGCCTTTATGATACGACAAATGACACTAATTGCGTGGTATGCAAACATTTACAGATTAATAATAATTTCTTCTAATGCATATATGTGCACCATAAATATAGGCTGGTAGTACATGTATTATCTATCACCGTTGTTAATTTATCGACTGTTGCCGTTTAAAATGACGCCGGTGCGTCCATTTCATTCATTTTAGTCCGCCGTTCGTTAGTTTGGCATTGGTTAGTCCGTTGATTAGCCTGGCAGATCGGATGACGTCGTATTTATGCGCCGGGTAACCGAATGTTTGGCGTATCAATTAAGCTTCCGTTAGCTAAAACGCCAATCATTTTGGATTAATAAGAAGATGCCCGATGAGTGCACGATCCTGTATGTTGGAATATAAAAGTTAGGCCATGTTTGGTGACAATCAGCGATGTCAAAACAAAGACAAAAGGCGGGAAGGGCAGTACCATGTGTGCACTCTTGAAACCATAAAAATTGGTATACAAATTATATAGCAGAACACCTCACTCGCTTACACATTTCAGTTTGAGTCCGTTCCACTTCTTGTTTAGGTTCTAGAACTTTGATGGACTTACCTCATACACTCTATACTCATCTTATGGCTTATAAATCTAATGAAAGGTCGTTCGGCGCTTTGGCATTTCAAACACGAGTCTCATGATTTGAGCCACTGGTCATCCGCCCTATATATATATATATATATATATATGCATATATATATATATATATATATATATATATATATATATATATGCATTTATATATACGATCCCAATGCGCTCATGAGATGCTGGACGGCAAACACACCATACACAACATGCAGGCCACCGAAGTTGTAGAACACTGGGCCAACACGATGGCACAACTACCCCTGAACAACTCCCTTGCCCCATATACACTCCCAACTCTGATCTCTTTGAGGTTTCCCTCCCTATCTCCCTAAAGGAAACCCACGTAGCTCTCCGCGGAACTTCTAAAGCACTAGGCTTGGACGAGATTTGTCTTTCGTCCCTCCGTAAACTCCCGTTAGAAGTAGTCTGTTGTATTCTTAACATACTATTCATTAGCGATATTGCCTCAGACTATAAAACTGCTCGCTTAGCGTTCATCCCTAAAACTAACAATGCCACATCCTCAAGCGATCTGCGACCCCTATCTATTAGTTCACACTTACAACGAACGCTTAACAAAATTATTTCTAGACGCCTCCAGAACTCTATTAAGCTTCTCCCAATCCAGCGAGCGTTCCTCCCCTATAATGGTACCTTTGAGAATCTTGCGGTTCAGGATGGTATCCTTAATTGATGCCAAGTCTGCAGGACGTGAGCTCAGACTCGCCTCAATCGACCTCCGTAAGGCGTTCGACATGGTAAGTCATGGCTCCGTCCTGTTGTCACTCCGGTTTCGCGGGTACCCGGAGGTATTCATTAATTATATCGAACGCTTGTACCTCTCATCTAAAACTCTCATAGAATTTGGACAAGAATGTCGCACATTTCGGCTAACTAGGGGTGTTAGGCAGGGAGATCCTCTGTCCCCCCTTTTATTTAATCTAGTTCTCGACGACATGCTTTCAAATTTAGACAAAACTAATATCGGGTACCAACTTACTAATGACTTCCGCCTTATGGGCTTAGCCTTTGCGGATGATCTCATCCTCCTAGCCCCCACGAAATCTACTCTCCAACGGCTCCTTAATATTGCGGACCCCCTTTTGAAATCCCGAGGCCTTGAAATTAATACTAATAAAAGCTTTACTATCTCCCACCTATTTAATAGGAAGGAAGGTAAATGTTTTTATTAACACCTTACCATAATTTAACGTTGGAAATCGGCAATTACCAGCTAAAGGTATGAGCGATCGATGGAGATATCTTGGAGTCGACTTTGACAGCAATGGCAGAGTTGACTCCACCAAGGGTATACTCCTTAATTTACTCAACAGACTCACGATAGCTCCCCTTAAGCCCCACCAAAGAGTCATATTTTTTAAAGACTTTCTCATTCCCCGCCTCCTATATAAAGTGGTCTTCGGTCCCAGACCATCTTACGCACTCCTTAGCGACCTAGATAAAGAGATCAGAAAAGTTGTTAAGTCGAAATGGCTTAAGCTCGAAAACTCGGTGCCGAACGCCAACCTGTACACGCACACAGCACACGGCGGTCTGGACATCCCCTGCCTCCAAACATTCATCCCCAGACTCCGCCTCTCCCGCCTGACAGCACTACAACACTCCACGCACCTTGGGGTCCAATGGATGCAAACCACCGAGCACTTCAAAAAAGACCTTGCAAAAACAAGACTTCTTTGCGAGCGCTTGGGAACCTCCATTAAGACCGCTACACAAGAGACCGATTACTGGTCGCAACAACTACACAACACGTTCGATGGGGCATATTTTATAAAAAGCACACGAAACGCCCTTTGTACATGATTGGATTAAGTGTATGCCCTACCTATCCTGGTAAGGAGTACTTAAGCCTACTAAAGCTCAGGATCAACGCACTACCAACGCGTGCCAGATTGGCCAGGGACGCCCGGGCTACAACAAACGTTGTAGGCACAGATGTCATGCGCCTGAGACGTTAGCTCATGTCGCTCAGATGTGCAATACAACACACAAACAAACTATAAAGAGACATGACGAAGTCTGTGATAGCGTAACGCGCCTTCTCCGCGAGAGGGGTCATGAGGTGGTTCGTGAACGAGTATACCGTCGACCGGGCGCACCGGGTCTAAAGCCCGACCTCGTAATAACAACACCTACCGAGGTCTGGGTTTTAGATGCCGAGGGTTGCGACCCCGACCAAATGCGGTCAGTCACGGGCTTCCCCCACATTCGACGTGTCTTGCACTAACATCTGCAAAGCCGTATCATTCAGACTCACGTGATCTTCTGGGAAATCTTGCTCTCTTGTCTTCCCAAGGCTCTTTTCTTCTTTAGCACCTTCGTAGTCATAGCTAGTCTTAGCTTCCACCTGGAAGTCGTGCCGCATATGTAGTCTTGTCTACCACAGATAAGTAGAAAAAGACTCTTCAAACAAATCAAATTCTATTGTATAGGATAACCTGGCATGGTTGTCACAATTATATATGTATGAAAAGAGTGTGTTATGAAATTCACAAATGTGGAAATACATTTTGTGGATAATGTAACATCAACCGCTACCACTTTACACGATGCGCGTCAATCGACGCACAATCATATCTTGTAACTACCAATGACATGGTGAATAAACAGAATGACGATATGTAGTCTACAAACTCCTTGAGAGTTCTTCTGAGGCATCTGATATATTTGCTTCCTTTCCGTCTTCCTCATTGGTCCATTTGTTCCTGAGTTTTGCTGTGGCTCTAGCCTGTAGCAGTACCTAGCACTTTAGAAAAGTGTGGGTCGCGTCATCCTCCGTTCCTTCCTGGCAGTAAACACAGCTTTTCCAATTCAAAAGAGGTATGTCTGAAAGTCCCCATGTCCCGTGAAGATCTGCGTGAGGTAATTGTTTAGTTCTCCCCCCGGCCGCTTGATACATTTCTTGATGTTTGGGATGAGGGATCGGAAAGTGTGCTCCTGTGCTTCCGAAGGAATGGAGCCCTATTTAGCGTGCCATGTCTCCATTGCTTTCTCTTTCTCTACTTCCTTTCTGCTGCTTAAGTTGTTCTCTCAGAGTTTTCGCTTTTTCTCCACCTTTAGGTCTCAGGAAAGGGCTCCTGTCAGCACGAGAGCAGAGTTTGTGCTAACCGTGCGATACGCTTGGATAATCCTGAGGGCCGTCACTGTTTGAGTGCTTCCAAGGGTCCCTCTTGCGTTGTTTGTTTTTAATGAAGCCTTGAGCCAGACTGTGGACACGAATAGCGCTATCGATTTGGCCACTGACATCATCAATCTACGCCTGCATTGTCCGTAAATGTTTGGCAGAATTCTTGCAATTGCATTAGCCGCCTTAGCCGAGGATATCTTTAGATGGCTAAGGCCCGTAAGATTCTTGTCCAAGCGGATCCCCAAATGCCGGGCCTCCTTGACCTGCTTTATTTGCTGCCCTGCTAGATATAGTCTGATGGGACCCACCTTCTTCCTTCTCGTTTTTTTTTGATGATGATTATTATTTATTAAATGACTTTTTATGTTAGCACTTTGGAGTGAACAATTGTCTCCGCGTTAACGTGTGGTTACGGGTTATCTAACCCGGGATTAGCCCAGTTCAACAATGTGCCCCGAACAGATGCTGCGTTTCCTCGTTGGATGTCAAGCGACAGCCTCTGACGCAAAAATTCCGATGCTCTTGAGTCTCCCGTGGAGAGGTTAAGGCTTCTACCCACGCGCTGAATCAACTTCAATGTAAGCGGGCCTGGTCCTTCCATTGTTTCAAAGGCCAACGGACAAAATTAATGCGGATAACTAACGCCTGAATATTTTCTACATTTGTTAGCCTCTGCTAACCTAGACGCATGAACTGCCTGGTCCGCACCTGCACCGACCATCGAAGGGGCTATTGAGTCGGTTACAGTTGCGTCCCAAACAAGCATGCGACCACGCTCAAAGGGGGTTAGAGTAAGACCGTCAGGCCTTTTCCGTCATCTCTGGATAAACCGGAGGTTCTAGTACGCACGGAAAGCCAGCAGATCTTAGTGCTCGACTGAAAGTGTCATTTAAAGCCGAGTGGCGTGCTCTTCGGCCTGCACTTAAGGCGCATGATAAGCCATGATGCGCCAAAGCGTCTACAAGGTAGCCACAACGACATCGGTGAGGGACAACTAGGTCGACACCAAGACGCAATCCTGTGCTGATGCGTCTCGTCTCATCATCCAAAAGCGTCCCTATTCGTGGACAGGGTAGGGCATGTAACCAGGCTCCAGCCCCTTGACTACTAACGGCTCGAATCCTGGCTTTGTCAGCCAGGGTGGGGGCTCTATCGATCAAGCTTGTTAATCGCTTTTCTTGCAGAAAGTCTGTCCAACTGCTCTGTTTAGTTCTTTTATCGGGAGGGGAGTCAAACAAAGACAACAATCTGTCGGTCAGCTTTTGTAGCTTAGCGTTATAAGCTTCCCATCCATCCTTATCCAATAAAGCCCTAAACCTCTCCGAAGCCGAAGTCAATAATGACACGATCGCGGGTCCAGCCATCATGACCGCGTCCGGCATACCTAAGCCGCCTAGAGAGATCGGAAGCATTACCTGATCCCTTGCCACAGCGGTAAGCTGAAGATTTAGTATCTCCTCTAAAATGTCTAAGCTAAGATCATTAAAAGGCTGTACATTTTGAAATGTATATTATACTCAAATTGAGTGAAATAAACATAATTGTAATTGTAATTAAAAGGCTGTAAAAGTTCAGGCGATGAGGATAAATTGCAACCTCTAACTAGGTGTGTTAATTTCGTGGCTGAAAAGCAAGATCTAAGAAGAAACAGACCGCAGTGGGCTCCCAATTGGGATAGTCTGCCTGTGGCGAAGTTCAGTTTGTCTTTCCGGGCGGCTAGTGCTTTTGGTACCCCATCCGGCAGCAAGAGCACACCTTACAGCTCCAGGTCAGCCTTGTCAACAACGCGGCATCCAGGGAGTAGGCTAAAGAGGTCCGTTAAATCTAATGGTTCAATTCCGTTATGATCCGTAACATAGACTTCACATTTGCCCGAGTTCAGATTCAGGCCACTAATCACACCAAAGTCAATGACTTTTTAAATATCGTCTAGTACTGTCGGGAGGTCTCTGCCTAGAACGCCGTCATCCAAGTACCAGGCATTAAGAGGAGATCGCAGTGTATCCACCATATCCTTGATACACAGACAGAAAAGTGGAGGACCTAGGGGATCGCCCTGCTGAAGACCTGTTTGCGATAGCATCGTGTTATGGGGCATGACCAGATGTGATGACTGACCGTAAGCCAGATTCGTCTGGTGAAACAGTAAGGGAACCCACGACTTGACGGATTGGAGTAGATGGTCTCGTCGAACGCTATGTCGCTGTGTCGTTTCCGCGGTCAGTCCACTTTTTTTTACTGCTGAAACCTCTCAACATTACTTTATGAGATTACGGGAATCCAGACGGACATGTGCCACCCCAGCCATGGCGACTAGTCTGGGACTCGCAAACCCAGTAAACCCGCTTCCCCCCAACCCCCAGGATCGGTAACTGTGTAGGCATTGCTTTGAATCCATGGGAGAGGTGTTGCACCAACTTCTACAGTTCCATTTCCTGGCGGTCAGTCCACTAAGGCGGGCCAGGAAGACCATATAACACGAAGCCTCGAATCTCAAAGCCACCATCCGAAAACGTAAGCTTCGGTGCTGCAATCAGTTAATCAGAGAGGTGTGGGGCAAACTAAGCAAGAGGGCATCGATAATCCCACCAGATCTGACAAAGGCCATTGTAACTCGCCTTTTTCCGACGCTGACGGATAAAAACAGAGAGCCAATGGCAGTGAATGAGGGGTATATCCTACCCGCAGAGGTGAAAGGATGTCGGAAGGCACGGTCTCAGACCCGAGGGCATACCTCTGGAGGCTATTCAAGGATCGCTCCGCGGCCTTTAAAACGGTCGTACCCTCACCATTGAGAGAGAGGTGATTTTCTGAAGATTGACACAAAGCCCGCCTGGCACTTACCTATCTACATCCATACCACGGTTGTCAAAACCGTAAAGTCGATTGTTGCGGGCAGATTTAACGATGCAGTTGAAAACAAGCGCATGTCGAATTCAGACGACCAGTACCGGTGACGCAACGGAAGGTCAACGCTTCAGGCAATCAGCAAAATACTTACTAAGGCCAAGCAGGAGAGACAGAAAAGCCGAAATATTTGCCTTTTAACGTTGAATGTAAATGATGCGTTTAACAAAGCAAACTGAGGCGTGATTCTGAATAAAGTATAGAGAGAGAAGCAGCGTACCTTCGGCGTCTGATGGCCTCGTACCTGGAGTAAAGTATCTCTTACGACGGCATGGAGCACGCGATGACTGCTTGAGTACCACAGGGCTTCATGCTAGAATCTCCGCGGTGGAATCTAGTGTACGACGTGCCAGTAATGAGCAGGTCCCGCGGCGTTGTGTTCGTCGACAGGGTAGGGCATGTAACCAGGTTCCAGCCCCTTGACTACTAACGGCTCGAATCCTGGCTTTGTCAGCCAGGGTGGGGGCTCTATCGATCAGGCTTGTTAATCGCTTTTCTTGCAGAAAGTCTGTCCAACTGCTCTGTTTAGTTCTTTTATCGGGAGGGGAGTCAAACAAAGACAACAATCTGTCGGTCAGCTTTTGTAGCTTAGCGTTATAAGCTTCCCATCCATCCTTATCCAATAAAGCCCTAAACCTCTCCGAAGCCGAAGTCAATAATGACACGATCGCGGGTCCAGCCATCATGACCGCGTCCGGCATACCTAAGCCGCCTAGAGAGATCGGAAGCATTACCTGATCCCTTGCCACAGCGGTAAGCTGAAGATTTAGTATCTCCTCTAAAATGTCTAAGCTAAGATCATTAAAAGGCTGTAAAAGTTCAGGCGATGAGGATAAATTGCAACCTCTAACTAGGTGTGTTAATTTCGTGGCTGAAAAGCAAGATCTAAGAAGAGCCTTTTAACGTTGAATGTAAATGATGCGTTTAACAAAGCAAACTAAGGCGTGATTCTGAATAAAGTATAGAGAGAGAAGCAGCGTACCTTCGGCGTCTGATGGCCTCGTACCTGGAGTAAAGTATCTCTTACGACGGCATGGAGCACGCGATGACTGCTTGAGTACCACAGGGCTTCATGCTAGAATCTCCGCGGTGGAATCTAGTGTACGACGTGCCAGTAATGAGCAGGTCCCGCGGCGTTGTGTTCGTCCACTGTGCCAACGACCTGCCGACGATGTTGGTTACCGTGAAGAACGAGGAGCTGCTGAAGGACAGAGCAAACGACGCCTTAAAACGGATCAATCGGTGCAATGCAAACCAAATACCTGGTTGTGATGCTTGAGCTGTACAGCCTAAGTTGGTACCGTTCTGGCGAAGTAAACGATACAGCGACTAGTCTGTATTGCAAGCCTGCTTTACGGCTATCATGGCTAGCCAATCGCTTGGTTGTCCGGTCAGTGAATCGGCGTAAAAGGCATTCGTGTATCGTCGCCTTTATGTCTCGGTTAATCTTCGGCAGCCACCAGTAAAATCTTTTGATCTGTTGAGTGGTTCGTGTGAATATTTGATGAGCCGTGTCGTGCACTAGTCGAAACACTTTTCTGTCGTTGCCCTGTCGGTAGTGCCACCTGTCTACTTCGTATGATCTCTCCCTCAACCTCTGCTCTCTCTCTGCTCTGTGACAATGGGGTACACATGTACTAATTTTTGACATGAGAGGCTTCGGAATTGCATAATTTGCCGGCGGCAAACAAAGACTTGTGCGAGACTAGTGGCAGGAATCAGGGTGCCTTTGGAGAAGAAGCGCTGTTGTCTAGTTGCAGTCGCTGACTCATTAATACCCTACGGGTAGGGCCAGATGTACTGAAAACCAAAAATAATTGAAAACGCCCAGCAAGGTGCAGAAGGTGATAATGGTCACCCAAGTGTGCAGGACGATGTCCACGGACGGACCAGAAGCTTGCTGGCTACCGTCTACGCTGTATAACCTAGCGCACGATAGCGTGTTAGAGGAGGCCTCGCGGGGTTGAGTTTGTTGCCTATACCGGCGACCTAAAAAAAAGGTTGAGATGCAGAAGCTGAATATGCATTTTTCTTCATGGTCTCTGTAAAACAAAACTGTATTATAGTATCTATTATTGTACATTTCGTTTTACATTTTCAGAAGCAGAGCATTAACATATGTACGCGATTAGATTATAGATTTGATTTGTAAATCAGACATGAACGTGTATGTTTCACCCGCTTCATTAAGTAGTTATGGGATTAATTTTACAGCAGTACTTGCACTTGCTGGAGTTCCGTGAACTCGGGTAAGCTATAGGAATTAGCCTGTTAATATCAAAATAACAACAGTACAGATAGCATGCACATGGTTTTCCATATACATTTTTCTGGCACTGCAACGTGATTCGGCCCAACTTGAGAGGCCGTTGTAAGTTTGTTTTAAGCGAGCAGGATAAAAAATCATAATAACGCTTTATTACAGCTAAATTGTTTGTCGGCACGGCCTAACCTTGCTCGACCTTCGCCCAGACGAAAACTACCGAACAAGCTACCCCGACAATGACATTTTCACCCAATTCCTCTTTTTCTCTCTCTCTCTCTCTATTTCCTAAGTTTGTTGGTATCATTTTGCGTTGTTATCTTGATTATTGTTGTTGTTTTTATGATTGCCATTAATTACAATACCAGGGAGCGAGCTGGTACACCTCGGTAGATGAAAACCATCACCAGTGCACTATTCGATTGCATCCCATTGCTAGATTCACCCGTTTAGAATATCTGTCCTGCTGTTGGTGGGGCCTCAGTCAAGGCGTTAATTGAGGGGTTCTTATAGGGGTGCCCCATCTAGCATAATATAATGCTTTCGACTACTGAGGCCAAGCGACGACACCGATTTTATTGCTTCTCTAGACCGCGGGGGGATCTAGGGCAGTTTTGTCGGAATCTTAGCAGCATCGTTGGCCGCTTAGCAATATATGGTGTTCGCGCGAGAACCTTATTTATGATACTCGTGTACTTGACCGTGTGTGTAGGGGTAGGGGGATGGTACTAGGTACCCTACCAAGAATACGTTTAGATCCCATGGAGGCCATTTATTAACATTTGTTTTCGTTGTAAGACCAATTTTAGGTCTAGTGTTGGGAGTATTACCTGATGACCAAAGCTCCGTTGACTGTTCCTTCGAATAGATTAACGTTGCGAACAGTGACGTTGATCCGGTACAGATCCCTGAGACGCCGGCTCTGACTGCATAGTTCCCACACTGGTAAGTGGGTGCCCGATCTGTTAAGAAGAACGCGCCTTTGTCTACAAGTGCTTTGTTTAAGGAGTCCTACAAGAGCGTATTGGCGTTTTTGACGGCTAAGAGAGTAACAATGGCGATTTTGACGTCTAAGGGAGTAACCAGACGACCCGGCCAGTTTGCTCTTGGCGCACTTCTCAGTGCTCTAACAATGTTTACTTCTAGCTGATGGTCGTACTCGGAAACTGTGCTTGTGTTCCGACAGCCTCCTTGTCATTGAGTTGCGTTAGTAATCGTTTATTGATAATGTGCTCAGTTGCTTTATAGAAGCAAGAAAGCATACTTATATGCTAAGGTTTCCTTGCCGTTTACCGGGTAAGTGTTAGGTGTGCCGTTTTCCAAGACCCAACAGAATCTACGCTATGTGGCTTTTATTCCTCACGTGTTCTAATACCATGAGTGGTTTTCGAAATGTATACTCACTGCTTATAGGGGGACCTCATCTTGGCTCGAGGCGGAACGAGCAGAGTTATAGTCTGTCGGGCTAGTTCTACTGCGAGTGGTGGCTGTGTGCGACGCATTTTATTCCGAACAATCGTGTGTCATTTGCCCTACGGCTTCTCTTCGAATTCATTGCACAGCAAGCTCCAGTGGACTGCGTCACTGATGTTTTACCATATGTAGGGGCTTGTCGTGCTTCTCGTGTTTCTTCGACTAGTGGGAGATTTCTGATCCTTACCTATGCAACGCCTGCATATTTGTCGTAGTTGTGACAGATCCTTTGCATTTCAGTAATCTGGCTATTCCACCTGTAACATAGGGGAAATGGCTACCCTAGGGTGTTGACGGCTCTGTTGACAAGCTCCATCCAGCAGCGTTTGTGCTAGATGCGAAATGTATATATATATATATATATATAGACGGGACTAGTGAGTGCTTCATAACATGAAAAAAACGCACACAAATAGGCAGATTGAGGAGACGGAGAAGGCAAATTGGTTATATATATATATATATATATATACACACACACACATACATACCTGTACATTCGCACCCGCGAATGTGTGCAAAAATCCTCTTTATCCTGAGTCGCGTTCTTGTATTCCGTGTATATATATATATATATATATATATATATATATATATGCCATTTGCTTCTTTCTCATTGTCATATTTACACGAGAAGCATGAAAGGAAGAGGTGTTACTGACCGACTTAGCTGCTACTAAATCTTAGGCGGAATTCCCGTCGTTTGACTGTCCTCGGGGAGCACGTTAGGCTAAAAGTTTTTCTCAAATGACACCCAACGATGTGCTACTAGACATAGGTTATGGTATGATACGCTGCCTACGGGTATTTTTATATCTGCTGGCATCACTGGGCAAACGTTGTTGTCGTTTGTGAGCCGTAAAACCTTCGTGGTGGCGCGTCGGTTGCCCGTCCGGTGATCAGTATCTCAAAGTTGTCAAGTCATCCCTGTTCTGTGCATTGCATGCACCTTTATATGCACCCGACTGTGACTTGTTTGTAAACATTTATATATATATATATATATATATACTTAGTTCATTCTTACGCAAAACGTATATATATTTCCAAAGTAGCTTACGTGACCGACCTTGGGCCAGTATCAAAGCTTAAAAAAGAATATATATATTTTTTATTGCGTTTATTATATATATATATATATTTTTTATACGCGACGGACATAGCATGGAAGCCTACCCGCACTGTGTGGGACTCCGCCCGAAGCGGCTGGATATATATATATATAGGTTTCGTGTATATAAGTATATTCCTTTCAAAGTAGCTCTCGCCGGTGCAATGCACCTGTGCCACCCGTTTCTCACTCTTCGAAAGATTTTTTAAACATTTTTTAAACAAAAATATCTTTTGCTTGTGTTCTGAATGTAGCTTCTGGTCAGTGTAACACCCCAAACGAGGAGACGACCATATATCCACGGGGTGAGAGCTTATCCGTCTGGCCTCAGCTGGCTAATCCAACTAAGGCTGACATGCTAACGCGTCTTTCGGAATCGAGTTTAGGTGCTCCTCCAAATGTTTTTTTATCTCCCCTATAGCCTCTTCGAAACGTTGTCTGTTCAGTTTTTACCCATGGGAAAAAAAGTCGTACGGAGAATTAGGAATGTTACGAAGAATGTAGATGGAATTTTTCAACAAATATTCCGAAATCAGTAACGATGTGTGCGCCGGAGCGTTATCGTAATGGAAGGTCCAAGACTTGTTGGCCTAGAGTTGAGGCCCCTTGCGTTGAACGTGTTTATTGATTGCAAAACCAAGTGGCAAAATGTTGTGAAAGATGATTTCCTTGTAGACGAAAAAAAGGTCAAGAGAACCTTGGCGTTGAATCTGCTTTCTTTGATCGTCTCTCTCTTTGGAGGTACTACTGACAGGATTGGGTCTTGGTTTCGATGTCGTAACCATATACCCATGACTCGTCTCCTAAAATCGCTCTCTGGAGTAATCCAGGGTCATCTGCTACCGGTTGGAACGAGCCTCGCCGCCAATATTCTGACGCATACAATAACTATCCAGACTCTTACAACTGATTCATAACATATCTCCAATTCCTCAGCTTTCTCTCTGGTTATTATTTTTACGATCTATCTCCACGTTTCTTGTTATGTTAATGACGTCGAAGGTCTTTTCGAAAGAGATCTTCTATGATTTCTTTACGTTGGTCGCGGTATTGACGGTAAATTGACGGTACCACGTATACACGGTGTTTTGGGAGACTGCGTAAACACCGTAACAATTCCACCACTTTGGTCTCGATTTAATTTTTATTGTTAATTGTACTACAACGTGCCAGTACGCCCTAGTATATATATATATATATATATAGAAAGAGAGAGATTAACTGGCAACATCCACGAGTCACACTAATAGTAGCCCACAAAAATCAAGTCGTTATCTATGCCACTTGTCGGGGGTGGCCGCATCACTGTCTTCTTCAAATAACTTCATCTGGCCGCTTTAACTTGCCGCTAAGGCTGTTTTACTGTTAAAGCTCGACATTGTGCGACTACCATATGCCAGGAATCATGGTCCCCGAGGAGCGCCTCTACAAGGGCTTGATATATCAGGGCATTTCTCAATTTCAGGTTTCAAGCATACTTATTGGGCAGTATGCCGGTGACGGCGTGGTGATCTAGGGGGCTAGTGTGCTAGTCGTGTTTGTCATCTACTGGGGTGTCACCGATTCGATTCCGGTTTTCGTTTTATTTAAGCGATGCTTAGTTAGAATAGTTGATAAACCAGACCGCTGAGAGTCAACGGCCACGTTGCTGCCAAAAGGGAACTGTTGGAGAAACCCTAGATATCTCAACATTCCCGGCTCTCGGTAAATTGAAAATATGCCTCACGACGATTTCAAGCCTGTAGGGAAAGGAGGTTAGTCTTGAATTAGAAATACCCGCCTTAAAATGTGTTTAGTTCTAGGGCGGTATTCCAAGGGAACCCTCTGCGAGCTACTGGGTCGCGGTATAAGGGTCAGACGTGTCGTCTTCCAAGGCTTAAATTGAAATTATCGATCTAGCTATTTCACATCAGGTAGCCAGCGGGTGATTGGCTATCGTAGGACGGGACGAAAGCTGGATTATCGGTAGGCTTCCTTTAGTAACACAAAAACTATTACTGACAAGTATTCTATGAAATACGTTACGCCTCTCTTTAAACGCTTTCTGTAGGCGGATGTATTTGTACCTGTAAAATCGTGGCCGGGCTATAGAGAGAAATAGCTGGGAGGAAGTTAAATTGATGGAGAAATGTACGTAGAGATAGGGTTACTTGTCTTCGTGGATCTTTTATTCGGCTGCTCCAACGTTGATCTGTGTCTAGCTTTATAGAAGCTGTACCTAGAAGTGCTCATTATCGAGGTATCTCTGTTCAAGTACATACGCATCATTTCGTTAATGTCTTAATTGAACACTGGCAAGTACACCTAAGTGTTCATACTTTGTACAATTTTTGGTCAATATCGATGCATTATTTTCTTGCAATTTGCTAGACAGTTTAAAGGCGCAACACCTAGGTGAACTTAAACTTACAATATATCAAGCTAGACGTGTTTTTTCCACATGACACTTAATAATTTTTACTAGACATAAGTAAATACATGGTAATAAATACATTTTTGCGGTAAATACTTCTGTTTTTGCATCTGCTGACATGATCCGCCCGATGGTCCACACCTTTGTAATAAAGTTGTCAATTCATCCCTGTTCTGTGCGCTGTATTGATCTGTGCCTAGCTGAGTCGTGCCTAGTGATCAGATATACGTATGTATATATACATATATATATATATATATATATATATATATATATATATATATATATAATTAAACACTCATAATTTCTAATTAAATAATACACATCCAAGTGTACAATATTCATACTATTGTTGCTAATTTTCCTTAAGATTTGCCCATTAGTATGAATAATGTACACTTGGATGTGTATTATTTAAGTAGCAATTATGTTTAAATAGGAATAAATCGAGTGTTTAATTGTATATATATATATATATATATATATATATATATATATATATATATATATATATACATATATAATTAAGCACTCGATTTAGTCCTAATTAAACATAATCGCTAATTAAATAATACACATCCAAGTAAACATTATTCATACAATTGTTGCTAATTTTTCTTAAGATTTGCCCATTAGGCTTTACTAGTAATAAGGCGACACAATTGCTTTCCTCGTTTTTACTTGTATTTTTTATTGAACACTGCCCAGTATACGTAAGTGTACTGCATTTGCTTTACTTTAGCTAAATTTGGCAAATCTTAAAAACTATTGCATCAAAATGGGCATGTGCCGGCAGCGCTTTATGGCAAAGTGGCCCGCATCGTATCAATTCCGTTCTTGCAATGTATACCTATGTGTGCATATGTATCGCTAGTATCACTATTTTAAATAGAACCATTTTGGCAAACAAAATAGGCATATACATATAGATTTTTTTGGTGCTTGCACTTAGGTCCTAATGTGTGTGTACGCGCTCGCATTTTCAGTCCCGGTAGATTGTTTTCTAGCCCTAAGTGCCTTTGGTTTATAGATTTCGATCACCATTGAACATAATGAGTTGAAGAGTTCCGTCAAAGCTGTGGATTGCAATGATGGTGGGGGTCTGCCGTGTCGAGGGCTTCGCACAGAACGTTGACGTTCTCTGCGGGACTTCAGCGTTTCAGTCGTGGGCGGACTGGGAGAGTGACGGTTTCAACTGTTAGCACGGATGATGCCGCGGCACACACTTAGGCATATATATATGTGGGTGTGTTTGTGGGTATGTGAGGAGTGTGTGTGTGTATGTGTGTGTAGGCGTAGATATATCTAGAAGATGCCACCCCCTGTCGTGTCAAACGGAGTCGTCGCGACACGCCGTCATACGAGATGAAGATCCTCACCAAGGTATTTAGCTTCATGCAAAGCTCGGCTAGCTAACTTCGTTGTTGCTTTGCTGCTTTTAGGATTGCCGCCTGACTGCATTGCTGTTGCGTAACCATTTTCCGCCGATCTTGGCGACCATGTCCACTGTCTAACCGGCGCGCCTTGTTGCGATACGGGACGAGAAACATTAGTTATTAAACGTGTACTGTGAGTAAGCAACAACCTGTGGAGCTCGGCGTAATTTCAAGCTCGTATGTACGTGAATAACAAGGTAAGTGACATCTGTAATGGTATCACACTCATGTGACGACACGAAGCTGAAAATGCAACTAACTCAACGCAGCGCGCCTGCATTTTGATCAACGTAAAGCGCAGTAAAGAATAGAAACACATTTTAAGCAGTCGAGTTCAAGTGGAGTTTGCTACTGCTGCTGACGCACAATCTCTGTAATGCAATTACATTCATCGATAATTGCTTAGCGTAAACTAAATATTCTTTCCTATACAGTTTATACAGTTCACGTACGGATCATGTACGACGCATCACGAAGCTTTGAACTATGAATATTTTATTATACACCAAGTTATATCGGCTGGATGTCAGAACAGCCTCACTCTTCACAAGCCAAAACATGATAAATGGTTTTAATATGACCCGTCTGTATGTTCAGTCATAAGCTTAGCTAAATTATGGTAATAATGCATATCTATAAAACGTTATCTAACGATTTTCATTTTAAAATGCGTTACCATTAATATCTATACAACTTCATTTAAGTCTGTTCAAATTGTCACTTTTAAATCATGCAAAGATGTGAACGTAGTTTGTGTGCAACACTTACCATGGTTACCATGATAAACATCCATTTGTATAAGCCATTAGTGTTAAATCTACTTGACAGCCAACAGAGCGTTAGAGTGTATATTTAGTTTGTGGTTTAGTGTTAAAGATATAAGACGTGCGATTAGAACAGCTTTGTCCCGCTTCGTCTATCAGCCTAGCTCAATATCTGCCTTTGTGTAGCTTAGTTTAACGTTGGCTTCTCTGGCATTGGGCATCAGCGCCCCTGTCCACTTTGATGTTGGACAAAACGAGGCTTACATCAGTTTTACCTTCCTTTGCCGACTTTAAGCTTCTTTACGGCTCTTATTTACTTGGAATTCGCTTCACTTCCTTGACAGGAAGCTCTAAGCGACCATTTATGGCTTTGTATCATCACAAAGCTTCTTTTAGGCTTTTTCGGCACCGCTCGCGTTGCTAAGTGATAAGTTCAGCTGAAAGGCAATTTCCCTTCTCAGTCCTATCAGAGAAGCCTTAGTTGTCGAAAAGCAAACGTGAAGAGTTTATCAGAGGGTTATTTTGTCCTCGTCGTATCGGCGGATAAATACAACAAACCTGCGTTTTAGACTCGTCAGCTTAACAGGAGTGACGACGCAGCTTAGGACAAGCCAAGGCGATTTTCAATATTGAACCAGACTTTTTAGGAGAGTCTGCAAGCCTACGCTGACACTCGGCGTTTTGATGCTCCTGACGCACTAACGTCGGCGAGTGTACAAAGCTTTTAGCATGGCAAATACAAAAGATGTTTTTCAGGTGACCTAGTTCACTATCGATTTAGGTCCTCAGTATTAAAGCAACTTAAACAACAAGTAGAACAACTTACTTGTGATAAATGTTCTCAAACGCAAACAACTTACTCAATGTGGCGCTGTTTGAGTAGACGCTTTCCAAGTTTATTATGCAAATAAAAACGAAATATGTCTTATGCTTAGTATAAGAGAACTAAAAAAATATGCTGCCCAGCGTCGCTTTCACAACCTCAGATTACTTCTTTAGTGTAGACGTAAGGATATTTTCATGATAAGCCTTTGCTGAAAAACCCGAAGCAAAACGCAAGAGATTAGTCTATTTGCTATTTTTGTTTAAGGATGTTCTGTCTCTTTGTTTAGGTTGTAAAGGTCTGTGATTGAATAATGCTTGTAAGTTATTATTGCAGGGTTTAATGTCTATACCTGGGCTTAGCGGACTAACATAAGACCACATAGCAGCTAAATTCCGTTTCGAAAATCCAATTTGCATTACATTTTATTATTGCCACTGTACATATATGTATACCGTGTGTGCACATACATTTGCTCGTGGGAGGTTTGCGTCTGTCTGTGTGTCTATTTATCTAATTGTACGTACGAGAAAAAATAATACTACCTTAAGCCTTATTCACAAGGCCTACTACATACAATTTCTCTTTTTTTACATACAAACGTTCTCGTTCTGCGTTAGATCTGCTTTTATGTGGTGGTACTTTTTCCAAAGGTGGAATACCATCCAGGTATGCGTTAAGCCAGTGCTGATATGACGATACTTTGCCGATAGTTTGCCGTGGAGATCAGCATGCACTTTCACAAAGAAGCTTTGAATAATTTAACTCAATCGTTGTCGTCTTATCACAGGTGCGTTCACATGGTATGTGTAATAACAGCGCATATGGCACTTGTAAGGTTTAGTTAAAAGTGCATTCCTGACCGTGAAGCGGAAGTTTACCGGACTGCTGTTCGACTAATGGTGCTGTGTAAACGATCTATTGTTGTCATATTTTTAGTGGTGATCATGTGAGACTACATGCACGAGAAGCGCTGCCCGGTGTTGAGAGGTGTCTTAATGAACAACTCCTGGATGGCGATTGCCGAGGAGCATTCAGACATAGCGTGCGCATATATATACACATATATATAATGCAGGTTTCGTTTTACGTACAGATTTATCTAATGCTAGTGTATATATATATATATATATATATTCAACGCAAGCCAGGTATAGAGTGTTGAGTAAAATTTGTGAAGGATATATGCATAACTATATATATATATATATATATATATATAGCGCAAGAGTTAGAAAGCCACCTGATCGTTACAGGTGATGCTTGCTGTCGTCCACTGCGGGCTACTGCGGCCGCTTCTGATGATGCCACTTCTGCTGGCGGCAGTGGCTTTGCCTGTCTGGCTAGCCATTACATCAGTGCCCAAGGTTACTGGTACGTTCAGCTACATGGGCTATCCCGGTCCCTACTACGGCCTGAGTCGGCCCTACTTTGGCGTAGGAATTGGCGCCGGCGGCGGCGGCTGGAACCACAACCCGTTCGGCTACCATAACGCCTACTATCAGAGAAGATTGGCCAGAATGTACGACCCATTCTACTCCTCAAGAGGCGGATATTATAACAGCTACTACCGCACTCGACAGGACGCTCTCTACGGCGGATACTATAAGAAATAGTCATATATATACATATATATATATAGTAACGTATACTCGACATTGTGACTAGATGCTTTTGTTTTGCACAACAATAAAGAAGGCGTGCGAGTTATTTTTTGTTAACCGTGTAGCTCTTTGTTAGTTATCATATATATATATATATATATATAAATGACTACGTGGCGTTTATAATTCCGCTAACAAGTCCGCAGAGCAAAGCTCATGCTCTATTGTAATGGTCAAATCTAACATATTGTTAAGTAAAAGCTATATTTAAGATACACTTGATCTAGCTTACGGATAAGCATACGTTTTTAAATATATTTTCTAATGTATGTAGTTACTTACATAAGACAATAGTTTTAAGCCTCGGCCACGCATATTTGAAAATACCGCGACGTATGCATTATTGCTTTAAAATGCGTATACATCCATATATGCACGTGTATGCATGTAGATGTGACAAGAACATGCATTGCTTGTTAAGAGAAGCTATATAAGCGTATGTACATATGCCTGTGCACACACAAGCGAAGGTGTGGCGTTTGCGGGTGGCAAGTGTAACCTGTTTCCTTACTAGTAGGCGCTTAGGTTATTGCTAGTGCAAATTGCAAGTCACTCGTGTTGCTTGTTCCTCGCTGGCTTCTATTACTACTACTACTACTACTACCACCACTACCGCCAATACAAACTGTTGCCAACCATTATTATTATTATCATTGTTATTATTAGTTCTGTGGAGGGAAAGTTTAGCTGATTCGCTCGCTCGTGGGGAAGCACAATGTGCCGGGCGGGAGGCACAGCAGGGCGCTGGGCCGATTGGCTAACTGTGCAAGAAGAAGGTTAAGCAACCAACGCTAAGACCAGCACTGATAAGCTTCCTAATCCGTGTGGTCCTTAGACGGTTATTATGGCACCCAGCCGTTTACTGCTGGCTCGCCGTTTCGCGCCCGTTAGGCCAGACTCGAGCAGGCCGTTATCAAATAGGCGGTCATTGCGGTTGATGTTCCGAGAAGACAGTCTCGTCAGACTATGATGACAAATACGCCATTCTACATACACACCAGCTCCTCCCGGCCACTAGTCTCCACATTGTTCTTTCGCACGTTTTCTCTCTAGCTCATGCTATTCCTACTGCTTTCCTAGCTCGCTCAAGCAGGCGTCCAACACAAGGCAGACAACTCAGTTCAGGTGAAGAACAGCAATAACAACGACACTAGTATTGGTAGTGGTAATAGCAGTAGTAGTAGCAGCAGTAAAACAACAAGCATTTTCTAAAACCGTCGACCATTAATTAGTACAATAGGTGTTAGCCGGCTCGTTTTATTGACTACAACAATAACGTTGATCTTCATTGACGCTGCGTACACTATAGGGCATATGACCTGCATTCCGAGCAATGACGACATCAATCATATTTTGGCAGGCAGATTTTTTAAGGGCAGTCAATAGTTGAATTGCAATCCGCTGTTAAGGAGTAGCCTGTAGAGTCGCTGGAGGGTGTGTTGTGAATTGTCAGTATGATCGGAGGTCTTGGTATTGAGCCACGTTTAGGCCAGAAGCTATGATTTGCAATGCTGACGACGTAAATGCTGTTGCCATTAACCGCCTACAAAAAGGCGCATTCTATTAGAGAAGCTTACGGTTACAGACCTTGTTGTTGGAAAGCGAACAGTGAATGTTCAACGTTATGCAATCGGCAAATGGCCGCCACTGACTATGTAGACATGCAATTTGTGCCCCCTACTGTTTAGGGTCAAGCATCATTACCTTCTACGGTTGCCTGTTGTAAAGTTGGCGTTTCGTCTCTTTCAGTCACATTGAGAATGCTAGCAGGCAGGCAGGCTACCCGCATCAGTAGAGTCTAGGTGAATTGGTCTGTTAAGTGATAATTGGCCGATTAATATATGTATGTGTGTGTGTGTGTGATACAGAGTGACGGCGGGGGTGGCGGCTCAACCATCTTTCCTCCATCTCATGCCTTCAACTTCCTTTCCGCCTCCGCCTCGATGTTTCGTATCGTGCAGCACGTTTTTCGCCTCTCTCACATTCACCTTATGTGATCGGGATCAACCGTTGACAAATCGTCAACAACCAGTTTAGTTGTTAGCCTCATCGTCTGCCGTCGGGCGGCCGAATGCAAGACACAGCACAAGATATCGTCTGCCAGCATGCTTACAATGCTCGGCGTTGGGTTATGGGCCTGCCATGATCTCATCTAGCAGTCTAGCTGTCGTCGTCGTGGTGATGATGATGGTGACGACGATGACGATGATGATGATGGTGACGACGATGACAGTGATGATGATCGTGATGTACAGTGTTCAGAATATGTACGTGACCACCGTCACAACAGTGGCCAGCCACTACGCCTCATCTCAGCTACCCCACACTGCCTGCCTGGGGAGCCGGGCGATCGACCAGCATGCCGGCATCATTACAACGAAGCGTGCGAGAGAAGCGACACTGCTGTCTTCGTCGTCATCATACATCAATGAAGGGGATCAAAATGATGATCTATCGATTCGTCGCGTCTATTGCTTTCTCTCATATCTCTCTCCTCTCTCTCTCTCTCTCTCTCTATATATATATATATATATATATATAATTCGCGCGCTGTCTTTCTCCCTTTCCCTCTTTCCGTCGCTGCATGTTTGTCTTTAAAGCTAGATGAATATATATTAGGCATAGATGTACGTTTGCATCTGTCGCGTACCATAGATGATAACGACGACGACGATGAAGATGAGGAGCCGCTGCAGCCCAGTGCTACTGCTACGAGCGCCGCCATTGGCGCTTTTCTGTGCTAGTCGTCCATGTTAGGCGGAAATCCACGCAGTGCGCTGAGTCATTTACTATTGCCTGTTTACTTCTCATCCCTCTATCTTCTCTCTTCTCTCTCCCTCTCTCTGCTTGTCTCGTTTCCTCCATCTATGTCTATTTCTCTCTTTTGGTGTTTATTTCTCTCTCTTTTGGTGTCATCGAGTCGTCGCCGTTGCCGTCCATGCTTCCATGTTCTCATACGCTATGCATAATACATGTCTGAGCATGCTTCGTACATGGCTCTGAGTCATCATCAGAGGGGCCACCACCTACCTAGTAGTTCACCATCTGTCTGTCTGCTTACCACCGTCGCTGCTGCTGCTGCTGCAACCTGTTCTCTCTTGGTCCTCCGTGCCGAAGTAGATGCGGCTGAGTTACCCTGAACGAACGACCGAACAAGCCGCCAAGCTTTCTGCCTTTTCTCCATCCAATGCCTTCGTTTATACGGCTTTCTATAACGCGGGCCTTTGCGCGCGCGCGTCAGACCGACCCACCGACCAACCAGAAGAAATTCACAGCATAGCATAGTATCCTATATCATCGTCGCCGTCGATGCTGCTGCTGCGGTTGTTGTTGTTGTTGTCGTCGTCGTCGTCGTCGTTGTCGTCGTCCACGTCCACGACTCATTCCACAGCGCCCTCTAGCGTCAGCTACCGGCGACCGGCAATGGGGAGATGGCTGGCGGGAGCGGCGGCCGTTGCTTGAGCGGCTGCATACGTGGTAACGATATTGACAATAGATTTTCCCACATCATTTCCCCTCTTTCGTTGGCTCTTCTCTCCACTCTCCTTCTCTCGTTTTTGCCCTCTCCGTCTCTATCTACGTCCCCCTTTTTCTCTCACACATGCACACATACACAGACGCATTTTACTCTTCCCTTTCTAGAGTTCTCTCACTCTTGTTTTTCATCATCACTTTCGTTTGGCTAGAATCGATCGTCGAACCGGTCGTCTCTCTGGCTTGTTACCCCCTCCCCTCTTCCGTTTCTCTTCTCGTTTCCCTTTTGCTCATACTCTCCCGTTCTCTGGTTAGCCTGCTCAATCCTGTCCATATTCTCTTCCTTCCCTCATTCTGCTGTCTCTCATTAATGCCAAATGCAGCAGGCGAGAATGCCAGCGAAGTGCCGGGGCAAGAGATCGAGACGAGAGGAGAAGAGAAGAAATTACGGCAAAAAAGACGGAGAGGGCGGGGGAGAGAGAGAAAGAACATCGTTCGCGAGACAACAGCCCAACAAAGGGAGACGGGGAAGAAAAACAGGAACTGAGGAAAACCGAGCTAATGAAACAGCAAAGTGAGAGAGACGTGCAGGGGGTGGGGATGTGGGGAGGGGGACGTGGGGAGACGGATGAACGGCAGGAGGGGTTGGGTTGGTGCGTTGTCAACGAGCGAGCGAGCGGCGAGCAAGCCACTACTAGCAGCACAGAGTGTAACAGCAAGCAACCAGCGGCCAGCTAGACAAAGAAAGTCCAACGACGACTAACTAACTATTCAGCGACTAGTCCAGAAGACGTCGTCAAATCGATTCATTCGTCGCTCAGACAGCCACGCCGTCGGACGTACCGTACCGCAGCAGCATCAGCGATACTGACCGGTCCCGTCAGCGAGCCACACCAGCAGAAGCAACACCAGCACCATCACCAGCACCAACACCAGCAGAAGCCCCAGCAACACAAACTGCAAAGATGGCACCGTCCACGACGCTCGGTAACGTTGCTACTACCTGCCACACCCTCAGAGCCGCTCTGTCTGTCACGGCCACTGTTTGCTTGACCTGCCGTCCACCCGCACGCTAACGCCTACGATCTATCGCCTATACGAACTATCGCCTATACGATACATAACAGACACTCACACAACACGTGCACGTACGCACGCCCATGATCCATCTACAGTGTATCTGCCGGCTGTCCGTAGCACTAGCATCTTGGCGGACGTAAAATGAGCGAATTTGCAGAAAACCGGCCGTTACGCGTAGCATTGGCGTCGATGGACGACCTCTCATCTCGTTCTGTGTCAATTCAGTCGGAATTTCGACCAACAAACAGATCGACTCTCCGTTGACAACTGTCCGGTCTGTATAGTGGTCGTACACACGTCTAGCAGCACATAGATCAGGCTCGCAAACACACTACTAACGTCTAGCCGGCACTTTTACACATCACTTGATACAGGTGCTTTGACATATCGCCGTCATGGGTGGGATCTTCTCTAAGTCGCCTTTGATACGTATATCGATGGATTTATAATTCGCTTAACATGTATACCAAAACATGCATGTCACCCTTTTATATCAGGGGCGCCTACAGCACCAGCATAAGCAGACATGTTGCGATATCTGGGGTTTCACCGGCAGTCATTCGAACCGGCTCCGACAAACGACAACCATGACTAGTGAATTAGTCCCCTAGATCATGACGCCGCTATATATATATATATATATATATATATACATACACATACAAATGTACATGTGTCGATACATATGAACTAAACTGCATTTATTTTTAATTAACGGTCATCCCCGTTATATATATATATATATATATATATATGCACAAATGTGGTGGTGTGGGTGGATTATCGATATCGGGTATAAGGTTCGATTTCACTAACGTTAAAGATCATTAAAGTAAAGCTACCGATAAAAGCAATTATGTGCCATTAGGTAACTGTAGTATGAACTTGGATTCATTGGTAAACCCCACTTTAGCTGATAACTTGTTTGAAATGATAGATGATTAGCAATAGTCTGGCGTTGACGAATACAGACATCCGTGTACTAAAAAGGCCAATTGCTTGAAGCTGTCGATTTTTCTATATCTTGCCGTGAATAATAGTATAGCCTAATTTACATATTTTAACTTTCCTGAAGGCGGGATGCTGCAAACGCATAGTAGGTCCTAGGGGCCTTTGTTATCCTCTTCCAACTGTTAAGTCGATCTGGTTAAATATCTGGCCGTATTGTTGTTACCAATAGTATGGCCTCGCGTCTGATAGGCAAGAAATTGCTTAGGTTTCTGCCAGCCTATCGTATAAGGCTGGCAATGACCTGAACTATCGTGTGTCTTACTTCCCCAAAGCGGTGAAGCATTTTGTTCACATCCGACTAGTCGAAAAATTCTATGGACGTGTTTTACTATGTATATATACATTGTTTTGAATATATACATATATATATATATATATATATATATATATATATATATATATATCGCGGAAAGCTAAACAGGCGTGTAAATAAGCAAATAGTAGATCTTAAAGAGGTGTGTAAAGCTCGAGTACTTCACGTTTCATAGACCTAATATTTTCAGTTACTTGCACGTTAAGTAGAATCACACAATTTTTAACTCTAAGCCAGACAACAATCAACCACGATGAGCAAGGTTTTAGGTACTGTTATTATTATCTTTTAAGTCAAACAAAGCTCGGCGAGCTATTGTTTGCGCTGCGTTTCGTTCTCTGCACAGCGGGAACGACGTGCTGCAAGGACGCACAGGTGCTTATTTTAGACATATTCGCCTCTTAATAATTTCACTAGCATGCTGTTATTGTAGTCATTTGAGCTAGGCTCGGTCAAGGGTGTAGGCCGCGTGGCTTGGTTCTAACATAAGCTGTAGTAAGATTAGGAATATGTCTCTATACGTATTATACAGTATTATGCGATACTCATGATGGGCATTCTTCTTCCATTCTGTGTCTGCTATTTGATCATCGCGCTCCCGTTTATGGCCGAGATGAGCATTCTCGTTGTTAACATTGTTATTGTTGATGTTGTTGTGGGCGTTGCCGCCGCCGCCGCAGCAACAGCAGCTGGTCAGCTCCTGTTACGGGCCAATAATTGACGCGGACAACGGCCCGAGACAGGGAGAAGCAAACGCAAATGGCAAATGCTCCAATCCGCCGTCCGACAATCTCGTTCTCCAGAGAAACATCAGCATACGTTAGAGCGTGTTTGCCTTTTTACGCTCCTTTCACTGTCAATGCGACGACTGATCACTCTTTCCCGCAATCAGGGTCACAACAGCACGGCGGCTAGCCAGGTGGCTGCTGGTCTTGGTAACTTGGCTGGCTATTTGTCATGATGGTTGTCTCTCTTTCTTCTTCTACTTCCTTGTCCACCTCGTCATTTTCTGCTGCTTTTTTTTAATTGTGAGGTTGGGGAAAAATGCTTTATGCACACCCAGCGCAGTTATCACTGTCCGGGCGTGTAGAAGCGCGTAGGTAGTGTGGGACTCCCCGATGGCATGGGGTTACCTACTAAAAAACCCTAGTCCTCACATTTAACCCCCAGGGTTCGGTACTGTTTGCCAGTTTTTCAAGGCCTTGGGGGGGGGATTGGGGATTTTTCTGCTGCTGAATGACCTGAACTGTACTGGGTTGAAATGACACAGCTGTAGCAAGAGCCTCGAGACTCGAATCTCCGCAATGTTGCTGATGTGATTTTGTTGTGGCATGGTTGCCGTTTCAGTCAATGTTGCTTTGCTTACAACACACACATTGGTGACTGTAATAGTAGCATTAGCAACAGCAGTAACACTAGTGGTAAAAGTTGGAGTAGAATGTGCAGTAAGTAAAAGTAATCCTAGTACGTCGTGAAAGTAGCCAGGGCTGGTCGAAGCTAATGATTGCGTGGCCTGGGTAGCTAGCATTAAAACGCTTTTTTATGGTGGTTATTTTTAAAGCTAGACCATCCACCGTCTCTTACGGGTTGAAGTCAGCATGAGGCATATCTTCAATGAGGCATCGAGGGCCGGACATATTTAAGATATCTAAGGCTGCTTCCCCAACAATCCGTTGTGGTAGCATTGCCGCTGACTCTCAGCGGTATATGGTGTATCACCTATTCCTGATAAGCATCGCCTAAAGCAAATGCGACCAGCAGTAGCTGGGATTGAACCAATTGCATCTAGAACCAATTGTAAAACAGATAACGTGAAAAGTCCTCTATAGGCCAAATCAGGTCTCCTGAAGTACGTTTATCTAAGACGTAAGTCTGAGAGGACTTATTATTTATAGGTTTGAAAACTAAACAATGGTATAGCTGCGATTCATTGCCAATATACTGTCATTGACCCGCTGAGTATACAACCTAACTGCTTTCTGTTTGCTTTGCTTATAACCCAAGAGTGACCCACCTAAGAGCTGAACAAATTGGTAAGACTAACAGGGGCGTTAATTGATAGGTATCGGCCTATCGGCAAAACTGTCATCGCTAAGCAACCATGATTGTGAAATTTAGCGTTTGGAAGACCTGCTTCCTAGAAATGCACAGGTATTTTAAATTATTTTTTCGTTAGACTTTTATCATATTAAATAAGTGGTTAGAAAAAAAGTTCATACGTACGTACGCTGCTTTCTGTTCGTTGTCTGTCGATTCTACCATGTAAATTTAGTTACGATTAGTTATGATTAGTGAAGAGATACGATACATAATTTATACTCTTGCTTAGCAAGTGAGAGTGTTCCTAAATTTACCGCAGTACCACGAAGCCGCTGTTTCCGCTTTTTCTTCCAAGAGCGACATGAGGGCGGTAGCAAATAATCAAGTGTCTGATCTCATTGTTGCTCGAATGCGCTTATATTGCCCAACACATTGTCTACAATTTCTATATTCTACTGCGCGTTTGCATTCGTTATGGAAAATATCGAGTGTTTGGGAAGAGCAAACGTTATTGTCGAAGGCCACCGACAGGTTCGAAAAACTGTTTTCGCTTTCGTCCTCTGGTACGCGTGGTTTCTGGCAGGCGGCCACTTCTTCGCGTCTCTGTTCCATCAGCAACGGAGGCAACGCGAATGCGTTCCTAAGCGAAAATTCGTGACTCTACTCAGCGGCTGTATATCTAATATCATACTGATATTGGATATACACTCAGCGGTGTATATCCAATATCGGTATGATTGCTGCTTGAAGTGAACTCTAATGAGAGAATGTTGTTAGCTGTCTGTGTTTAAAATAAATTAAAATGGCTCCCTGAAACTCTGTGCACGCATCTATGTCTGCAAGTATGTGTGCACAAATTGGACAACATTCTGAATAATTTTACTTTAACAATATGAACAAGAGAAATCATGTGTTGTAATTATGCGCACAATCACCAATAAAACTTTATGTTGCCGTTTTGTGGTTAAGATAACGCCTCTAGACGTTCCGGCTAGCTCGGTTTAGACTACATAGACATCTGTCTATGCAAGCGCAGATTTCCTTTAATTCTTCCAAAGGTAAATATAACATATATTATATTTACATTTGAAGAAATACAGGAAATCTAGGAAAAATACCACCTTAAAGGGAAGGCGCCACAATTTGAACGAGGAACTGAAGGACACGGTAGAGGACTGTGCCTTTTGAGTTGAACCTTATATATGTAAATTGATTAATACTCGACACCCTTGGATCTACTAGGCATTCCTATTTTACACCGGTTTGGCTGTCACGATGTTTCGCACTTTTTCATGTGAACCCACCGTATATCAGCGAATATAGCCCGGTTTAAGCTATTGGCTGTTTGGTCCGAACAGAAAATGTAAACCTGCGTGTACGACTGCAAAATTAGGCCTTTAAATAATAAAGTGTGGCAAGCAAGGTCTTCCGTTGGTCTTGCCAGAAACGAACTCAAGTTCGTCTTACGTCTGCGAACCAAGCAGATGACCCCAAGAGCCTAAGCTACGCTAAACTTCTCTAAGCAGAACATTTAAATACGTATAAAAACCTATGGAAAGTTATGGCGAATCAAATAGAACTTATAGCTAGTGTATGCTTATACAGGTTACTGGAACATCCGCGGCTTGGCGCAACCGATCCGCAATCTGCTTGAGTATGTCGGCGAGGAATACGAGAATGTCACGTATGACTTCGACACCTCGGACATGTCTAACGTGCCTAAAGTGAGATACTTTTTCAACTATTATTTAATGTGTATGTTTGTTTAAATAGAGTTCCCTTTCTGACTACTGGACGACAATTGTCCATTCCAATATTCATCCTTATTGGACTAGATATTGTACTAGAGGTATAAAGCTGATTAGAAAAGTTAGTAGTTTGAGCTGATAGATTCGAACTAGACTAGTAATTCTAGCTGAATGCAAGTCAATGACTGTAATTAAAACACATTGTCCAATATATACAGGGTCTCCCAGAATTCATTCAACAAACTTTGAGATCTAGTGCAACTCGGACACACAATCATTTTGTTCCAATGGAACAAAGGGAGGAAATTCCTTCTAAAATGGGTAGTTGAGCGCGAAAGCGCGAAATATAAGAATTACCAAAAAAATATTATTTTACAATTATCTCCAATACAATTTTTTTTGCTTTGAGCTAGCGTATATTGCAATTCAATAGATGCAAAACTTTCCAAACACCCAGGTATTATTGACTTGTCAATAGAATGACTGGGGTTCCCGCAATCGCAGATTTAGTGAAGGTATGTAAGAATAAAAAGCTTGATACAACCACTTTTGGTAATTTTGCTCTCACCCCAGAAGAAGTGATTTCCGCCTTCTTGCTCCATTGAAAATTTGTTTTTTGCCGAGTGGTACTAGATCCCAGAGTTTGTTGGACGAAGTTTGAGAGATCCTATGTACACTTCTGACGCAAATGCATGTGTCGAGCAAAGGTGCTACGTATTCTCAATGTTGTATATCTTGCAGGTCCTGGGCAAGTGGCCAGAAGCAAAGACCAGCTGTCCTAAAATAGTGGGTGGAGATGGCGAAGTCGCTATGGACTTCCCTAATCTGCCTTATTTTATCGAGAAGCAGGCCGATGGCACCACGTTAAAAATGACCCAGAGCGTCGCGATACTTAAGCACATCGCTCGCAAACACGGTTTGGTCGTCGAAGGCGAGCTCAACGTTGCTCGTATGGAAATGCTCGAAGAGCAGGCTATGGACCTCAAGTAAGCTTACGTGCTTACCTTATTTTGCTCTAGCGCACTTAAGTTGAAAGGGCTGCACGAGTCAGGTCGCCTCCGTCGGGGACCAAAACATATGTTTGCAAAACTGTCATTTATATGAGCGAAAATACTCAAATACCAGATGCCCGTATATGTACTTTGCCTTGGTCATTCAAATCTGTAAATGTTCCTACTATGTGGGTCTGAATTTCAGGCAGGCAATTGCAGGTTACTGCTACGATCATCCGATGACGTCTTTCCGCTACCCAAATTACACTGAAGATATTCAGGCCGTATTTAAGCAGTGGGACAAGGTGCGATAATTCAAAGCTTTGCGATATATATATATATATATATATATATATATATATGATAATCCTAACCAGTTTCGTAACGTTGAGTGTCGTAATTTCCTTTATTTTAAATTGTTTCCTATGGCTTTTTCAGTGGCAGCAACCGAAAGTTCTATTTATCTATATACCTTTCTAGAAAAGCTGGATACGATGTGTCTACCTTGTAATGGACCGACTAATGCACGCTTATAAGTATGTAGATGTCGTAGCAGCTCTTTTTAATCTTCCCGACTCTTTTGCGAACTTGATTCTCGGCCACTGAAACATTTTATCCGTACCCGGTAGTATCCGGGCTACGCTGCTACCCAAGAAGATTAAATCATGCATCTATTTTGAACTTTAATGCACGCACAAGTTTGCTGCTCTGGCATTTAACATTAAAAGGGTACACCAGATGTACATCAAGGCCAATGACTAGATAACCTGACCTGGTTGTTGATAAAATCTTTAAAAAGACACATTTTAATTATTTACCTTTCTCGGTTCTCAGGTACTCGAGGGCCACCAGTTCGTGCTGGGCGACAAGCTTACGTATGTCGACTTTCTTCTGTTCGAATTCCTCGACTGGCACCTGCCACTTAAAGCAGATATATTTGATGCTACACCCAACGTAAAGGCCTTCCTCGAGCGCTTTCGGTCGTTGCCAAAGATTGCTGAGTATTTCGCGTCCAGCCGTTACCAGAGCTGGCCGCTCGTTAGTCCGTTCGCCAAGAAATTTGGCTGGACCAAGGGCAACTGAGCAGAAAGCGAAACAGCGCTCAATCGCTTAAGTCGTCACTTGCGTGGCAAAATAATATGCCTTTTTCGGGTAGCATTATCCTTTAGTTACCTGTGTTAGGGATCTTTATTGAAAAAAAAACGGCGCACCCTGCTAATACAAATGCCGGATAGTAAACAAAACACATAGAAAAATAGTTAGTCGCTCACCATTCATGAACGTGTTCCATGTTGATTGGATCGCCATAAACTACCCTCCACATCGAGCTATCGCCGGGAATTCCATATGGCCATTCTAACTAGACCACAGCAGCCCACCTAAACGATTATCATGGAAGTGGCGATTAGTCCACTCGACGAAATAAACGACTCTAACGCTTTTGCGCTGTATAACAAATATAGCAGTTTTATGCGTTTAACACTTGTCGCTTATGCACGCCACCGATATTTATATTGCAGCTCCATGAAGACCCGCCACTTCGCATATAAGAAAGTAGTCGACCGTCTCCTTTGCAACGTAATTATATATATATATATATATATATATATATATATATATTCGAAAAATAAACATCATGCGTGCAAAATTACTTGCTTCTTTTTTTCAATGCCTGGTCTAAATCTCAAAACTTACATGCCGTAGGCTCGATGCTGCTCTGACGCGGGCGCCAGGATCGGAGGCACCACTGTTTTAGATTACTCACAACAATTCGTCCCGCCGATAACACTTCCCAGGTACCGAAACGTGTAGCTAAGTGTTGGTAGTGGTCTAGAAGTACTCTCAACCTTTATAACAATAGTAGCATACACCGCAACACGAGTACACCACTATATATATATATATATATATATGGATGGCAGTACATCGTAGACAGCACTGTATGCTGGATCGATAGGAATGTTTAAAATGGCAGTTATTTATTTAACACTGTACGTATTTTTTAGATCGTTCGATTGGAACGTCAAAAAAGCATTGAACACGTTGGCCCGCTGAACCTGCGTCGATGTGTCAGTGCCTTATAGAGTCTAATATACACGGTTAGATCAGTTATAACTAAGCACCTACACTTTCAAGTTTCACAACGTTTATAATATGAGCACAAACATTGATATCGGTTGTGACCTTATACTTATTATAAGACACTTAGTTTCCGTACACTGGTGACGATCAGAAATGCTTTAACGTTGATTGCATAGTCGTGGTCACAGTTGGCATGCTTTAAATCGTATGAATGAAACAGTAGCTCATGGTTCTTAGCATACCAACATGCAACACCACACAAAACGCAAACGGCCTGTTGCAGTGTATTTATTGTAGGCCTAACATGACTCGATGGAGCTATACATAGATCTTAGGGTCGTCTAGGCATTGGACGGTGCTTTACCTCTGCTGGGGGGAAGCTCCATACGTCTAGAACATAAATCTAATGCAGAATTGGCGAGGCGCAGTCATTGTGAAACACACCGCCCGGGGCTTTATTTTTTCCCTCTTATTTTTCTATTCTCAATGAGGAATGCAGCGGTACAACGTAACCCGTTGATTTCAACAAACTATACTACTTTAATATAAGTGCAGCCTTACCCCAGACCTTATCCATCCAATATTTTACAAAGAAGTGGCGCATGTTAATACAGAGTTACTCTTATTAATTTATGCCAGGTCCCACGAAGATGGCATCGTGAAATTGTTTTCCGACAATCCGTAATTGCGCCTGTAAACAGATTTCCAAGTCGAATGCTGATAATTATAGTTCGTAAAGCATATTTAAGGCAAGGTAGAAGAACCGCGCTTTTCTCGAACAGGAGAGTTATCATTATTGTTGCAGACGGCATTGAGGGCCGGGCCATTTTTCTGAGCTTGCAGATACTGGGTGGGGTGCCCGTACGCGCCAGGGCTAGTGGCTCAAGTTCGACAGTTAAAGGGAAATATACGGGGTACATCCCCGTATATTTTCCTTTAACTGTCGAGGGCCCCTCGCTGTTAATGGTGCGGATCTACTAACCACTTGCGAAGGAATTGTAAGGACGCAGCGCGGTGCTGTCTATGTAAGGGCGGCCAGGAGGCGACCTAGGGATAGTGTCCCCCTCGCTTAGATTGCATGGTGTTTCCTTGGAAATTCTGCCAATTGCGTGATTCAGCAAAATCTGGATACCGCACCAGTTAAAGTCAGTGATCCAGTTGCAGAGATTCAACCATCGGAGTTATTTAGCAGACGCAGTTTTGCTGCGAATGCACAGAATGGGATCAAGGTGCCGCAAAAAACAAGCGTTCCACCAGCCGAAGCCAAAATTGGGCCAGCAGCACCAGTGTCTTCGGCGGTCAGTACCACAAACGATACGACACATGGTCATAACCTAGACGCAATGGTCATGGCGGTACCCACGAAGGTCATTCTACAAATAATCCACGCAATTTCGATGCAAACTGGGTGGGATTTTCGGATTATCGAAAAAGTGGTGTCATCCGTTCTTCCGCGGCTGCTAGGCACACATGAGTTGCTGACTAAATCTTCGGCGTCTTCTGCGAAGCCGCTAGGCCCCAATTTACGCCATTAAATGGAGAACGCTATTAGAGCTCTACTTAACACGAGTCCACCAGCGCCGCTGCTTTCGACCGAGTGTAGTGCGAGGACTCGAGTCTCGACTGGAGAGCCTGAGGGGACAAAGGGGACAAACTCGCAAGCACCGGCATGTTAAATGGTCAATCACACAAGACACTGGCTTACTTCATCCGCCCTACCACAAGCAGCATCTTATACAGACGCTACTTCGGACAAATTCTTTAAATCGCTCCTCCGTCACCAACGCACACTCACAATGAAACCCGTCAGCAAATGACTTTGTAACACACGTATTGAAGGCTACCGCTATGAAGTCTAAGGTAAAGATGGTATCGTGCATTTTCCGTAGTTTAAGATAAAGTTTTACCGTCGAATTGTCGAACATTTAGGTATGCTCGGTCGCCAGCATAGAATTTCCAATAATGATGTTTAGTATACCGGCGAAAACAGAGAAAGGGCGCACTCTCACTTTGGTTCTGCAAGAAACGTTTTTAGATTTCGTAGAGGCGCACGCCTGGAAGAGAATCTTCACGTAATCACTGGACGTCATAAAAGACATTTTGCCAGCAACGATGTTGTACACCGTGCTCTGCAGAGCACGCAGATTACTTCAGTGAAAAAGCCACTCGGCGTGTGCGTCAACAGCCTCCTACGCCCAGGTGGAAATACCCTAACACCATGGGAACGGGGCCGACTGCTAGTATGGGTCGCGGCGGTTTCATGTACAGCAGTACATTGCGCGCACAAGTCGGGAAGCTGGCGCAAGCGCACGCGTTGCTGAACGTCGCAACTTGTCGAAGCACAATACATAATTAAGCCGATCGCCGTTGAAATGTTAGGGCCAATGGGCGAGACGACCGTCAAGTCTAAAAAGACTATTCCTCAAGGAGCTCAGCAAAAGGGTGTCACTGCTATGACAAAGGATGCACAAGACGGAGAATACCTAGTGCAGCGTATCTCTATGGAAGTTCAATGTGGTGATGCAGTGGCTGTAGTGAGGTTACTTCCATTGCTGGGGGAAGGACTGCCAGAAATGCCGTAGCAGTAACAGCTAATATTTGACTATTTACACATAAAACATTAAATACATATTCTCGTTCTGAGTGCGATACCCTTTAAAAATTATAGACTCGTCGCACAATCATCAATAGCGTGTATACTATTTAATAAAATACTTGTGCATAATATGTTTTGATTTATGCAGTCGAAAGGAGTACTTGACGAGCGGCAACATGGCTTTACCAAAGGCAAATCTACAGCAACGCAGCTAGTTGAAATATTAACAAAAATAATACATTTAATTATATTTACTTTCTTTTTTCTAAAGCTTTTGGCAGAGTAAACAATTCAAAACATTTACAGAAATTAATTGACTTTTTTATAAATAGGCACACTCTTTTATTGATATAAAGTTATCTAAAGAATCGGGCGTTCTGTGTGTGGGCCAACAATCGTCTTAGTCGGCATGGGATGTGTCCGTCGGACGTGCCTCAAGGATCATGACTAAGCCAATTATTAATATGTATATTCATTCTAGATCTTAAAAAATGATATATACTCAGAACCATTAAGCACAAACTCTACGCAGATGATCTTCAACGTTAGCGACCATGTAGCACAAAGAACGAGAGGGAAATAATGCAGAGAAAAATTGACTCTACATTTGATATGAAATTATCGGTCCCTAAATGCGCGGTTGAGTGTCTGAATGAGGATTACGTTTGAACACTAGATAGAAGAGATATCCATAGTAACGAGCATCCGCGATCCTGGGGTAACGGTAATATTAGAGCTGGATTTTAACATTTACATCACGCAAACTGTCGATCTGCTAGTCTTATATGTAATAAGATATACCGTTGTTTTATTATTAACTGTCAACTGTTGTATGTCCGCCTTTATGAAGGTCTTGTGGCTCCAAATTCATTTACAGCTGTGAAGTCTGGCGGCCGTATTTGAGGGAACATATTGATGCAATTGAAAAAGTTCACTGCAAATTCCTTCGACGTGTTGCATTGAGATGAAAGGTATCAGTCTCGACTTAGTACTTATCTCAGAACGCACTCATGTTGAGAACCATAAACTTGTGATATAATATTTTAAACTTCACCACTTGAATTGAATTGACGTACCAAAAGTTCTAGTACTAATATTAATAAATATTTATTTACGACGCAAAATGTTGAATATTTTACGTACTTTACTTAGTTTATATAACACTTTTTATAGGTACGCTATTGGGGCCTGGAAATTATTCCAGACACTGTCCCCAGAAAGTGTCAACTGACCAAAGTACTCAACTAATATATGCAGTCTACTTAGTTAGATGGCAGTTGTAGTATAGTAATATACTCTAGGGCAGTATACAGAATTGAGTATACGCTTTACGTGTGTAGGCCGGGAGTTAACTCAGCTTCCTTTGTTTTTCCAACGACCTTTTACGCGTTTTACTTAACACCACTATATGGTGTGCTCAATTTATGTTCGCGGTTTCCTCATCAGAAAGCACTTTAGGCAAGAACCTGCGCGTTTGGTGAGGAGTCCTGAGCCCCGCCGACCGACCATAGAGCTCGGGTAGCCCGATGGCACGCGCCAGAGTCACGTGACTCTTTCTTCCTTGGCTTGTAACAACACCACACGCATGAGGAGAGTGTGAAATGTGTTTGCCGGGCTCCCTGTGAAACCTCGCTTGACGGCTAAGCGGATCACGGATCAGCGACAGCAGTAGCAGTGCTGGAGAGTGGTGACAAAATTTAAATTGCGCTCATGCGTATACAACGCTCAGATGCTCACACATACATGCGGCATGTCAGTTGATTTGGAATTGAAGGAATTGATTCCCATACCCTCTTCCATCCTTCCCTGCACACTTTACACTAGTGTATACACTGTTCATCGGCATTAGGCACCTCACCCAAGGCACTGATCAGCCGTTTGGTGGTGAAAATGTCTGGCACAATATTCGAGTCGAGCATACAGTTGAACCGATTGTTATTCGTCACGTGTACTATAAAACCAATACTAGCAACGTTTCAAATGTTTTTAGTATAAATAGAAAGTATGAAAACGGTTTCGATTTGGTGTATGCTTATCTGTGGTAGGATTTTCTACGAAAGGATATATATATATATATATATATATATATAATGGATCTAATTGCTGGCCAATACCCCATCCTATTCGTTGGCCATAACAAGCAGCAAAACAAGGCAGTTTGCACTCCAAGAGATTCCGGCGTATCTTCGGTATGGCTGAGATTGATCCAGAGTTTTACACCACAGCGGCAGTGCTAAACTCGCAGTAGAAAGGAATAAGCAAGACGATTAGACTCATAGTGAAACGTTTCGCAATCCATGCATTTCATCATGCACCCTGCTGGACTGAGAGATTCCACGAGCTAAGGGCCACATGCCTTTGTAAAAGCTATACTAGGCTGTGTGCAATATATTATGGCAGTGAGTGCCGCATAGTTACCTCATTAGCAGGAATGCCACGAACATGTTGAAATGTTTATATATAATTCAATTCTTCTCTTTTGTTCTTACCCAACACCAAGTGAAAATAAACTTCGTATTGTATTTTTCTAACTTTAAATTTGTTGATTTATCAATTCATATTACAATCCTGTGTGAGTAAACATGTTAATTTTCAGCCTAGAACAGCCCTGGTTTGCACCATTCGGCAAGCGATCCGAAAATTGAGATCGCGTTGCCCCGCTGGACGTCAATGGAAAGTCTCTGGCGTAAGAATTGTCGGCTCTTTTGTCCCCAGTAGTTTTCTTCAAACGTTCGCCCAATTTAGTAAGTAGTCTCTCACTCAGGGGGCCCGGTGGTCCTAAGGTCTCGAAGGCCACTGGGCTGAAGTTATGGGCTCTTGTCAGTTCGGCGTATTTGTTCATCTTGTTTTTTTCTAATTGGGTCGCGGCGTGACCAGCTCTAAGTAAACCGAAACCGACCATTGAGGGAGAAAGTGAGTCGGTTACGGCCTCCTCCCTATTGTATTTATATATAATGGGTCTGCAAACATTCTATTTGATAACTTACATTACGCATTATTAGTTGAGCGATGTATGTACCATTATATCGTACTATAATATTAGAATTAAACTTAATAACCAACACATGAAAAAATCCCTTAGGCCGTTTACAGACCCAACATTTATTGAGTGAAGCTGTCCCAACGTAACATTAAGAGATACCGCCATTCTATGCTTGAATATGAGGATACCGTAGAGGTGCTGTATTCAAAACAGTAAGAAATTCAAACAGAAATAAATGATTAAACTGAAGTAACAATTTTAGCACAGCTTATCTTGAACTAAACTATATAGCCTGAACTAGTTGCAGAGTGTATTCCAACGAGCCCTAGTCTCTAATTATTTAAATTCTGTTTTTTGATCTCTAATTAAAAATTCTAACTGAATATATTTTTTCAGATAATCAACAATTGTACAACGATAGAACGAACCCGATTCGTCACTTTTTTTACCCTATTATCACTTTATTGTATACTTAATTGTTTTTGGTGCCTAGCAAACAATGTTGAATGTACGGGCACATCATGTTTCGTTTTAATGACATTATTGCCTGTCATGTTCTAAAACTAGCTAGAGCCGCCCTTGGTCCGACGGGGGCACGCAGGCCAACCTTTGGAGTTTCTTTTAGCTGCTCGAGGCTTCGGTGGAAGAAAACACAGAAGTTCAAACTACGACGGCGCTACTTGCTCGCCTAAGACGGTTTTTTATGAAGGAAAGAGAAGTATTGAAGGGCGTGACAGCGCCAAAATTAAAATATCAATTCTGTCGCCATCACCGTCGACTGGAAGGCGGTAGCAGAGTTGCGTGGACGATGCGAGGGAGGCGCGTTCATTTGACCTGCCCCAACTGATTTGGGTCGAATGGGCTCGTCAAACGTCAGCCAACAGCCCTACAGTGGGGCCAGGCAATGAGCGACTTCGATGATTGACGAAAACCTTGCGTTAACCGATTTATCCCTTCTCTTCCATCTCACTGACGTCAATGACACTACGGAAACGTTGACCTGTCAAATCCTGTCTGTCGCCGCTTTCTCGTACAGGCAAAAGGCGGAGCATATTTAAAGCATTTGAGGGCTTTAAAAAAACACGTCAGTCGGTATCCGTTTCAAACAGTCACACTAAGCTTCGAAAAGAGTTGCACAATCGCGTAGATTTTCTATGACCGCCAAATTATTCCGAAAAAGCTTTCGTGAGCTGATTGCGAACAATGAATAGGTCATGCGCCAGTTGAACATGTTTTCTAAATATTCAAATTTTATAAACTTTAAATGTGCGTAACTTTTTATAATTTTCTTGATCATCGTAGTCTAGGTATGACTAAAGTTTAGCCAAGCTGTCTAGACTGTTCCTCTAAGGGCTCTGTGGTGAGCTAGAAATAGCTTTCCACCGGAGGACGTAAATTAATCTCAGTTAACCGGGAACGTAATATGCGGCAAGAAATATTTGAAGTGTTCGACAGGTAAACCTGCATAAGTACCTCCTCTCTCCGCTTTTCGGCAGAGCTTTAACCTACGTCGTCGTCGTGAACTCGTACCTGCCTGTTCAAAGGTTTGGCTTGCCCGAGGCCAGGTTTAGACGTGACGAGAGCGACAGCTTAATCTGGCAGTCGTCTGTCTTCTCGGGAAACTAGCTATATGGCTACCATCTAGTCTTCTTCATTGGGAAGCACGCTTGCAAGCAGCGCTTATGTCTGCCCGGAAAACCCTTGCCTTTACCGCCATTGTGTTCAAGGAAGGCGTTTAGTCAAGCACCAGACTAAAATTGAAATTGTAAACCGTCTTCTTCTTTTTCTTGATCTGCTTTTGGACGGGACGTTCTTGCTTGTGTTCCGCTCGTTCCCTACGACAGTTAGTCTTTAAATAGTCATTCTAACTTTGAATTAGATACTACACAGAAAGCAAAGCAAAGAACAAGAGTAAAACTCAAGAGGCAGCTAAAAGGCGCTTTACGAATATACGTCAGAAAGATAGGCAAATCAGTAGAGGCAGCGTGAGAAGAAGAGGAACGATAGGGTAAATAAGTGCAAGCGCAACGAAAATTCTAAGATTGAGAAATCGCAGCGCACATGGATTAAAAAAAAGTATGTATATATATATATATATGTAGAAGAAACCCAACATAGACAACACGAGCAAAATAGGAAGACGTTGCGAAAGAGTGAAGGCGGAAGGAGAGAGCACCAGAAAGAAGAAAAAGAAGAAGAACAGAACAAAGTCTATGACGGTACGCACAAAGAGGACAAAGCTAAGCTATTAAGAAATGCAGATGAGAGCCGTAGTCGAAGGGGCAGCATAGCTGCTGCTTCTCGCCACGCTCCGCTCACCTGACGGACGTCATGGGCTCAAGTCCAAGCCGGCGAGGAAACGACAGCAATGGCCGCGACGACGAGAAGCAGGATACGCGCCGTGAGGGGCCGCCTGCGCCAGCAGCAGCAGCAACAACAGCAGCAGCATGAAAGCTGCGAGGGGCTGAACTACTGGGACGTTGGCGGCTAAGGGAGGCCAGCACGAGCACACTAAAACAATGGCGCTCGAATATATTACAACGCTACTTGTGTCTCCGCTGCTACAGCCATCACTGCTGGTGGTGGTCCTCTTTCTGCTTCTCGCCTCTATAGCCGCGACCGGCCTGAACGGTCGAGTCGTCGTCGTTGTCGTCGTCGTCGTCGGTTGCCCTCGTGGTTGTCAGGATCACCCATTCGTTCATTGGGCCCCTGCCACTGGTGCCCCAAGGCAATAATAATAATAATAAGAATAAGAATAATAATACTCGGCTTGGCTAGCTGGACCAAAAGAGCGGTGGCGGCCCGTCTCAGCCCGCACACGAAAAGGCGAAACGGTGCAGGAGCCAGCCTTGTCCTATCGCTGTCTCTGTCTCTGTGTCTGCTTTAGTCGGTCGTGCGTGTGGAGCGATGGTGTTCCGCAAGCCCTGCAGCGTGTTGGCTATCTATCTATCTGTCCATCCGTCCATTCGCTTCTGTGCGACGCGACGCAACGCTGCGACTGCTATGCTGTTAGTAGTGATGGTGATGGTGGTGGTAAAGGATTTTACGGCTTAACATAAACCGGCATCGTGGTTCCTCGCATCGGCCGTCCTTCTTATTGGCGCTGGGCTCTTCTGACTGCGGTTTTGTTTTCTGCGGACACTCGACTCGTGCCTGCTGCACCGCAATTAGATGTCCTCAATTCCGGGGTTGTCGGGGGCATCGTGTATGCTCATACGCGTAACAGTTTTCCTGACTTCGAAATGGACAGACGAGCGTTCATGGTTTAGCGCAGCCGCACAGGATGACCCTTTTGAGTTAGCTACGTTTGCTCCTACGTCGCCTAGCCTCTCTAACTGCGCAAAAACACGCTAGTATTTTTTAATGACAACTGAGTGCTATTCGCATTATAAGGTTGACCTATTGATGTTATGATTTGCTTATGTAACGACTTTGTTGCGTACAGGGCATCCACGGTTTTGAGTGCAGATCTTTCTGTATTTTTACAATTTCGTTCTTTTAGAAAACCCGGTATATTTCCCAACTAATATTCGGTGTGTTAATTTGCTTTATGTTACTAATCGCAAGTCTGATTCTGCACGTTCACTTCGTACCATTCGAGCGCACTTGCTATTATTAGAATCCAACGACCCGCATTATTCATGCGCGCCTGACTTATCTTTGATAAGGTTTCGCCTCTTCGTTGAGATTTGCTTCATCGACGAGATTCCAGTACTGGACGCCGTATGCCTTACCCGAATTAAGCAATTTAAGCTCTAGTTTTTTAATTGTATCTATAATATAGAGTAGGTGACATTGGAGTTTGGGCTATACACTCTGTCGTTTTCTTTTCTCAGAGGTTACACTGTTGGACAATAAGTGTGTTGTTATTATAGAGTAGTTTGTCAAGTTGATCTATTTTGGGTGAACCCGACCAATGATAGAAACGAACGGGCGGTTCATCGCTGATCAAATAATATTTAACGAGACAACAGATATATGTTTTTAACCACGAATCACATGACGTTAATAAGAAAATTATGGGGCTTTTAGGCTTTCCAGGTCATCCTTCTGGCGAAGATGTGGAGAACATTGCACGCGACGAGCGTGTTCCCGTGGCCCCTGGAGAGTGGTTAGACGAAACCTGTTGCAGCTCTGCTGGGCATGCACCCTACAATGATTTTCCAGTAGCATGGTTCCCATTGCACTCTCCTGACATTGTTGGGGCGTCATTCTCTTGTTTTGCTTTCGCGTTCAGGATCGTCGTGGCGATATGCGGCATCTTATATTGCAGATAGACATTTTATATGGCAGTTTTCTTGCTCTTTTTCTCGAGCTGAATGAACTACTCGCTGCTGACGCTACTTATCTCCGATACCAAAGCTTCATCGGCGCTGACACGGTCTCACGCTCGCTAGAGCCGTCATTAAGATACTATACGTGCCGCCCCCTGGATGTATGAATCCGTTCCGGCTGCACAAATGCTTGTATCCGAATTGGCTGTGCGTCCTGTAGTTGCTCAAGGTTGCGCAGTCGTCGCAAGGGTAGATTGCTGGGAAATCTAACACCTCTTCATTTACTTTCGCAGTCTTAATGAAAGTTGTCCTTTGTTTATTCCTGCGTTTGTTGCCTATCCCTAGTCTGAATCATAAAATCAGAACAATATTCTATAGTATATCCTTGTACATCTGTATACGATTATCGTTGTACTGTACAGTAGTTTTTGTTGCTGCACAATAATTAGGGTGGTGTCTTTTCTTGTATACCATACACTGACACTTATATGTAAATACCCTCCAGTAGCCTTCCTCTCTAATACTCAATACCTGAGAATGTACAATTACAAGCATCCCAGTAATCCTTCTTTAATTTCCATTATTACTATCGCTTTGCTGCTACGAATAACAATGCTTTTAAGTCAACATATATATTAAGTATTATTTAAATCCACGGATACATGCCTCAAATATAAAAAGCACAAATATAAACACGAGCGCCCAGCTATAGTGGCTATGACCGTTCCTTTTTTGCGGCAATCCACTAAATGGGGAATGCTGCAATGCCGATTGCCCTTTTTAGCCCTAACATACCTGGATGATGTTCCCATTAGAACCTCGCCAACTATGCCCCTGATGACCTTTCCCGGCTCCTGGTCGTTTACGAGGTGTGCTTTACTTAGCATTGGAACGAAAACATGCCGCATGCCTAGCTCATATTAGTTAATACCTATTCCCAATTTATACGTATTTCTACTCTCATCGTTTGCGATGAGGGTAAGTATCGACGTTGTTCGGTGCTTCGACCCTTTATAAGGATTCCTTACGCAACCGCCGTATTATTATATTACCGTATTACCGACGTAATATTGCACCGGCGTCAACGATTAACTAGCTAGTTGTCATTATATAATAGCTTTAGTAAAAAGGCTTTCTGGGGCCCTTGACATTCCACACGGTGCGCTGTTGTTTTTTGTATCGATTCACACCTCTTCCGCATGCTCTAGACAGTTCCCATTAGCAGTACCCCCGCTACATGCTAGACAAAAGCATTTCGGCGTATTCGATATACCACGCCGCACTGACCCACCTCGTTTGTTTATTCATCGCCTCACATGCCTCGTCTCTGCCTAGACTTTCGGCCTCGCTGCGTTAACTTCGCTTTATCAGACCTTTGCCCTAGCTTGGGTAGATAGATTTAAATCGGCTCCCTCTGCACCATTGACCTTACTACTTTGTTACTGGTGCACTGCCTCTCCGCGTGTGGTCCACCCGTCTGCCCTTTGTGACAGTACTGGGCAAAGGTAATTGATATCACGCTCTAGTAGTTCTATCGAAGTTGTGTCTGGTCTTCGCCAGTAGAGTTGCTTCGGCGGGCGACTCAATCTGTTGCCGAGTCGACGACCTTTGACGACGGTTATCCGAGCGCGCTTGTCCTTCACGACCAAGCTCGTGAAATCTTCTTTTCTTCGTGCCATTGTACCGGTGGTCTCTTCTTTTCTTTACGGCGTTGCTGTTGTTGCTGAAAGTGTTCCCGCTTTGTTGTTGTTGTTGCTGTTGCACTTGATGCTACCGCTGCTGCTGCAGCCGCCGCCTCCGCATTCCTCTTCTCTTCTCGTTGGACTGTGGCCCTTCCTCGGTGACGCCAGCATTTCGAGTTGTTACTAGGCTAAGTCGGTCGATCTTCAGGCTGTTCTGGCTTCCTAAACCTTTCCGGTGGAATGAGGCGGCAATATTGGCGTCGAGAGGAACTAGCTCGTTTAATAGTCTTGCGACGTTTTCCTTCTATCGACAATACGCGTAACGTTCTATTTTACTGTCTACTAGACCGATACGTTTCTCTTATTTGGAGCGCACTCTTATTGAAATCAATCCCTTTGGAGCAGTTCTTATGCCAGGAGAACTGGAGAAAGGCATATGGACTGCCGTACAAATAACAATTAAACAACACACAAAATGCAGTTGTTTTGCCAGCACTTAGAGGTGTACATCCGTTAAATTTTCCTAAATAATTTTGCTTATTGCAAAGTACGATTCAGATCATTGATATGGCAGCTGTTCTGTGATCAGGTAAATCTGATTATATAATCACAATAACCCAGGGTTATTGTAAAAATAGTATCCAGGTAGTAACCATGTTGCGATTTGCTACACGTGAGAAAGACGCATTTGTTCGTGTGCCCGTCTGAGAAAACACTGGGTTGGACTATAATTATGATCTAGCTCAACGTAGAGTCTAATTATCAACAAAAATTTGCATTTTTGGGCTAATAGCTGTTTTTCTCAAACCTGGCAATCAACAGTTTTATGTGGCAAACTTAACAGTGAGCAAAATACCTGAATAGCTAAAGGTCAACGTAATACATGATAAGGTGATATGCGAATTAAAATACTTATCTGCAAAAAAACATTCACATCGTAAGTACCTTCGTGTTTAAGGTCATGCTGATGAGCAAGCTGCAGTCGGTCATCAACATTATATCTGTCCTACAAGGCAGTGTGTGTTATGTTTTACATCAAATTGGTAAAAAGTATGGTCGATGTCTGCGGTGTCTACTAAAATCAGTATTAATTTCCACCCAAGTAGGAAATTACTACTGATTTTAGTAGACACCGTAAAATTTAGAACATGCTGTGATAATATTACTCTGGTCCTTTGCTCCGCTATGCAATACGAGAACTAATGTAAGCCGTCAATACACTTAGAGTCATTTTCCTAGGTTCCTGAGACTTCTTGGCTTACGAGTCGACCAGCCGATTGGTGACAGCTGTGCTGACACCATATGTGTTTGGATGTAGTAGGTGGTGAGAGTGGCTTCCGCCGTCCACACCGTAGGCAGTAACTTGTGCTCTTTAGAAAGAGTGCAAATTTGCACGAAGCACGCTAGCGCTGCAACCATTAGAAAAATTGCCGGGATGATGGTATGCACGGGTAGCTAGCAACGCGGACTGTGGCAAAAATGTGTTCGCATCATATTAAGTAGAGTAGTATTCTTCAATTAAGTCGTGAAGGCGCCTACATATTGTGGTGCAATAGAAAAGCGGGATCGCTTGAATGTTGGCCAGTGCTCTGTCAGTGTCGTTTCACCCGACCTGTAAGAGGCGGGGACGGGCTGAGCTGGGAGAGTACAGGTAACAGAAGCGGAGGAAGGCTCGATGTGTGTGTATCTCGCCTGGTGGTGCGCCTGTCTAACCTGTGTCAAGTGACGCGTAAGATTCAAATCTTGTCGCGTCACATACAGAGGCAACGGATTTTCGCTAGGGCGAGCACGCGCAAATATACGAACCACTATCGTGTTCCGTGAACTTGCCTTCAATCCCATATCACCAATGCACTCGCAATCAATCCTCGGGCCAAGGGCCACGCATGCGACGTTTAGCTAATGAAATGTTCAAGACAGGCATCCCAAACGCACGACATCTCTACACAGCAGACCAACCAAAGCAGATATCGAAAGCACACGGTGCAATTTTTCGGCAAAATCCCAGACTTGCGCTTGAACCATTCAACGTGTGCGACGTCAATCGAAGGGGATCACTTTTCCGAACCTGTGTGAATAGTTGTTGTTGTTCGATAGCAGCGACGATTCGTACAAGTTTTAGGCGCGGAACCCGTTCATAGCTACGAAGCAATAAACAACGAAATAGGATCCGAGGCTACTCTAACTCTAGGTCTGTTGGCGACATACCTGCGTCATTTGTGCGCGAGCATCAAATGCATGTGTCGACCGTTTCAACTGCATCTGTACAAAAACAATCACCACCTCAAAAACAGCAAACATGGAGTGATCCAGTAGGCAGTACATTGGTCCGATGACAATTTGTTCGACGAGCGAAAGATAGATGAATTAACGAACTAACGGGCCATTGGCCAACATTCGGAGAACTATTGCAAAAATAATATGTCTCGCGGTTTCTCGGCATGGGCAGACACATGATGTCCTTTGCATGGATGCTGGCTACATTTTGAATAGGTTTTTCCATAGCAAACACCTATCGGGTGTTCTGGTTAGTCGCAAGTTACTAAATACATACAAATCAAATAACTAATATGCACGTCTTAGTGGTTTTTGGTTAGACCTGTGCGTTCAGTCAGCAATGAGCAAACGACATCGACTGCAGTCCTTAACTACAGCTTGGTGTGTTTTTGTCCAGATGTGTGCAGTCACTCTTAGCCCGCTGTTGCCCCGTTATCGGGCCTAATAGGAAGCTTTTTTGGCAATTTTGCTCCCTGATTTCCTTGACTCATTTTCGTATAACGACCAGTTGATGTATTCCTTACAAGAAATGAAGTCGTATCAACCCCAATACAACCGTGCTTCACTTCAAAACTGCATGCAGCGTTCGTAGCGATTAAAGTTAATTCTTTGTTTAACACCTTTCCCTCTGAGTGTCTAATGGTATGCCTACATGTCAGCCGTTGCGCTAAGTTTTGAAAATATTTGCGCCCTCCGACCGTACCAACAGAGAGCATAATTTCGGAAATATTTGTAAATACTGCACACAACAAACTAAGCATTGGTAATGAATAAATAACTCGCAATACTGCTAATTGATAAAGCATATATGGCACATGAGATAAATAAGGGCAATAAACATGACATACTGAATCGTCACTTACTGCACAGAAGTGCTTCGATAACACGTACGCTAGATTATACGTGGCTATGAACGCACTAAGAGTGCTAAAATATTGAATACTAGTTAGCGGCTTCATAAACGGAATGACGTGCCCTGTGCGGCGCAAGTATGCAAATAAAACTTAGGTATGTGTTCATTGTCTTATGTCGTAGAGAGTTTCTGCTTCTAGATGACACCGTCGACAGCCCTGCCATTATTACCAGTCTATACACTCGGACGCCCAGTTGAAGCTTAATACGCCTAGAGCTTGGGTGGGCATTGTTATCAGACCGCGGGTAATTGCTCCGATTCTTTTAGAAGTTGGCTAAACCCTTAAATCAAACATAAGCACATAGGGCTGATTACTTATACTATTACATATAACTCGACTAACCACTACGCTGTATATTCGATGCATCGAAATAGTTACAGTTTGCCAGGACTCGAAAAAGTCGTACTTATACTAATGTAACTCCTTCACGAATGGATTGGCGAGTAAAGAGGTGGACGAGAAGGAAACAATGGATACAGAAGCAACAAGATGCTACACATCCAGCCACAAGCAGACTCGTAGTCGTGTAGTTCGCTCACCGCATCGAAAATGCGATTGGTATCTTGGACAGGAAGTTGAACTTCCTCAGGACGGTTGTTCTGTTATGACTTGAGTCTAAGTCGAGAAGCCACGTGGGAGTGTGGGCTGAGTGAGAGCACACTGGATCGACCATACGCAGGGGGGGGGTGGAGGGGGTATCCGATCCTTCCGGTACAAGCGGCTGTGCGGCAAAGAACAAAGGCAAACGAATAAGCCCTAATTAAATTAGAACCGATCGTTGCTATTGCTGCTCAGCTATCCGGCAGGAACCGGCAGGAACCGGCAGGCCCGTCCGTCTGTCTTTAGCCCATCACACAGTTGTTCGTCCCACCTCAGGCACTTGCTATCTCTTCTGCGACATCCCTTAGGGCCGCAGGGAAAAAGGCGATATTAGTTTCCCCGCAGTTCCGCGTATAGGCAAGACGACAGCCCATGTGAGTCCCACGTTGAGCTCTATCGACACACCGTTTTGGAGCAGCTCTGCAAGCGGTGCTAGCCACGATTCCCGACCACTCCGACCTAGAACAACTGTTTCCATATCACGCGCTTTCTTGTATATATATATATATATATATATATATATGGGGGGAGAGGGGGGTAGCATACGACAAAGGTAGTAGGGGATGCAAAAGAGAACACACCCCTTGAATCCATATGCGAGGGGTGTGTCTCATGGGACGACTTGGTATGGTGATTAGCAGAGTCTTTGTGTGGAGATCCGGTTAAGGAGAGGTTCGTTCCCACAAAGCAGGACGGGAGTGATTCCTATATGGATCCCATCTCCTGGTTTCTCGATCGACCTATAAGAATTCGCAAACGCTTTTACTAGAATACCGCGGTAGGCTTGCCCTGTTAGCGCTAGCCTATTGATCACAAGTCACATTATCCCAGTGTTCCTGTATATATTAGAGCGGCATGCATTGTTGCACGAACCCTTGATAAGACTGCTATCAAGTGTTGAGGAACTAAGACGAATGAAGAATATGTCGATGGAAAGTATTTATGATTGTGTTGAGCAAGTTTTGGCCGACTGATTTGACAATGTCGTGTGTCGTCATCAGATTTTGCATCAGATGCTTCAATGAGGTTTACACGACTGAATGTTCAATGGGCAATAACGAGAGCAGCTAAATCAACGCCAAGGCTGTGACAAACTAGATATAATTACCATTCTGACATACTTACCTAGGTAAATTTAGATTTGCATATATATATATATATATATATATATACATGTACATACATACAGATACTGTATAACGTACACGACTACGTGTTTAATGGGCAATAACGAGAGCAGCAAAATCAACGCTACGGCTGTGATAAAATAAATATATTTACTATTCTGACTTGTTTACCTAGGTTGATTCAGATTTGCACATATATATATATATATATATATATATATATATATATATACATATACATACTGTATAACGTATATAGCAACCTGCACGTGGCAGTTGATAACATCAATTTTAGTTGTACTGTGGTGTGTGTGAGACTCTGCACAAGATCTCCTACCCGTAAAGACTATATACATATGTACTCGTATCTGGTAAATAGGGTATTGCTGATAGAAAGCACCATCTTTTTATTAAGACTTCTATTATCTGCATTGTTTTTTTTCTGGCCTGTTAAAGTTGACCCCATATCTTATTTTGCCTTCGATAAAAAACAATGAGAGCCACCTAGTGAGCCGACCCTAGATTTAAACCTTCGACCCCCAATTACAAGGTAGTGACTAATATTCGAAAAAAATAAAAAAAATAAAAATTGAATACTCCGTAAGGCGTTACCGTTGCTAATATTTTTCAACACTGGTTTTTCACACGTTTTTATTTTTTGTATGAACCGTTTGTGAGCTGGCAATGAAATTAACACAACACTCGTGGTTCGTCATGTAAATATATATATATATATATATATATATATATATATATATATATTGTTTATTTCGCAATAACATTCGTTCGTCATGTATATCATGCCTTTAAAATTGTAAGCCATTTAAATAAATCAAGCCGAAATGATCGCCAAAAAACATGAGTTGTTCATTTTTTTGCAACGCACTTTATATAAGTATGCAGGCACTAACAACGGGAATTTCGGCGCCAACTAGAACAGGCGCTTCTTTGCTGAGTCGACTTATTCTACGTGGAAAAATGCATTAACTTGACCTGAATTGAGCCTATGTGGTGGCGCTCAATAGAGTTTTCATGTTAGAAGTGCTCGAAGTTAGTACGGTTAATTTATTCTTTGGATTTTATGGTTGCTTGGGCCTAAACATCTAGATAAGTTTAATTTGGCAATACATTATTAGACAAATACGTTTCTTTGTTAGCGACAAATACGAGCATCTGGTCAAAGGAACGAGCAGGCGGACGGATACGCAACGGATACTTTTAAATGTGGTTGCTAAAGTTCTCTCAATTTTTTTGCTCAGTAAATAGTTATATTTTGCAAATATGCACACTGTATCATTACTTCTTCGATTATTAACACTAAGAGTTTACTTATTGCCAGATTGTGTTGAATAATCAACGCCAAGAAAAACCTTAATGTGAAGTTCATGCCCCTACAGGTGTATAAATACAGGAAATGTGCTGCAAGGAATTTTGCCATACGCCGGACGCCTGAACACCGCCCTTGCCCTAAGGCACCCACGAGTTTGTCTTGTCTATTCAACAGCGTATATACTTTGCGGATTAAAACTGCCTTGAAAGGCGACGTCATATGACGAGCGCCCTCGAGAGAGCTTTCTCCCTCGCGGTCCTTCGTACCACCTTCCACCTATTTGCATTGCTCTCTTCGTGATTTCCCTCGAGCGCTGGCTCTTCGTCTGGGTCTACCTCTATGACGACTCTTGACGTAACATGCTGTCCATTTTGCTTGCTGCCCTGTCGGAACAGGCAGGCAGCACTTCAAGAGCACGAATAGGTACTAAGAGCGAACGTCTGCGAGGGCTACCAATGTTTAGCATTGAACCAGACCGCTTGATCAAACGCAAACTGCGCTGTTTGCTTTCAGGAGCATCGTCCGCGTCGCCACTTTCGGCGCTACCGTACGCATCGCCTGTGGTTCGCGCATAGCCGCTGCACCTGACACCGTGATTGCAAGGGAAGGATTGTCTGTCTATTCAGGTTTTCGTACAAGCGACGTTGGATGTAATTTTCGCGTAAGCGCCGCCTTTTGCCATATTAAGCCGACAACATCCCTTGCTGCATGAAGGGCTCAACAGGCCAGAACCCACTCCTCGTAAGCCAAATTAATCTCGGATACGTGAATGACGTGTCAAAGTGACGTCTTTTGAAGATCACACATATGACTACCGAGCAAGGTACATTGGTGGCAGGGCTATCGCTTTGCATTTGGAATGTCATTGGCTAAAATCTAAGATTGGACTCCTGTACTATAATCGCTCATAACAAAAAAATAACAAAAAACAGGGAGTATAGGTTTTTAGATAAATTTGTGTTTAGTTTTTTTTTACCTGCACATTAACATGAAGTCAGTGTTTAATCTACAAATAGCTAATTGAAGACATTTTGCATGATCTATCAGACCAGATAAAACTCTTTCTCATAGGTGCTTCTTAGTCCGACACATGTTCCCAGTAGTCGTTTATAACTTACTCTACCATATGGCAAAATGTTTTCTAAAAAGAAACTGGGTGATGTTGCTAATATAACAAGAAAGTATTGTAAAGGCATTCTAGTCGCAATAAAAAAGAATGCATGCTTGTCGCCTGAAATGCACACTAAAACCCAGCGCTCTCGAGGAGCTATTTTAAGTTGAAAAAACTGTGGTTATTAAATTATAGCATACATCGACAATTTTGGCTACTACGTATAGTTGAATACGTTTTACCACGCAAGCCACAGAAATTTGAGCTTTGGTTTACTAATTCATTCCTAGTACTAGTCGCCGCAGCTGGGGGCACGACCATACATGCGATTGTGGCAAACCGGCTACCCCATCTGGGTCGTCACGGCTCGCTTTGTATAGAAAACGCCGCTAGCCGGACTAGACACGCTGCCTTGGACGCGCCTCATATCATGCGCCTGGAGCGCGACCGTGGCCTATTACCTAGCACACTCTATGGCCGGTCACGGCGCTGCCCAGGCCAACTACGTAGCAGCCAGCCTTGGCGGAGGTGGCAAAGTGCCCTTTTGTCCTTTCGGGCTTCAAGCACTTGGCCGACTAGGCCACTTAACAACAGAAAGCATCGCCATGATCTGCAAAGCAGACTAAAATAGTCCAGTTGCGATCAGCGTTCAGATAATTTGTTTGCGGATTTGCGGGGATCTAACTTGCAGGCAGCAATATAAAATTCGGGACGAGCTTGTAACCAATGGCGTATTTAAGTAAGAAAATAGTAATCGAAGTAATCGAAAAGTTTAGTAAACGTTCTGTTGGCATCCTGACAGACCCCAAAAAACAACAAAGCGCGAAACGGCACCAGAAACTTATTTGTAAGATATTTGTATACATGTTTTTAGTTTTTAATTTAAATAGCATAATATTGCAACCCCGCGACGAGAAACAGTACTCGTGAGAGCGTTGGCCGCTATTTCTATTCGACGACATTTAACAGTGCCGAGGCAAATGGCGCGGTCTGGAGAGTACATATCGGATATTGGAAAAGACGTACTCTCGCTCACTCACACACGAACACATGTGTGCACGTGCAACGAGTATCACGGAGCTGCTTGTATCGTAATATTACAGTGGCACCGTTTCGCATCTTTATTTCTGTGAGCAGGCGCCGTCGAGAACGCTGTCGATATCGAAAGCGAACACAGATCCTGTCTCGTATATCGATTTCGCTGGGCCGCTTCTTGTTACATTTTTCAAACGGCCGACAGTGTTTTTTCTTTCGACTGGAATAGGACAGGAAATGCTTCCTTTTTGGTGTCCGGACGAATTGAACAACGGGACCGTGAAGAAGACCGCATGAGAGCCCACCTCGTCGGGGAAGACAGTCGAAGGAGAAAGACCAAAAACACAGCGGAAGAGAGAGAGAGGGAGGGAGAAAGAGAGATAGAGTTAGTGGAGCTAGAAATACCGGGATGCTCTAGGACATTTGTCCGATGCGGGCCAGCCGAAGGCGGTCGGTCGCACAAAACCTATTGCTAAGACATCAAGTATCGCGCCGTCAAAACTTGAACAGACGCCTTTAGGTGGTCCGTTATTGTTGGCCCAATACATATGGGACTGACTGTTCTGCAGCGGAAATATCAAGCGGATAGCCCGATACAGTTCAACATATATATATATATATATATATATATATATATATATACGTGTAGCGTGGTTCAGAAATGGTATCACGTCTGGCTATAGTTAAATTGATACTATTCCAAAATAGTAACTTTTTGGTAATAGGTGTTGAATGGGTCGCTCGTTTGGTTTCTCTTAGATATAATTTGGGTAATCGACAGCAAGAAGCATACAAACGACTATACATGTTATGTTGTATGTACGCAGTACATCTTGCATATATGTTTTACACAGCTGCCTTTACTTTAGCTGTCTATACCTGCTTTTCTTCTGCGTCGTTTGCCTGTGAAATTTGGTTCCATTTAAATTATCTCGAGTTATTAACTATCTTCTAGGCAAACATGAAAATGCCTGTCTTGATCAGATAAAGGTACACACAGTCAGGCACTAACCGATCTTCTAGATGTCCGTTGTGAAAATTATAAGGGATATTAGGCCGTTTGCTTATTTACGTTGTCGCTTAGTTCGACTGATATTCCACCAGTTCCATAAAGAAAAACATTATTTTGGACATAGGGTAGTACAGAAGTACCACCAACTGTAAGCGATATACAAAAACAAGGTTTTTTAGCATCCTATATTTAGACGAAGAACGTCCTTTCCCCTTTAGCTTTTTGCTTGATTAGGATGGTTCGGAAATAATTGATGCACATACGCTGAAGTTACGAGTTTACTTAAACTGTATATAACCTATCTTAATAATAAAACACTAAGGAACAGATGGTTCTATGCCAGTATCGATGACCCATCGAGCCGCCCATTGCTCCCAACAATCATCCCGTTACGGCGCTTAAAGCCTATCCGGTTAGTCCGGTGATGATGTCCAGACGAAGATGCCGACTAGCCAGCTAGCCAGCAGCTGAAAAGCCATACTATCCTATCAGGGTGACCGGCAAAAGTGGACGGAGATAGTGGGAATTCGCGAAGCTCGTTCACATTTGACCCCGTGTTCACGTTACACTCTGAGCAGCATACTTGGGCTGTTCGACGTGTAGCGATGGTCCGAAGATGTCCGTTTGAACAAATATACGGTAGCGATAGCAAAAGCCACTTTTCAACTTTTGCTTCCGTTCCACTTCTGAAGAAGAGACAGTAGCAGCAGCAGCAGCAGCAGCAAATATTGGCCCGCAATGTTAGCTTGGTCGATCATTTGACGCAACAGCCACGTCGCCGTCCTCGTCACGGTCAAAGCGGCTAACTTTTCACCTGGACATCGTTTCTATCTGTCGAAACTTTGCCCAGCTTTGGCCGTCGACCCCCCCCCCCCCCCCGCCCCCCGAGCCATGTTCCCTGTTGCTGTTTTTGCTGGGATACGGTTTTGGACAACTATGGAATAAATTAGTAAAGTGAAAGTTTCCAACGAAGAAACGCAATGCCATAGATATCGATTTTGAAGACCTCTGAAGCTAGTTAGGCTGTTTGGCATGCATGCAATTTCATATATATATATATATATATATATAGGTGTGTTTGCTATTTTTGACGACCGTCGGCTCAAAATTCGATAAGTCACGCCGTCACGTCACCCATCTATGAGGCAGTCGTAATCAGTACATTATAAAGTTAAGCATGGGGAAAACACTGCCTGTCCCTTGTACTGAAAAGCGTCGAGCGAACTTAGAGTTCATATTTTCCATGTGTAATCAATTTAATACATAAATAAAAAAAAGTCAACTACTCCTTAATTTTGTATACAAAATGATATTATTTGACGGATGCACATATTCTTAATGGTAATAATATGTAATTCACACGCTTATAAGCACACTTTTTGTCTCAAGGTATGCATATAGTTAAATAAAACGTGCAGTAAAGTATATTTAATTGATTAATTCAACTAAATGGATCAATTTCACCATATAATTGGTTTGTGGCAGTTGCGTCCGTTTCATTTACGTACTGCTTGGGCTGTGGAGGTTTTCTAGGCATGTTCGTAGAAGTGTTCTGTTCACGTGTACACGCATTAGTGTGTGATATCAGTTAATACGTTCTGTTCCGCAAAATTTGCACACACATATATATCATAGCTAGCTTCTTTTCGACAGACGTGGTAGTGGTATCTATGACACGTCATTTTGCACGTTTTCAAGTTTTTGATGTGATCTTTTCCATACTTCGAATTATAAAACTGTACTGTAAAAGTCTAACGGGTGAGTTCTCAGGCAAGCCTAATTATTGTTTTGCAAACGTTTTTACTGATCGTTGTTTTGGAAATTGGTCAGGGTGAAATAAGGCGCAATGCCCTAAACAGTACCTAAGCAATGGAGCTAAATTGATGCGAAGCATGTTCATGTCAGTTTTTAGGCTTACATCTGAAAGCTCTGCTAGCTATTCACTAAGTCTAAGGAAGATCTCTAAGGTTTATCTTGGCATAGTTATCTGCATCGGTCTATTATTTTATAATAATTAATCTTAAATAAACTAAATTGGTGTATTACAAGTATATCTTAAATGATTCGATGTATTAAATATGCAGCTTAAACAAATCGATTTATTAAAAATGCGTCCATGCTGCCACAAGGACTGTTTGGAAAGCCCTAGATATCTCAACATGTCCGGCTCTCGGTGCATAGAAGATATACCACACGGTGAGTTCCAAGCCCGTAAGGGACGGAGGATGATTTAGACAACCTTAAAAATGTTTTTTAATTCTAGCACATACGCACATCGCATATGTCTGGAGTGTTTTGCACCAACAAAGACTGCTATTTTTTATAGTGTCAAATTTTCTATCATTGTTGTCTTCGCTTCCATAACGACGTCCCCAAATTAGTGCCCGCGTCGCAGTTTCTTTTTCGAGCGGAGCATCCCTGAGAGTAGATGTCCTGTTGTGCTGCTCTGCACGTCTGGTCACGGTCGGGCCGTCTGTCTTAGACCATCGAGATCCCTGCATGCGACAAGCGTGTGGTTTACGTATGCGGTCTTTCCGGCGTCGCTCAAAACACACGTGTCAACGTTAATCTGCCCGATCTTAACCATATAGGTCTGGAAGCTGTCACGACCGGTAAAAACCTGGGTTAGAAAATACGTAGTTTCCGCGGGCTCAACCATGACCCTAATGCATCTCGTTCCCCTCCAGTCCACTCAACCTCCCAGCTCTCCAGAGTCTTCTTTCCGATATCGTTGTTTATAAATGCCTGATTCTGGTAGAGAAATATATTCTATTATATTTGTTTTGACCAAGGTGTCATGCGGCAATGACCAGCACAGCCGGTCCCTACAGTGATTAGTGCAGCCGGTCCCTACTCTGATAATCCATACAGCAGATCTGAGTTAGCGACTGACGCTAGAAGACGGTGTTTTTACTCCATGCGTCCCTTTGTTTTTAGCACTACCCGATTCAGCTTGCTTGATGCGTTTTGGCCGTTATATAGTCAAGCATTACTCCCACGTATTCGGCACGCTTGTTTAGTGGGTTTGGTGTTGCCCATCCACGCGGATTTCCAGTTCCCGCTAGTGCTTTCTTCCAATAGGCAATATGCTTACCTGGTGCCGGGACCTCCGTGATCAAGAAGGCGGAGACCCCAGGAGGAGGCCTTGCCATTGCACTTCGGCAGGGCTGAGACCTGCCACTCTCCCAAACTGGGAAAGATGGGGCATGTAATTTTTTCGGGAAAACTTACCTGGTCCTGACACTAGAAGGAGTGACAGATTGATAGCTCTTTCTTGATTTGGTGGATGGTGGTGCATGGCCGTTCTTAGTTGGTGGAGTGATTTGTCTGGTTAATTCCGATAACGAACGAGACTCTAGCCTATTAAATAACACACAGAATCTCGTCTTCTGTGGCGTTCCTTAATGGGATCAAGTGTGTTTAACACTTTGAAACAGAGCAATAACAGGTCTGTGATGCCCTTAGATGTTCGGGGCCGCACGCGCGCTACATTGAGAGACAAAATGAGCTTTCCAGTCTTTAATAAGGCTAGTAATCTTTGAATGTTTTTCTTAATGGGGATAGGGGATTGCAATTGTGCCCCTTGAACGAGGAATTCCCAGTAAGTGCTAGTCATTAGCTAGTACTGATTACGTCCCTGCCCTTTGTACACACCGCCCGTCGCTACTACCGATTGAATGGTTTAGTGAGATCATCTGAGTAGATGTCCATGTACTTTGTACGTGTAATATTTGCAATGAAGATCAAACTTGATCATTTAGAGGAAGTAAAAGTCGTAACAAGCCTGCGGGAGTAACTATGACTCTCTTTCCGGCGTTGGTCCGCTGGCGCGCGACTTCCGCGTGCTGCGGGACCTTCACGCGCCCCCATGAAAGTTAGTCAGACGGTGCAAACTCCCAATAATAACTCTCCCGAGGTCACTTTTGTTGGCGCGGGAGGCGAGGCATACGATATAGATTGAGTGGCAACGAATTCATATTGTCATTCTGTCGTGGCCCGAGGGCTGTTAAGGCTACTATGATTGTACGGGGGAAGTGTGCTGCACATGAAACCCGGGCCGGACGGTTAATGCCCCGGGCTTTAGCAACCTGGGAGTACCGTCTGGGACGCCTGCTGCCTTGGCTTAGTAGGCACAACGAGAGCGAAGTAGCCACATGAACGCAGACCGCCCGTCGAGAGGACCATCTGGCTGGTGAAAGAGAGATCATATTCACCCACAGAGTTGATGTTGGTCGGGATGAATGCTCAATACAGGAGCGACATTCGGCTTTAAATGCGTACTTGCTATCTTTCATCTGGAAGACGTATACCGTATTGGTGGCCATCTTTTCCTGAGCGATCAACACCTTTTCTGATCCGTTGATAATGAAATAGCCGCCGGGATCAAGCGGGCACTCGTTTAATTCCGAGAGATCTCGATCCGTAAGCGAGTACAGGAGGCAGTATGTCGACCGAAGCATAATAGGAATCTTTCCGATGAATGTTTTTTGGTGCTGTGTTTCAACGGGATCTTCGCGGTCACGGAGTACCGTCTTCGTGATGTCGACATACAGGGGCGCAGAATACGTGAGATTTCTGAGCCGGGCTTCGTTGGGCATCATCGGAGTTGGAGCACCATCCTTTTCCCAGTGGGTAGGCTTTGATAGATAAATCTGCTCGAACTTGACGAGATACCGGGGAGGCGTTTCAATCTCCCCCGACGAGTGGGTAGCCTCGGCCTGCAGGTCGATGGGCGGGGTGTCCTCGACGATTTTCTGAACGCTCATCTGGATGAACTCGTCGAACGAGTCCAGCTGCTGCCGCACGAGACCCTTCTCGTCGAAGTACGCCGAGATGACGATCCAGCAGGCTTCCTGCCAGAGATCGGCCGTGATCTCATCGGGATCCTCTTCGTCCTCCATCTCTTCTTCCGGCTCATACATGTTGCCTGCTGAAAGTCGAACTTGGGACGACGACAACAACGACAACACAAGCACCAACAACTAAAACAGCAACACAAACTTCAATTGCCCGTCGATATACGCCACAGCTAGTTCTCCGAGTGAACTCTCGGCGAATAACCGACCGACCCACACCGAACACAATGGCCAGAATGGAGACGACGACGACGACGACGAGACTCGAACTTCAGATGAACTAACTCTCCACTACTGTTACTGAACTACGACAACTATGAACAAATCGTACTGCAGTTCTTGACTGCTCGACGTCTTCAAGCGCGCCTTTAATCGTCGAAAAGCGAACCCGAACAGTCGACTGCGTAGTCGTAGCGGTATATACTTTGTATGTACTGGAGCAGTATATACTATAGTATGTAGGCTGGATGTTCGGCTGGCGTTCCGGCCCGTCGCCGATCGTCTGAAGTTCGACGCCGCGCAGACAACCACATACAAATTCTATAGTCAGCGTCGAGACGATCAGCAGAAGAATACGCTTCCATCTTCAGAAGTCGCTCGTCAAGGCTCACTATCTCATCCCTCGTTTGGGCCGGCCCCGAAACGCAGTTACATATGTGACCGTGTCCTTGAGGTTCCTCGTGCCGTTACCTCACCTGGACTGCACTTTTGCAGACAGGCCTTACTTGGTAGGCAAATTACTTCTTCGGGGGAAGAACCATCATTCGGGGAGCAATGTTCATCGACATCAGCTCCTGGAAGAGCAGTTTACACGCGTACGGTAGAGTAATCTGGGAAATTTGGGTCTTGTTTCGACAGCCCTTACACTCGAAGATGTTGTTTCGCAGATTGGCTATTGCGATAAGGCCGCAGATATTACAAACGTGCGTTCGATATGGGTCTGAGGCAAAGAAAAGCCTCTCCCGAAGAAACTGCGCTGCGCCGTGCGAGATCTGACAGTCACGTTCCATCTCGCCAAATCGAAGACCACCATCTCGTGCTCGACCTTCCATGGGCTGTCGCACTAAAATTTGTACTGGACCACGGGCCCGTGAGTGAATCTTATCATCCACCATATGCTTCAGTCGCTGATAATATGTGGGACCAAGGAAGATCTGAGCGTTGACTTTTCGGCCGGTGTGTCCATTATACATGACTTCATTGCCTCGTAGGTGGTAGCCGTACTCCATGAGAATGTTGGAAATCTTCTGTACGTTCACGGCGTCATTGAACGGGGTTGCGTCGCCAATTTCGCCCTTGTTCGAAGCAACCTTTCCTTGCAGGCACTCGATAAGATGGCCGATAGTCATACGCGACGGGATGGCGTGCGGATTAATAATGATGTCTGGTGTCAAACCTTCCACCGTAAACGGCATATCCTCTTGCCGATACGTCACACCGCAGGTTCCCTTCTGCCCGTGACGCGACGCAAATTTGTCGCCGATCTGCGGTATGCGCACGGAGCGTACGCGAATCTTGCAGAACTTGTAGCCGTCGCTGTTGATCGTCAGCATCACCTGGTCGACAATACCCGTCTCGGAGTTTCGCAGAAACGTCGACGCGTCCCGCTTTGAGTAGCGCTTGTTGGTCGAGTCGAGATCGTCGTCGTTCTCCGGCAGCGTGATCGTCTTGCCGATGATGACGTCGTCGCCCGACACACGGGTGCCGGGCGCGATTATGCCGTCGTCGTCGAGCTTGTCGTAGATGGCGTTCCGCATGCCCTGGCAGGTGTCGCGGTGCGGCTTCTCGAACGTCTCCTCCTGGTCGCCCATCCGCTTGCTCTCCGAGTCCTTGTACGACCGGTAGAACACCGAGCGGAAGAAGCCCCGATCGACCGCGCTCGCGTTCAGAATGACCGAGTCCTCCTGGTTGTAGCCGGTGTACGACATGATGGCCACAATCGCGTTGATTCCGGCCGGCAGTTCTCGAAATCGGAGGTACTCCATCGAACGGGTCGTCGTGAGCGGCTTGTGCGGGTAGTAGAGCACGTGCGCGAGCGTGTCCATGCGCACGTGGAAGTTCGTAATGTACACGCCCATAGCCTGCTTGCCCATAGCCGACTGGTACGTGTTACGCGGCGACTGGTTGTGATCGGGGAACGGAATGATCGAAGCGCACACGCCTAAAATCATGGAAGGATGGATTTCGCAATGCGTGTACGTGCTACAGTAAGCCAGCCCCTTATCCTGACGTAAATCATCAGGTGTCATGGCAAGCATGACGGTCTCCTCTTCAAGCGTGTCAATGTACTCGACCACGCCTGACGCGACAAGGTCCTGCCATGAGTAGTTCGTGTACTCACGCTCCTTCAGTTGATCAATGTGCTTTCTCTTTAGCAACAACTTCTGGTTTTCAACAATCAGTAATGGCCGACATATACGGCCAGCGTCCGTGTAGATTCGAATTTCCCGGTCACGAATGTCGCGGACCATCGACACTTCCGAGACAATGATATCCATTTGTCGACGCAGTTTCTGCAACGTCGACATCAGCTGCTCGGGATCCCGATGAATACCGACCCAGCAGCCATTTACGAAAATCTTCGTCGCCTCGGCAATTGCCGACGGTGCGATTTCCTCAAGGTTCTCCATACTCCATTCCTCTAAGAATTCGAGAATAGGAGACGGCTGTGACCCCACAGAGATGTAGGACATGAGAGCGAGATTTTTCACAAGACCTACGGCGTGCCCTTCAGGCGTCTCGGCCGGACAGATCATACCCCACAAAGTATTGTGCAGCTGGCGTGGCTTGGCTAGCTTTCCGTCGCGGCCAATCGGCGAGTTCACGCGCCGCAAATGCGATAGAGTCGACGCGTACGTCAGACGATTCAGCACCTGTGACACACCAGGACGAGCCTGGTGGGCCTTCTTCTGGTCGCCCCAATTTCCCGTGGCGAGCGAGTACTTCAAGCCATCGCTGATGATCCTCGTCTTGATGGCCAGCTCGAGGTTAAAGTCCTTGCCCTTGTCGATGAACTTCTGCGCAAACATCCTCACCTCTTTCGTCAGATTCTTAAACAGGCCTCGGAACAGAAACGCCATCAGGGGGCCAGCTAAATCCAGACGTTTGTTGCCGTAGTGATCACGGTCATCGAGTTCTCGTCGGCCGAGCGCTGCCAGCAGTAGACGATGCACCATGTAGCCGAGATAGTAGGCTTTTTTCGTTTCGCAGAAGTCTGAGACGCCAACGTGTGGTAGCATCTCTTTCTGCAAGATCTCTCGGGCATACTTGATTCGTTTCTCTTTCGTGACGCCGGGACGCGCACCTCGACTGCCAATAAAGTTTAATGCCACATTCTGCTCCTGAATGACGAAAGCCTCGTCGAGGGACGGCTTCACCATCTCCATCATCTCGGGGTCCTCGAAGTCGTAAATGATGTGCTCGAGGATATCTCTGTCAGCCACAAACCCCAGCGCTCGGAAAACGATCATGATAGGTATCTCTTGTTTGATGTACGGCAAGATCGCGATGATTCGTTGACCAATCGAGCCTTTCTTGACCCCTGACCCACCACGGGCCATCATATTCACAAAAATTACATGCCCCATCTTTCCCAGTTTGGGAGAGTGGCAGGTCTCAGCCCTGCCGAAGTGCAATGGCAAGGCCTCCTCCTGGGGTCTCCGCCTTCTTGATCACGGAGGTCCCGGCACCAGGTAAGTAGGTGGGGGACTTCAATCACCGATAGACCCCCACCAATGTTCTTCTACATCGCACTTAGGATTATTTCACTTTGCGCTGTTTAAGTCCAGCAATATCAGAAGGCAAATATTGCGAGCTCTGGGACTTTTCTGTCCCTCCTCCTCCCCTTTAGCGAGTGTCTTGCTGATGACCTGAAGCGTTAAGCCTCTTTTTAGAGCCCGTACTTGTGTGAACGAGACCTACTTTTTCTCGATTGCGTCATTGAATCTACCCGCGAGTATTAACTTCACGGCCTTGGCAACCTTGTTAAGGAGACAAATGGACCCGTAGACTGAGGCCGAGCATGGCTCTTTCCCCGACTTTGGGATAAAGGCCAGGCGAGCCGTCAGCTTGCGCCTGTGCAGCCTGTGTTGCTTTCTCTCTCAGTGGTGAGTCTACGGTTGTTTTAATGTCCGCTGGGCGTTCCTTCACTAGGCATTTGAGCGCTTCCGGAGGTATACCGTCGGCTCCTGGAAGGTGCCCTCTGATATTCTTTCAGCCGCTCGCTGGATCGGAAAAAGGTGAGCCACAATGACCTCTGTCAGATCTGGTGGGACCATCGGTGTTCTCATGTCCAGTTTACCCATCACAATTTTAAAAAGCTTTCTCCACATATTTTACGCGGTCTCCTCGATCACTTCCTGCACCGAAGCTTACTCTTTCTGATGGTGATTCGAGTTCTTCGTCTTGTATTCGGACCATTAGAGAACGTCTGCCTTTTTCCGCCACTCGTAGTTGGTTTTCTATTATTTTCTTCTATTTCTTCTATTTCTATATTTTCGAATTCTATTTTTTCTTTTTGGGCCTTCCTGTGAGCTCTAGGGTAGTGACGCCGGACTCCCCCAATTTCTAACCTGATAGCCTCCATCCTGCACGAAAAGAACATATGGATGACGACGGTGTGGCAGAACTCCCTTTGCCACAGGTTACTGGACTGGCTCAGGAGGCAATCTCTATCCGCTACGTTTCTAGTGTTTGGTGAAGAATATGCCAAAAAAAATTCGTAGGCTGATTAACTTAGTAACGATAATCCTGTTTACCAAAAACCTTGTAGTTTACGCTACCAATCTTCTCAATGTCCAGCAAGCTCCTGTTGAGCTACATACGGCGTCTGCAGAGTTCGGCCTCATCATAAGCCTTGCCACGATAGTTGCAATGAGGCATGCCCAACGATTGTGTTTCTGAGGATACGTCACGGAGACACAATGAAAAGCCCTGATGATGGGCAGATATTAACATAATCTAGGAAAGCCTAATACCCTCAGCGAGCTTGAAAATGAATATATAGATTCGTGTAAAATTTATTTAAGTTCATTAGCTGTAGATATCATTTTTGACGCCGACTTGATTCGGCTACAACGGAAAGGGAAGTCCGTTGCCCGTAGGCAATGAACCAATTATCGACGCGGCGTTTCCGCGTTGTATTTCAACTGATATTCTTTGTAGCAAGAACTGCCATGCCCTTCTATCGCCGGTTGACGCCGCGACTCTGGATCCCAGCTCCGTTAGAAAGCTCTTTGTGATTTTTCCCATTGGGCCTAATGTCTCGAAGGCGATTGGTTGAACGATGAAGTTTTGCTCCAGTTCACGGTACTTTGCCAACTTGCGATCTTCAGCGAGCCGAGCGGCTGCTCCGACCTCTCGGCTGGTATGGCGAGCATACGAAGCGGCCAACGTGCAAGACACGGTGACGTCATACACGAGGCAGCGACCTTCATTCCATGGAACTAGAGTCAGGCCGTCCGGACGCAGTTGGCTGTTGGCTGACAGACCGACCGGCTCTTTGACTGCAGGTATGTGGGCTGATTGCATTGCCCGGTGTATTACGTCGATCAGCGCCGAATGCCTTGAAAACCTACCGGCGCTCCTTTTGCAAGCCAGAGCATGCTCACCCGTAGAAGACACCGGTAGGTCACATCTAGCACAGTTATGTGCGAAGCAGACTGATTCCCCCAAACGCAGGCCGGAGACGATGCGGAGTGTGGTATTGTCCAGCATCGTCCCCAGCTGCGGTGAGGGTATGGCCTGAAGCCATTTTCCGCTCATCGGATCGATCACGGCTCTAAGCCGCGCCTGCTCTTTAACGTTGTTCGCCTGGACCATTAACCGCTCTTGGATCGACTTCACTACTTGCAAGTCCAGGGCCGATTGTGAAATGCGCTCCGGCAGTGGACCCCATTTTTCTGCATAGAAGCGGCAGGCTTGTTCCGATTGGGCGATGAAACTTGTGTAGGCATCCGGCGGTGCGATCCCTGACACCAAAGTCTCGGTGTCCTTTAGGGACCCGAGGTAGGCAGAAATGGCAATCTGCGAAGCCATGCGAATCCCCATTCCCCCTGCGGACGTTGGGAGCGAAGCTTGTAACCACGAGGTTTGCCTAAGCTGAACGTTTAGTATACCCTGAAGGGTACTTCGCAAGGTTTCGTCAAACGATTGAAGCAGGTCCGGTTCGGCATACGCTCGTGAGCACCGCAAGAGGTACATCAGCCTCGGAGTTGACAAACTTACGCGAAGCAGGAAAAGGGCTGGATGAGCGTCCAAGAGTCGCAGTCGAGAGCACCAGCGAACAAGGTCAGAGCCTTTTTTGGTTAAAGATACGCCAATAGAGTCGTCGAGAATTGGCGCCCCTAGAAGCTCGAGTTCGTGGTCAGCAATCAACCTGGCAGCTGGTAGAAGATTGCGCACCATTTGAAGCATGGAGCCGAGACGAGGGGCTCTTTGAAAGGGAAAGAAAATTTCGCATTTAGAGTCGTTCAACTTGAGTCCTGAAACCGCCTCGAACTCTATAACCTGGGCAATGTCTCTCTGCACCGCCGAGGCGTCACCCGCGAGAGTTCCGTCGTCCAGAAACCAAGGTCGAAGTTCGGAAGATAGGCGTACTTGAAGTTCATGAATAGCAATGCAAAATAAAGCGGGGCCACAGGGGTCGCCCTGTTGAACACCGGAGCATGACTCGATAAATTCTCCCTGCCAAATTAGCTTGCTCGGAAGCCTGTACATCTGGTATACAAGCGGGTAAAGTCGAGGAAGGTGAGTGCGCACAGCCTTAAGCAGGTGGTCCCGCCTGAGCATGTTAAAGGCGTTTTTGAAGTCCAGCTTGACGAGCACCTTGTTTGGAGCACTCCTGTTGTGGTCAACGAATGCCCGAGTTGCATGGACGGCCGCTTCTGCACCCCCCCGTATCCCGCAGCCGAGCTGATGAGGAGAGACCATCGCGACGATGTCTGGCATGCTCTTCCTGATTATGATTTTTCCGACTAAGCGGCGCAAAGTCAGACCGACGGCAATGGGTCTAATGCCACCATCTTTCTTGCGCAACGCAATAAGTGAGGCGCCGTAGAAAACAGGTAGCGCGAAATCAGGCAACTTGCCATTAATAGCAAGATTGACAAAGCGTACTAGGCTTAGAAGAAGTCGGTTCTCCTCGCCGTCTCTGCCAATAAGGTCCTTCAAGTGGCGCGGTCGAAGGCCATCAGGGCCGCCGCCTGAGCTGTTAGGAAAGCTCCGGATGGCGTTGAAGACGTCCGTCGCAGACACGGTGATCTCATGGGCCTCTCCGGCAGATGCGGGAGGCGGGGAAAAGGATAAGTCAGGTGGACTTGGCGGATGTTTGTCCAGGAGAGCCAGCCTTGTTTCGGCAGAGAGCGGGGCTACTGAGTCGGTTGATAAAAGGACCCTTGCTGCGGAGGAAACATCGCCGAGAGCGAGTTTTCCCTGCACAACTCGAACCATCCCAGAGTTGTTGTGCGACGAAAATTCTTGCCGACTAAGTAATGTTGAAGCGTATGGGTTAGTTTCGGAACCATGTCCCGCCCGGAATCGGTTAAGATTCTCGCGTAGTACCGATGTGAGGGTGCGGCCGCGTTCCTTCTGGGATGGTATGCAAAATACTGCAGTTGGGAATTGCAGTAGTCTTTTATAAGAATCTCTGCTTGCCGTTGAGCAGACCTCATTGATCAGAGTTGCAAGCTCCAGAGACATTTGGTCGCGAATACCCCGGGGTACACAGGAAATCATCTTAGATGCGCTCTTTATTTTAGACGTCATGAGGATAACGTCATGCAGTGACGACTGAGCCGGTGTGCTTGCAGTCGAACTTGCCTGGGGTACGTCTCTTGTAGGAAGATTCGGACCGTTGCTTGCGCGACCGCTTACAGTGGGAACGGCCCATCTGCGGATGTCTTGTTGTGACGTCATTGTGAGGCCGCAGGAGACTCCAGTGCGTTGTCGCCCGCGACAACAGGGGAAGTCGCTGTCAACGCGGGATCAGTTTCGGGTGCGCGCAAGCAAGTCAAACTTGAAGCGACAGCAGACAGCAGAGCGTCTTTAAGCTGATCGCGCAGGCCAGCGGTGAGGTTGTTTGGGGATCCGATAGCGGGCCCAACGGAAGTGACTTGTGTAGGCGCGCCAGGGAGAATGCACGAGAATGCCTTCTCGATAGCGCTACTTATGTGTGTTACAATGGTTTCGATAATGGTCGGTATGATCTTTTCAGTAATCGCGAGCATTATCCTGTCAAGACAGTCACCTTTCGGTGGAGCTATAGCATTCGGTGAGAGCTCCTTAACATCCCCTCCTGTTTTTTGGAGCTGCTTTACGGGTCGTGAAGGAGCCTTAGCCCCGTTTTGGACAACTGCAGAGAAAGACCGTTTGGGTAGCGAGGCCGATGGCTGGACCTTAATACCGTTTTGGACAACCGCAGAAAAAGACCGTTTAGAAAAAGATGCCGACGGCTGTATGTCGTTCACGGGTGAGCAGATTTTCACCGTGGGAGCGGACGCGTTTTGTTGAATGCGTAGTGGGGCTGACTTCCTAAGCTGTTCCATCCGGTGGAGGCGATGAGGGCACGATCCCCAAGTAGACTCATGAGCCCCCTTACAGAGACAGCACTTTGGGGGTTGAGTACAGTCTTTGCGGAGGTGATTCGTAGAGCCGCAACGGCGGCAACGTGGGGACGTCCACGGGCATTTCGGCCTGATGTGGTCTAGGCTGAAACACCTGTAGCAATGGTGGGGCTCTCTGTAGAGCACCACGCCGTGAGTTTTCAATCCGAGACGAACCTCGGCAGGAAATTCGATGCCCGTAAAGGTGAGAATAACGCTGTCCGTCGGCATTACAATGCCAGTCCTGGCGCTTTTCGACCGCACCCGGATGGCCTCGGTCACACCCAGAGACTGCAGCTCGTTGGCAATTAAATCCTCACTGAGTGACGGATGAACGCCACAAATTTTGCCTTTAACAGTAGATCTTTGGCCACTCGTTCGTGATTGAACAGGAATACCTGCGAGGTGAGTTAGACTCAGCAAAGTAGCCCTGTCTACCATATCGGAAGCCACAATAATGAGTTCACCGCTGCGAGCAAAGCAGGGCTCATCGATTTCACCTTTTATGTGCTGGGCTATATCAATGCACACTTTTGTAAAAATTTTCTCGAGTAGCTTGTCGTCGGCTGAGAAGAGAACTGCTTCAGTGCGCTCTTTAGTTACAATATTAGGAGCAGTCGTCTTTAGAACCGGTTTACCGCCAGAACCGACCTCAGTCCAACCCTCATTATCGCCATCAATCAGAGCACCATCATCATCATCATCTCCTGCCACATGAATATCATCAAGTGGAACGGATTCTCCCCCGCTGCCAGATGACACTGTCTGCCCCGAGACGATCGCGCTGCTTTCGTCTCTAGATTCGCAGACGATGGTAGCAACATCCCCCGTTGTCTGGCCGATAACCGTGCTACAACCAGCAACATAACTGGCGCCGGTTGTGGCAGCACCTGACGTTGACAGCATAGTGGCAGTGCCGACGTCTCTCGCCTCTTTCGACGATTGCTGCTGCTGGGGAGGGCTGGTCGCCTGCCGTTTCTTCTTCTTTGTGCTGCATCCCTTTCCACTTGTTGACGGAGAGCCGGCAGCGGCGGCGGCGATCTCTGCAGTTACGGCCGTTTCGCCGCCAACATTTCGAACACAGCTGACTGGCGGATCGTCGTTGTTGTTGACGTCTGCCGGTGGCGTTGTTGTTGTCGTCGTCGTACCTGCTATGGGTTTCCCAGATGGTGGGTCGCCCTTAGGCGAGTGTTCAACGGCCATGACGGGTCAATTCACAGCACAAAAGATGCACAAACCGAAGAAGTTGAACTGCACCAATTCTCAACGTCAGGTATGATCTAGAACACACTGAGATACACCAATAAAACAGAGAACTGCGGAAACACTCCTTACCGCTCGAATGTAAACATTCGAAAAAAAGAAATATATATATATATATATATATATATATATATATATATATATGTATATATATACTCCCCCGAAAACCTCTATCGTCATCTCAAGAAACTCACGTCGAAACTTAGCGTCACACCGGACGGCCTACCAAGCTATTTTTATAAACGATGCGGGTTTGATGTTTGCATTCCATTATCCATGATTCTTGAACGAACTCTAAACGAAGGTCTGCTTCCTGATTTGTTCAAGGTGGCCATAGTGTACCCTGTGCACAAAAAAGGAGATACAACGTGCGTTGAAAATAAACGGAATGTTTCACTGACATGCACCCCGTCAAAGCTGTTCGAGAGTGTTATCGGAGACACCATTTATCGAAACGCTGATTCGCAAAACCTGATTTGTAAAGAACAGTTTGCCTACCGACCCGGAAGGTCCACTGTTCTACAGCTATTGATGTGTGAGCAAGACTTCGGAGAAATGATGAATCAAGGAGACTCCTTCGACGTGCTATATTTTGACTTTAAGTCAGCTTTCGAATCCACCACCCACACTAAACTGTTGGACTGTATATCCCGACATGGCGTAGGACCAAAAATTTTACGTTGGATCAAAAGCTTTCTTACTGATAGAAGCTTTTTTGTAAAGGTGAACAACTGTTTCTCGACTCCCGCTAAGGTCACCTCAGGCTGTCCGCAAGGAACAGTTCTTGGCTGCTTATGCTACATTTTATATACAAACTCAATTTTATCCATAATACCCGATGAGGTATCGACGAAAGTATATGCTGATGACGTAAAAATATATGCACGCGCCAATTCTACATTAGACTGTGAACGCATGCAGAGATGCATAGACAATTTTTATGAATGGACGCAGAAATTAGACTTGACACTGTCGATCCCGAAGTGTAAAGTAATGCACTTTGGAAGAAGAAATAATCACTTTGTATATAAAATCAACAATGTTTCACTCGAAAATGTAACTGCTATGAGGGACTTAGGTATAATTATGACACCTGACATGAAATTTTCAGAGCAGTGTCGACAAGTCGCGCTTAAGGCGACGAAAAGATGCAACTGGATCCTCAGATCCTTCATTGTTAAAAGTCCAGAACTGTATATAAAATTATTTCATACTTATGTAAAACCAATCATGACGTATGCCTCTCAAGTGTGGTACCCCATGAACGAAAAAGATAGACGACTACTGAGAGGTGTAATCAAGAAATTCACACGCCGAGTTTCTTATCGCTGTGACGTCCCACCGACGCAAACCGTTGTTAAAGATATCATAGACACTTTTAATGAATTAGACTGTAAATTTGCCAACTACGTTTTCTCCTGTGAGGAGTTTTGCAGCTTCTTTTTTAATCGCATACCAACGGCAACAAGATCTCAAGTGAGATACGAGCCCAAATGCATAGCTCGAAAAGAGATTGTTATGTCGCTGTTCCCCTGGAGAGTTACCAGGACATACAACTGACGCACACCCGTGAGGGAACTGGTCATTTGATGCTAAAACAAATTCTTATCCTTTATGTAAATAAAGCGCGTATTCTAAATATATATATGTATATATATATATATATATATATATATATATATATATATATATATATATATTTATATGTATGTATATATATATATATATATATATATATATATATTTTTTTTTTAGGTTGATCAGAAAGTAAGTGAAATATTTAGGTGTGTTTTTTAAAATGCCCACCACCCCTCTATTGTGACCTTAACAGCGACGCCTAAAGTGCGTCATGCATTTTACCAAATAATATCTGATCTGAATTTAAAATGTATATACATGTACAGTTACACATGCATGTATCCTAAGCTGTTAAGGATGATTGAATTTTATATTGGAAACCAATAATGTGTCTTACTTTTTGCTCGAACCTCACTTCGAACAGTTTCGTCAATACTAGTCGCCACTTGTGTGCAGGAGCTGTCCTGGCGAAATAGGATAATTTTATTCTGCAGCGGTTTCTTAGTGGGTTCTGCTGAATGCAATCTAATAGTCGTTATTCCACGTTGATGCTAAGAATCCGTAGGCATTATCATTTCTCGCCGATGCCGTTGTGCACACCCACTTTGGAAGTCCTTCACCGGGTGCGAATCATTGGCAATATGCTTTTTGGGTCTTGGGAGTGTAGTGATAAACCCAACTTTCATTGTCGGTCATGAATCTGCTACAAAAATTCGAATGATTTTTCGATACCTTGGCTATAGTATATCAAAAAGAAAAATTATTTCTGAGCTGACTCTCAGCCAAGATTAACCGTCCATGGGACTGCTTTTCGCATTGCTTCATAGAAGGACCCCCATAAATATAAACGTGCAACGGTGGGGCTCGAACCCGCGCACCTACGTGTCTCCTCTGGTCGCGAGGCGCAGACGAATGCACCACGCCACCGAGTACAAAGTGAAAATGTGTTCATACACGTCGTGTCTTTAACCTTCCTCTTCCCTTTGGCGAATCTACTAGCATATCACTAATTTGGCGACTGAAGTGTAACGGCGGATGATTATTTGATGTTTTAATTGAACAGCACAATTGCATTAGTACTCCGCTTACAAGTTCTCTATGAGAAAGATCTTAAGATCACTGTCGTGCCTCAGAATGTTTGCGCTTGTAGGCATGACTGACAGCGGGTGAGCCTTTTTGCGTAGTCATTAGGCGGCGCCGCAAAGACGACACGCCGAACGGCGAGCTCTCCGTGACAGCTGTGACGTGTGTATGTATTCAGCGTGGGCTAGGAGATCCGACGGGATTTGCCGGCATACATCATGTCAAATACTCAAGGGGGCCGTTCACGGGGCCTATGAGCTATGACCTGCCTCTCCAGTCATTCGGCACTCTATCTAGGCAGTATGGCTGGCTTTGGCCTTTTTTCAGGCTTGGCACAGCCCTCTCTTGTAGGGTAGTCAGTTAGAGACACGCAAAGACGAACTGAAGCAACTTGCCTAATTATCGCCGACTGCAGAGCTTCCATTTGGAAACTCGCGCCATTGGGCGGCCAGCGGGTGGAAGTGGAGCTCTTGGATTCATTGACGATCACGAACGATCGGCTAAACATCCTAACACAGCGAAATGCATTCAGCTCGAGGTTTCCTATTTGGCACAATGATTACACAGTTGGAGCTCTAGGAGAACTGGCAAACATCCCAGTATCATTAAATTTAACACGGCGGCTTCTTTTTTTGCTGATAGAGTGACAAACTGTTGTGCATGCAGTCAATATGTTGTGCATGCAGTCAATATGTTGCACAACGCCCAATCTCAAATCTAGTCCGGCACCTAATGACTATAGTTGCTCGGAAAGACAAAAGGCTTTTCTCTTTCTCTCGATATATATAGGCAAATGAACGCTATATTCACCACTGGAAAGGGGCGCGTGCGCTCTAATCTCTCTCATCATGGGCCATTCTACTGACCGTAAATGTTAAAAACGTAGCGCGAAGAGAACAATGATCATTACCACTAGCAAACAGCTCCGATCAGAAGCGACAGATTGTGAAAGCAAGAACACGGCAAGCAACCATTATGGCATGTTTGCATAGAGATTGTCCGCTTGGATTTCGCGAGTTTAACTGAGTTATCGATGAGATTTTGTCAAAGTGGTCAACATTCTTTCTGCACCGACACAACACAACAGCCAGACGCAAACCTTGCTGTTGGGTTGCCTACCGCCACCCCGGGTAGCAAATAAAAACAAAATATTAGCTTAAATTGGCTCTGTCCGAAGTGAGTGCGTGATTTGCGATCTCTTTGTAATACGCTAAGCACAGTGTTTACGCCAAGATGCATACATTTAGCTTTATTGCCATGGCTACGTTGTTTTCGCTCGTTTTCGCCGAAAACGCGGAGTTTAGTAAAGACGAAGGTAAGCTAAACGAAATATTTGTAAAAAAAAGTTATACCTTTACGATTGCCAACCTATAATATTCTCCTTCCTTCCTCTTCCTTCACATTATACATTTTTAGCTTTTCCATTTCTTTCTTTAGCTGGGTCCAGCTTTGCACAGGCGTTTTTGCTTTTGTGGCCGCTGTAAATATGAGCAGAATCTGGCAGATAACGTCAAATTGAAATTAAACAACTATATAAGCATACATTTGCTGTTAAAACAGTTATTCTATTAAGATTGCCAACACAGATGGGTATTCTTCCTTTGTCTTCCTTCACATTATACATCTTTAGCCTTTCCATTTCTTTCTTTAGCTCGGTTCGGCTTTGCACAGACCTTTTTGCTTTAATGGGCGCTGTAACATATGAACAGGTTCTGGCAGATAACGTCAAATCTAAACAACTATATGGCATACATTTGCTGTTATCGCTTTCAGTTGCTTACCGACCTCTAAAGTTTGGAGAAATAAGCATTTACTACAAATATACGGCTAACAGCTCGATTTGGTTTCAGCGCTAAACTGGTTCCTTAAGGTTGCCGATTCGCTTGGAATGTCTGAGAAAGGTGCTTTGCAGGTAAGATATACGATGCAGTAGACTCGAAAAGACTTCTGTGTGTACGTGTGTATATATATGTATATTATTCAATTTTATTCAAAAAGACTAAAATTATTCAATGTTTCTGTTTCGTTTGCAGCTCAGTCAAATTTTAAAAAAGCTCGTAAGTAAACTTATTTTCCAACTTGTGATCATTCTGAATATTTCTATTCGAAGCACATATTATGTGATTAACACTATATGACGATATGTAATGACACTGCATGACACCACGCAACATTATGCAAATGCACGCGCTTAGCAATTTTAGCATAATTATTTGCAAGTGCACTGTACAAGGACGGCTTTACCGTATAATGTTTTAAACAGCTTTGCAAAACACTTAGCCATTTTTTATAGATTGTATAGAAAATTAGCCAATGAGATAGATCCTTTACATTTCATAAAATATTCGCGCTTGTACAGTGTAGGGTAAGCGTAGTATTACCGCTGTAAAGTCGTTCATTCTTAACCCTTCTGTCGGATATCAAAATGTAGTTTATAGAAAGGCAGGGAAACAACACAGCTTTTCAGAACTCATATTTTCTTGTTGTTGTTGAAAGCCAAGTGTATCACATTTAGCATATACAGATATTTATTTTTAGCAGACGCTTGGCTACGATAACTGCAGCTTAAGCCACCGGTGCCGAAGCACTGGTTGCTTTACACGTTTTAACGGTGAATGCGGTCAGAGCTTCCAACACTGAGCATTGTCAATATTTATGGGAATTTTCACAAATACAGGCGGATTTCAAGCTTAAATAGCAACATTTTTGTATTGACCTTAGAATACAGTCAATATGCGCTAGGCGCAAATATCACAGTGTCTAGACTACCTTTTCCCAACTCAACTACGCCACTTAATCCTTGATGCGGAACAATTATTTCATTTTAAGATTTTCTCTGAACACAGGAAAGGTGTTCTCCAACATTCTTTAACAATTGATAAACAGACAAAGCAAAGTTTTACAATTCAATTTACCGCTTTGGCCTTGTCTATAAGAACAGCATACTGAGCGAGTAATACAGACATCGAAGCAGTCACGCTTTGTGTAAGACACGCTATACAGCAATATCTGTAGTAGCACGCCAATCCTATATATGCCATTCAGCAAGACATTAATAATAAGACATTAATGTACGTTAAAAGAAACAAATATATATATATATATATATATATATATATATATATATATATATATATATATATATATATATATATATATATATATGAAATCATACTATTTTTTGGTAAGTTTGCTATAGAGACAGATTTAAGGGCAGATTGGTTGCATTCAAGCTCACAGTCCCTCCAACACATATATACAGGGTATTTCAGGAATATGTAAAGAGCGATTTATGAAATTGTAGAGCTCGTTAAAGCAACTGTTTTTTTCATGGAACATGGACTCTGAGAAGTATTGTTTCGGAGTGAGAGAAATTACTACAATTTGTGACACTAGTGTTTTGCCCAATATAGTGTCACAAAATGTGCAATTGCGAGACAACTAATCCTCGTATGCAGAAACTAAGCACACCGCCGCGTTCGAAAATTCTGCTTTTTCTGAAGGATATATAACGCCGGCCAGAATATGCGACATAGTCGTTTAGAACAGAATTTGCAAAAATGAAGTTATTTATTATAAGCTTTCACACCAAATACCTTAAAATCATTACCCTACGCCCACTCACAGCGCTCAAAGCTAGCACAAGCAGGCAAACGCACATTTCATGACGATCATTTTGGTACTAAACTTATGGACATATGGTGTAATTAAGATTTTTTTGGAGGGCATGTCGAGATTGAGTGCATCTCACGACAATGTGCTAGTTGTCTCGTAATTGTACATTTTGTGCTCCCATGCCGGGCAAAACACCAGTGTCACATATTGTTGTAATTTTACTCTCACTGCGAAACAAGATTTGTCAGAGATCATGTTCCATTGAAGAAAAACATTTGCTTTAAGGAGCTCTACAATTTAATATATCGCTCTTCAAATATTTCTGAAATAGCCGGTATATATTTTGCTATTATTTTATACCCTCCGCTCGTTGTCGTCTTGCACATCTTCGATCATCGAAAGGAAAGTGTATACCTCTCCAAAGGATATGGCTCCAGATATCGTCAATTTATTACGTAGGCGTTTAGATAAACGCATACTTTCAAATTATTTGAAGATATGCGTTTCTATAAATATATATATATATACACTCTAAATTGGCTCCGACAATTCGTTTTTACATAGCCACTAGACTCTCATGGTTAAGCAGACTGCCTAACAAGCACATTAAAAAAAGCACACACTTATATTACACACAGTTATTCGGGTTTGTAGGATTGTAAATCTAACGTATAATACAATGTCTTCTGTGATTAAATATTACTATATTTTAATTCATCAAATAGAAGCCGGAGGGTGAGATGAGTCTGCCGACCGTCGAAGAAATGGATCAAATTATCGCCACTGTAAGACCAAAAGTACTACAAGAAGCGGTGCGTATCACTATGTATATAAAGCATGTATATATACGCAAGTACTTAAAGGATATGAAACTAAATGTTTGTAAGAAAAGATGCAAACTGCCGTTATTATTTTAGGTGCAATGTTAAATGAATCCGTGTTAAACAGTAAATCTAAATGAAATAACTATATCGTCAGCTTCTGATTTACATACCTACCGTGTAATTATGTCAAATACAGTGACTAACCTGTTTGCTTCTGCTTACTTTCATGACCATAATTGTTGATTCACAGAAATCGGTCTTGACGGAAGAGGATTTCTCAAAAGTGGACGCAATGATGGACAGGTTCCATCAAGCTGCAATCAAATATATCAACAGCCAGGGCTAAGCAAGAGCACATAATATACCAGCACTTAACCCTCATCCACTAACAAAAAACGGCCGTTCGAAATAAAGCCGCGGTCAGCTGTTTTCAACAAACTAAATCTGTTCTGCTCAGAAATATTGTTATGTTACCACCGATACTATTAGGTGTACTTTATGTATCTGCGATCGTTTGACTGGCACCGATGAATTCCTGATACGTTACTGAGATTTTCTGTGGCTACCATCAGTTGCATGCTACTGACTGGACAGAAACGTTATTTCACTCGCAACACATGTGTGCACACCTGCTTATCCACATCTGCAGTAACGCGCCAGCTCGAAACGATATATATATATATATATATATATAGGGGGTTCCGTTGGATTCAGTTAATATGTATACCTAAATACATGCGAGGTATACATGTGAAGCGAATAATAAATCCATCCATCCAAAGAAATGCCTTTAGGCTGAAAGTTTTTCAGGAGGGAATGTTCGTAGGCATAACCGAACCCACTTGCTCGAAGTGTTGGGTTGTTGGCTACTGGCTATATACCATCATTTCGTCTTTACCTTCACCTTTAGCGTGCTAGTATTATATTTACTTGAGCTTTTGCCAGCAGAGGAATGTAACAGCGGGGCAATGCTCAACCATATTTAACAGTCAAAGATAAATAAATAATTCTACCCGAGCAGAAATCGATCTTACGTATGGGACGCAATACACCCGTACTATGTTGGACAGAAAGTACTTTGGGAGATTTTTGACGTGTTTTCAAGTGCCCAACACGCCTATGAGTTGTTTGCTATGTTTACAAAATAGATATCGATGTGAGTGTAAAAGAATGTAGACTCTTCAAAAGCCTGTAAAGTGATCGTTCCTCTGGATTCGGAACAGCGAAGAATTCCAGTGACAGGCAGTAATTTTATATGCATTTACAAATGACCTTGTTGCTGCGAAACCTACCCGAAATATTTGGAGCACATTCGGCAAGAACCACATTTCAAAGACTCTATATTACACTTGGTTCGCTAAGCTCTGTTTCCACAACGTATGCAAAAAATTCAGTTCTGGAAGGCCTACTACGCTTACGGAAAACCGGTTGCGAGAAACTGGTGGGATAGGCGTGGCATCGTCCAGCACGAGGTTTCTACTGTGATCAGGTAAGTTTGACCAAGTTGATGCCACCGTCTTCAACTAAAATCAAACCAAACAAGCTATCTGCTTTTACGTCCGTAACCAGGGCTGACTACATTGTGTCGTCATTGGCTCCAACACTTCAGAAGAGGGATACGGATAAACTCAACAAAAATCCTCAGTTATTAATTATATTTTTTTGAGCTGCCACTATGTGCCAGTAAATAAAACACGTTTGGTAACCCAAGCTTAGCATCTGCTGCAAGCTACACTGAGATTGTGCAACCGTGTATGCCTCCAACGACCATAACTGGCGACTGCTTAGTTTATGATTGCGTCGCTAAGACGTCTTCAACCTTAGAAATGAGGACGTTCATTCATTGTAAATTGCCGTAGTTCGCTTGCATTGTGCACCTTTTGACAGTCTCATGATTGGGAAGAATTCGACGAATAGACGCCCGAAAGCGTGACAGCCAATCAATCAAGAAAGTCTAACGGGCTCGAGGTTTCAATGTATTGGGTTATGTTCATAAACTCATATTCCTCGTTTTACTACGTATATTTTGGGCAGGAGAGCGGTTTTGTGTTGACAATACTTTGCTACGTAGGAAAATGAAGAGCTCAAAGAGAGATTTATATACAGGAGCAGGTGAGCTGGTGTCGCTTTTAATTGAGAAATCGGTCTCTTCGCGTGAGGGTGGATTGTGATCTCATTCACTCGCTCACTTCCTTTGTTATACGCAATGTTTAAACTTGAGATTGGTCTAGATGTACCGTCCGATATGAAATACCTTGAATAAGCAGATTATCTCAAATTGTATGACAAAATTGGAAACCAAGGTAATCAAATAAAATCTAAACAAGCTGTAAGTGCTGTTGGACGCTGCTGTACGGAAAACGAAATGCTGTTATCTACGCATTAATACATTGTCTTTAAGCATGGACTTTTAGATATTGACTATGTAATTGATAGTGTCTCACTACCTAGATCAATTGTTGCCAACTAACCTGGTGTTCAAGTGTCTGCTGAGCTCGATTTCAGCCTTCATGTAACATAATCAGTCAAATCCTCTTTAGTCCTAATTAACATAATGTTTAGATGCTTTATCCAAAAAAATCAGAATTTATATATTTCTCTATATAGATCGATTGTAGTAAGTTTGTTTAAGCTGTTTGAAACTGCTAAACTGCTTTCCAGTCCGGAAACCGTATTAAGCAAGATATATGAACTTACTCAAGATTGTGCGGTCGCATTCGATAAGGAGGCTTAGTTGGTAACGGTCCTTAAACCGCAAAGACATGAATCTGTCAAAGATCGCATTACTGATATCAAACCAGAACATGCGATTGTTATTTCAGTTGCAACGAGCTTATCTAGCACACAACTTTTTCGACGTTAAAGCAAACTTCCTAAGAAGTCGGTCTATCAGAAGGCAGTTGCACGCACTGAACACTGCGTTTTTTTATGAACATTTAAACAATATGTTTGCTAGGTGTATGTCAAGGTGGATACTCGCTTAAGGCTTCGAACCGGTTCTCCTGTCAAACATGTTTAATCTACTAACTTCATTTTCCGTTTTTTGTTCAACACAACCGCCTTGGTGCAAATAAAGGCGTTTTTTTTGTTCAACGATAATCTATATTTTACGCTACTATTCTAAGAACGCAGATAGACGTGGCAAACGCAGAATTCAAAGCACTTATTCGCAACACCGGTAACTGGCCTCCCTAGGACCTCCGCAATAGTTAAAATCGTCGAGAGTTAAACAGGTGTGCAGTAGCACCAACAGCAGTAACCGCCATCCTACAGCAGCGTGGTGTCTCCCTCCGAGCGTCACTGCCCGCGCCCCATCCGGGCTTAATCGACCTACAGAGCGCCGTCCGGTAGCATCCTCATTTCGATACCATTCCCAAGACATGATAGGAGGCTGAATGAGGAGAAAGGGAAGTTGAGAAAGACTAATACTTAATTTAAACTTGGAGGTTGTTGACGAAGCAGCAAAACGGAAGACTGCGAGGATGTGTGGAAAACTGCGAGGACTCAGATGTTCTGCAGCTCCTTCGAGTGGGTGCGTCCCGTGTCAGCTGCGGGCCTAGAGGGGGCGTTTCCACCTACAAGCTCTGTATACGTATTTAGTCAGTATTATAATTTAGCCCCAGCGGTATTGACTCGCACACACACACACATGCTGTAGCATTTATTTCCATTAAAGCGTTTTTACCGAGCTGTACCGTTTTCTTATACAATTTGAACTAGGTTGTCGTACAAAACCCACAACGCTACAATGGACCTGCCCAATAACGATAGTGGCCGTTAGCCGTAAGGGAACGGAGTCCTGCTGGAACGAATCCGTTGTTATTATACGACGGCGTTTTTTATTTGCTTTGTAGTACGAGAATAGACGGAATAAGTGTAATAAACTTAAAATAAATTAGACCGCATCAGTTAAGTATGTTAGACGCTCTAGATTGTTTGAGCAAAACAATCTCCCTAGGTTCTTGTTTAGATTCAGATACTACGACACTATATCTGAATGCAGCTAGATGAGATGATGTCACTAGGATTGATTATCTGGGTAAACAATGTGTGCGCAGCCATTCCTCCGAATAGGGAAAAGATCGGGCGTACAACCCAACAACGATATAGAAAGGCGCAAGTCTTCGATAATTGAGAAGGTTACGCTAAACGCGTGTGCCCTGTAGCTAATAAAATTAATCCGGCATGGCTAAGCATATATTCACACATTCATATGTTGGGTCACTTAAGTGTGGAACGGCAAAAGTGAGAAGGAGAGGGGAGAAGCGGACAAAGGGAGCCGATGTAGCATGAAAGTACGGAATAAAAGAATGTTCTCGGTTGGGCGCTGTGATCGTCAATAGAATGACAGGGCGCTATATGTACGTGAAAAAGGAAGATGGAACAACGGTCCCTGGCTTGGATGGCATGGACTAGACCATAGGAAACGAGCCAGAATGATAGAGGCTGCCGTTCTCAAACTACACAGTGCGGGAGATGCGAACCGCACCTTGAAGCCAATGTGTCAATCTCAAACCAGAGATACGAACTAGTCCCCTAAAAGGGGTTTTATCCTCGAGTCCTTAGACAAGCCGCACGTGAAGGGAGGGCGTGTAAGTTCCGCACGCACGTCCGAAGCTCGACGTCCTGACAATCCACGCTGTCCCGAATGGCTTTCCTGGGAGGATTGACATCCTTTGTGTCCATGAGGGTCCTTAATACGCTAGTTCGTCAACGGAGCTAGTCTCAGGCGGCTGTTCTCGGCAGGCTTAGATAAGAAATCAGCCATCGATATCAATTTCGAGCTTTACGTCAATATGAGCAAGAGGATCTCTTCTCTTGTGCTCTGATAGACGCACCGCTTTGACCTTATCAATGTGTTTTGACCCCGCATACTTGGAACACATATTCGCAAGACCTCGAAATCTTGAGCTGTAATGCGTTTATAATATCGCAAAAATTATAGGCCAGATAATTTTTTTTTCAAACATAAGCAAAGAGCCTCATTTGCAGTCAGTATATGGAGAATATTCTCGGAGTCTGTTTCACCGCTTCATTTAGGCGTTCCTCATCCTAGGCGTACTTGGTATCACAGTCGATATAGGAGTAAATTTTGAGGTTACTAGACCTCATGATCATGGCTGAAATGTTTCTTTAAAACGTATTCAAATAATTTGATAACGTAGGCCATTTTTAATACCTTTGTGGTTTGAAATATGCACATTAAACATTGCTTATCTAATGACATCTTGGTTCTACATTGCTTCCTCTTTGCTATCCTGTCATCATCATCATCATCATCCTACTTTGCTATCATACTTTGATGTTTTTGTTATAACTTCCAATATCGTTGATATTGTCGAGCCGATGGTGGTGGTGGTGGCGGCGGCGGCAGCAGCAGCAGCGGTGATGATTGTGGCGGATCAATGCTACTATTTGGTTGGTACGAACGAACAGTAGTAGTACCATCATTCTCGGTAGAATAGAAATGAGAAGCTGGCCATGCCGCCTTGGCGGGACGACAAGAAACGAGCTGTGGGCGCATCTAGGGATGCCCGAACGAGGAGGAGCGGGGGGGGGGAGCGGTCAGTGAGGTTTTCCCTGTGCTTTGCTCGGGGCTTTCTACTCGGTTGGCCGCGCTATGGCCATCGTAGTAGAGCAGCTGCTGCTGCTGCTGTGTACCAGCAGTAGCATACACCACCACCACCGCGACCACCGCAGCAAGACGTGCGCCGCATGCCGTATGCTGTCCGGCTTTCTGTAGACCCCGCCCGCGAGGTCCTGCTTAAGGGCTCGTATGACCGCTGCTGTTGCTGGGCCAGTTGCTGTTGTTGCTGTTGCTGGGCCAGTTGCTGGCGCTACGTGTGTTGTTCGATGGGCTGGCCGGCTGGAGGCGCCGTCACATGAACAACGACGTCAATATCCGCTTGCGGAGCGTTGTTGATGTTGCTGTTGTTGTTGTTGTTATCGCCGTTGCTTTTGCGGTGGGGAGTTAGGGTTGGGCGATGCAATAAGGGGCTGGTGGTAGTGGTGGTGGTGGTAGTGGTTGTGGTGGTTGGTAGCTGCCAACGTGGGCTATAATACAATATCACAACGGGTATTATGATCATCAACGTCGCTTTTCCCTCTAGCCAGAGCGACTACAAGAACTATTACTGGCTAGCTCAGACGGCGGGCACGACGGCTAACACTTATCCGAAGGATCCGTTGATACACGATGGAGCGCGTTCTTCTGGGTCTTCCGCCATAGCCCGCACTAGTCTAGTTCACAACCATTTAGCGTGTGGATGGAGCGGGAGGGCATCCTAGACGACGACGTCGACGTCGTCGGCAGGCAGGCTGGGCTGCAGGGACTAGGGCAATGTTTCGGGAAATTCGGATTGGTTGTCTTGTGTAGAGAGACCTTCTTGCTACGACTACGACTACGAACGGCACTGCTGCTGCTGCTTGCTGAGACTGCTTGCTATGGGGGTTTCTGCTGCTGAGCTGATCGGCGCGCAACAGCGCACAGGCGGTACGAGGGCATATAAAGGGAATACTCCCATAGGGAGGCAGAAAGCGAGGCGCAGGGGAAGAACAACGGGAATCTATAATGAAATTGTGGTTTTGCTACTATATACGACCCCATCCACAATCGCGTACATACACGCTTTCTCTCACTCTTACTCTTTTTCTCCCCCCCCCCTCTATCTCTCTCTCTTGATATATATATATATATATATATATATATATGTATATGTGTGTACGGTGTGTACATGTATACATACACCACGTAAAATATCGCAAAACGACATCAGTAACACTAGGCGAGGCAATAAACGTAGGCAGCGTCGATATAAAGCTCTCCTTGTAGTGAAATGCCCTTCTCTATGGCAACAGTTGTGGTATTGAAAGCCTTACTTCTATAAATTAGGGACTCGTAAGAGTAAGAGCTAACAAAGGGCCACAATTTGTGCAAACGTTTACCGTCATATATTAGCAGTACTTAGCGCGTATGGGCAGATATGATAAGCATTCTTACTTTGACTAAACGTGGTTATGGACGTAAAATCTCTAAAAACATCTAAAGAATACAATTTCTAAAAAATCTTCAAGCAAAAATGTATATTGTGTGTGTAATTTACCGCGTACAGGGCACTACACTGGACAATAAAATTCTTGTCCAGTGTAGTGCCCCAAAAGCTCATCCAGTTCAACGATCCTTAATGGCCTTAATACCACGAGCAAAGTATTTAAAAGCTTTAGACTCAAAACACTCGCCTGTGACGCGTATCACATCCGTGTTGCTCTGAAATCTTTTTCTGAAGAAGTATTTCTTGACGTTTTCAAACTAGCAATAGTCGCAGTGGATCAGATGCGGGGAATATGGAGGATGCTCAACTATTTAGAACCTTAGTTCGCGTAATTTGGCGATGGTAAAAAGTGGCAAAAGATCTTCTGCACCGTAGGTCGTAGTGCTGATGGTGCGTTTTTCAGCTGCACCAAAAGTGTTATGTAGTAATCTGCAGTTATTGCTCTTCCTGTAGAAAAGTAGTCAATCAATAGTAATCTCTTTGCACCCCAGGAAACGGTCGCCAGAACCTTTTCGGTTGTGATGTACCTCTCATGTTGGTGGGAGGCTTTTGCCGCGCGCGATTCGCTTTTTGGAGCATCTGCCCGTTCTGAAGTGGAGTGGTGATTCCAGATTTCATCGGCGCTTACGAATCGGCCCAAAAATCCTGCGGATTTCTTCTCAAAAGCTTCGAATTACTCTCCGTGATTGGCACGGGTGTCAGTTCGTTCTGAATTGTTATGTCGCATGGTAGCCACATTGCTCTACTCTCTTTCACGCATTAATGCTGACGTAATATCTGATACACTGCACCATAGCTAATGCCTATATTTCGCATTTTGTTTCTCTATTTCGTACAGCGTCCATCGGCGATCAGTCATCACGAGTTTGTAGACCTCTAACACAGTTTTCTCATCCAAAGCAACTATACAACCTCGTTTAAATTAGGCAATCAAGTTGATAGTGAAACTGTACGCCGGGATTAGCTCTATAAACTGCATCTAATTTGGCTTTTATATCCGTTGCAGTTAAGCCTTTAAAACATGATTAATAACAGCACAATATTCGTTTTGCCACATTGTCACTGGAGGACCTGACATGTTAAAGTTGTGTGACATGCTATATATCGATCTAGTAAACGCATATATTGTATCTGTGTACGCTAGACCTAGCTAGATAGATATATGTAGATACGCTAGATCTTATATGCATTGTTTTTTTGTCAGGTATGCAATGCCAAGTAGGTAGCCTTCGCGAAGTTGTACTTTTGAAAAAAATACCTGCCTTTTATTGGCACGATACAACAAATATATTGCTGCGAGCCCAAAATGTTGCTCAACGTAAAAATTAAAAAATATAAATGCAAAGGGTAAAATCAAGTTAAAATAAAGTCAAAACTAAGTGTATTTAGTTTGACGTTGTCTTACTTCTACGAATGGTTGCAAGCGTCATAAACGTTGGCTGAACAGGTGCACTTTGATTTTGCTTGCAAATTAAATGACAATGAAAACAAAAAGCATTATTTTAGACTTATTAAAGCTAAGGTACGAGGCAACAAATACTATGCACTTGAAGTGCTACTGCTATGCACTCCCATCACGCATGACGATGCAGGTACCTTTTCAATATGCTGTGTAAATATATATATATATACATACTAATACTCAGCTTCATCTCTAGGTCCCTATTGATAGCTCCCAGACACTGTCCCCCTCTTTATCCTCCATGGACATCCTCTGCGGTTTTCTCTTTCTGTCTGTCTTGCTTTTTCGAGTTGTTGTTGATACTAATGAAGCGACCACTCAGTCGAGGCGAGAGAGGTCCAAGAAGCAGCGCCGCAGTCCGACAGCCTCGGATATCGCGAATACGGAAGCGTCCACTTTCTGTGGCTAGCTGACACGGTAACGGACTTTTCCCCTCTTCGGCACAGACGTCGTCCTCTTAACTGGAATCGCTCCGAATGAACCGTAGTAGCTAGCTAGAACAGCCAGCCTGCCAGCCGGTCATCGGAGGGCTGTCCCGGTAGCGCCGCATGCCGCCGACGAGCGCCGCGAGAGCAAGTGTAGCTGGCTCTTCTATCTGCCAGCAGCACTAGAACCTCCACCACTCCGGGCGTCACTCCGAGCAGAGCTTCCATTCCCGCCTCGCCTCTCTTCCCCCACTTCACAGCCACCACCGCCACAAGCTTCCCTCTTTCCTTGCTTCCTCTGTCCCTAAGCGGACACAAGCACCAGCAGCAGCAGCAGCAGCAGCGACTGCAGCGGTGTCCACAGCATTGCTTGCTGATTCGCGCCCCGCCATTATTGTTATTAATATTATTGTTAAGTATGCTCTATCAATGGTCAGTGCACCGACCGGTCGTCGTCGTCATCATCAGTGAGTCGAGGTCCTCGTCGGGGTGGCCCATCCACGGAACCGCCACGCTTTGTCCCCCTTGTGTCCTCGGGCTGCCTTTCTTTGACCCCTCCAGCTCTCTTCCTTCACCAGCCGCTTAGCATCAGCCCGCCGTCAATGCGGTCACGCCGTATAACGAACAGACGGCCCAGCCAGTGCCCACGTTGCAACAGCCTCCAGCCAATCACTGGGAATCTCAGGCCGATTGTCTGCGTGAAGCACTTTTGCAGCGACTAGATTGATAGAGTAAAAACCACGATCCATTCCCTTTCCTTTCCTTTTATCTACTAGTCTTATTCCTCGATCTTTTGATACTTCTGCCCTTACCTAACCCTATATCAGCTTCCATCTCTTTCATGTCTCCGTATCACCCGTTCACTCTTTCTGACCGTGGCCTCCTGGTTAACAGATTTGTCAAACTCTTTGACCGGAACCTACTGCCGCTTTTATAAGTTATGACAATTTGGCTCTTACGTAAAACCGCATCTGATGATCGGCCCGATACCGATGCAACAAAAAGTGTTACTCCATGAAGATTGTGCTGCAACCAGGACTAACTGGCAGTCAATAACAAAGTGGAACCAGCTTAGCGCCTAAGCAAATGATTGTTTCGCGTAGAAATGGTAAACTATTTATTCGCTACGTGTACGTCGCTGCTTTTGCCGCACTTACAAGAAGAACATTTTTGTGGCAAGTTGCTTCACTTTCATGAGCAATAACAATGTACAAAACACGTCTGCGCAAATGCAACACACGCCTGCAAACGTTTCTAGTAAGCGTTTAATTTAATCAGGATAATTTAGCCTAGGTGGGAAGGTAAATAATAGAATGCTTATATAGTTGCACGTATTGCACACGTGTATCCAAGGGACCAAGGCGACAAGTACTTTTTTTCCTTCGCCTACACGATCACGTAAGTGTTTGGTGTTGCCGGCGAACTATGTTCGCACTGTTATGCGTGCTGCCTAAATGTCCACAAATGCCCATGCAGGTAATATACTTTTTTTTTTTTTTTATAACCTGATGTTGAAGGTAAATCTTGCATAAGACACCGGGCGATACGTTGGGTATTCGCCGCGGTAGTGTCAGATTCTTACTGACTAAACCCCCAACCGGTAAGTATCTTGGGGATGCCATCCCGCACTAAAGTTGAATATTACTTCGAATAGCACCCTTGCAGGGACCAGCAGTCGGCGCTTATCGCCAATCTTGTCTTATCCCGCGGTTAGTCCTCAGGGTTGCTGGGCCGCCGTGGCGGCCAGCCGGGCGATCCTTGCCCGCTCCAGGTGGTCCTTGCGTTGCAGGTAATATACTGGCCGCCCGTTAATGACTAATGCTACAATTGTTGCTTGCTTTTGTGTGTCTTTATGGCCGCTATGTGGGCGTTCACAGGCGCATTTTGAAAAGTCCGAAACGTATTCTGTCAGTAATCGTTATCCAGTTACCTTTTTATAAAGACATTACATTTAAGCTCATTAATGCATTCCCTATTGGGCCATAGAATCAAGAGTGCCAACCACGGAAAGGTCGAGCGTGCATTCTGACCCCGAGAGGCGGCAAAGCGTTTCTACCCGTCGACACGCACCGATGGTCAAGCCTTAGTAACAAAAAGTTTATGACGCTCAGCATTTATCGACTGCAACTCTACGTGCAACTCTATCAGCATTTTATTATTTATCTTCCCACCTAGGCTAATTGATCGTGATTACAACAAACACTTATTAGGGACGTTTGATTTCCGCAGACGCGTTTTATACATTGTTATTGCTCATTAAAGTGGAGCAACCAGTCGTAATAAAGTTTTGCTTGTACATGCGGTAAAGCAGCGACTTAAGCGTACACATTGATGCAAATGGCATATGGAAGTGAGTGTTCTGTTTCAGCGACAGTATTCGAATGGTTTTCGTGTTTTCTGAATAGTCGTAAGTCCGTAGAAGATAATCCTCGTAGCGGTAGATCAGCGGCCAGCCAAGACATTGAAAATCGAGCATTAAAAGCATCGCAGCAAACTTGGTATTGCGGCAGGTACAATTAAAAGAACCGCACGTGCAGGCGTTTGAGAACTTTGTTGAGGTCTTATAGGTATAGCCGCCTTAAAACCTAAAGTGAATATAACCATCATCATATCTGACCAGACTGTGACAGGGGCATTCTATGTGGAAGTTCGACAAATGGCTCACACAAGCATTTATGGTTTGTCAGTTTTGCCAAAAGAGGGTTCATAGTGCATTAGAACCCCATATTTGTCAGATTTGGCCCCTGCACATTTTATGCCGTCCCCAAACCAAATCTGCTTTTAAGGAAGTACGTTTTTGCAATGTGACTTCGATACAAGCAAGTGTGACATTGGTCCTGAACAATATCCCTGTAAACGTTTTTCCATGGCGTTTTACAGCCCTCGCGACCGGTCCAGCGAGTGTGTGGCGATGAAAGGGATGTATATATATATATATATATATACATGTATATTACTCAATTGTTTTGTATAAAATATGTATTTTGTAAAATATATATATATATATATATATATATATATATATAACAGCGATGTTAATTTCCAGGTTTTATATACGAAACAAGCTTTCTTTCTCCTTCTTTTCTAATATTCGATTTCAAACCTTGCGCAAAGTCGTTTTGCCATTTGCATCGCAAGCACGTAATAGTAGTCGTAGTCCCTTGTTGGTGTTCAGCACATGCTTTTGTGCTTTCACACTGTTTACAGCAACAAAGATTTCTTACTCCGTTTTTGTTTTGTTCACTTTCCCCCTTTCCCTCTATCTGGCCTGCAGTGGGGATCGTTCAAAACGAAAACGCAATGCGTTCTTATGGAGTTCGCGTTGAGAGCTTGTTGAACGGTGGCAGAAATCTGATTACGTGCCAAACACGTGTACAACAAGAAACACTGCCCGCATACGCAACTGCCGCCGCTTGTATCAAATGGCGCGACCGATCGGCATAAGATTGACCTTTTTCTTGTCGCTGTTGTTATTTTTATTGTTGTCGAGCCCGGTTCACGGCCGTCACCACGGCTACCCCCGAAACTGTGACTGCTGTTGCTAAAGTTCAGGGCGAGGCTCCCAAGCGTTGGTGAACCGCATCAAGCTGTTCCTCGGCTGCAGCCAAAAACATACAAAGGCTAGGTGAGCTAAATATAAATAGAGAGAAAAATAAAGAAAAAGGTGCAGATAGTGGGAAATAGAGAGCGAGAAAGATTGAGAGAGAGAGAACAAAAAGATGTCGCCCACCGATCTGCCCGAGCAGACTGAAATCGATCCCCAGACTTTTATGTTCGTATAGGTACGTCGACTTGCTTCTAAGGACAGAGCGCAGTAAGCAGGGTGCGTGTGTTCCTGTGTGTGTCGTGTATATCTATGCCAGTGAGTGTGTCTACAGATTTGAGTGTTGTTCCTATTATGCGGAGCACGTTTGGTCGACGTTTGTCGCCAAACGACGAGCTTTGTTGCCACCAGAGCGCTACTGGTTGACGCTCCGCCAAATCCACCCAAGACAATATAGCCCGGACCACTCCCACACACTATTCGCATACAGACCTGCATACATATATATATATATATATATATATACATTGGATTAGCTAATCCCTCGCGATATGTGTATCTGAAGCATAGTGTATTATAGTGAAAACAAATATCTGTTTATATATATATATATATTTATATATATACGTTCTCAGGAGACAATTGTTGCTCCATCTGAATTCTTAATAAATCATGATTTCTATATATATATATATATATACATATATATGTGAGTGCAAATTTTGATTTGCAGAGTGGGTTTTTTAACAGTTTTGGGTAAACAAAATGTCAGCAGACATGGAGGACAAAACGTCTAAAGTGTGACAAAGTGGTCGCAGTTGGACAAACGTGTCAGTCTTTGGTCTGGATTTTGGGTTGCATGCACCATTGGACCACCTTTCTCCGCAAACTCTGCAAAGAATGCACACACAGCCAATGGTGAGCGGTATCGAGGCATGATAACAAAATGTTTGTCTCTTAATTGGATATTATGAAGCGATTCCAACAGAATTGTCCCACTTGCCACGCATCATATGGAACATTCGTATGATTGCACGAGGCATTCCCAGGTCGCGTATTTGGGAACTAGAATTAGCCGCCTAGACTTAGCGATTTATTCTCTAGGGTTCTCAAACTAGAAACTTATGTCAAGACGCCTACGGTAACCCAATCCTCGAAGGAACAGCTTGACAATGTATTACTGGGATCTAGCCACAATTATGACAAGTTATTTTAAATGCGATATTAAAAAATGTAATATCATATAACGACACTTAAAGAGGAGTCTCTTCTGACCCGTCGACAATTTTGTTCAATAGGAGGGGATGCATTCCAGGAGCACACTGCCAGGCTTTTCCTGCAATTTGAGATCAAGGGTTGCGATGACAGGGTGACACATCAATCTTATACCACGGTATATCTTCTGAAAAAGGGTCAAAGAAGGTATTTCGTAAGTTGCTTATAAAAAGGATAGAGTACATGGGTGGCCAGACTCTTCCGTTGGAACCATACGGCTTCTGAAGATATCGGGGAACGCGCGTAAACTGTCGTAATAATGTGTACGCGTTTCAATCAGAGATAAAACGAGCTGTGGCAAAACCCGGAGGTCATGCGTACGCAGTCTCTATGGACCACATCAAGGCCTCCCACAAAGCACCTCGTAAAGTCATTCTGACACGTAGGAGCTGGTGATTCTCTCCTGAGCGTAATTTTGATTTTCTGTGATGAGGACACTTTACTGATACGGGGTGACCAGGATGTGCTGCGGGTGAAACAAAATGTCGTAACTTCGCAAGACGAGTTACCTAGCTGCGTTTGTTTCACTCTTCTACTTCCCGATCATGCCGGTTATATTCGACAGAATTACGAAAAGGCCATAGTTGCAATTTATGCAAATAATATAGTGGTCAATCACCACGACCTGGATGCCATCAAGCGCATCACTTTTCTGGCAGAAGTGCTTCTTGTTTTAAGAAGGCTAGAAATAAGCTTCAGGAAGACCAAGGCTATCAAATCCAGAGGTACACGACGTACGGCGCCTGTTTCTACCGACGGCAATAGCAGTATCGAACTCACTGAAGACGCCGCGAACGGTACCATTCGGAAGCTATTACTCAGAACGGAAAAGCAAGGTTTAGCAAGTCTGACGACAAGTTGGAGACCTCAATATACTCAGTGCCTATCAGCTCTAATCTTGCAAGTGGCGATCGCCACGTTTTGGCTAGATGCATAGTTCATGGCTATCAGCACTCCGTCTGTTCGATACGAACTTCTGCGAAGAGTACGCATTGTCGGTTGTACTCTCAAGCGTGGACGAAGTATAACGCGTCTGCGTGCCTAGCAATTACGAAGATATTGCCGCACCGCCTCTCCCGAATGGTATACTGAATACAGCTGATAAGAGTATGAGTTGCATCGTATATGCGTAGTATAAGTGTCTGCAAACTCAATGTTAGTGACAAAAATCTGCTGATGAATTATTGCTTTTTTTACAAAAGAAAGACTCCACGATCTGACTTCCTTACGCGTCTGCAAAGCTCGATAACACAAAAATATGCCCCAGCTGCGCTATCTACAGAGTTCCATTAACTGCAATGACTAGCTACACGTTGTTGCTGTTAAGTTGACTATGCGTATAAACATTTAGTATAAAGAATACAAAGTTGCTATAAAAGTTCTGTTGATTGAGTATGTATCACTGTGAATAGCGTTATACTGAAGTTATACAGCCCCCTCGTATTTGCTACTTAATCGATTGACGGAACAGAATGGCACTGTGCCTTGAAGAGGTAAGAACATACCACAAATATATTCCCTTTATTAAACGGTTTTTACATTGCTAAATGTTTATATATAGCATCGCATGCAACACGGATCTGGCGGTAAAAAAACTCCGAAAATCCTCCGCTTCGGTAGAGCAACATCGATCAAATTTATTTTAGCGGCGTCCATTCACACGTACGCATTTCACTTATGAAAATACTAGCGCAATAACAATGACGTTATTAAATTAGTAAACAGAAGTAGAATGTATATGCCGTATACACTTTGTACTGGAGTAAAGAAAAATATTACATGTAAATTTAGTGGAAACACTCAATTCAATCGTGCACCACTTATAAACTTAAACTTAAGACTGACATGTTTCTATCTCCGGGCCAAGAACCTAACGAAGTTTTTCGTTATTTCTCAACCAGCAAATATTTAAAATATCGGCATTTAAATCTGCTTGCGGAACCACCGCTTGTTTCGACCTGTTTCGACTTCCCAATTGTTCACTGAAACAATTGTAGAGCATACAAAAAGTATCAAACAGCGCGACAATATCTCACCCAAGTCAAAGCTGTCTATAAGCATGTGGTTGACTTGACAACTCTGTGGTTGACACAAGCCCACCTATACGTGCAGTAGTTGTAGAACACAGAGCACTCACTCCAAACCTGAAAATAAGCCGAGTGGCTCTGCAGTGTTCATGAGAGCTGATGCAAACATTACTGTACGAAGAGGAATTCCGCCCAACAGGCACTGAAGCAACGCGTGAAATAGCGTACTCACGTAAGCCTAGAGGAGGATTTCGCTCCAATTTTATACTTAATTAAGCTACGTGAGGCTGTCTGCAGCGTCTGACGTCGTACGTCTGTGACAGCATAACAACAACAACAAACCAAAAAAAAAGAACACTACATTTGCGGCGTTATTGTTGTTGGCACCTGTGTTCCCTGAACAAGTAGGCCGGGGCCAAACGTACAACGGGACTCGGGAGTGACGCATGTGCGTCTGCTTATATGTATTGTATGTACGCGTGTGTGCTCTACTGTCGGGCGAGACATCGCGGTACGCCCTCCAGTAACACCGGACCTCACCGTGTAACATTTGATTTATTGTACCACCATAAGCGGACGGGCGGCACCGTTGTATTGAGAAGTAAGAGAACGGCTAACAGCCAGCATTTCTGACAACTTTGACTGCGTACACTCCGGTCAGAGGCATTGCGAGGTTGGTGGCGGAATGGCGGGATGGCTGTGTTGTTAGAGCGCATAAGCACAAAGCCGACGGTAGGGGGGGGGGGGGGGGTGACAAGCGTTACTGTTCTGCCTATGATGGCTGAATTCGACACAACGTTTTGCTCTTGTATGCCAATAGGTTTACTGGTTTGGATGATTTTAGTCGTTCTGAACATCATATATCCGTTCACCTGAACAGACACAGGTGTCATTGTTTTTTAGTTATCTCAGAACAGAATGGGTCAAAACGGTTGCGCGTTAAAGCTTCGAAATACCGTGCTCGTACTGAAGCTAAGACTACTTGCAACAATACATAATAACGCTTTAGAGACATAAAATAATTTGTCCTTTTTTTAGACGTCAATTAATATCTCAATTTTCTGTATTATGTCTATAAAGCTAAGGCAGCAGGCATCTGGACCGGTAAGCACAGTTGACTAGGCCCGGGGCGTTAACGAGTCAGTCCCGAATCGGTGGCAGTCACCTTTCCGTACAGTTGTTAGCCATAACAGTCCTTGAATCAGTCACGACAATAAAACGCTGGAAAGCGTGTCATAGTTACTCCCGTTTGCACTTCATATGAGCAAAACTCATATCTGTTGAAACTGTACGTATATCATATATATATATATATATATATATATATATACATATATCGCCAGTTCAACACAACATGATCCCAGGGATCGGTATCAAACCTCGCTCCTGTTTGATCCCGTTGTCCCCACGCGAGAATCAGCGGTTGAGTATTCACTCACCCTGGCACATAAATGTATTTTTCAAAAAAGATGGAGTCGGAAAATTCTGCTTGGTCTTCTAACACAGAAGAGCACTGGCCCTGATGAGATCTACTGCGAGTGCGGTTAGTATGATAATATGTCTTTGCAGGTAAGATGTGTTCAGGAAGAGGCATTATAACATAAGTAAATGTATGTCTAGACGTCCCTTATCCGGGAAACGTTTCCTTCATGAGAATCTCCGAATCTAGTTTACGACACAGTATCACTCAATTGAAATATATATTGATTTAGCAGCCGTATTATATATATATATATATATATATATATATATATATATATATATATATATCACTACCACATTTATCTACAACAAAAAGAAAACTGATTAGAGATAGGGCAGCGCAGTGGCCTACTTAGATCAATGGTTGGTCAAGTACTTGGTCGGTGCTAATCCAGTGGAATGCCAGTGAGGTCCTAACGCGTGGTTTAGCTACGTTTAGCTACGGTGGACACCTGGCAACCACGGCAAGAGGCAGTGGCAGAGTTCGGCCGCATGCCCGGTCTAACTAGCAACTAATCTGCGAAGAAGAGAGGCGGGGGGGGACGGGGCTAGATCGAGGGCCCTCTCTTTCGCCAAACGACTGGCCGTTCAGCAGTATGGTAGAAAAAGATCTTCTAGTTAGCTACTTGGTCGGACAATTGTACGTAAGTAAGTCAGAGCGTCTATTTCGGTGGCTGATTGTGGTTTATGCTCGGGTGGACTTTCGGCGGTAGATGAAGAAGTCATCCGACAGGAAGTGAATTCCGCAGTAGCAAAAGCGAGAATCATGCTACACACACACCCACATTGGGCTAGCACTGGTATTAGGCGTGCGGAGATTAAGGGGATAATGATCTCATTAATACTCGATTCCGGTCGGCTCAGCATCAAAAGAGCTCCAATGAAGCTCCATTGCTGAAGCGTCCGACGGACAACCAGTGGCCCTCGACAGTGGATAGCGGCAGTACAGGCTTGAGAGGCCACCCGAGCTAATTATCTGCATGCGCCGTGTTGGACCATCTGTCCGTCAGGCCAAGCGTTCATGCATACGACGGCAGCTTGACATCCACAGCTGAGTTTGTCTAGGAAGCCGCTTTCTCTCTCGCTCGGCTCAATTTGGTCAGAAGAACTGGATGACCTTCTTTCCAAACGTTCACCTGGTGAAATGGACGACATGGCAAAATGTACGTCGTCTCGCCAAGCTGATCATCGTAAGTCCAGATGTGCCTAATTCAAAAAACTGGCCTGGGCACCGTAAATCTCTACACCAATTGCACACGTGTAAACTAATTCGACGTATAAGGAAGCGCTCTCGAGAGCGTCTGGTTGTCTTGTATGAAATCAAGTAGTCGCCTTAAAAACTAGTCCTTTAGAGAGATTAGATGACAAAAAATAAACCTATTAAAAGAGCCAATGATCGTATTTACGGAATTATATGTGAAAGTTATCCAACAGATCTAATCTGTACGTGTCAGTATCATCCACTATAAATATATATATATATATATATATATATATATATAAACTGTGTGTGGTAAACTTTTAAATGCAGTTTTATAAAACATCCGTAAATATTTACAAGCCGTCACAATCTCTCTGTCGCTACCGCTCTCGTCTTGGGCGTTACCATCTTTTCTCATTCTCAATAACATTCTCTGAGACTGTCCTACTGTTCCGTTTCCTAATTAAAAATGCGAATCGTCTCCTAAATTTACTGTGCCATTCTGTTGTTGGCGTTTAGCGAACTACTTTTGTAGGGAATTAGGAGACCGCTGGCCACTAGAACCACAAACGGAGACTATCTTTGCCTTTGTCTCGCGTTTCCCCTATTTCTCTTTCTCTCCCTCTCTCTCGTAATTTCATTCACTCCATGTGTTGTGTGCAAGTGTTCCCTGTTTGCGGTATACCATACGCACAGTGTTTGCTCTGCCGTGCGAGATCTGGCAGTCAGCGTTTTAGTTTACTATTCACATCGGCTGATTTTCCGAGAGATTGACTAGCGCCGCGTGACGAGAGATAGGGCCACACACAGGAAGCAAGCGAGACAGATAGGCAAAACGGTTGAGGCAATGAATGAGGCGTCGTCGTCAGGTTGACGTCACGCCACTCAGTGGCTCGGCGTTGTCACGCTCGGACTGGCTCAGTCGACGGCTATCGACGACAATTACGACAATAACAAAAACAACAACAACCATAATGATGACGTCACCAACGAAGAGGACAACTGTACATCGTTTTAGCTCTGCTTCCGTCAAATGCATAACTTCTTACGATTCGAAGCAGTGTGAAGCCGTTTAAAACGTGCCAAATATCTGTCTTGGTGGCATAAAGTATCTTGTTGTTCTAATGAAGGAAAATATAAAAATCACGATCACCATGGGAATGACTTAATCTTAAAAATACAGGATGGAATCCAATAATATTGCTAATGAAAACATTTTGAAAGCAAATGAGCATAACAATATATAAAACAATACTAAGTCTCCTTTATTGAAAAAGTGGCGTTGAAATTACATTGTAGTCTTTACACACATGAGCGCGTCGCGAAACTCTTCAAGCGAACGCATTATCCACCACTTCGACATTAGCAACTACCGGTGGAGTAATTGACACACCACTATGAAGATCATTAGGACGTACTGTGAAAAAGTTACTAAAGTTATTACTTCGGATTAATTGTTTAAAAAGTCTCAAGTCAGCTTGCATCTGGAACTCGCTCACGTTTGGGAGTACGAGGCTTTCACGTCTTACATTACAACGCCATGCGACTCGTTTGACAAATTTCTCCTGCACTCAATGAAGCAATTCTACATATTTTCTATAGAAAGGTGCCCACATGTGTGAGCAGTATGTGCACTTTCGTACGACAATTTGGAGTAGGCAACTATCCCACAGCGGTTAATCGGGCAGGTCAGACAAACCAATTAGACTGCATATGCATATGATTATGCTAATATAGTACCAAATGTATAAAGATTGTCCACGTTACCTCTTAACTTTTCTAGTTCTACTTTAGCGTATTCATGTGCCGTGGTTCTGGTATATTGCCGGAGTTATATGCGCAAACCTCTCTAGCAGTATTTACTGTGGAACTGTTTGTGAAAATTTGCACAGAGTTCTGCGCACAAGCAGATGATCCGACGAATACACTTGATAACTCGTAAAGTGTGGCGGTGGTTCTCGTTGTAGTGCAGACACAGTATTGCTTCCAAAACAAGTGGGAAAACGAATATATCGTCAAAGTTAGAATTGCGTCAGAAAGCGCAGGTAAAGACTTTGATCGTGTGCCTACCAAGTGTTAAAGGTATGGGTACTGCCGACAGGAGTACGTTTTGTGGCAACTTTGTAGGACCTTGCGCATTTTGAATAACATCTCGGTGGAACAAAAACGGCATGTTGGAAATCCAGAAAGTGAAAATTCCATGTTTTAACTTGGAACAACTGTCTTATATATGAGAATAAAAACAGCCTAACGTTGACTCCTGTACCACACTGAGTGTCTCGAAATAACTTGCCTGCCTCGACGAGAGCTCAAGCATACCCGGTTCAGGACGCGCCAGCACTAGCCATTGAAGAGACCAATGAGTCAGTAACTGTCGTGTTCCAAACCAGCTTGCAACCGTTCTCGAACGGGGTTTAGGTCAGACCGTCAGGTCTCTTCCCGTGATACAGGATAGCCCGTGGCGTCGCTCCGGCTGGACGGCGTTTCCACAGACGCAGGTGTGAGCGTGCACAAGGTCCGTCCCCAAACGAAGTCCGACCGCGATCTTCACCGACTTGTCAGTTAAGAGCGTCCCGATCTGAGCACAGGTTATGGCATGGAACCATGCGGCGAGCTCGTGGCCGCATAGGGCAACTGGCTAGTTTCCAATCAAGCTTCTAGGCCAGTAAGAGCGACAGAATCGAGAAGTGATCTAGCCTGTTGCATAAATCTGTGGAGGGAAGCTACCAGGGATATCCGATGAAATCCAGGGCCCTCTTGGACGGAAACCGGGGCACAACGGACAGCTTCACCGATAACCGCGTCAGGTAATCCGCTCTAACCTGCCGGAACATGTGACCCTCGAGCATAGTTCTCGTTCGAGCGTGTCTCGCGCAGGTAAGCTAGCCGTGGGCATGAGAAAGATCCCTTCCGGTGAGGTCCCTGGCAGTTCAGGCACCTTGAAACGTTACGATAAGAATCGGCGGTATAATCCGGGCCTTCTTGCAAAGCTTTTTCTCAGGCACTTGTCGGCCAGGTGTCCGGGCTTCAAGTAATTAGTGCAAATTCTTGCTTGACTGGGTTGCAGGATAGCCGGGTGAGATCTGTGCCCAAGAAAAACGTACACCGGTGGCTGGCAAGAAAATCTTAGGATTACCTTCGTCAGCGGGATCTTCCCGCCTGGGGACATATAATATAGCCGACGCTTGGGTAACTTCGTGTTCCGCCAGTGTGCGAGCAATGTCGCCTTCGGTGAACATTGGGCTGACTCCCTCAATGATCGCGCTAAATAAGATGACGGCCGGACAGGCAGCCGATACGGTGTACTCTCCTAGCCTTGACACTTGAAATAGTGTATTTACACTTTTCAAGTTTTTACCCAGACCGCAATAGGGTGGTTATCACTAACAATTTTGCAGTCTAGTGATACCGCGTTGATCTCCTTAAATATTGTAAGCATTGAACCTTCGGAAAATGATACATTATCCGACCCGACAGTTGGCTGTCTTTAAAAGATCATTTTGAACAAATTGGTGGTGCTGCTTTGTACTGTCACCTCAAAACTTATTGAGCTGTCATTGTTTGCGTGAAATTGTGGCCGTCTCCTTCCGCGAAACCACTTTGGTGAATCCCTCGGAGTCCACTAGCCCGTGTGGTCCGCTTGTTGTATCTACGATAGCAGATTGCCTGTGCCGCTTGCGGTCGACGCGATCATGTGCTAACGCATCACTGCCGTGGGCGTTGCTGGTGGCAGTGCACTCCATCTCATAGCATCTCGTAGCACAAAACACAAAACAGTGACAAGATTTGCATTGGGTTGCTGTTTTAATTGTGCCAGGAAAAAAGTTATACAAAATGACGCATGTACGTTAAGGTACTAATAGTAGGTTTACGAATATTGCAAGTGAAAGATGAATTAAGCAATATTTGATAGTGAGAACAGCGCAAAGAGTCAAAAACGAAGTGGGATCGCATCTAGGTGGATTGTTTACAATAGTCAGCAATGGACAAAAGCGATGGTATCGGAAGGAATGGTGAGATCGAGGGTAGAACAGTATTCACGGGCAAATGGGAATTGATGATGGGGGCCATATTGAATTCACACATTGTTGAACTGGACTTCCGTGATCAAACATTTACGCGGAGAAAATTGTTTACGTCAAAGTGCTAACATAAGAAAGCTATATGACAAAGTACATATACTATATATTTTAAGAAGAAATTGTCCTCATGGAAGGTACTCACTTAGTGAGCATTAGTAGAGAATGCACTAGTGGTATGGATGCTTGGATAACGTATGTACTACTACTCTCAGCGCTTCTGTTATAAACGGGTGACATATGTATTTAGGTATACATGTAGAGCGAATAACTTATCAATTAGGACACAAATCCAACTAATAGAGTGTCTAATGTATGGTTCGTATATTTGTTTAAATTCCTTGACATGCAAACGCTGTGTTACCTAGACAGATAGATATTCAGACTGCACGTATGCATTATTGACGTGTCGCCGCGCTGCATATATGCAGCATGCTCAACTTATAGAGCGTAAAATATTCTGCATTGTTCAAGCCTTATCATGTCTTCTTTCAGGTATGCAAAGCTCATATGTCAGACGCAGGAATAGCAAAGTAAGTATAATATGTATATGTACCTATATTAAACTGCTACTTGTAATCGTGGTGATCTACTAGCATTTTTTTTAATGGAACGGGGGACGAAAATGTGTATCTAGATTTCAGAAAGTATGTGTTAATGTTTGTTATACCGATGTGACTGGCCAGATATTACATTGCAAAATCTGCGATTGCAAAATAAATAAACGTTTGCTTTGTTTAATTGAATATATCGGCATGTTGGGAAGATATTCCGCCCCTTGATGACGACTGGAGAAGGGTCTGTATTCATTTAACTGTGACAGCTTCTCGTATCTGCCTGCCTAGGTTTAGTCGTATGCTAGAGTGAGTGCTGCCCTTTTTTCTCTCCATTAAGGCTATCGTGTCCGCTACCAACTCTTTTAGGTGGAGACCGCGCACCGCTGGCGTGGCGGCAGCCCGGGCTCGTCCCGAGGCTGTACAGCAATAGATGGAGCGCTTCACATAAACTGAATCTTCAGTTAATATACAAATATAAGCCTTTAAGGCCCGTATCTAGAATTAATCCAAGGTATTTCGCGTCTCGCTTGATTTCAACCGGGGTGGGGGAGGTTCCTCTTGTCCTCTTCCTGCCGGTGATGAAGAGGGTGTTTCGGCATCCTCTGGAGCGAGCTTGTGATTGTGAGCCTCCATCCAGGTTATAATCTTGTCTAGCGCTACTATGGCTGACAGCTCCGGGGCTCCCGTTTGCAAGGCAGTTGCTAAGAGGGCAAGACTGTCGGGGTAGGCTAGGGTATTCACGTCTTTACGCTCTCGGATAGGTTTTCAACATCCATGAAGTTATTGTATGCTACGTTCCACAGAACCGGGCTCATAATGAAGCCTTGCGGCACTCCAGCGACGAATCTGCATGTGTTGTCCTTAGCTTCAAGGCCCGTCTCGCTGAGATTCGACGAGATTATACGATACCCTCCGCAGGTATGGCAATACGCATTTCCTCTTTAGGGACGCAATAATAGTTTGGTGTGTTGATCTCATTTGGCACATCCGAGAGCCAAGCTCTTTGTCTTCCGCCACAGAATGGCGTCTTTGAGTGCCCGCTGCAGCACTAGCTTCAAGGCGCTCAGAGTAAACTGGCTCCGTCTGAAGCCATATTGAAAAGCCGGGAGGGTCTACTTGTTCTCTAGTTCTTACTTGAAACGCTGAACAATTTTCTTTTTCCTTCCTTTTCTATCCCGCCACGGAGATAAAGAAAGCTATAGGCCGATGGGCCTATCCGTCTGCCAGATTCAGGAACGAGAACTAAGGCCGCTCTCTGCAACACCCCATGAAGGGCGACCTACTTTAGCAGCTTATTCACGAGTTGTCTGAATGACTCCAGCCATCTCGTTACAAAAGACTTAGCCACTTTGGGGAGAATTCCGACAAGCCCTGGGCATTTACCCGGCACCAGGATTTTTTAGACCTACCCTACCTTATCGAGAGTTACATCGGGGGGTGCAGTACCTTCTCGAGGGAAACACGTGCGCCATCAGTTGGTCTGGGTGTGTCACGTCTGCCCAGAAGCACAATTTGCAATACGTACCGGTCTGTTCAGACTTCTGGCAGCAACAGCGGGTGTGGATGTGTTTGTTACACTTTGCACAGTTTGATCCGAAATCAGCTTTCATATGTCCGCCGAGCAGTACTAGAACTGCAAGTGCTATAACTCGCAGTATTAGCGGTTTGAAAAGATCTCATTGAGATGCCTTTCAGTAAATGCTCACAATGTTGATGAGTGTTTCCACGTCAACTCTGTGGGATTCGGTGCCCATATCTTTATTGTACTCTTCACAAAGCACACTACCATAAGAGCGCACAAGATTTGTATTTGCTTGAGCGCCGCTATCTTGACAACTGAAAACGTAGTATAAATAATATAAATATATTTTATGAAATATCAAAGGTAAGAAAACCCTTATCTAACATGGTAGAACTCCCAGCGCCCCAATATGTTGAGTGACTCTGTCGGCAAAACATTTTCTTGCCGTTATACGTTTCGTCAAGCGATGTCCGTCCAGCCAAATCAGTGTAACGCTTACACGTAATTTTACAGTCACTCCTAAGCAAGAGATGTTTGATCCCATTCCATTGGGAAAATGCTTTTCATCGACTTCGATAGCTACGTAAAAAATACGCCTCAAATTTCGTAAAACCCTATATATATATATACATATATATATATATTGTTTGGTGCCTTGTTATTAATCATAGGGTTCTTATCAGCTCGAGTTTTTGGCTTGGCAAAAACGAGAATTTAGGGACAATCTAACGACGTCTTTTAAGCGCCACAATACTACTAGCTGTGCTAGAAAAACCGTACATTTATTATAATTAGTAATAGTATTATTAAACCATTATCAGTTACACAACGCCCAGAGATCAATGAGTTTAGTCTAATAGTAGACTGATAAGACCATGATTTAAAGAGCGGGCCGTAGAACTATAGTCTTATAGAGTCCATTTTACACCTGAAACTGAACAACAGGTATTTAAATTCCTTCTTTCAAACGCCTACGGGGATTTTCTACTATATTCGCATAAAAGCGTATGCTGTTATATATAATTCAGATAACGCGTTCCGTAACCGGGGATTATAAATAATTTTATTCAGCAGTAGAGTCATTAGCTGAAATCGCAAGATAAGAAAATCCGGTGATGTAGAACAACTACAATGATGTTGTTTATAATTTACGCAACCTGGGTGTTAAAAATAATAATACATTTCATGTAATCGTATGTAAAGATTGACAAGATTTTAATATATACATATCATCACTACTTAGGCAAATTTAAGATTGTTCTGCTTTGTATGAACAAAGGGCTTTAGGAATCGTTGGAAAGCGATTGCTCATGTTTTTTTTTGCTTGAATGTCAAAAAGTAATGCACGTATTTGCTCGCTAGACTAAAAGTACTGCTTAAACATTCTGACCTCACAGATCAGAATTTAGGCCGAGGTGCACGTTACGCTCGGTGTTTCACTTTTATATTGAAGTGGCTGTCCAAGTTAAGCCCGCATTGGATTGCATAATTTTCTCTATTTTGGTGTTCAGCGTGCTATGTGTGTTACAATGAGATAATTATATTGCTGGAATTTGTACTTAAGTACCTTTTGATTTAAATTAATATTTGGCCGGTCGAGTACTATATAACCTAATAATTTTCTTTCTGAAATACCGATGCAGAGGCCTGTTTCTACGTAATACATAGTGCGATTAAGTGTGTTAACAATATGTGACAGGATTAAGGCAAAGGTATTTCATTCAGTATTTTAGGATTCATGCGGCACAACCACTTTATCTTGCTTAGGTGTTCCCCCTTTTGTGTTATCTCTGCCTACTAACCTTCATTCCAATGATGTCCTAAACAGCTTTTTAGTAATCGGGGACTGATTCAAAATAAATTACGACGTTTAAATAAAAATGACTCTAATTAATATCCTTGGAGGCCGAACCAACCCGAATACTATTTCGCGCCTTTAAAAATGTCTCACAAACTCGTACAGCTTATGTATCGGTTTATTACAATTATAATTATGTTTATTTCACTCAAATTGAGTATAATATACATTTAAAATGTTTTTTCACGAAGCTCTATCTCCTTCACGCTTCTGACGAGAGAAGTAGTGCAACGATTTTCCGTCCAGCGCTGTGCATTCCACTACATGGTACTTGGCACACCTCTGCAGACAGAACCGGCAGGTGCACAGCTCGCACTCCTCATGAAAGGTTGCGTTTGAACATACCAGATAGTGATAACCATGCACTATGTACCTGGTATACGTGGCGATTGTCACATGCAGGACCAGACCAAAGGTTCTGTTCGACTTTAGCTTCCCACTCCGAAATAAAATATTCGTAAGGTACTGTACGCGGCATCTTCAGCCATAGTAGGATTGTTTCAGCAGCCGGTGGGCAGCCTGACATGAGATACACAAAGCGGCTCCTTGCTCGGATAGGCAAGCAAAGACCTAGCTTCATATATAATGAAAAACACCTTTCAAGCTGGTTAAAATTTACCAGCGTGAGGTGGTTCCACACCCTGTCAAGACCGTACATCAGCCCCGGAACAATCTTAAGCATGAAGAGCCTCACTGCTGAGAGAACGGACAGTCTTTGGACATTGCCTACTTCCCCGTAAAGAGAGACAAGTGCCTTTCGTACTGTTTCGTTTACATACGCTGTGAACGTCGTTCCTGTATAATGAACCCGAAGGCCAAGATACTGGAAAGAGTTAACAAACTCCAATGGTTGGCCGTATAACGTCTCTAGCAGCCAATCGACCTCCACGCCTGAATTTCATGACTTCCCTTCGAGACAAGGAACGCCTCTATCATAGAGGTAATGCGCTTGATGGCACCTAAATCGCAATGAGCGACCACGATATCATCTGCATACATCACCACTATGGCTTTTTGGTACTCCTGTCGGATTGTATCGGTTTATTATGCACACTAAATTCCGAGGGAGAAAATTCGTTTGTTGTTTTTCGTAGCCATCATAGATATGCACGCGTCGCTGGCGATAGTCGTAGCAGCAACCCGTATAGATGCTCAGATTGCTGCATGCGCGGCTTTACGTCTACTCTACAGTAGATGATCTTATATTCCTAATTAAATTCGCTCCTAGGTCAAACCAGGTGCATGTTATTTGTTCGTTATAGGCTCAGCTCTGTGATCCATGACTGATGTATTGTGTTTAGCTTTTGCCAAAAACAAACAATATTGATGACGACCTTTAATCAGTTACGGCTTTCGTGTGCCCGAGCTCATCTTCTATCTCCTGTTTTATTTACAGCTAATCGATTCTTTAATGAGGTACTCAATACTATAAATAATACATATGAAATATTACTTTATCAAATTTATTTCACTCATATGAAGTACGTATATAACATCGACACTTATACCGTTCTCAGCTGTTTTCGGCATGTTGTTCGCGAAAGGCAGTACAGTGACCTCTTCACTAGAACCAGACAGACAGATGCATGATACTTCGTACACGCCTGGGAGCATCGTCGACAGACGCACTTAAAGTACTCCTCGTCGCCAATAACTATGTATTTAGTATGGACGTGGTGACTGTTACATGCAAGACTAGACCAGAGGTATGAGCCACTGAAAGTATCCAGATTTCCAATCCCTCGTCGGACTTACTCAACTTTATTTTCCCATTCTGAAATGAAGTTTTTGAATGAAACTGTACGCAGTGTCTTTGATCTCAATCGAATTGTCTTCACAACCGGTGCACAGCCTAGCAATAGGCACAAAAAGCGTATTCTTGCCCGCATTGACAGGCAAAGTACTCGCTTCATGTACATTGTAAAGTTTGCCCGAGTGAGGTATTCCCATTTTCTGTCAAGATGAGCTTTAGGACAATTTTGAGGTGGAGGAGTGCCACTGGTGTCGCGACGGACAATCGCTGACCTCTCCAAACAGAGAAACTAGGCTGCGCGCATTGTCTCGACGATGTACACAGTCGTCCCAGTATAATGGAGCGGAAGCCCCAGATACCAGAAAGAGTTGACAATTTCTAATGATTGGCCGCTGCAAGGTATAACGTCTTTAGCAGCCAATCGACCTCCTTTTCTGAATTTTACAGCCTTGGTCTTCATCATCAAGTTTATTTCCAGCCCCTTGAGACAAGGAACACCTCCGTCCGAGGAGTGATGATGAAATTTTGCAAGGGCGTTAGCAAATGCATACATAACGGTATAGATGCACGTGAGGTTTAATTATTGTATTATGCCATTGGATCGTGAGGTTTAATTATTGTGTTATGCCATTGGTGGGACATACGCCGTATACTTGACCTTCATCGGCGGTGCGTAAGAATATAACGGACTAACCCGTGTTCCGAAATGATACAGTTCATGCTTAGCTAGACTACTAGTCGGCCCTGATAAAATATTTTAGTCAATTTTTATTAATCAATTTATATTACAATCCTGTGTAAGTGAACGTGTTAACTTTCAGCCTATAACAGCCCTGGTGTGCACCATTCGGCAAGCGATCCCAAATTTGAGATTGCGTTGCCCCGCTGGACGTCAATGGAAAGTCTTTGGCGGAAAAATTGTGCGGCTTTCTTGTCTCCAGTAGTTATCTTTAATCGTTCGCCCAATTTAGTAAGTATTCTCTCAGTCAAGGGGCCCGGTGGTCCCAAGGTTTCGAAGGCCACTGGGCTGAAGTTATGGGCTTTTGCCAGTTCGGCGTATTTGTTCATCTTGTTCGTTTCTGCTTGGGTCGCGGCGTGACCAGCTCTAAGTGAACCGAAACCGACCATTGAGGGAGAAAGTGAGTCGGTTACGGTGGCATCCCATATGAGGGTACGGCCTCGTTCAAAGGGGATAAGAGTCATCCCGTCGGGACGCTTGCCGTCGTTTCTGGTTAGTCCAGTTGGTTCCAGCGTACTTGGGTAGCCTGCCGTCCTCAAGGCCCTTGCTATTGTGTCGTTAATAGCCGCGTGACGTGGTCTACGACCTTCACTGAAGGCGCAGGAAAGAGCGTGGTGAGCTCTAATGCCCACCGGCTCCCCGCATCGGTATATGTGAGGGTGAACGAGCGGCGACCAAGTCGGAGGCCAACACATATTCTTGTAGTGGCATCATCCAGTAAGTCCTAACGATGCACTGGGTAGGGCGTGTAGCCAATCGCTTGCATGTTTTGCGGAGGTTGCCCTAAGCCGAGCCCTAGTAGAGTCATTGTCAGCTTGATCAACAAGTAAACAAGCACGTTGATCGGCTAGCATGGCCGACCATTCACTCTGAGATGCGACGTTATTTGGTGAAGTTCCAAGAACCTTCAACCAAACTTCTCGTGACTTGATCTCGCATGGAGGTAAATTCGAGCTGGCCGGCTTGGTCAAGGAGCTCGCAGACCCTGCCGGAAACCTGATGGGTGGCAGCAACTACCGCAGGGAGTGCTAATATTGTTGGTTCTGGTAAGCCAAGTCCCCCCTTGGCTATTGGCAAGAACATCTGTCGTTTGGCTGTATTATCCAGTTCGATGTTAAGCAGATTGGTTATTGTATTGGCTCTAAGATCATTGAAACGTCGTAGCTCGTCCGTTTCGCCGGTAAGTTCGATACCCCTCAGAGTATGAGTTAGACGTGTGGCTGAGTAAGAGCACCTTAGCAGGTAAAGACTGCTATGGTATCCTATCAGAGGAAGGCGCTCCGAAGCGGTATTCAGTTTATCCAACCACTTCTGCAACACGGGGGAGACACCTTCCCGAAGTAGGGGTACCCCTAGGAGCTCTACTTCCTTTGCGCTGAGTATCTTGCAGCCTGGTAACCAGTGCGTGATCTCAGAGGTTGTCGAATCTGCATCAGGATTCCATACGAATAGTTCGCATTTCGAGGAGTTCAGGGCTAAGCCGCTTACCTTCTCGAAATCGATAATCTTCTGTATGTCATTAGCGATTGTAGAGGCGTTGCCTGCCAGTACGCCATCGTCCAAGTACCACATGTTAAGCGGGCTTTCGAGCGATTTGATCAGGTTGTTAACTGCCAGGCAAAATAAAGGTGGACCCAGGGGGTCTCCTTGTTGTATACCTGTCTCGGACGATATTATTAGGTCAGACGTTACAAGGCAAGTTGGACGTCTATATGAGGACTCGACATAATGGTACATGTCTGGGGTTGAGTCCTTGACTGCCCTTAGCAAATGGTCTCTTCTTATCGTATTAAAAGCATTTGAAAAATCCAGCTTGAGCAAGTACGTGGGGCAAGTCCTGGAGGCCAGGAAAGAGCGAGTTGTATGAACCGTTGTTTCTACTCTGGCTTTGACCGAGAACCCCAGTTGTCGGTCGTCTATTAGGTGTGCGAGCTGTCCTGTGTTATCTCTTATGCTGACCTTCGAAGCAATCCTGCGCAGGCATGATGAGCATGCTGTCGGTCGGATAGAGCCGCACTTCTTCTTCAATGCAAATAATTTAGCGCCGAAAATGATTGGTAAAAGTTCCGTTGGTGGTTGCCCGAAGCGCAATAGGTCAACAACTTTGGCGATAGATATTGCCAATCTATTGGCTGTCTCTCCGAGGTTTGAGGACAGCAAGTCTGCTAGTAGTCTCGGACGGATAAAGTCTAATCCTGCTGAGGAACTTCTTGGAAAGGATTGAACAGCAGCAAAAATGTCTTCCTTGCTTGTGGATTTAGAATCGGTTGATGGTGGCTCAGGCCATATAGGCTCTGCTGGTGCAGGCAGGTGTTTCGCTCTTAGTGCGTTGGCGGTATCTTCGCCAGAAAACGTGTCTGTAGAGATTAGGATTCTAGCAGCATTGGTGCCGTCTCCTTCGGATAACTTGGTTAAGACTCTTCTAGCAACATCGGAGTCAGCGTGGGTTCGCGCGTTTCTTTGAGCGATTCTGTGGGCCGTCAGGTTATGCAACCTGGTGCCGCACTCGTAATCCCGGAGATTCTTCCTTATGATTTGCGCTAATGATTGGTTGATATTTCTATTGGCTGGGAGGCGGAGTATGACCGGTACGAAGGGAAATAAGGCCAACCAAGCGTGGAAACTGTACTAAGCGTGCACATCATCGAGCACCTTAGTGAGGGTCATGGCTAAGATATGCCTAATAGATTTTGGTGTGACACGTACTAACTTAAAAGTTTTACTAATGTCTTGAAGCTTGACTAGGATGTCTTTAACTCAAGGATCGGCGGGGTGACCCGTGTCAATATCGGGAGACGATGCTATCGCTGTCGGGTGTTTTGCCCTAGTATGTCGTAGTAAGCCACGCCTGGTGTATAGTAGGCCACACACCGGGCAGGGAACTTTCAGGCTAGGTTCGGCGTCTACGATGTTAGGTTGTACCAGCAGTCTCGTCGTTGTTGTTGGGGTTGAAGAGCTCCCGGATGGCAGGTAGGTGTGATCTTCCATTATGACGAGGTGTGTTTAAACTTCTCAACAAGTTGTAGTAACGCAAGTAGGGGCTGAAGAACTTCAGTAATAGTTTTGATCGCCTTAGCTAGCTCTGGGCTGACTACTGAAAGAAGGCCAACAGTGACGACAGGTTCGTGAGCGTCTTGTGGGCCTTGGCATTGACCCGGCGCCGTGGTAAAATAACACGAGACCTTCTAAACGTTCCAGCTCGTTGTTGCCGCGGCATTCGTTTCTTTTTCGGCGGGTTCCTGGGCCTAGGCAAAATTATTGATGGGTTTCCATCTTCAGAGGTAGTTATACCTCTAACCGCAGCGGCATATGTTTTTTGGCCAATAGCGATATCGGCCGGTATAGGCGCTTGTTTGCAAGCTTCTTCAATGGTTGCTGCGGGGTGATTTACTTTCACCTGCTGGAGTGTACGGGCCTCACTGATGAGTCTACTCTTCTCCCTAAGGAAGAAAAGTCTCGGGCATGAAGACGCTCCAGCAGGATGTGGTCCACGGCAATTAACACACCGAGGCGTATTTTGACATGAAGCGGCAATATGCCCCTCGGTTCCGCATCTACGACAGATTTTTTGTAGGCTACACTGACTTGCTATATGACCGGGTCGGAGGCATTTAAAGCAGACCATTGGTTGATCCGGCTCGAGCACTACGGCGTGCGACTTATAACCCAGAAATATAGAGATCGGTGGTTGCCGGTCAAATGTAAGTATCACCCGGTCTAAGGGCTTCCGTCCATCGCCCCGATTGGCATGCAGGCGACGAACTTGAGTCACTCCTAAGTCTTTCAATTCCTCGAGGATTTCTGCCTCTGTGAAAGCGATGCTAACACCTTGAATTCTAGCCTTGAATGAAGCTATAGCTGGGCATATTTTAGTCAATTATAATGCTTAAAAATTACATTGAGTTGACGACGTGCTTTTGGCAGCTCTTACACCAATCATCACAGAGTCACAGAACTGCAAATTTGTTTTTGTTTAAGTGACGTCTTTCCAGGTATTTTTCATCAAATATTTCATGTTCTTTCTGCATTGCGTGTTCAAATGTATTTGCATTATTTTTGACCTAATTTATTTACGTAAAGTGCAACTGAATTTCTAGCGAGACGACATACAGATCTATCTGTTTTCCGCTAGACTTATTCGGTTTTGCCATTAAGCAACAGGCGCAAGAAAACGGCTTCTTGGCTAATATCGCGCTCGATTGCTGGTCTGAGCGCATGTCAGCGTCACACATCATATGAATAATTTAAACAAAGTTTGGTCATTGTATCATGACTAACTAGTGCTTAATCCTTTGTTGCATCAAAAAATATTTCAGCTTAGCTAATAAAAGAAGGTAGCATAAACTTTTCTTTACCTCATTAACTGTCGGCGGCACCAGAAAACCAAGTCAGTGGCGTCTGCTAAAATGTTCGGCAAACCTCTATGCTGCTGATTGGCTCTTCCCAATTTATGCATAACGGTTACGTCAAGCCAGCGTGTGGAACAATAATCTTTAACTACGCAGCAACGAATCTTCAAACGGACAACTCAGACAACTTCGTTCGGTGTTTTCTGCTGCACTTTTACTCAAAATCTACTTAACCGAAGTTGGTAAGCAACAAAACCGATGGCAAGTCAGGTAAATATCATTACAAAGGGCTAACTCTAGGAAAGCGCATTTTCCTTCAGGCGCGGACATCAATGATCACCGCAATCCAACGATTTGCGTAAACAACGAGCAGCATCCTTGAAAAAAGTCGCAAAAATCCGGGGTAAAACGATTCTGCTAAAATTCAATATATATGATTTTCGCATAAATTAAGACAAACATTTCTTGCTTGGACAGTTTCCCTGACCTAAGCACTAATTGTCAATATAAACAGGGTAAAATTGATACAAACTTTGTAAGTAACGGCAACATCATAATATTGACTCACCGAACATTTAGACATCTATAGCTTGAGGATAATATTAACCGTTGTCTTTACCATCGGGCCGAATGTTGGTTCGCTGTTCTTCAAGAGCTGGGCAGAAGCAGACGGTCTTTTTATTTAAATTTAAACATGTTTCACGCGGTTAGCGTAGTTCCCGGACCGAAGCTCTCCTGGTCCTAGCCAAAATGCTGCCATGGGACCTCCTAGTGGCTGAACGAAGTAAAATGTATCTAGACGAAGGCCTGGATCTCACCAGGGCCAGGAGTGCCACCATATCGGCCTGGCATGAGGAATGGGCGCAGGTAAGACCCGGTGTGACCACAGGGAGCTGGACCAAGAGTCTGATACCGGACCTCAGGGCATGGTATGACCGCCGACACGGGGAGCTTTCCTACTGGACGACTTAGGTTCTGACCGGACACGGCCAGTTCCAGAGCTACCTGTCAAGGATCAAGAAGGCCATCAGCGATATCTGCGTACTGTGCGACTCTGGAGAAACGGACAACGTAGAGCATACTGTTCTGCGGTGTGATGCTCTCAGGGAAGCACGGGACGCAGCACCAACCGCTGTGAGGGGCCGACCCATCAAGGAGGTGGTCTCCCATATGATGACTTCGGCGGAGGCATGGAGGGAGGCGACGAACTTGTTCGACGCTGTTTTGACACTCAAGACAGCCAAGGAAACGGCCAGGCGGGAGAGGTTTGAGCGGGTCTCTCGGGAGAGTGGTCGAGACGAGGAGCCGAGGGAGGGGGGAGGGGGTGGGGAGCAGCCAGGCCCTCATGGTCTCGACGCACCCTCACAGGACGGATTACAAAATGGCATCCCCCTATCCAACCGCAGGTAGACATGCGGGATGATAGTCAGGGATAGAGCTGATTGAAGGAGAACGGCAGAGACGCCTCTCCCACGGTTTCGATGTAATGCCAAAGTAATACCGAGCCTGGGGGGGTGGGGAGGAATCCGGGTTTAGTGGGTTTGCGAGTCTCACACTAGTCACGCAGGCTGCTGGTGGCGCATGTGCATCATGCATTACCGAAACCTCCCAGAACAAAAAAAAAAAAAAAAAAAAAACGTAGTTCCCGAGAAAAAATTTTGCTTTACTTTCGCGTCTAAGTAAGTTAAACATGTAATACTAGCTTATAACCAACATTTCTAGGCGGCGTACTATATATATATATATATATATATATATATATATATAAATACTCAGCAGATCTCTGTAAATTACTTTTGACTGTGTGTGGAATGTTCGCGTGCGCCTGCAAAAAATCTGAATATAAAAGTAAAACGATGTATGAAACACGGATGTTCTGTAAGGAGCGTGTGTTAAAAAATAATCAACTGAACTAGACTGATATTAACATATTTGCAAATCAGCGAATGTTACTGGCGACATCGTGACCGGTAGCGGTAGCGACACCAGACCAAACACCAACCAGCTGAGATTGGCGATTGGACTGCCTTCAGTAAAACCGTCACGGCTGGAAGTGGCGCTTGTGTTTTTAGAGCAACTGAAACAGTTTCCTTGAGTCGAAGTAATTCTAGAAATTTAGTTGGCGTAGTCATCGAGGCAGTGACGCCTGTAGTTGTGGCAGCTATGGGGGGTTGGCTGGCGACGCAACGGGACGCCTTCGCGTCATCAGCGTTTGTTCGCTCAGTTCTTGCGCTCCGCCCTGACCAATTTCCACGGAGCTGTGTGGGTACGCAGGAAAGAGCCGAGACAAGAAAGAAATAATGTCTCTAAAGAGAGGAGCTAATGTCTCCAAAAAATCGGGGTATATGAGGTATGAGAATTCGTGAGAGATCTTAAGGAAGAGAGAGAGAGACAAAACGGATGAGAGAGAGATCAGGGGAGCTTTTGGAAACAGATGCAAATTGAGAAAACCCGAAAGAAAGAGGGAGAGATGGAAAGGAGAAGACGGAGGGGCTGAGAAAACGCAGGAGCAATAGTTAATGTGAAATCAATCATTTGGGTTTCATTATTAATCAATCATTCGGGTATTTTCCGCCTTCCACTAATTATGGCTATAACTCTATTTCGCCGCTATTTCGATGACAAATGACAACTTCTCTATTACTACACCTTTTTGCCTTTCAGCATACAGAAGACTTACATTCGGCCCGATGGTAAAGACAACGGTTAATATTATCCTCAAGCTATAGATGTCTAAATGTTCGGTGAGTCAATATTATGATGTTGCCGTTACTTACAAAGTTTGTATCAATTTTACCCTGTTTATATTGACAATTAGTGCTTAGGTCAGGGAAACTGTCCAAGCAAGAAATGTTTGTCTTAATTTATGCGAAAATCATATATATTGAATTTTAGCAGAATCGTTTTACCCCGGATCTTTGCGACTTTTTTAAAGGATGCTTCTCGTTGTTTACGCAAATCGTTGGATTGCGGTGATCATTGATGTCCGCGCCTGAAGGAAAATGCGCTTCCCTAGAGTTAGCCCTTTGTAATGATATTTATCTGACTTGCCATCGGTTTTGTTGCTTACCAACTTCGGTTAAGTAGATTTTGAGTAAAAGTGCAGCAGAAAACACCGAACGAAGTTGTCTGAGTTGTCCGTTTGAAGATTCGTTGCTGCGTAGTTAAAGATGATTGTTCCACACGCTGGCTTGACGTAACCGTTATGCATAAAATAGTCGCATTCCTCTGGTGTCCGTCTGTTGCAATAAGAGTCGATAGAAGTGCAATTATGAGCTGTGCACACTGTTTAATCGGCATTGAAATTTATTCGCCTATCTTTTAATACCTTTATGTTACTCTGTACGGCATTTTGAAGACCCTCTTGGTTTAACTATATAAGGGAGCATACAGAAGAATTCTCTTTAACACAAAAACCAAACTATTCAAGTTTTACAACTTTATCCGCCCCTACGTCAGCGATATATATATGTATATATATATATATATATATATATATATATATATGCGAAGTGACAAAATCAAATAGTTCTGACACGTATTTATAAAAGAACACTTTGGAAGATGAATCAAAAGTAATACTTTTGATTTATTTTCCAAAGTGTTCTTTTTTTCTTTCAAAATAGGTTCTGCCCGCTGGAATGCACCTGTGCCACCTTCTTTGCCACTCTTGGAAACATGTTTCAAATGCGTCTTTCGGAATCGAGTTGTTTTGCTCCTGCAAATATGTCTATCTTCTCTTTAGTCTCGAGACGTTGTCTATTTATTTTTGTTTGTCCCTGAGCACGTGAAAAAGTCGCACGGAGTCCGGCAAATAGGGAAGTTGTGGAAAAACATAAATGAAAATTTTCATCAAACAATCCGAAATTAGTTAGGCGCCGGTGCGTTGTCGTGACGGAGAATCCAAGAGTTATTTGCCTGAGTTGAGATCATACCTCTTACATCTGACATGCTCGCGCAATTGTCTTAATATTTTGCGCCACGTTTCCTTAGTAACCCTAGTACTAGGCGGCGAAAAATCGTGGAAGATGATTTCCTTGTAGTCGAAAAAGCAGTTACCAGAAACGTTGTTTTGGATTTACTTTGTTTAATTTTTTCGATCGGCTCTCATTCAAAACGCAATTAAAAGGGTTAAGCTGCGGCCTTATTTTTGAAGTAGACTTTACTGCTAGTTTTCTGACGCATAAATATCCGTCATTACTACAATTGGTTCTTGAGATATTTATAATTCCTCAGCTATCTCAATTACACAATTGGCGTCGATTTCGTAGTATGTGGCAAAGACACGAACGGATCTCTGCGCTACCAATACTCATATGCCAATACAACAATTTTAGCTAATAAAACCCACTTGGAAAAAACAAAGAAACGTAGGTTAATTATAGAGCCTACAAAGTCAATACTAAACATCAATAAGAGTTTTAAGATAACGACTAAGTAATCTGAGCTATCCAAACCAATCCCGAACAAATGAGCTGTCTTGCTAGGACGAGTGCTGCCTAACCAGATCGTGACTGAAAGGGCGAAACAACTGTACCCGGAAATGATCGATTAATTTCCCTGACAAACGTATTTTAATCACATTATCTTGACAAGCCTTATTCCAGCGAGACTCTATGAATTAGCATATAGCACTCTTTCGTCATAGCCATCCAGATTCCTCCCCCAGTGCTCTACCAAAGGCGCTACTACAAGACACCTCATCGATTGCGTGGCAAGTCGTCCGCATCAAAAGGAGATGACGTACTTTGTCAATTTCAAAACCGCATTCGATTGTGTACCCCAAGACGATAGGCTGGAGACATGTCAGTCAAGTTTTCGGTTCAGCGCAAAATCATCAAGAGCAACATAGATATGCAGTTAAAGTTAGCAGAGAAACCCGTCGATTATTTGTAGAGGTGCCTGCTATGGCTACCATTGCCATTTGTGCTTGAAGAGAGGCTGGTATAAGATCGACGATTGGGTTTGTACATTTTGAGGATATTGTTATCTTGAGCGTTATCACGTACTAACATGCAGATTGCTTGACAAAATCTCAAATAGACCATCTGTCAATGAAGTTTTAAGACTTAGGAAAACAAACTGTTATGCTATGCTACCAGCCCATCGTGAATAAATATTCGTTCAATATGTACTAGAAGTGTGTATGCGTGTGTATGTCTGGGCGTGTTTTGGCGCAGGGGTACGGAATCAAGTGTAACGGCACACCCCTTAGCTGGTCCCTGACGCTTTAGACCACGATTTGGACGCTTGCGAAACACTGGGCGAACGATTGGTACGTGGGCCCACGTGCACTGGGCCTAACTCGCTGGGCCCGGTTCGCTGCTGTCTGTCATTCGTCATGGACGGGGTGGAGCAGGCCCTGGGGTCCAATAGACATACACGTCCGCGTTCGCCAGAGAACCACGGGAGTCCCGTGGTTCAACAGGACGTTCCTGCTGCCCATACCCGACGGCTGTACATGGCCTACGACCGGTAATACGAAAAGCCGCCGGACGCCCGCCACATATAACGAATGACAGTATTTAAATATGGGCGCGCTTCAGAGAACACTGTCAAATGTATTCAGGTTTTCGCTGCAGGTCAATCAGGAACCAACGGGGCTGTGCACGCGCTAGCAATAGAATTGCAAGACGTAAGGTTGAATGATATGTAGTACGTTGCAGCAGCATACGAATTTTTATTAATTGTAGTAATAAAAAAAAGTATATGATGACGCTGAATCCCCAAACCTATTGTGTTTATCAACAACCTATAATATAAATTTCATAATTTTAGTTTGTAATAAGCTAGCGACTTTATGTAAGCCGTTTCTTTTCTTTGCGTAGTTGCCATGTTGCCAATTTTATTGCTATATTGCCGTATGGATTATATTGTCAACACTAAAAGCCTATAACAACGATTGTATGCCTGTAATTGACCGGGAGCTTTGGCGGGAAAATACAAAACTTGGAGGATCTCATGCTACACGGGCGGCACCATTTCTGCCGATGTAAAGCACCAGAGCTGTAATTGATTGAGCGACCGCACAAGTTCACGAGCTGCGTTAATGCATTTAACAAAAAAACTGCGTTTTTGATGGATTCTATCTTGAAGGTAGGGAGGAGTAATTAAACTTTACCGTGTTCAATGAATGATAGCATATATATATATATATATATATACATACATATATGACATGCAGAATACTATCCTAATTAATATTGCTGTTGTCCAGCGTAATGTCGGGCTTAAATTTGATTAATAGGACAGTCTATCTTACTGCGTTGGAATTATTCATTTGTTTTGTTATTTTGCATTGCTGTATTTTGGACGTCATGCCTGATATGACCATTTTGAATTCGTCGCTTACAACAATAATCGCGAATGTTCAATTTCTGCCGCCAGTAAGAAAAGTATTTTTTGCAGATTTTTACTACGTCATTCCTTAAGTAATTATGGATGTTTTCCCTTACCGTAATACTCCTGTTAATCATACACGCTTGCTACTGGGCACTCGTGCACAGTATCACCCATGTCAGGGCTATCCAGAATATTTATTTGCTTGTATGCATAGAAGAAAACAATTGTCTCCGTATGAACCGGATCAAACAATTTAAAACGCCACAAATCTAGATTCGCCATCGAAGCCTTTTATAGAGACCGCTTAAAACCTGGCTTTATTAATCATAGTAGAGGCCTGCTTGAAAACTCGACCAGCGTTTTGAAGAAAACGTGTCAGCAAATATGAAATCAGAAAGGAAAACCAATCTATCGGGTAAGACCGCCAAAGTGTGATCGCAAACCTTTTCATTTGTGCAATCCAAATTATTTTTCAATGTCTGGGGCATAGAGGAGACTATGGCAAGGCTAGCCAACGCGACAGCATCAGGCAACCCTAGTCCACCTAAGGATATGGGAAGCAGAGTCTTCAAGCCTGTGTCGAGTAAGACACGTACGCAGAGGAGCACCTCCAGTGTTTTCAGAGTCCACTTGTTAAAGGCTCCAAGGTCTTTGGTTCAGTAAAAGCAATTGCCCCCCTCCCCAGGTAAGTGAGTTATCCTTAGTACGCATATTTCGCGATGAAATTCCAGCGATGAAGGACGGCTGACGCCTATCTCAGGCTTCTCTCTCCACGCGTTCAATGCCCCAGATAACTCCTCTGGGCACTCTTCTGAGGTGAAGTCGATATCGCCAGTAGTTGAAAACCAACTGAATGAAGACCAATTGGCGATAATATTGCAGCTTTGTCGGTAGGCCCTAGTTTCGAAGCCAATCTTCGAAGTGTAGACGAGTATGCGATCGGGCAAAGAGGGCTGTCTTTCTTCTTGAAAACAACAAGTCGTGCTCCGAACATACCAGGTAGGAGGGCTACAGTGTGGGCCCCACCAGAGGATGTCTAGTATCCTAAACTGTTTATGTTTTAATAATAACTTCGACCGTTACCTTGAATAGATTGGAAATCATAAAAAATAAAGTTGAAAGCGGCCGGTTCGGGATTGGAATTCACGACCTCCCGAATGCAAGTCAATGGTTTTGCCACTAAATAGCTCTGCGCGGTAACTAACTAAACTTGCCAGTTGTACATTGCTTGCAGTGCACTCCGATATTGAAAGAGCGCACATTGAAAGAGAAGAAAATTCCATTTCCCTAAATCAATTTTTTAGGTTTGAGAATAGGAAGAAGGCACAAAGGGCCAAATCAGCAGAACAGGGTGGATGAAGCAGCATTTTGCTAGTGTAAAGGTATAAACCGAAACGTTGTCGTGATAGAGATTTATTTTCCAAAATCTGCAATTTCGCTTGAATCTCTACCTACAGATGGTTCAAAAATGTTAGGTATTTTTAGTAAATGCTTAACCCTTCTAAAAGTAGACGTTTTTTTGAGAATTGTAAAATTAATGATCGTTTTATTTGCGGCCGATAAAACAGTAGTTGCCTTCTTTGTCATACATTCCCCAGACGCTTTGCATTGCTGTGCACTGATATTTTAACTTGGATGTGTAGTGGTGGATTGCCGTTTCCGCGGCTACGAATCGACACCAAAGGTGTTGTGGATTATGCTTAAGCACCGACAAACACTGCACGAGAGGTTGTTTTGTAAGTGTTTTCATATGATAGGCAGCAGGTCCATTTCGTACACATTTTTTTTATTTCAAAGTTTTCGTGCTGAACATTATGCATGCCTACCATCTCAGCTAAATAAACCACCTTCATTCGGTGATCTTTCATATTAATACGATAGATGCTTTGTACCATTTATGGCACAGGGGTCTCAATTGGATGACTGGGGCCATTCACGTTTAGATGCGTGTCTAAAAATAAACGGTTATCAACCATGTTATTCCTCAGAGTTTCCGTACAGTTCGTCTAATAGACGGTGATTGATGCAGTGCGAATCAAGTCAAATCGGTTTTAATTTACACTTCTATTTATTGAAATTATAATGCTTATTCAGTGCAGAACCCAAACTCTTCATGTTTATGACACGTGCCGACCTGCTCAAATATTTAATTGTATGATACGCCTAACCTAAGCGGCGCTTTTTTCTAAAACTAAGTACGTTATTATGCAACGAGTAAAATTTCCTGGTCATAAGAACACAAAAATCAGTCATACCGTAGGATTTAGATTACCTATCGAACGACCTATGCATGAAAAAATATACGCGATCATTTTTCTATCAGTGCTTTATCAATGTAAGTTTCCCCGCTTAGAATTCCCTTGCTTGATTGTCACCACTAGCCTTTAAGTGCAAAGAAATTCACAAATAACTATTTACATTAAAATACCAGTTGCTTTTAGATGCGACATTATGTAAAACATATGTATTATATGCAACTGTGGAGCGTTCTCACCTTTTTACAAATAAAGAGGCAGTAGAAAAACCCCGATTTTTGAAGAACAATGTTAGATTTGTTAAATTTATTTATTTAGATATAATGACAATAATATTACCTTCTTGCCCAACTCAGCTTACGCTAGTATGCTAGTGTTGACGTTATGTGATTTTGCAACTTATTTTTCACCCAGAAAGCACCATGCTACTTTAAACTATTGTGTTGTCAAGCCAACGTTTGCCTGCGAATTGTTTACGCATACTGTCTATAATCTTCCGTGTGTGACTCTTAAACCGTTCACTATTTTGGACAGAATATGACAATGCTGGCTTTATTGTTACGAATAATAAAATGTTTTAAGATGTCCTAAAAAACTCATATGTTTCGTGGCATTCGCCAATTGGAACAACTACGTGTTCCGTTGAATAACCGCTCACACTGTCACGAATTGAAAACATGAGCTTGTGACCGAAGCACTGATCTTTATGCTTATTTAAAACAAAGCTCTAAAAAGGAACCGTAATTCAATAATTCCGTGCAGCGTTCTGCCTCATCCTTTTATTATACCACTCAATATTGTTGATTTCCTGCTGTATCGACCGGCTAAATACGACACATTACACAAAAGTTTGAATCTTTGAACGATTTTGTCATCTCGTTTGACGCCTGCTTCACGAAATAAAGTCCTTGTCAGTTCAAACATAAACCGTTTCCGCAAACGTGATTAAAAATGCACGTCTTTTTTACAACAAGCTCTACATTCTTTTATAAAGGTTGTAGGGCTCTGCTTTATCAGCCTATAGTTTGCACGGCGATATTAAATTTACCCTGACAAATCAGTGTTTGAGCTCATAAATGAAATTGAGATAATAAACACTAAAATGCACCTGCGTGTAAGTATTTCATTCAAGTATTCTTTAGACCACTCGCTGGTCTTAAATCATTTGAGGTTTATTCAGCTGAGTGCTTCACAGATACTATCCGTTATAAAAATAATTCAAGTAGACGTAATAGTATAAATATAAGTATTTATATATAAATATAATAAATGTATATATAAATATAAATATAAGTATATATTAAAGGACGCTCAAGCTGATTCAGCGGGTCGGTAAAAGCCTTAATCTTTCGACAGGAGACTCGAGGGCATCCGAAATATAAGTATATGTTATCAAGACTAATAACAAAAAAAAATCTTTTACAGCCGGTCATAAGTACTATACTGTTTTTGGTTGCCAGATAATGCTACTAATACTAATACGCGCGTACATGGTTATCCTGTCTTCACACAAAAGCCCTAATTCGTTAAATCGTCTGGTTTCCCTGGATTTGTCTCGTCTGAGGGGCCTCAGAACCGCTGACGCGGTTTCGGCAAGCGTGTAGAGCGTCCGCCCGTGGGCGAATTTGTCTCACAACCGCTCGATTTTGACTTTGCCACCGCCGCAGATGAAGGGGGCAAGGGTGGAGGAATGGAGAGCCACACCCAACCATCACAAACACCCCAACAGTCAACGACCACGACCACCCTCCAGGACTACTCTCTACAGTTCGCTATAGTGTAGTACGGCAGGAGTAGCAGCTATCGAGCAAGCCAGCGTCTACGGCAGCGGAAACCAACGGCAGCTAACGTTGCCACCATCGCCATCATACGGATTGGAGCAAGTTTTCTAAACTGACTAAAGGGGTAAGTCCGTAAGTAACTTATCCATGTTGCATAGCGTCGGGCTCGTGGCGGCTTCGTATAAAGCCACGATCTGCGTCAGTGTTATACGCGGCGGTATCTCGCAACGCCGGCAATAGCTCCCCTATGCCGAAGAATGTAATCAAGGGCTCATTTCACGCTCGCTGCATTTTCCTACCGCTGGCAAACCGTACGCAAGCGTTTCTCACACACGCCACCTCTCCCCCCCTATTCTCCAGCCGCCGTCTCTCCCTATCCGTCCCTTTTGCTTTCGCTCTCCTGGTATCTCTGTTTATGTTCAGAAGCCACATCGAAACCAAAGCAAGTCTGCCGCGAGCGCTCCATATCCGGCAGGCGAGGGAGACTCGCACATCGCTTGCATCAGCGAACAGACGGCAGCAAGACGCAAGCATACGTCCTCTGTCTGTCTATCTGTCTAGCAGGAGTGGGTGGGGGGTCAGAAACGGGTAGGAAAGGATGTCGGGAACGCCGATGCTGCAAACTGGTTTCCATCAGGAGCGACGAAATGCCCAAACTTAGGGCACTGCTTCGTCTACAGAAAAGCACCCGCTGCACGTGAGCGTATCGATGCCGCGATGAGAATAGACCGATGATGGGAGCGAGAAGCGACACGCATGCACGCTCTTTTTAACCCGGGCAGAGTCTGCGTTAATCTATATCTAGACTAATTTGAACGTCACACAACACTCCGTTTACCCCCCCCCGCGGCCCAAACTAAACATTAGCGTCGGAGAATGTTACCCTTGGTTGGTGGCAGAGTCGAGCGTGTATGGTTGAGAGAGAACCAGGAAGAGTTGCGGTTAAAAATTACCTATAATTTTTCAGGCGACTTGTCTATCATTGGGGCCTCAAAGTTATAACGAATGCCGAACGAGCGAATGAACGGGTGGATGGGTGGGATTAATTAGCTGCTCCTTTCGAGCGACAGCAGCCATAGTTGAATGGTGACGACACACAACATTAGCCACGATTTAATCGAGCCAAAAGCTAATAGGGTCCCTAATTACTTGTTTACAACAAAAACAAACATTACTTTTCATCGCATCCTGCTGCCGTCACGTCGCCATTAGATTAACATTTAACTTCGCTGCAAGTCAATAGTCGCACTTCTCGATGAAATCTGTTGATCTATGAGATTTCTCCACTAATGTGGTGCACGCTTGTACAAGCAACGTGTCTACCAATCTCATTAACACGTTTATTTGTTTTAGTCTGCGATTCTATGGGTAGCTCCGAGTGAAAGGAACTCGCATGAGAAGTTTTTCGTATGCCTATATAACTTGGCTCTCTATTCCAGGCGACGAACATTGTCGGCCCCATAAAGGTTGATTTCCAAAAAAAAACGGGATTCGGTAGACGGCCTTTTGAGCGGCCCCTTCTGATGTGCGCAAGATTGTAAACCTAAAACGGGTACAGCTGGGCTATTACTTGTGCGACATCACGGAGTGAATCATCGTTCGAACCTGTCGGCGGAGTCAAGAAGTGGACAACCTGGCACTGCTGAAAACCCCGATAGGTAAACCACGGTGTCTAGGAATCTATGCAAGAAGGGCCAATGCTCAACCCTTAAGGACCTTTGGGTTGAGAAGGCGGTCAACTCCATGGACACACCTATAGGGGAATCCTGCTCTGTTTCAGGAGACAGCAACCGGCTAAGAATCGACCTGTTGCTGCTAGGCGAGCCCAACAGGGTTGGCGGATAGATAGTTCCGCTCGCCGGATTGGAGACAGCCTAAAAATGACTAGGATTGTACTTGACATCCACTGCCGCTGTTAGATCTCTGGGCGCGAGTTTTCCGGGGTCGACATGGCTAGCATAAGATATATTTACTTTTGCTACTACAGCCTTTTTCTTCCTCTTTTCAGCAACGTGACATTCTATTGTTTGTTGTAACAAGAGGCTTTATCGCCACCGCCAAGATATGTGGATTCGCCAGGACGAACCGAAAGGGACTCGCAGTCCCGAACGGATGACGGCAGAGGATTGCCTCTGTTCTATCACTGCCGCTGTCTCCTTTCACCGATGTAGCCGTATCTCATGCATCGACCTGACAACGCTGCGCCGAGCAGATAAGGCCCGCCAAAGATCGGTGAGTCCGTAGAAGCTTCTGGAGACAACGTGCAGAGCCCTCTTGTGCCATGCGACCACCCAAGACGTAGGTTCCCGTCACACCTGAACGCTGCAGATTGGCTATTGCAACCCAAGGGGGAGGCGGCTCTATGCCACAACGCCGAGTACAAAAAGCCGCACGCCCTTCTTCACAGACAAATTTTCAGGACTAAGAAGAGCTCTTTGAGGGCTTTGCTCGAAAGTTGACTATTACGGGGGTGCCCGCCCTAAAGAGAAGGGCAAACGTAACGCCCAATGGTATCAAAGCACAAGTTTCACCGTGCACTCTACCTAAGGGCCCCATGGGCTGAATAGAAACAACTTTCGAGAGTACACTGCAAAACGTTTTTTCTAATCAGCGTATACAAGGAGATTCCGATGCTTCCTGGAACAACTCTTAACATGACTGCAGGCGTGCCATATTGTCTAATGTTTGGCCCTTTGCATAGCTTATGATGACTAAAGCCGCTGGGGGCAAGTTCAGAGCCGGCATCCTTGCCTATGCTGATGACCCCGTCTTTCATTGGCTTCGCACACTGGATGCAAAACGTGAGGCTTGCCTTAACCCAAACTAAGGGTGAGACAAATCGTTTGGCTGGCCGGAGGAATTTCCCTCACCTGTGCCTCAACAACGAGTGGGCCACATCGTGAACACGAAAACGCGGCTGAGAAAGCTCTTAAAATTGGCAATGATTTTGGATGACTTATGCCCAACCTATGCCTTTAAGCCCCGACACTCCAAGCAATCCATAATGTCCCCTGAGTCAGTCGCCCTGTACGGGGCTCCGGCCTGGCCCTTTAACACATTAATACAACGAACGACTCAACGGGTTAGATCCCATAGGTATGCATGGCGTAGTAAACGGTGAGCACAGTGGCGGCGTTTCTACTCGCTGGAACGATTTTCTAAGACCTGAGGGCGGAAGAGCGCACCCGTCTATAGGATGAACCTACACTTAGAAAAGACGGCCAGCGGCAGCGTAGTATCATCATATAGGAGGGGAGTGAAACGGCCTGGAGGGGGTGTTTCACGCGCCAGTCTCTAAAAGCTTATAAAAAACGTCACAGATTGGCTAAGTCGTCCCAACTAGCCATCCACACTACCTAGGTCCTGACGGGTCACGGGGACTTGAGGTCACACCAGAACACACGATTCAGAGGTGACCGGCATGGACGGAGCAGCGCGCCTCCGCGATCAGCATCAAACATGCTTGGAACGGACCTCCCTAGCGTTTGCAAGCAGGAGTCTGCCCCAGTGGCAAAAACGGAGAAAAAAATTTAAAGACATACTAGCGTCCAAATTTATGGTAAACAACCGGCGCATAAAGCGCACCCCTCAGGCCTCTGGAGAATAAGCTAGGCTCGCACTCCACCTCCCAATTGTTTGAAGTATTTGCTTAGGCAGCTTCCGATGAATGGAAAATGAGGAAACAACTGGTTTTTATGATTTTGTGGGTTATGGCCCTACACTACCGGCCCATACCCGAAGGCGAATTTCCTGCAGTGATGGCCGCTTGTGCAAACCCTATGTTACAGTTACTCCTCTGTTTGAAAATAAAGTTATATTTCATGTGCGGATAATGAGAAGTGAGTGAAGATTGCAACTCCACTTGTTTCAACAAGAGATCAATTCGAAGAATTAATGAAGAATCATTCAATTTCAATTAACCTGAGAAGTGTCGTGGCTTCGTCATGCATGTCCGATCACTGCCACCGCGATCATTGTATGATAATTTTTTGAAGTACTGTGGTAAAGGAGATTCATTAGCACCGCTATGTGTGGCGAGAGTGCAGTTGCACGGCAGAAAACCATAAGACAAGCTCGAAATACAACAACTACAGCCGCAACGTTTTACTTGCCCGTTTGCAAAAGCAGGTACGACACACGTGCCTCTGCTGTGCGTCGTTGACGCTACTGTCTCTCTCTCTCTCTAATGTGGCATAATATAACTAAGACCCGCAAAGCAAAGCGAGGAACGTACAGGTTGCGAATAAATCCAACTGCCTAAATAACGAAACAATCAGGACGATCCGCAAAAAATCCCCGGGACGATGTTGTACTTCGCGGAGCCACTAATTGGCCGGCCGATGGACCGACCCACCGTCTGCTTACGAACGGCAATCTGCTGCCGAGTTCCCGGGAGGTCGTTGAGCCGGATGAATGCGAACGAACACCAACAAACGTCTAGCCCAACAATCGTTCGTGTTTCGTTGTCATCATCACTATAGTTGTCGCCAGACAGATTCGTTAGCAGCTCCGCGTATCGGCGCATCGTTCTCAATTCTCGGCACGTCGTCCTGTAACAGACAACGAATACGAATACAGGAAGCGGCGCTGTCCCGTGGCGGGCCGACGCCGCAACCGACAACAACAACAACACCGACAACAAAAGCTCGAAAAGTTTCAGCTGGTGCTGAGCTACGAAAGCATGTTCTTCTCTCCATTTGCGTACGATAAGCTGCAGAAGGCCAACGTCGTAGCCTTACCGTAAGGCAGAAGTACTGTTAGCTGCACAGTACAAAGCCGCCAGTCTGTACTGCTTGGCCACGTTTGTCGTTGCATAGCAAACACATAGATCACACGGAACGTCTAACAACGTGTTTTGCCTGCAAGCTCTACAGCAGAGGATCCTGTTTTACCAGCACGCGCAAAGCTAGTCTTGTCTAGCAAAGGCGTTTAAGGTGGCGAGCAACGATTATAGAGATATGTGGCCTGTACTCTCTTGTATCTTGTACAGACATCCTGTACCCAACGAACTTAAACTGGTCAGACAGATGCAAATCTCTCCAGACGTTTGCAGCTGTCTGACCAATTGACCACTGTATTGCAATTCATGCAGAGTAACTTCAACCTCGTTTTAAAAAAATAATGCAATGGCATCATCCTTCAGTAAACGTATCGGGTTGTCTATATAAAAAATGGACACGCGTGCCGACTTTTCATTTGGACAAACCATGTGCAGGTTCTGTGGTATAAAAGTATCACGCTCTAAACTAGCTAAAACGGAATCTGTACACGGATATAAATTGCTACTATACATATAAGTTCCGAGATTGCTCCACCATTCACTGACTCGTACCCGACAACGAAAAAATACGATTTTATCACTTAATGCATTTACAAAAGAATATTGCGGCGCGATAAGAAAAATTGCGACGCGTATCGCGTATTACTAATAGGTATATGTGCTAATAGTTGTGTGGTATCTCCCTTAGCTTATTTATATATATATATATATATATATATATATATATATTTTTTTTTTTTTTTTTTTTGATAGATGTTTATTGATTACATATATAATTTGGAGAGTCTCACATCAGAGACCCACTACACAGTGGTACATTTTACGCTTTTAATGTATTTAACATCCGATAAGCTCACAGCTTGTACATGTTTCGCTGATAGTTACATCGCTAGTCCCATGCTAACTTACAGCACTAGATCACAAGAATTGACACATTTCATCAGACTGGCAAGTCTGCTGTCAGCCATTCGTGCTGATAACATGTTTCCGTCCTGTCCAAGCTTAGTGGCGGCCTTAATCCATTGTGCTCGTTCCATTTCATATTTCCTGCATTCCGTAAGAATGTGTAAAACGTCATCATATTTGTTACACTGCTCGCACATGGGTGATGATTTTACCCCAATTTGGTTGAGCGTGCTTCCGCTCAGGCCTTTGGCACATCTCAGACGGTGAACCGTCACAGCACATCTACGGGAGGCCCCGCTTAAGTCATGTGGTCCTGCAAAATGTGTCCCGATCCCCATATTAATACGCTTTTGTGAAATCCCGTTTGCCAGCTCCTCCCATTTTTGACAACTATGCTTCCACACTTTAGCTTTGACATGACTTGAGGAAGGCGGCACCAGGCATACGCGATCCAGCTTCTTCTTCTATAGGGCGTCTCTGGCGACCTCGTCAGCTGCCTCGTTTCCTCGTACATTTACGTGAGCTGGAATCCACTGTAGTCGCAGCCGTGCCTTGAGATGGCCGGCGCAGCGAAGAACGCACTGGATGAGATTTGAGTTGGGACCCGATGGGTCTGCAGCTGTGATAGCTTCCAGCGCCGCTTTAGAGTCGCAGAAGATAACCGTGTCCTTGGGATTATCGTCTTGAAGAGCGAATACAAGCGCCTCATGCACTGCCACAATTTCGGCCGTGGTTGAACTCTGGCAGTTTCCGACATGTACCGCTATAGTTGTCCCGGTTTCCGGTATGACAACTCCTGTTCCTCCGGTAAAACCTTGCTGTGACCCATCGTTGAACATCACTGACGAGTACTCCTGTGAGAGTAAGCTTATGTGGTGCTCGGCGGCAGTCTTCAGGTACCAAGAGTCATGTTCATTCTTTTTGTGGATGTTAGGTATTGATAGTGACACAGACATGTGCTCAAGATTTGACATATCAAATACATGCCTATCAGGAGCCTGCATCCCGTCGCTCAGTTCGGGAATGTCCTCTAGGGCGGCAGCCGCCTTGGTACTTCGGCGTTCGTCCTGGATTAATCTCAGTAGCTCATTGCCACTTCTGGCTAATTTGATTAATATACACTTCATTAGAAATTCTTGTCGTATGTTAGTGGGCATAAGGCCACTTTCTGCCAGAGCGGTTAGTGTACTGGTCATAGGGAGTAAACTCAGCGCTGCTTTAGCACATACTGCAGTCATTGCGTCTAGATCGGTTGTCTCTTTTTTTGTCAGGTTGGTCATGAACGGCAGGACGTAGTCCACTTTCGACGAGAAAAGCGCCTTGACAATTTTAATGGCAGATGGTGGAGATATTCCCCAAGAGAGTCCGCACAGATTCTTGATTATGTTTACAACTTTAAGGGCTCGTTCTTTCAGCTCATTAATTTGCATCTTCCATTGACAGTTGTCTTCCAGATGTACTCCAAGGAACCGTATATCCGTGACTTGGTCAATTGTTTTTCCGTCTATCTTAACTACTACATGCTGTCCTCGACGCATATTGAAAGCCATTATTTTAATTTTAGATGGTTCAATCTTAAGGCCAATTTTCTCCAATGAAGATATAATTGCTTTGATGCCACACTGAAGCTGAAAAACAGCAATGGGGTTGACTGTTTTGCTGTTTAAGCGAATCCACATGGCCCCGTCATCCGAGTACTGGGATAGGTGAAAGCCGTGTGGAACGCAATTCGCAATATTAGATATCGCTAATACAAAAAGAATCGGGGAAAGCACTCCACCCTGAGGGACTCCACGATCTCCTAACATGACACACCTGGAGGAGCTTCCCCCGCACGTAATAGACAGCGTGCGCTCGTGCAGATAGCTTGATATGATTTTGTAGAAACGGCAATTAGCGTCGATCCCCATATTTTGTAGAGATTCATGGACAGCTGTGTGTGTCAGTCCATGTATGCGCCCTCTATGTCAAAGAATGCGGCCAATACATGGCCATTGTTCCGGCATGCCTGTTCAATATCTGTTGTCAGATCTATGACGTTGTCTTGGGGCGACCGTAGCGGTCTGTATGCTGACATACTATCTGCGAGAGCCGATATATATATATATATAAGCAAACGTTTCAAATTATTCAGATACTTGTAGAGAACAGGCTTAACAAAAAAATAACTGAACACAATCTAGTTAATTTTGGTTCCGTAAAACGATGTCTTCACAACTATTGATTTAAATTAATTAGGAGAAGATAATATCGGTAACCAATTAAGCAGATCCATGTACGTGATTTTTAAGGTTGTGCCAGCTGTGGATTTCGGCAGCAACCCCATATAAGGCATTATAATGCTTGAATATATCCGCCTGATAGCTTATCTATTCGAAGTAATACATATTTCTTTAGACTTGTCAAATAACTTAAATCAATACACATCTTATATCATTGGTTTGGCGGCTACCTCATTAAATATGAGCAGGAAATTAATAAGCTTATCAACTATAAGAACCAAATGATGCATATGATAGTTCTGTGAACTCCTTTTCTTTACGTCGTTCTACTAGGACAGTTTTCGTGCCGCAAAAGAGAAAAATAACTTTAGTATACACCAAATGCAGGAAAAGCTGCTGCTGCTACTGCGAAAGAGCTCACCCTTTAGTTGTACAACAGCATATTCTCTAACGACTACATGTACCAGCACGTTAGGGCGGATGTTGTCTGTAGCGAGTTTAGTTTGCGAACTACACAGCGTGATCTGTTTAAGCGAGAGAGAGAGAGAGCCATTTGTTTTAAAGTTCCCAATGTTGGGCAGTTCTTGACGCGGGCGCGCTGCATTGCCTCTGCAGCTGGCATTCGTCTGCTTTCCTGCCATTGTCTCGTCTCCGTTTCCACGTCTATATGCGGTAGAAAGCTTAACTGGACAAGTCGGATATCGTATCGACTCGTGGCTATGTAGTGCGTGTACATTGTGAAACGAGAACTCACCCATTCTGTGACACTCGTTACGCGGCCGAGTTGTGGAATAGCTCCGAACTGTTGATTCTACATAGTACGACACAGCTCGTCTAAGGACATTCCCTTGGTAATAACAGCAAACAGTGGCTAGCTAATTAATATAAATCGCGTTAGGCTGGCTTTCAGTAGTTGAGCATATACTGTACGTAATGCATACGCAAGTTCGTTGTGCAGTGACGTAATTGGCAGACCGGCACCGATCAAAATGCGGACTAAATGTGCTTAGGCGATTAACTAGTCTTTATTCTCTTCTCTCCATAGCCCACTGAGCTATATCGGCAGTTACGCAGATGCTCCCGAAGAAAAAACAATGTATACGTAGAGTTTCTGTGATGTGGGTGCACACATAATACTAGATTCAGCTTATTATCATAATACTAATACCAGCTAGACATATATTGGCTAAAAACCTTCAATCAAATGATGATACGCAAAATCTATGGGTCAAAAACTTCAAATTCGTAATAGGCGAAAAGCAGCCAGGTCTAGCAATGAGCCGTGCAGAAGGTTACCGACGCACTTCCAGTCGTCAAACCAATTTCTTCCCTCAATTTGTACCGGTTTTCCGGGCTTCGATACGGCGAGCAGAATACTACGCTGCTCTTGGCGAAGACTTTCGAACCTTCAGGTCAAAATCTTCCCGAACGATCTGAAGGTTCCTGCCAGAAGCAGCTCAAGAGACGGACTATTCTAGTGGGACGGACTTGTTTTCTAGGCGAACGACAAGAGGTCGTAATAGTGGTAGTAGTAGTAGTAGTAATAGTTGTAGTAATAGTTATGTCAGCAGCAGCACGAGTGGCAGTTGTTCGGGTCGTCATCATTGTCAGTTCGAGAGTTGGTGGAATATGACGTGGCGTGTACTTCCGTTGTGGTGGTGACCGGGCATGCTGGGCCCTGTTTGCTTGTCGCGAGCACCACTGACACTGAATGGCAACCGAACCCTGTTCCTCTCTCTCTCTCTCTCTTGCTCTCTCGCTCACACACACATACTCACTTTATCTATGTATCTCGCTCTCTCCGGTTTGTTGGCTCGTGGGCCCACTATCCGGCGACCGGTTGGCCATCTATTCTAACGAATAAACGAAGGCCGAATCGTCAAACGGAAGCGGAAATGAGCCGTGTTGCAACCACCGGCTTTCAACCAGACAACTAAACGAGCCATCCGCCGCCGGCCTCCCACCGCCTGACCGTTCGCCTGACCGTTCGTCGGTTCCACCAACCGACTATCCAAGCCCGTCGTACGCTGACCACCGGCTCCCTCACGAGCACAACTCTTGCGCGTTCGGCGCTCCACGCCGTGCACCCAGCGTAACGGCGGCGCTGCGGATGGCAGAACACGGTGCTCGTACCCCTCAGTGTAATGCTGCGGCGACTGCTGCTGCTGCTACTGTCGGCGACAAGAACAACTACAACTACAACTACTACTACTACTACTACTATTACGGCTGATGCTGTTGCTGTTGCTGCTGCTGTTACGTTCAGCCTCATCCGACGTCGAAGCCTCCGTATATGTAGACGGACGTGTCTGCGTACTCTGAAAGTCTGACTGAAGTGCGCTTAAGTCGCAGCCACCGAGCGACACCGCTTTTAGAGACGCAGACAAGCCATTGCCAGCGCAATGTGGAGCGCGCTAGACGTGTTTGTTACTAACGGACACCATATATATATAAATATATAAATATATATATATTTTTTTTATTTATAACGTTTCACTTTGACGAAGGAAATTGGACCAAGTGTCCAGAGTTCCCGAAAGACTACCCCGAGAAATAAAAGCATATGTTTTTTTTACTGTTTTATTTGCTCTATCAAATGATGGGTAGTTCTATCGGTAGCGAGCCCCACTCTGTTCGGCGGAATCTGGTAAAGGCAAACGCGCGCGCTTAAGAAGGATCGTCTGCTATTATTACGGTATGAAGTATCACGAATCAGATCATGCTAAACATATGTCGATGTAACAGCGCTGTGGTGTTTTGTAAAAGCAACTACCTAACCCTCAGATTTCTTAATTTGATGTCTCGTCGTAGGTTCCTTGGAGATCTACACACACGCCAGGGGTGTCCCAACTTTTTGATCTCTTCGGAAAAAGTGAAGTTTCTAAGCCTTCAAATTACGTATTTACTGTGGCGACGATCTCTTGGATTGGATATTTTTTTCCAAAGCCAGGGTTTTGACGTTTGTGAATAGAAAAAAACTAGAATAGATTAAAATAGAACCAATAGCAACATTTGGTGTATCACTTATATGGGAGAAATTAGGAGAGGCAGATTTTCAGTTACTAGATAGAGTTCGATTTTTCTTCATGAAGCGGGTTTTGGGGTTAGCTAACTCTTGTAGGAATAGAATAGTTCATATATTAGAAGGGGGGGCTCTAATGACACAAGAATTACAAGTAAAATGGGGTTTACCTAAGACGACGGCCTTCGTGGCCTACACTACGAAGTGGGGGGAAAATTAAAGGAGATAGACATAGGAATATACACGACGATAGCGATGAGGAGTACAACCTGGCGAGCAGCCGGATATAAGAATAGGCATCTAACTACGGCATTTGCAGCCCACGGGTTCCATCACGTGTTATGCAGCACACAAGAATTCCACAATCCTCAGGAGTGTTGTAAGTGCGCGAGATGCTTAGGCCATTGTGATTGATACCACGCCGCAGCATGTCCAGCAGTGCAATCAATAGCTGAACTCGCAAGATGAGGGAAGATCCGGTGACGCAGAAAAACCACTGATTCAGACTGATGTACTTACTTAAAATTTACCCAACCTGGGTGTTAATAAACCATAATAATAGAAAAAAACTTTAAGCCTACCTAGTGCAATTTGGCGATTATGAAGATGTAAACCACAACGCTGTCATGGTCAAAGATGACTTGTTGCGTACCAATCTGAGCCGTTTTGTTTACAGCTTTTTAAGCAAACGATTTAGAAGTTTGAACTAGTTTGCTTCTGGGACTGCTGGACATTTATGTAGGATGCTAAAGAAGATAATGTGTTGGGAATACCAAGAATACCAGGCACTGTTCACTGCTTTGATTGCTGTGTCGACTCGGATATAACGGTGAACCCAAGTCCTAGTTACCTCAACTGAACGTTCGAAGCGCGCTATATCTTTCAACGTCCGGCCACGATACCTAATACAAGAATAATTGGTTGTCATCACTAAAATAAAATTGAGTGATTGCTGTACAGAATTCGTGTTTTTCTATGCCTACGCATAATATTGCAAACACGGCCAATAGCTTTTTTTGCGTAATCCCAACTGTAACAATCCCAATTGATACAATTATTGAAAAGGTGTAATTATGCAAATTTTAGGCTTAAAGAGGAATTCCTGAATTTGAATAAATTCGCCGACTGGAAAAGAGAGTCCCATAAAAAAAAAGTCTTCACATTTGTTAAGAGTAAACTTTTTTTCACGGGATGCTTTTCCAACGGAGTTGAAAATGTCTTATTTTGGAGTGCCAGCCAAATGTCAAATAGGTATTATACTGATATGGCCGGCCGGACATCGCTTTTGCCGTTGCTTTTACTGTTGGCTTATTAAAAATACTACAATACTGTGAAAAAAATTGTGTCGAGAAAAGTTCGCAAAGATCAAGATTAAGAAGATTAAGAATCCTTCTAATTTAATGAGTATGAAGTGGATCAAAAAGATGAAGCGGACCTCGGCGAAGAATCCTTCTTCGAGATTAAGAAGATTAAGAATCCTCCAGAAGCATTTATTAATGACACTGTCGGACGAGAGTGCAGACATACAGGTGAGATCTTGTTTTGCTTAATCTTGTCACGGTATGGCTTGCGTTACTTTCCGAATAATTGAAAACCGTTTATTATGTAGATAACTACTCGAAAGTGCAATTGACAGTAAATGTTTTGGAGCAATCGTTTATATTTTATCGCGCGGGTTTAAACGCGATGACGTTAGACAGTTTTCGGTTGGCTCCCGTAGCGGCGGATATTCTGGTGATCAGATCGTCAGCCGAATCAACGGTGGTTTCTTAGGTGAGACTCGTAAGCTGGCGTCCAGATTTTATAAATCAGGTGGTCACTGCGGCCAATCCATCGCTAATGTGGTGTGTTCACCCTGTCAGCCCGGACATTTCCGGAGAATCGATCGCGGTGCGGCACGGTATGCGTTAGCACCCGCTCCATCACAGAAAAAAACGCACGTTTTACTGCGTTCTCGGCATTTGTAATTTTGTGTATCACAACATACACAGAAACATTTGCACTTCGCCACAGAACACGACATTAAAAAATCTCTTGGAAAACCTCTCCTTTATTTGTCTGCGCCATGCTGTATACAGCTCACCTTTCCACCCTTACATACTTCAATATCAAGTAGTTTGATAATTTATGAGAAACTCTAATGAGTCTTGTCTTCAGAATATCAAACGTCGGTGAAACTATTCAGGAGATGCCTAACATACTTGAACAGAAGCGGTAAAATCGTGGCAATCGTGATAAAACGAAATTAGCCTGATCTGTATGCATGTGCTCACTTCTTGCATTGTATTTAGTGTTAAACCTAAAACAACGAATCAACCCGTTTATTGAGTTCTAATATACGATGTCCGGTTAACCACCTGAGGGTAACTCCCATTCCTAATTTTACTGCCACTTCTAAATAAGACATTTCCGCGATTTCCACGAACGCTTAAATGATGTGCATCGAATGTCCTTATGCTCTCTCTCTCTCTCTCTCTCTCTATATATATATATATATATATATATATATATATATATATATATATATATATATATATATATGTATATATATATATATATATATATATATATATACATATATACACACATATATATATATATATATATGCCACAAACAAATTAAAGCTGAACGCACAACAGGCTAGTTTCTTACAGTGATAAGTGCACGATTGAATCGACAATTTCTGGGGGTATATCGTGAGGATCCAAGCTAGCCAAGCAAAGGTGGTACGTACTGCGGTTTGGGAATCTCCTCGAAGGCGAGATATCCCGCGGCTACCTTATAGAGTGGTGGTGGTGGTGGTTGACCACTCCCGATGACTGCTGGTCTGCGAGTGATCGCTCGGTCCGATCTCAGTTAACATTACAGCTACGCCGTACCTCTCGCTTGTCCCTCTCACCCATTTGCCTAGTCTATTCATCGTACAAGTTTCACTCTTGTTCTCTACACAGATACATGTTTTTTGTTAGTGCACGTGGTGTCGTCGAACCTTGACTTGAGGCCGTTGACATGCAACATAATGATCTAGTCCCTCCTCTTCTCCACTTCCCCCTTTCCAAGCGATGAGAGATTTTTTCAGCTATGAAGTGCGCGTTGCCGAACGCAACGACAATCGCAGATTGCAACTTGCTTTCTAGGCAGCCTACTAGGTTGCCTTGAATGCAAAGTGACTCAGTACTAGGAACAACATCACCTAACACGTTTTGTGGTCACCCGATCCGTAGGCGTCTCAGGAGCGTGTCTTGGACGTCTTCCACTAACTGATTGTTGTTAGACGGATGGTGCTCCCAGACATATGTTTGCCGTTTAAATTGGACCGGTGCACAGGTGAAACGTTACAGGCGTGATGTCCTATACAAATATACGGGCGCGCTAAACATAGAACAAACGCTGGATCAGTTAATAGTAAATCTAGTGCTACAATGCTTACTAATTCATATCATTACTAAAGATAACATTTAGAATAACCGTACCACTTTCAAAAGTCGAAACTTTTTTTAGTAGTTTAGTTTAGTAAAACGGTCGTAGACACTTATCCCCATAACACGTCAAAGTTTCTACGTGCTTTGTGTGACGCGTAGACGCGCTTATGTAAAATCAACATTCGTCTTCTTCTGGATTATCACCTTTCAAGGTTTGAAGTCTGTTTTGGTTCCAATGTTTTTCTTTCGAATGCGACCGTACGTTTCAAGCTCTCGCAGCAAACGTTCTCGTTTATTTCTGTATATTATTTTAATTTATGCAATTTGTTCTAACCAAACACTGGCGGCAAAATATTTATACCAAGCTGATACATTATACATTTTTCGAGCGAGAGCTATACAGATGCATTTGTGTGAACCGTAAAGTCTGTAAGATTTGCTGTCTTATCCGAGTCTAATTGCAGTCATCTAGCAAGCTGATTCATACACGTAACAAATGAAATATCAGAGTTTATTTTTTACTTACTAAACAAGTGAAAGTAAGACTATGCGAAAATGCTATTTACGATATCCGGGAGAGCGAGAGAATGGAAACCATATATTTATATCATATCATCGCCTGAGGCTTATCGTCGGCACAAAATTATCTGCAGCATGTTTACCAATATAGTAAAATAACGCTAGCAGTTTTTTATACGGCAACGCAGACGTATTGATCTGAAGGGTCAGCGGACAATGACAGCAGGTGACGGTTTTCGGTGTCTACAAACGCCATTAGCCAGACATCGCGGCTGGAAGGCGTTGAAGGAAGCGCCATGTTCCAGACTTGAAAGCAGAAACACTGCTGCCGCCGCTTTACCGCCTTAACTTTAGAGTAGAATAGCCAGGAAGGCAGCGGTGCGTCAATGGCCTGCTTTTGGCTACAGAACGTCGTCCACCAGCTTGAGCTTACCATTGAGCTTACCATAGATGCCTCATCTGCTGTCGCCACCGCATGGACGTCTAAAACGAACACAAGACGTCTTTCCAGCGCTCATAAATAAAACAAAGTGCATGCATGTCTATACACCCGACGACTACCAGAGAAAGCAAACGAACAATCGCTTCCGTATTTTTATCTTCGGAACTGCTGCTATGCGCGATTCTCTCAATCCGTTGAACATACTTGCAATACTACGTGTTCATCCTGCATGGAAGTTCCTTGTAGTTTTATGGGCTTGATACGACGTTCTAAAAAGTGATCCCAAATGTATGCAGTAAAGTTTGGTGTCATGAATATATATATATATATATATATATATATATATATATATGTATATATATATATATATATATGTATATATATATATATATATGTATATATATATATATATATATATATATATTATATATATATATATATATATATATATATATATACATTATATATATATATATATATATATGTATATAGTCAAGTTATGCTTTTCACTGTTTACAGCCAAATGTTGAGAATAAGCTATCGGTTTTTCAAGGTTGTCATGTGTGCGCACATGTCGTCAAGGTTTTGACGGTGGCCGCAATTCTGTCCGGTACAACGGTGGCCGCAGCAGCAGAAGCAGCGGCAAATTCCGATCGATGCTTGCAGGTAGATAAACCAAATGTATATCGCTATTTAAGGCAACTGCTGACGCTAACCATATACAAGTACATATTTATGGATTTATTTCTTAATTTAATGTATGGTAGGGGCGATAATTACCGACCTTTTCTGGGATTTAGCATTATTAAGTAGTCACGGTTCGTTAGTCAGGGTGTCATTTACCGAGGTGAAGCAGGTGCCACTCAACCGCATACGGTACAAAAACTGTACTGCGTCGGGACATACTGCTAACTCTCTCCTTCGTTTTCCAGTAAATGGAATGCCTGGCAGTCGCACAAGAACCACGACCTAAGATCAGTAGATGCACTACCTATTATTCTGTTCAGCCCAACAGATTCGTCCCTATGCGCCAGCCGTAAACTACATCAGCCCATCAAGGACAATGACCTCGACAGGTCTGGCTCCGTGTTCTCGGCACTCTACAAAGTGCTTGCGGAGATTCAGCTCTTACTAATAGTACTATTGTACTAACACTTCTGCTAATCACCAGCATCTCAAGCGACTTGATTAACAGCTCAGTTGAAAGCCAACAGGTAGCCTTTAAAGTGTCCTTTACTCTGCCTAGATAATGGAGGCCATGTCTAAGATTAGAGTGCTTATACTACGATTACTGTTGCCTTGTGGTACTGTTGTAACCTATAACTCAAAGTAACACCACTTGACTATGGTTAATAAACAATAATCATAGTTTGACTTTAACACACAATAAAGTTGGTTTTGTGGTATCTATATACATTGCCGTAGGGCCGTGTAATAGTAGTAATACAGTAAAAGTGGGATATCACAAGCGACTGCCAAACGTGATATATTGCACACCTACTTTGTTTAGAGTTGGCGCAGCGCCGATTGAGCCCGTCACTCGAACGCATAGACGAGCGATTTGCAAGTACACAAGAAAAACACTTATTCTGAATATATACTTAGCAGTACCCAAATAGCCCTTTAAGCAGTGCATTTCTCTTGGTGATAGAGTCGCCGCTTATATGCGATAATAACCCAGTCCTCTAGAAAAAAGGAGTGATCAGAAACATATATAACAACAGGATTGTATAACAAATACATTTCGCGGGAGGTCGCACATTAAGCAGATACCCTAATACAACCCATTATGATTCGGCTACCTAGGCGAGGGCCAACAAACAATATTTTTGCACGACAACAACATGGCCAACGGCACGCAGGTAGTGTTAGCGATAGGTATATCGCATATACTGTGGCGTATATGTAATAAATATAAAGAATAGCTACTCGCAATGGCTCGAAAACATTTGGAGCAAGCACATCATGTTATATGTAGCTATTATGGCAGAGAGATTTTATTACGCGGGTTGCCATATGGATTGCGACCTCGACCGTCTTTGGACGCCCCGTTGCAGCGTACACGCGCTGCTGTGCACGCACGTTTCCCGTATTACAGGTCGATGTTTCTTTAAAGGAAAATCCTGTTTTACTTTGGCCTTCCTTAGTTTCAACAAATCGCTCAGGGAACTTCCGAAATTAAGGTGCATGCGGTTAGATCTTTATGCCGTTCTATGTTGCTGCGCTTAGTGGATTCGTGCATTATATTTTGGAAGGAGCTAAACCTGATTTCCATAGAGATATTGAAGCTGTAACTCCTTAATCTTCAAGGAGCCTTTGAACGCAGTTGCGAAAAAAATACTGATCAAGCTTATCCTCCTTAACGCCGAAGTGCATGTTGTCTATTTTGGTAAAAGTTTGCCTGACGATAAAAAACCGCGTATATGCTAAAAATATATAGCGTATGTGCCGCGTACGCGGCCCGTCCCGCCATGTATCCAGGCGCTGGTAATTTCCACGTCGCAACTTGCAGATCTTGCCAATATTCATCGCATAATATATATCAACGTTTATTGAAATTCACAGTTATATATGTATATTTATGTTTGTGTGAGTGCATGTACAGAGTTAACCAGGCTAGCCTGTCACAGTGGCCTAAATGAAGGAATGTTTTTGCTAAGCGCGCAAAACAAACCAACTGACTATTCTCTTCACGTTGTCTAATCGCATAGTGACAACGCTGGTTTTGTTGTGCTAAAGACCGTGGAAATGAAGTGGGACCATGGGACGAATGGTGTGGTAGCGCGTAGGAATGTCAAGAACATTGTTAAAAGATCTATTATGTGAGTCTCTGTCTGGCAGTCGAACTGTTTAGCTGTAACAGCTGTAATACTGATGTGGCTGGTCGGACATCACTTCAAACAAGATGCCATTGGGGGTAAACAAGTTGTCCGGTGGAGAAACCAAATAGCAGAACAACCCACGACATAATTGAATCCTATTTCTCAGAGAGGCATAAATATATATATATATATATATATATATATATATATATACTTAAATTGCTGTGATGTGAAAAGTCAGTTTGTTGATGATACATATATCCTGCTTGAGAGTAATACCAGAAATGAGCTAATATTAAAAGTAACAAGTGACATGGCTGGTTAATCTCTGATTTCGAATTAGCATTCTATTCCCCAATGTAAAAGCGACGAAAATTATCACCGTCATAAAAATACAGATGAGATACGCTGTTGAACCACCATTTAATTTTGCCTGGCACTCATATGCTTCGTTGGTCTATTAAACGGATACTAAGTTAAAAACCTACGATTGAACTAATGATTCCAGACTATGCTTCACCTGGTTTTAGCTTAAACGTAGGTCTTGAGGTCTTAGCTTAGATCTTTAGGAAAACTCCGCCGGTAGCTTTGCTCTTGAGTTAAACTGCAATTGACTCATAATTAGTGATGCACACAACTATAAATGCTTTGGTCTGATGTTCCAGAATAGCATTAAATGAGAAATTCATATTCCATATGATCAGAAACCCCAAGGCAAAAACCTTGCTTTTGCACAAGTTACAACACATTGTCTCCCTCGAAATGAAACAAAATGTGTATTATGCATTTATATGTTCACTTAAAATATGGTGTCTTGATGTATGGTGCCTCATTTAAGTTGATGTCGAACTAATAGTAATTCTTCAGAAAAGAAGCATACAAAATATATTTGGATTAGCCAATAGGGCAACCACTGAAAACATGTGGAATAATGAAAATATATTGCACTTCTATGCATTGCTTATATACATATATAGCGTTCTGATATATTATAGTGAAAGCCGGTCCGCATGTAGAGCTACTTCTAATAAAGATGATCCTACCAGAAGTGCTGTAAACAATGCTGCAACGCACCCATATACAAGGTTTGTGACCAATTATTTGATACTAAATGATCGCCTTAAATACACTTAAATAACACATTTGTTAAACTTGGCCGAATGCACTAACAACCTCCAGCCCCATTAGGAAACAAAACAAAAGTGAAATAAACACCGTTACATAATCTGTAGGATGTTGAAGCACTCACACGAGCGGACAGACAGGAATTTTACGCTGAGTGGTAAATCATTGAATTAAATAAATTGCCGCCCCGAGAAGACGGGGCTCTATTAAAAAATATTTATGCTGCTTACATATCATATTTAATGCATTTTCCTTTCCGGGCAACGACCTCAAGCAAAGCCAGTCGATATGTAGTGTCCGCTAGTATTAGGATAAGGAAGCACCATACGAGTATTGCGAAAACGGCAGCTAGCCCCTGCAGCACTTATCTGAGAGTAAATTTCGCGCATTTCTCTGCTAAGCAAGCTATATATATATATATATATATATATATATATATATATATATATACACATACATATATAGATACTTGACGGTACTCGGCAGTCGGCGGAGAGGAGGGTGAATTTACTCTTTCTTGACCAGAAACGCTGTTCGATCAAGTTGTCGTCGCTTAGCCCCGTCGTATTGTCGTAGTAGACGGGTCGGTATGTCTGCCGTCGATCTTCTCTGGCCGCTCGCGACGTGAGATCATTTCGCTCGTTTGCTTAGCGGCGAACCAACCAGCGATCCCAGCCAACATGACCGCTGAGTGAATGAATTGCGCAGCGCGCACAAAACGAAATACCATCACCAACTGGCCACAACAACTACAACCACAGCAACTATATGATCGACTTTGCAGCGCAAAAACGACTACGTTTGAGGCTTCGATGACGTTTCGACGCAGTCTTCACCCGACTGGCTTCATCTAGCCGCCACCGCCGCCGCCCCCAGCAACTAATACAACAGCGACCGAAGCGGCGGCAGCAGCACAGCCGATCTACACCTACCAACGACCATTCCCGTCTCTATAAGGCTGTGCGTATCTTAGCGTAGACGTATGCATGTGTATATATATATATATATATATATATATATATATATATATATATGTTTTTATTAGCGTTTGTGTACACCATTCATGTACATCTACAACCCGTTCAGATGCAACTGTATAAAAAATATTATCTATTTCATCTTCCAAAGTGTTTTGTTCCCTTCAAAATAGCTCCCGCCTGCTGCCTTCGTTTCTATTCTTCAAAACATTTTTTGAACGACTTTTTCGGAATCGAGTTGAATTGCTTCTACAAAATGTTCTATAATTCCTCTATAGTCTCAAAACGTGGTTCTTATACAATTTTTAACCGTGTAAGCAGGTAGATGTCGCACGCAGTCAATTACGCCGAAAAATAAAGTTGTAAAAAAAATGTAGAAGTCAAACGTTGTTTGCCCAGAGTTCTTACCTCTTGCGTTGAACTTCCCGCGCAATTCTCCTAAAACTTAGCAAGAAAAACAAGTGGAATTTATTCGATCGAATCTCTCTTTGGGGGCGCAATGGGAGGATTGGGCTTCGATCTCAATGTCGTAACTATATGCGCACGACTCGCCTCTTGTAATGACTCCCTGAGACAATTTAGGGCCTTCTGCTACCGCCTCAAAATTTAATTCGGACATTTTCCAATGAGCATTCATTTGATTTTGAGGAAGATTCTGTTAATAACATCGAAGGCATTTCCTTACGGGAGTCATCTTCGGTCATTTCGCGTCCGTCGTAATATTGACCACTTTTGCACAATGTTTCGGGACACTGCTTGATCACCACAAGTAGCTCACAAAATTCACCACTTTAGAACATATAATTTGGCGTTTTAACGGAGAAGTTGATGTGAATTATTTCTCCTCCATTTTCGACTCTTTAGAAATTGCCAAACCTTGTAGTGCGTGTTTGCGCATGACGGAGGGGAGAATCACGCAATCGTGAATGCCTTCCAATCGACGCGGCAGTGTGTGTGAGGACAGTTTAGTGTCCCTATTGCAATATTTTACGATTGAGGAGCAGCGAGGTGTTGTCCGATTTGAAGTCAAATTTGCCAGACTGACTGCGGAAGGTGTTAAACCGGCCATTCTCATTTCCCGACTGCGGACTGCGGAAGAGGCTGTGGTGTATCCGGCAAATCAATGCGAAAGTGTAGTGCCCGTTTTCGTGAAACAGTGGGATCGTTGTGCTCAGGCCTCAGGAGACGTCACTTATACTTACAGTGTCATTTCTTACCTTTTTATTTGAAGCGCCCTCGTATAATCTCAATGTCAATATGAATACAGAGTGTGATATAAGAATGTATAGCGAAAACTATCAAGAACAGAGAGAGAAAGACGTAGAAACCAGGTAGAAATGACTACAGAATGAAGCATCGAAACCCAGTATAGCAATAAGGGCTACTTAAAAAAATCGAAATCGCTAGATATAAGCCTGTCTTCTAGAAGGGAGAATGCACAGTTATTGGATTCAGTCATATATATATATATATATATATGAAGGTCTCGCTACATATCGGCGCGTTGATTGTCTGTTTGAAACTACTTTTTTTGGACAGCTCACACATATACAGGTAGTTCAATAAGTTCTTAGAATGAGCTTTTTAGAATTCGAATTTTGGCGCGCTTGCACCGCTATTAGGAACTGCAACTTTTCGACTGCCAGCAGTCAAAATATTATGGTGATTGGCCGTTGCGATTTCGTTTGATCGCTTTTCCCGTGCAACGTATCGGCGTGATTTTGAAAAATGGAGAAAAAAGAGTTTCGAGTGGTTATCAAGCATTTTATTTTAAAGGTTGGAATGCGACCCAAGTGAAAACTGAGTTAGACGAGGTGTACGGTGACTCTGCGCCATGTTTTGCCACTGTTTCCAACTGGATTAATGAGTTAAAAAGAGGTCGCAGGAGCACCGGGATGAACTACGTTCAAAACGCCCAAAAACGGCAACTGATTAGGAAAACGTAGAAAAGGTGCGGAAAATCGTTGCCGCAGATAAGCGAGTGAACATTAGGGAGATAGCGGAGGCCTTGGGGATCAGTTTGGGTAGTGTGCATTTCATCCTGCACGAAAACTTGAAGATGAAAGAGCTCAGAGAAAAATGGCTGCCGCATTTGCTCAACCAAGGCCAAAAAAACGCGCCTGTTTTCGCTTCACAGCGAAATTTGGCCAAGATGTCGAACAATCCGTCGGATTTTTGGCGCAGATTCATGACCGTCGATGAAAGCTGGGTCCATCACTACACTCCCGAGACCCAAGAAGCATCTTGCCAATGGTGTGCACCTGATGAAGGACCTCCGAAGAGGGTGCGGACAACGGCATTGACCGGAAAGGTGATGACTACAGTTTTTTAAGACCAACGTAGAATAATGCTGGTCGACTACCTTGAGAGCGGTAAAACGATCACAGGAGAATATTAGGCAAGACTGTTAGACTGCCTTTAGCAAGAACTCATCGTGAAACGGCCCGCTTTGCAGAAGAAGGTTGTCCTGTTTCACCAGGACAATGCTCCTGCACACAAGTCCCGGCAAGCATCGGCAAAACTGGCCCAACTGAGGTTCGAACTTATTGAACAACCTTCCTATTCTCCAGACCTGGTCCCCTCTGATTATTTCCTCTTCGGACATTTGAAGAATAGTCTCGGTGGAAAGCTTTTTCCAGCAATGAAGAGGTTAAGGCTGCTGTCAATGCCTATTTTCAGTCTAAAGACGCGGAATTCTACTTAAGAGGTATAAAAGCTCTGAAATCTTGGTGGGAAAAGTGTATTGAGCATCTCGGGGAGTATATCGAATAAGATAAATTTAAAAAAATGATTTGGAAAATTCTTGGTTTTCATTCTAAGAACTTATTGAACTACCTGTGTATATATATTTATTGGACCCTAGAACAGACTTATTTAGGCAAAATCCAAGAGAGTTTTCTTTATAGCTTTCTGAATTCCTTCGAAGCAGCCCCCCACCGCCTCCAGGCTGTATTGCATCTCTTCGAGAGTTTTGTTGTATAGATAAAGACGCTACACCTACCAATAGTATGTTTGCCTGCTAATTATTCTGAATTAAAGATTTCAGTAAAGTATCGGCTTTTCAATAAACAATTAGCGCGTGATTGGTTTTTGTACACACAATAGTAGAGCTGGTTTAATCGTCTCAGCAATATAAGCATAAGCATTTATTGAGAACATGAACATTTAGTAATAAATATCGAGTGTTGTGATAGGCCTACGTAAAACGCGCGATAAGGAATGAGCAAGAAACGGTATAAGGTTACAGCGCTGAGATTGCTGAAAAGGTATCCTTCTGTTACAAATCATACATATTAATACCCGTAAAGAGAATGCAGTGTCTTTTCATTTTTCAAGCTTACATTTTAAAAGCGGACATGATTTTTAACGGTGCATGCCGTTTGTTTGTAAAACGCGTCTAGATTTAGTTCATGATTGTGAAGCTTTCAATATGGGAGCATTAAATGTTTATTGGTCGTATTTCTCGTCTTCACATGTGCTCAACCTAATCCTACGTAGCACAGGAAAACTTACTTTGCAACTAGATCTCCTATCGAGTATTCTTTGACAACCCTGTGCCAAACTACGCATTTAAAGATTTCTGATAGGTTGTCTTAATCTTGTCAAGTATGCCTAAGAACTACTAACAAGTTAGGAATACAAAGGAAGATGTCCGGTGTCAATAAAAATACGTGTATTAACAGTAGTTTTTATTAACTATATAAGTCGCGATAATGGTTTGTGACAACGTGTTGTGAACTCGTTTCTTGCTACTATGGTACAGGTGGCGAGCCGTTTCAACTGGATTTCAGAATGACGCGTGTTGTTCTGTCGGTTGCGCTGTTCGTGGACGCGTTACTACTTTTCCTACTTGCACTTTCTACGGTGAAGTGTGCAACTCTCGAGATTAAAAGCAACGGATCGTGTCAAGAGGTATATTGAAGTATGCGTTTTTTCTGACCATAAAAACTTAACTACCTTTTGGCCTAACTTCAGCTAGGCGGCTTCAAGATAAACTGGCTTTTTCATTCGATGCTGCCATTGACCCATTGACGCTGTGACTATCGGCATGTTTCTTACAAATACTTGAAACTGTTTTAACTAACGAATTGCCAAGCGATGCAGGTGTGTGGAAATAGCAACGCTACATAGGCACAAACTCAAACAGAAATTACTCTCTTTCCAGCGTTGTGCCCGTGGCGCTCGAGTTACGCGTGCTGCGGGTACATCGCGCGCCATAGAAAGTTAGTCAGATCTGTAAACTCCCAATCGTAACATTCTCTTAAATCGTTTGGCCCCGGAAGACAAGGCATACGATAAATATTATGTGGCAGCGTAGTGTGTTGGAATTCATATTGTCATGTTGTCGTGGCCCATTCAAGGAGTGTTAAGGCTTACTACAGCTTAACGGATTAGGTTTTCTGCACACTGAGTTTGGACTGGCTGGTTACCGGCCCGGGCCTAGTCGATCATGGGGTATTGGTCGGAATGCCTGCTGCCTTGGCTTAATAGGCATAATGCCAAGAAATGCTTTACACGGAGCAGATTTCTCTGCGAGAGCATCGTCATTTTCTATTGCAGCTCTTCGTGGCGGTAAGAGCCCTTTGTCCTGGGGTGGGTCGAGCCACCCTTGTGGCGTCTATGCAGAATATGTCCGAACTTGCGGTTAACCTGATCATTGATATGGTCAGGTGCGATTCCTAGCGATTGTTCGGCCTTTTGATCCCGTTGTACAAAAGTCTGCTGCGGAAATTTAAGAAACGTTTTATTCTATTGCAGAAGGTTTAAAAAATTTGCTAAAATGCCTTTGTGCTGTTGCTGAGACGATTAAACCAGCTCTACTACTTGTGTGTATAAAAATCAATTACGCGCAAATTTTTTATTGAAAAGCCGATACCTTACTGAAGTCTTTAATTCAGCATAAACAGCAGGCAAATATACGATTGGTAGGTGCGGCGTCTTCATCTATATAACAAAACTTTCGAAGAGATGCAATACAGCCTGGAGGCGGTGGGGGGCTGCTAATTTTCAAATTATTTCCACGATTGGACTCTGTTTGGTGTGTGTCTGAACCCCGGGACCGCCTCTTAGGTAAGTTCGGAGGAATTCAGAAGGCTTTAAAGCAAACTCTCTTGGATTTTGCCTAAATAGGTCTGCTCCAGGATCCAATAAATCTATATATGAGTGAGCTTTTTTACGATAAATTCCTGTGGCGGCGTTAAATGGCCAAGCACAGAGCACCGGAGTTTCTTTAACAACCGACATTGATTGTACTATGTCTCATATATCTCAGGGCTAAGCACACAATTATATTTTATTACTGTTGTCCAAGTATGGCCAAAACATTCGATATTTATTTTTGCCACACCTTTTTATAGTTGGATTACTGGCCAGTAGGTTCATGAGATAGATACCATAAATAGTAGGCAGTTACTTCAGGCAGATGTTATGTATTATTATTTAGTCAAAAACATTTGCCATTATTAAGATTCATTAAATTTACGGTTACTGCTAAGCATCTTCTATAAGTATATTGTTTTTAGTGAGCTTCCAGTAGCAACCGTTATTTTTAAGGCTGCACTTACTGTGTGATCAGCTCTTCTTGAACACCCATCATGGAACTGTTAGCGAAGAACGATCCTAATGAACAAATGCATACAATGTAACACTGTCAAAATTGTGAATACCATACAATGCGTGTATCTAGAGCGGCCAAATTGCTGTGCTTCACAAGCTAATTTGCCAAAGAAACGGGCACCATTACGGCGCATGCTGTTAAAAGCACCCACCAGTGATTGCCCGAGACGTATTGGTTTGGCTTGCCTCTCTTAACCGGGGTCTTGTCTTCCACACGTCCAATGAGGACGTCCGGATTGCGAGCCAATCTTTTTTCGGCAAGTTCGTCCGTTGAGACCAACTCCGCCTAGCAGTGATGGACTCATCCTATTGCAAAAATAGGGGTGTGCGGTTGCACCAGTGAACAGCGCAGGCAGGCGGTTTGTTTTTCTACCACTGATCCGGCCGCCGACTGGTGGTAAAAACTGGCCAAAGCATGCAGCATTGCAGGCCAACGAAGGGAGGGTCTGTATGTATGGCTTACTCTCGCCTTGAATAGGACTGGCCATGTCGAGTTGGATAGCCGCCCGTCGTTGACATAGGTGGTGACTTACCGAAGAATAGTCGGTCGGATAGAGCAGTCTATGAGACTAGTCGTTCAAGACTTAGCGTCGATTTCGCACTAATGAGAAGCAGATTTGCCTCTCGTGTGTCTATTGCGTCCATTCGGACTTATATATATATCTCGGCCAGCGATAATCGATCGGTCTCAGCTCACTGCGAGACGTGGTCTCATGACAATGCGTCTAATTGTGCGTCCGTCTGTGGTCTTCTGCCAGGTGCTCCTCGACTGCTCCCAATCACTCTACTTGCTGGCGCACGATAGTGAGCGTCATCGCGCCGTCGTGCCGATCGACGAGGTTGAACTGCGGACCCATTGCGAGAGGCAGCAGAAATCCGAGGACTGTCTACGCAGGCGGTCGGAAACCTGTGACAATGGCCTCACCAGGGTTAGTCGTCCAGCTCTTATAATGATCATCAACATCACCCGATACTAATTCATGATAATCAATCATTGATGGAAAATAAAATTAAAAACACTTGTGATGAATGTCATTACAAATATAGCATACGTAGTGGTCAAATACGACTTCGAGGTGTTAATCTATCTGAGTTCGAAGATAAAATAAGATCCTGCATTTATAAAAAAATATTAATAAAACATGTATTTGTTCTTTTTAGGGAGTAAGTCGCGTGCTGCTCGACGATAACCATGACGAATTTGAACGGCGCTGCGATCCCGAATCAAAGGTATTTGCAAACCAGAATACACCAAATCAGCAGAGAACTTTTTGACCTCTATATATAGATATATACGCTATTTAAATATAGGAATATGTTGATGTCATGTAGGTTCTAGTATGATGTTTTTATTGTTGAAATACACTTGGATAAATGTGACAATGACCTGCAAACAAAACATAATATTTCAACGTATTTATTTTAGTGGGTGAATCAGCAAGGTCGTGCTGTCTCGCTTGTAAAACCACCTTACAGAATGAAGGATAACATTTGTAGCTGCTAAGATAGTTGTTGTACGTATCCGTTCTATTACTATTTTTATATTTAATCCGCCTTACCCATCCGGGTATCGCAGATTCACAGCTACCATTTAATCGTGTAAATTGTTCCAACGGCCTATACGATCGAATGCGATTAGACAATCAGCATGCTTTTTGTGCGTAGTGACTGTCTGATATTAAAGTCAGTTGTAATAGCAAAGATCATGCTTTGAATCTTTTACCAGTTTCTATAACCTGATTTACATACTACACGGTATGAATCATTTCTTGCTAAAGGTTTTTCAATCTTCAAAGTCGAAATTTTTGTTCATCGTTCCTAGCGCAAAATCTTGCAATTTTTAAGCAGGTTTTTTTTTGATATTGATATTCGACAGAAGCATCTATACTATTTATCTTCTATTTGGCATTCTTTGCTGAAACAAGCCATATATGTGCGGTTCGTAATCGTTGCATTCGTGTGGATGCAGGAGTATAAGGACTTCCTCTCTGTGGCTCCGTGCATTAGCCGTGTCGGTTCGGATTACTATCAATGCATGATGACCATGCTATCAACATACGCTTCTGTCAATCGGAACAAAAGCACTCGACAAAAGGTGAGCATACCGGCACTGCATTGAACATTGTGATATATAAGAGACCCAGATAGCCGATCGAAACCTTCATCTTAGTCTGTAAATAATAAAATAATATAAATAACAAATGGAAGGTGAAACCTGGATCCGCACAACCAATCTTACGAGGTCTGTGTTATTGGGGTATTATCCCTACCCCTTGCGTGTAATAAAAATACTTGAGTCGTGATAAAATTAAATTACATTGCAATGCTGTGAACACCAGAATAACAACTTTTTGCCTCTCTCTCTAATAGCACTACATACATGATCATGGAATGCTTGATTTTAAAAGGTGTTTCAGCAAGCGTCTCACCCTTTTCTATCCTGTGTGGGCGAATGCCGAGCTATTCGGCCATAGCCGAATAGTTCGAGTATTAGATAGTCAGTATACACATGAATGCTCTTGAACACATTTGTGGCCATGTTCAGTCTAGAATCAACGTCCAAAAGTAAAGAGTTTAATAAGCCGTTTCTGTTTGTGAATGCTGTTTGCATGTTGTGCAAAAAACGAAAGATTGAGCTGGGGTGCTGCATCTCTCGCGCGTTCGAACAGTGTGCTCTGAACGCGACAGAGCAGGTCTGCGGAAGCAAAGGCCGAACCTTCCTTGCTGGCTATCTTGATGCTACCGTCAGCCAATCGGCATCGCTAATCTGCTCCGAAGATTCATCAGTGTGCGCCGAGTCGCTGGCCAAGCTAACTCAAGACTCAAAGAAAGACGAAGAGTCTGTCTTAGAATTGGTGGCTGGGGCTAGCATCTTCTCGTTTATGCACAACACCCTCGTCGATTTGCAGAACGGGTAATTGCAGACCTTCGTAAATACGAAAATCAAATAAATCAAATACAGCGGTTCTCCCAGCCAAACATGCATCACTCAATTTGAGCACAGAACTCCACAACTAGAGTGGTAGATTGTTTGGACGACGGAATAAAGACAAATAGGCATTTCTTGAAAACAGTTTATCTGCTTTTATTTTGCAGGTGGTTTTGAAATGTACATATATATAATATATTTGTAGTGGCGGTGGCTTAGGCGGCTAACCCACCGTTCAAAACGGGCGTTGCCATGGCAACCACGGTTAGCAAAACATCGCTAGTTCGAGCCCTGGCCGTGCTGGTTGAATTTGTTAGACGTGATTGTCATTGCCTTGCTGCTACATACCTCTGCTGGAGAAAGCCTATATAATTCCAGTACGAGAATGCGATGACGATAGATGCATTTAGACGATATCGTGCCACAGGCAACTTAGCCCATTACGAGCGTCTAAAATGTGGTTGTCAGAGCGGAAAAAAAAACTATATATATATATATATATATATATATATATATATATATATATATATATATTTTTTTTTTTTTAAAGGACCATTTTAAAAAGTCAATTGAATTACCTAAGGCTGATAATCTGAAGCTACACAGAAAAAGTACACCTAACAAAAATAATTTCAAAATTGCGTTTTGAGGTACGTTATATTGCCGTTAAGCACCGACGACTACTTTAAAGCATTTCCTTTTTTTTAACATACGTTATGATAATGTGCACACTGTCAGGTCGCTTTTGTCGCAGCCAAAAGTAATGTTGCTTATTCTTTCTCACATAAAAATGTTCATATTTTTAGCTGCATAAAGTTCAGCGCCCAATTTACTTTGTTACTCAGCAGATAAATTCATTTAAGCCAATCCCTGTTTGACAAACTGGCTCATGATGAAAGCACAAGTGACACCAGGCGTCTCAAATGTACAAATTAGTTTCCCAACGTACTCGACATTCCAACTTGAAGCTATTAGAAGGTACAGTCTTTCCACTGTTTACAAGTGCTATTTGAAAGCCTAAGATATAATTAAGACATGGGTTTTATACGTAGGGCCCGTCCTTTATTGAAATGGTCTTTGTTATCTAGAACCAAACCTCAAACTATAAACATTTCGGTACAGCCAGATTGAACGATAGAAGACATATTCAATCTCTATCTCTCAATGATTGCGTTCCAACCAAAAAAGGCGTCAGTCTGATATGTAGTCATTTAAGGTGATTACAATCTCCTAGATAGTTTCTAGGTAAGCGACGCTTTTTTATTTAGCCGAACGACTTATAAACACATGCTTATTTCTTGTCTCCTAACTACACTGAATCGAATAAACCGGCCAGTCACGCGTTATTAAACTTAGTTCTTACAGATAAGAAATAACCTCTGATCAAACACTCTCCAATCACCTCACAGAAAATTTTCAAACATATAAAACATACCTCATTGCTGAATGTAGCAAGAGGCTGAATTCTCTTGAGGCAGACTAAAACATCGATTTTGCTCTCGCTTGTACAAACTGAAATCTGTTGCCTAGAACCGTCTTAAGATGTCGAGGAGCAATATCAGAACCATTAAGCCTTCAACATGCTTCAGCGCATCAACACTGCGCCACAACTGTAACCCATAAAGACATCTCGCCACTGTTTATGTGTATGAGAATGGCATGAATGTAAGTGTCTGGAAAGCACTCAAAAACACTATGAACGCAATATACAGTCGTTCTGACCAAAATCAAATACTGATGTCAAGCAAAATGTGAGACGTGCGACGACGGCAAATGCAATGGTGCGTAATCGAACTGTATTGTCTTCAGTCTGATCTCCCAAGAACAGTGATCAGCACATTCGTAAGGAACTCACTTGTGATTCTTTGCTCAGAAATTTGTTTAGCTTGCGGCCTTGACCAATGGCGAGGCGAACACATGCACACCAAGCACTAGGTAACTCTAGCATGCCTTTTTTGTATATGAATGAGAATATCTTAACTTAGGTGCGGTGTTGCTGTTCAGCATAGTTCTGCTTAGATTATCGACGAGTATGGTACGGCATATAGTAACTCAACGCTTTAGCAACTTAAGGGGGGAGGTGCGTTTAGTGGGTATGGATCTCAGCGGCGTAACATCCATCCGCTGGGGTCGAGTCCCACACAGCTCGAGATGGAAACCAAATTTTCCTACTCGTAGCAGTAGTGCGTTACTGCATTTAACACTCCTCCACAAAAAAAAAGAAAACTTGCTTTTTACGTTTCTCAGCATGCATATATATATATATATATATATATATATATATATATATGCAGGATATTTGACGAATAGTGTAAGATCCTTAAATTAAGAGAAAAAGAGTGTTTAAGTTTTTTCTTTTGAATTTCAATACGAATATAATGCCATTATATTGAAGTAAAATATCGGTAAGTGTGTGACTCTTTTAGTTTTTACACGCTATATACGAGATATCCAATTCCTTGGCACCTCTTGTATGAACCAGGCTTAATTACATTATGCACGCTTTATTGTGGGTTTTTATATCGCTGATGGTCATGAGATTGTTAGCGTACACTTTACTTTTTAGAAACTTGGAATTCTCCAGAGAGCCAAAGTGATACAGAATGATGCACTTAGAGCCATTTTTTCTATGAGGCGAAAATATTTGATCAGTCGTTTTAACCTACTCATGGTGGAAACCATTTACATTCATGTTTCAACGTTAGCATACAATATTTCGCGAGATATCGTACCTACGGAAGTGGCATTTCCACTAGTCCCTACCCTCAGCCGAACATCAACTAGGCGTGCAACAACTTTTCTATATTCGGCCACAGACAACACAATATAATGCTGCGATAATCCTCGCTACTTACCGTTAAGTCATAATCTTTTTAGACTAGAGGCTGAACTAGACTCTCACATATGGCACATGTAACGGCTTTTTGCGAAGCATGTGAGGGTTCTCAGTCGCTCGGATACGACAAATGTGTGTACTTCATTTATTATTTAATGTTATGGTTACAGGGAAATGTGAATAACTAACTTCATTTGGGCTTGTGAGGAGTTCTACCAGTCGAGCTTTTCCTCGAGGCAGCCCCTCATTGTGCCCATAATTGTTGCCACATTGCCGCGCTGAACCGCTGAAGTAGAAAGTCAAAAGCTCTTTTGTCCCCTCTCGCCTGTTCGATTCCTTTGCCAATCTTCTGTAAGAGCGACCATGCCTCAGGACCAGGCTCCCCGAGTGTCTCAAACACCAGCGGCACGAAAATAAACTCGTTGGCGAGCTGGACATATTTGTTGCTCTTTAGGCGTTCAGCTTTGCGTGCCGCGGAGCCAGCGGCAGATGCGCTGACCTCCAGGTTCGAGGGGACAAGCGTGTCGGTGATCGTCGCATACCAAATAAGCGCCTTTCCCCTTTCAAAGGGGATAAGGGTGACCCCGTCTGGTCTCTTTCCGTCGCTTCTCAGAAGGCCGGTCGGCTCTTGAATGCGCGGCAATAAAGCTGACCTCAACGCCCGAGCCGTAATCTCGTTAACCTCGCTGTGACGGCTTTGGCGTCCTTTGCTTATGCTGCAGGAAAGCCCGTAGGTCCCCCAGATGTCCACCTGTGCTCCGCACGGACACCGGTGCTCCTCAGTTAGCCTTGTTCCCAACTTCAAACCATTGCACAGAGAAAAGCTTTCGTGACCAAGTAAAGTTGAGCCCAATTGTTGTCGGCCAGGTTTAGATTAAGGAGGTCGCTAAGGCTGGTCCTTAGGCTTTTGTCCAACTTCCACAGCAGATCCTGGTGTGCTCCGACGTCCGTGCTGCTGAGGATATGGACGATTCTTGCTGAACCCTGATTCTGCTTAATAGGTGATACGCAGTGTGGGGATCGAGCAGGTTTGGCCAAGTTAGACGAGAGCGCAGTCTCTCACCTGCGAGTTCCGGGTGAATGGCGGCAGGCCCCACAGGGGACCCAAAGAGCGTCATGTCTGCTGCCTCGACGTGTTTGCACCCGGGAAGGAGTGCCTCGAAAACGGATAGGTTAGGCTGACCCTTGTAAATAAGTTCGCACTTCTGGGGGTTGAGTTCAAGCCCACTCTTCAGACCGAATTCAACAACCCTTTTGATGTCTGCCTGTACCACCGATGCTTCTTCTCCGATGGTGCCATCGTCTAGGTACCAGAGATTCAAGGGAGACTAGATAGAATTGACCAGCTCCCTGATGGCTAAGCAGAACAGCCGATTTGTGTACTTATACTTTCATTGAGACAAAAATAGGCTTTGCTGAGAAAGAAAACTTTCTGCACAGGATCGGTATCACGCTGCATTATTTTGGAAGCTTCTCACAAAGCTGATAATGTTGACAGTCGATTGCACGAAGAGCTCACCAGAATTCCCCTAGAGAATTTCCCTTTTCATGAGAAAATTTCACAATCTCTACGCGTTCTTTTGTTGAGCACCGCCATCACTCTTGTAATGGTGGCGTTCAACGTATGCCACCTTGAATTTGGCACCTTTGTTTAAATATTTTATCTTGTTTATAAGGAGAGCAGATCGCGTAAATTTTTTGAAGATGCCACCTGATTATTCTGACACCTCATATATATTTTTCATATAACTTTTACCCAGCCTCTACAAACACAACCATCGACCTAAAAACACTGTCCGCTCAAACACATGTGGTGATAATATCCGTGCCATGTCACTCGACAAACTAGTGCTCGGTTCTTCTGGGCTTCTCTTTTCCATTTGTCCGAGTAAAACGCTGGTCCGTCCGTATAATTATTGGACGCACTCACGTTGCGTATCTCCCAAAACTCTCTATATACTGCGAGTACGGCTCCAGTAAGTGGTAATCCGTCTAGGACAAAATCCTCTGTAAGGGTTCGTTCGCGACATAGTTCAAGAGCGAAGGTAGATGCGTTTTTGGGTAGCACGCGCTTAATATAAAATGTGTTTAAACGGTCTAGCCTTTTCAGATCGCTAATAGTTAGAAAATGTGATATTGCAGGCAGACCGTATCGTAGAATAGGGACAATTTTAACCTAAATATGTTTAGCAACCTTTTTTAGTCTGAATATGTTTAACAAAAAATATAACTTTTACAAAATAAGCGTGACATGATAATCGAACGTCGTTGTAATGTTCCTCGTTTTAGTGCTTCCGTGACACGTTATTGCTTCCGGATAGATATAACAAAAACGCCAATTTGTCTAAAATAGATTGATTGGTATCAGTTTGTTTTTCATCAGCGCTGTGCACACTTATCTAGGCGGCAGACTGTCGCAAAGACACCCTTGCAATGCGCAGTGTTAATTAATTGTGCCTGGTGTTATTCTGACGTGTCGGCTCTGGCCCTGCTCGTCTAGCAATCGGTCGATGCCGTCCCAGCCACTGCGTCGGCATAATCAGAACGAAGCCTTTGACAGTTCAACACGTCACACACAGGTGGGACCTGTCTCCTCAGTGCTACCTGACTCAAGTAGAATGGTAGAGGCTTGTCAGTTCATCTTCCGTGCGACACTGAGCGCCGTGTTGACGTGTACAGACAGACGTATCTGTGTGTGTCTATGCTTAGAGCAGGTAATAGAAAGCTAGCGAGGGAGAACATGCTCGGCTTTCTGCGCCGGGAGCAGGAGGCTGTACGTGACAGGACGCCCCTACAACAAGATCCAGGGCGGCTCGGCTTGGCTAAATTAGGGACGAGCGTAGCCCTTTGGGAATTGTCTATCACGTAGACTTGCCACATGCGTTGGCCACGGCACCGTCTTCGACGTATGTGAAATGTATGGCGGCTAACCAATCGCAGCGAGCGTTACCAACCGCTCGTGTATTTGTTTACGCTGGAACAATGTTCTACTACTCTCGTGACTATGAACCTCGATTTAGTTCAACGTAACTGTTTCTCAAAGATCCTGACCTACAATTAACAAGCATAACATGCCATTGTGCTGCCTCACAATTGAAACGCCAGGCTTAAACATATCAATATTACCAAATAACTTTGTTCTTCATTCAACATCAAGTGCCTGGTAACGAAATCAACGAGGCTCGTATACACTGCAGTGATGCGCAGAACTAACCTGGAGCTTGGAGCAAAATCACGCCCTTTGGCAACCTGGCTCGATTTAGCAGAGAGGGAGCATATTAACATATTACTATTTGGGTAGTAAATAACAACTATATATATATATATATATATATATATATATTGACGCGTATATGTATGCATACCGCTAACCATGTTCATTATTGTACAGCGAATATACGAACCGATGCTGCTATAAGTCCTAATGATACTCGCGTTTAACAGAGGCAATAACGCAGTTAGACGAACGTCTTTATTTAGTTTGTGTCTTTAAAAATACAATTATCTTGTATGAACGTTTCAAATGATTAAAAGTGGTGAAAGCTAACCTCCTGTGCGTCCGCACCTTGCCTGCGCCTATTTGCATCTGATAGGCTATTCAACGACGGTTTCAGATCATCTATGAGCAACGGCGTGTTCCATAGCACATAGACGTATCAACGAAAGTATTTAGTTCAAACGAAAGTTCGGCTTGACCTGTGGATAATTTCACGGTAGTAAGAGCCGTGGGAGTTCACATGGAAAAGGGTTTCTCGCAGTAACCGCCATGTAGTGGCCCAATTTGCAGTCTAGTGGATTCATCATGTTCTTTGTACATCCAAGGGCTACAACGATCCAAAACCGTCATGTAGATGTGTTTGATGTAGAGCATTCTGCATTCTGTCCCAAGTATGAGAGGCGGTCTGCATAGATGTCGCTTTGATCAGTAGAACGCAGTTGAACTCCCGCAATTAAACTAAATTATCTTCGTTAAAAATATTAGGATCAGAATGCAACTAGTACAGGTGAAAATAATATAGAGTTATTCCGGACCGTAATAAAAATGTCACGATTTTTTTCTGTATCTCTCTTATATGTTAGAAAGCCAGATGTCATTACGTGAGACTCTACACTTATATTCAGCACTACGTTGGTGGTTACTACCTTTCTTCAAATTATTGTCTAGAAACCACTGATCCTTTCTGAAACCCTTGTTTTAAACTGCGCATGGAATAAATTCAGGTATAAATGCGTGTCGCTTTGAAATTAATGGACTTTTCGAAGCAATGCCAAAACAACACTGAGCATGGAGGGGGGAATCTACCCACGGCTGCAAATTAAGACAAGCAGACTATAAATACACATTAGCTTTTGCAGTCTTCAGATGAGTCCGCATTTCCAACTATATAAACACCGTTTTCATAAATATTCTTCTTATATTTAATCGTTTCAGCTAAAACGCTTGAACAGTTTTCTGAAGAGGGTAAACGAAAGATTCCTATATATATATATATATATATATATATATATATATATATATTTGTCTAAATGACACTTGTGACAGCGTCACGAATGAAGCAAAAACAGCGACATCGTTGTATGTAGGTGCAACAGAACGTTCAAGGTGTGTATCGCCGATTCACCTGTTCGCGAGAGAGAATTTTAAGTTAGCTTAACGCATTGTAAAGATGGATGCGTTCTGAGCGGAACAGGGCGCAGTGGTACGATTTCTGTTGTCAGAAGATGATCGTACTGCCGAAATGTATTATCAAAGAGTGCCTATTTATGATCAGTACTGTTTAGGACGAACAACTGTAAATTAGTTGGGTAAGAATTCTCGTGAAAAGCGGAAAACAATTGATTAAGAACGAGGACCTGTTCGACGTAATGTTTGAGGTACAAGCTACGTCGAGTCGGGCTGGGTTTGTCATTAGGCCTCCAACCGAGACTACAAATGCTAAGGGATTGCACCTGTACCCATGGAGACTTGTGAAGCAATTGAACGAATAAGAACTAAAATTATTGTAAAACAAATTTGTGCAATCGAAAAAAAAATGTGTACATGGTGCGAATCAAATGTGTATAAGTGAAATAATTTGTGTACATATTGTGAATGGTATTATATCCCCTTTTATGATAAATAAAAGAGCGTTTCAATCAACATCTGCTCAGATCACGCGAACACCGTGATTAGCGGCAGTATTAACGGAGCCACTGCTGCTATTGAGGAAATTACTAATTAAATAATATAAAATTTTAAGGCGACAAAAAGTACACATATCACGGAAGATTAGCTAAGCCGAATTGCCTAGCGGGCGTGTATTGTGACTATCATGTGACCGTTTCGTTTAGGCTAGGACGAGGCCACCTCAGAAGTGTGTCCCGAAGGGAGGCCGCGTTTCCATCGGGTTTCCGTGGGGATACCCGATTCATGAGTATTTTCTTAGCTTACTGGTCTCCGCTAGGTGGGCTGCATAACCAGCTTCGGATGCGCGGCCACCGACCATAGCCCCGTAAATATAACGGGCTTGGCTGAAACGTTCTGCCCGATTCTTAAGACAATTTTAGGCATTTGAGATAAGGTGTCACTTCAGTCAATGGTATAAAAACCACATCTTTTTATAACCTTTGTCTAATGCTTTTTTGTAAAGGTTTTAAGAATGCACAACGCACATGCGTTACTAGCAGCCTGCGTGACTAGTGTGGGGCTCAAACCCATTACACCCGGAAACACAGCGAAGAGTGGCGTCACATAAACAAACAACTATTGGATGCCAAACAAACCTTGCCAAAATGCTTAATGTGATGATGAACCATTACATTGGGTTCTAGTGAATGTAACCCCCTCTCATACATATCCCATAAAGTAAAATTTGCAATTTACTCGCTTCTGATACTAATTAGAGTAAGGACATTTGGTTATTCAAAAAATGCTAAATTTTATTTTAGGTTCTTCAGTCTTGACTAAGCGCTACGCCTATGAGAAACGTTTTCGTTGTTCGTCCGGTCGCTTAACACACCATGCCGGAATGTGCAGTCCAGTTATGCGCGTCGTAAGTTTAAATTAATAATATAATATAATAATAAGTCTGAATAAAATAAGGTCATATATATTATCTCTTTCATGCCCGGTGAATACCGATCCAGTCGAAGGGACTGTGCATAAACAGGAAAAGTATTTATTAAGAATTTTACACAAAGACTGGAAGCAGGCACATTTCTCGCTTCGATGATCGAACCTAATCTACATGATATTTCAGCTAGCAAATAAAATTGTAACTTTAAACAAAATCAGCTGGCTTATGCAATTTGCGCTTGACCGTGTCGACACGCATTCCAACGTAAGACCATCTGTGGATTTAACAACTCTCGCTGATCGTATGCCGCGCATCTAACAATTCACGGGTGACCAGTTGCAGACGCTGCGTCCACCGACGAGTGTGTCGCTCGACGATAACACTACTATGCCTCATGAAGCTCAAAGGACGCATCAAACGAGCTTCAGTGCTTCTCCCAAAATGAGATTTGAAAAATTCGGATTTTATGGCGTGTCCAGAGATTTAAGTAGAAAAGCATTTCGCGACAAGACCGGAGCACGGCTACGTGCTGCAAAGAGTGCCGAGCTTCACGTACAATAAGCTCCGATACATGGCTAGAATGTATTACTCGAACTATAAAACATTCGACCAACAGGTTGTGGGTCCTTGGAAAGCGTTTATAAAGTATGCGTTATAAAAGTTTATTCTTATTTGGTGATATTCATGATTGGCATTTGTTTAAATAATGATTGTTGCTCACCCGTACAACCTTTTTTATTTGACTCTTAAGTAATATTAAGTAGTTATATCACCAACACCTTTCACGAGGAGTATGAGTTGTGCACCTGCCGGTTCTGCGTGCAGAGGTGTGCCAGGCACCATGCAGTGGATCAAAAATCGTTGCACTACTTCTCTCAGCGGAAGCGTGAAGATAAAGCATTATGAAAACATATTTTTTAAGTTTATTATACTTAATTTGAGTGAAATAAACATAAGTCAATTAATAAGTAATTGTATGTACCTGTAATAAAACATGCTGGCTCCTTAAGGCAATCGCGTTTTATACCCTGCATAACATTTTATGAGGCCGCAGCGTTAATATCACCATGCAAACTAAAACATGGCTAACCGAAACAAGAATAGGTTTGACCGAAGTATGGGACGCTGTGCATGCCAGGTCGTCTGGTCATCTAGCACGTGGTATTACCCTCAGGAACTAGGCGGTGAGATTTTATTTTTAATGCATATAATTAGGTCGATGATTTTAATTAATAACTTTGCTTAATATATGTGTTCTTCTGTTTTGATCACAAGATATTTTGAATTATCTAATACGAACACAGGCCGATAAGCTCTTTAAACGAGCTCTGGGGTATGTTGTTGCAGAATATATGTTCGCCTTAGCAGAATGCATTTGGCTCGACTGTGACAGGGAATTACTCATCAAGCCTGGATTTTTTATTACGCAACCAAGAACTCTATAATTTTCAATGTTTGTGCTTAGAGCGGTATCTCGCAAGTCGTGAAAGAATGCCACAAATTAATAGGCAACGCTGCTTGGTGTTTAGTATCGTTCGCTGCAATTACGAATCCGTAGACAATGTTAATGCAATTACGGATCCCTGGATACTGCAAGTGTAATTACGAATGCGTAGACAAGTACTTCCTAGCCCTCAAGCATCGGGCCTAGGCATTGTTACCTTTCGCGTACTCAGCCACGTACATTGCAACCACCCTAACCACATAAAAATGGTTTACAAAAAAAGCTATACTGCAAAGACAGATAAACATGGGCATCACAAAAAGGACTAACTTTCTCTTAAAATTGCAGGACTATTACCAGCAGCATGTACTTCAAACGAATTGGGTATATGCCGGTATCAATAGACCTACCTGTACGCATACCAGTCTCAGATTAGTATGTGCTTGCTGTCAATCTGCGTTTTGTAGTTCTACAGGATACCTTAGATAAGCGGCAAATTATCGGCATCCTCAGTTAAGTCCGTAGTTTTCTAGTACAAGGCCCACGCGGATGTATCACATAAGCAGATATTCTCTTGTGCTGAATAATAGGAAAACGACAAGAATGATACATGAAAGATGCGGCATTTAAAGAGTTTAAAGCTAATCCAGGTGATGCTTTGAATTGAGGTGTAATTAGGAAATTAAGGAACAAGGTAACCGCTGTTTCTAGACAGTATAGGCTTGATTTTAATGGGAAACTGGTACAGGAGAACATCCAGGATAGAATAAGTAAGTAAGTTTAGTTTTATTAACCAAGGACTGGTTTACACATATACATCATAGGCATCACATTTCCAGAGTTGAGGCAACGGAATTGCTCTTTTGCAACGCTGAAGGTGATATAGCTCACACAGGCGGCCACAAAGTTTGCATATGCACTCCGGTGAAATCTCATGAAACTTCTCGCGCACACAGATGTTCAGGTGGAAGCCGTGGACAAGAATAGAATCCCTGGAATGCTATTATATCTGTTCTTAGTGGCATACCGGAGGAAAAGTGTGTGAAATTTTAAGTAGAATTTACTATGGTGTACGATGAGACTACAGTGGCAAACGTGTTTAATTTGTCTGCAGTTCTGGAAAACCTAGCCTTCAGCAGACGCGCTTTTAAGACGTCAACTAAGCGGCAAAGGGCAGGTAAAAGTAAACTAAGTGATTCTCCGAATAGAGTACCCTTATTTGTCTTTAAGAGACGCAGCAAATCTATTTTTCATTATCTGTGCTTTATACATAGTCGATTCCTTGAATTTTGAAACTAGTGTTCTCCCTTTTCTCTTTTAAAGCCTCCATAGTACATACTGTGCACAAAAGTGATTCCTATTTTGGACTGGGCCCGTTGGGTTGACAACACTGAGGATCTTCCACGCTAGTGAAGCGCCCAACTTATTCACCCGAATTGGCACCGTACGATTTTCCCTCTTTTCAACTGTTTTTGAAAATGAGAAGAAGACGTTCAGATTCACGAGAGTCGGTGCTTAAAGCCACTGAGCTGGAGAAGTATAAAAAATCGGTTGAAATTACACCGAAACCAATATAAATATTCGATCTGTTAAGTAACAAAAAGCTACAGGCACACTTTACCTCTGTCGCCTAATTCAGATATTTAACGACGGCATCTAAAATGGTTAGTTTTGCTCTTGCCAGTGATTACAGCCATGGCCGTCGCGTGACACTTCATACCGAACACGTATAATATCGATTTTACAGCGGGCATACGGCAATCGACGGTTATGAGGGCCACTACCATAAATCTCATCTGGCCCTTCTAATCATGGTGGTGGTGGTGGTGGCGGCGGTCTTTGTCTTATGTGGCTAATGCGACCTGCTGTACGGTTCGTATCGCATCGCGAACAACTCCAATTCTAAATACCAGCGAACTCAGTCTGCTGCTCGCACCAATTGATCTAAGCGCTTTGTTGAGACACATGCGAAAGCTGTGTTTGTACCGATTGTCGAAGCGAACAAAACGGCTACGACCGGCTACATATCGAAGCACGATCATCAATCGAGATCATCCCATTTTTTGAGATAGTCATGGCGTCCAAAAACTTTGCGTATTCACCATTATCGTTTGTTCCTCACTGATTACAAGCAGTCGTCGCTAGGTCTACGCTGTTTAACCGTTTGCGTGCTGACAGCACCATACGCGGAACTCTTCCTACGAGCGCTGTACCAGCAGTCTATGCATTTAACCCGCGTATAACTGCGTCCAACGGATGTGGCGCCCATAATCCCCGATTTCAAAGAACGAGTCCTCCGTCATAGAGGCTCAAGTGGCAGCCAGTTTGTGATCGTAGCAATACATTACCTGTACATGCAAATTCGTGAGTATGTTGTGGTGGTATTTTGCTGTGTAATGTACATTCGAATCTGGAAACGCAAGCTCTTCTGACGCATTCAATAGTGGACGAAACTCCTCCACATCGCTCGTTCGCATTATTACAACGATTACAATTATTATAATGAATGCTGCTAATCGACGATAGATAATAGCGTGGTCTTGGCAATCCGAGGCGTGTTTGGAAACCTGCACAAAAGGTCAGTCAAATAAACTGACGTTTTGTACAGTCTTTTCAATCGAAATTTGAATACAAGTTCATGAAAGCTCTCATCCGAATTGGGTTATATTCCTTAAGCAGCGAATGCCCGGCATAATTGTTAAGATGCTGGTTGAAAATATTGGTGCGACAGTAATGACAGTAGCCTACGAAAACGCTTATGTATCTCCATATATAGACTGTAGGATAGCAGTGTCCGTTAAGCAGCGCGGGCATGGACAGCGTCGGTTAGCGGCAATGCCGAAGCAAGCTAAATACATGGCGCCAATTAGAAGATGCCGCCACCCTACTAGCGAAGACGCGGAAAGTCACTAAATGCGCGGGCAATCTGTGAGTATATAAGGAGGCATGAGAATAAATGAGTTAGTAGTCGTTGGTGCGAGCCAGGCAAAGAACGTGTCTTGTTTGAGCGAAAGACTAGCGAACTCGTAACGGTCCCGTCCGGTCGTTAGGGTGGTGGATACTACATAGACCTTCTGTGGGCTAGTAACACAGCAATCAGTAGAGTGCTTTTTTCTTCACTACCTTTATTTTTCATATATTGCTGCAACTTTGTCCTATACAGTACTGCTTATTTCCATTGTCGTAGCTACTCAGCCGCTGCTTAGCAGTGAGCTATTAGACGACGTGTTTAGCGAGTAACACGATCGATAATCGCCTCGATGGGCGGTTTATGCTACACAGTTATGTCGAATAAGGCCAGATGGTAGAAACTTCCTGAAATAACGTTTGCGGTAACATCTGAGAAAATTCTCAATTCAACAGCAGGGTATGTACTAGCATATGTATGCGAGACTGGGCTAATCTAAAGTCTGCAATACGGTAGGCACTGCTGAGCTCTGTACACTGTGCAACAGTGTACAGCGCTCTCATTGTTTTGTAATTGGTACCTCCGATTAAAGTGTACAAGCATAAACTGCTACGCAAAACCTGACAGATGAAACGGCGAGTTAAGCAATAATCTGTACAAAATCTGAAATGATCAGGCACTTACTAAAGCTGTTGTTTAAGTAAAGATGAAACAAAAATAACAACAACAAACTAAGATCAAAAGGTACAATAATAAGCAGCATGATTCAACTTTCCAGTAGGCTAGAAGATACTACACAGATCAGGGCCTATAAAATAGGCAACGTTAGCACGGTGGTGTTTGTTTTCACGCAAAAAATGCGCACAACCAAACTTAATTTCAATCACCGCTCAATCGACTAAAATATAACATTCATTCCAATTACGGAAATGTTATATGCTATTCATGTATGCTCGCGATTGGTAATATCATAGACAATAACTGCATTGTCAAGTCAAATTTGATATGGAACACGAAAGCTTTAGGTCTCTCCAACCATATTGGAGATTAATAGAACGTATATAAACTAATGCCATAGATTGTGGAAGTGTATTTGCTCCAAACGGTGGGAAAGATACCGACCAAATAATAACATTATTCCTAATTACTAAAATTTGATATGCTATTCATGTATGCTCCCTTCTTGTAATATCAGACAAACGCTGCAGTGAAATGATATTACAACTTGAATACATTTTTGCAGGGACCCAAATGTGATTTAAATAAATGATGATGATAAGTACATACAATTGCTAGGGGTGTACAGAAAGTAGCCTTTCGCCCGTTAAAAAAATGTTTGCCGTTAAAAAATTGTTCTATTCTACGAATACACCTATAAATTACCGAGCAAGATGGCTTAGTGGCAAAGCCTTTGCCTTGCATTCGGGAGGACTGGCTTCGAGACCCAGACCGGCCACTCTTAAATTGGTTTGCATGGTTTCCAATTAAGACAAGGTAAATGCCGGAGTGGATTAAAATTAGCCATGACATGAAAAAACCATACACAGGCAATAGCCTTGCGGAAAATCTAAAAAAAAAAATATATATATATACATACATATAAATATATATATATATATATATATATATATATATATATAACCGCTGCAGTGAAATTTTATTACAATTTAAATAAAGTGATCTATTCTACGAAGATGCCAAAGATACAAGGTCAGTTTTTAAGTGAATATACACAGGTACCTTCATACCGTTATGTACATATTTTGAGGTTTGGTAGAACTTAGCAAGAGAATATTTTTTTATGTAAGTATGCGTGCTTCGCTTTCAATATGGCTATCGAAAAGGCTTAGTTACTTGAGAACTACGTAACGCAGCACCATCACTTTGGTACAAAAATGGTGGGCATTAAAGTTGCTATTGTGTGAGACTAGTCTTTTGAACAAACATTTTGGGTCGTAATGGAAAACATTTACGATTTTTCACGAAAAAGCGTTAACGTAAGACATAACAACACATCGACTTTTTATGACTTTCCTCAATCTGGCTATTCGCTTTCCTGAATTTTCCGCCGAACACGCTGGTATGCTCGGTTTCTTCATGCGTTAACTGGTTCTCCCGCAAACGTAGCTTTCGCACAACTAAATAGGAAAAAAAAAGGCAGAATAACTACTTTTATAAACTTCACTCTCACTCTAAACAAGACGTTTCCGCCTCTTCCTTCCATTGGGAAATGTTATTTTCTTGCCGAGTTCTACCAAACCTCGGTAAAAAAAAAATATATATATATGTATACAGGGTGTGACTGAAAGAATTTTATAGCGATACATAAAATTGTAGAGCTCGTTAAAATGAATATTTTTTCCAATGGTACATGTGCTCTGAGAAGTCTTGTTTCGGAGTTACAGTGAAATTACTACAATTTGTGACACTGGTGTTTTTGCCCGACATAGGAGCACAAAATGTGCTGTTGTGAGACAACCAGTCTTCCTAGACAGAAACTAAGCACACCGTCGTGTTTGTGATAAAATTCTGCTCAATCTGAAGAATATGCATGGCCGGTCAGAAGATGCGACATAGTCGCTTAGAAGAGAATTCGCCAAAAATAAAGTTATTTATTAGCGTTCACGCCAAATACTTTAGAATCATAACCCTACGACCACCCACGTGTTCAAAGCTAACATATACAGCAAATGCGCATTTCATGACGATCATTTTGGTACCAAACGTATGGCAATGCGAGCTGTGGTTGCGGAGTAATTACGATTTTTCGGCGGGATGTCCAGATTAAGTGCATGTAAAATGACTGTGTGGCGACGTTCACTACCGCCGACGTGTCGCGCGACAGCCGCAGCGCGTCATTTTTCATGCACTTAATCTGGACATCCCGCCGAAAAATCGTAATTACTCCGCAACCACAGCTCGCATTGCCATACGTTTGGTACCAAAATGATCGTCATGAAATGCGCATTTGCTGTATATGTTAGCTTTGAACACGTGGGTGGTCGTAGGGTTATGATTCTAAAGTATTTGGCGTGAACGCTAATAAAGAACTTTATTTTTGGCGAATTCTCTTCTAAGCGACCATGTCGCATCTTCTGACCGGCCATGCATATTCTTCAGATTGAGCAGAATTTTATCACGAACACGACGGTGTGCTTAGTTTCTGTCTAGGAAGACTGGTTGTCTCGCAACAGCACATTTTGTGCTCCTATGTCGGGCAAAAACACCAGTGTCACAAATTGTAGTAATTTCACTGTAACTCCGAAACAAGACTTCTCAGAGCACATGTACCATTGGAAAAAATATTCGTTTTAACGAGCTCTACAATTTTATGTATCGCTATAAAATTCTTTCAGTCACACCCTGTATATACAGGGTCATTCATATCGTTATGTACTTATTTCGAGGTTCGGTAGAACTCGGCAAGAAAATAACATTTCCCAATGGAAGGAAAAGGCGGAAACGTCTTGTTTAGAGTGAAGTTTATATATATATATATATATATATATATATATATATATATATATATATATAATATATATATATATTAGATATATATATATATATATATATATATATATATATATATATATATATATATATATATATATATATATATTAGATATATATATATATATAAAGTGTACGCTACCTTTGTCGCGATACCATTGGTAAACCCTGCATTGAACGTATCGCAAGCCTTTTGTTTCACGTCAAGTTTGATCGAGAACACAAGAGGCATAGGTCTCTCCAACAATGTTGGTGATTAATGACACGTATCTAAACTAACGCCACGGACTGTGGAAGTGTATTCACTCAATGAGAGCGCACTCTGTGAGAGATCCGTGTCGCCGATACCCCGCGAGAGTTACCTGACGGTGGCGCAGCATCAGTTATGACCAGTTAGGGGTGACGTCTGGCTCTGACTCTCTCCATCACTGTCTAGGCGTATTAAAGAAGTGTTTATAAGCATGAAATCCCAACCGCATGCGGTACGACGACGGATGGCCATACGTTGGCCATTATCTCCTGAAGCCGTTGAGTACAGCACAAAGATGAGCGGCACGTTGGCGTTCATCGATCTAGAGGGGACAGGCCTTGAAGAGCCGCGACGTATCACGCAGATTGCTGTTGTAGCAATAACAGTTGATGATTTCGAGCGCTCGTCCACAGGCCTATCGCATAATGCAAGGATCTTCTGTCGAATGGTGAACCCAACGGTGCCGCTGCAACAGAGCGCCAAGGACGTCACAGGTAGGTAGACAGTTGCAGCACACGTCTCGAGATAGAACCTCGTAACTGCTGCCTGACTCTCGTGAACCAAATTGTCAATTGCCGCCAACGGTAACGATAGACAGGCGGTAATTAACATTAGCGCACACCTTTCAGGCCATTGCAGTTGCTACATGAATGGATAAAATGAGTGTACACAGTATAGACATATATATATATATATATATATATATATATGGCCGACTAAAAGCTCCGTTGAATTAGTGTCGAGTGTTTTATGCGTCCGCAAATAGCATGTTATTTTAACTGAGTATTGTACATTTATTTAAACCTGACTATTATGTGTTTTATTTTAGCTAATTTATGGTGTTATGTATATATTTATATTTATTGTTGGCTAGTGCAAAAAAAATTGTTAAAGTATAGTGTGTAAGACCAATGTGTGTAATATGAGAAAAGAAGACAGATAGAATAAGAAGAGAATATCCAAACTCAGGCTCGTGGTTGGGCGAATCGTTTGTATCCGTGTTTTAGGTTTTACGGACAAGCAACTAGCGGCATGTCCAACGTTTCCTGAGGTGTTTCCGGAGCTTCGTGAGTTTTTCCGATCATTAAGCCAGCCTGTCTATCTGGTGGCACATAGTGGTGAACGGTTCGACTTCCCTGTCCTGGAGTCCGAGATTAGGCTGACCGGCGAACGCCTCGGAGTGAGGTTGACACAAGTGGACACGTTTTTTATCTTCAAATCGTATGGTGGGGGTCGCGCAGGCTGGACGTATAGCCTTCGCGCTCTCTACAACAGGTACGTCTATCGTAAAAAGTAAGCTGTTGGCACCCTGCACCGAGGGCCAAATAGATTAAACCATTGCTATTTTCGTTTTTAGCTATATGACTCTTTCTCTCCACTTTTCACATATGCACTAGTGCAAAGAAACGATTTAAACAGACTAACACGCGAATAGAACTCAAAAACTCACTGACCTTACCGAGAGAAGAAATAAACGACCGTACATTTGATTAAAAGCATCCCTTTCGAAAGCTTGGTATATTTACTTCACAGTCAGTGAGATAGTAATTTATCTGGTCTTCATACATTGCCTTTGCGTGCTCTTCAGGTTCTGTGGTCCAGCGACCTCGACGTCACACGATGCGCTGGCCGACGCCCAAATGCTTGTGAAGTGCTGCAAGCACATCTCAAAGTGCTTTCTTCGACGGGCAAAAGCTCCACCACATTTTTCCAAAACGTGGTAACTGGCCACTTATGAAAATCGTTCGATCAATACTCGAGTAAAAAAGAAACTAATTCAAGTCACTGCAGATTTGTGCATTCACTTGAGCAAAATATCGCAATTGGTTCCATTGAAAAAAATAACAGACCACTCAAAGATAACAAGCTGCTAGATGTATGTTTTCACTTTTCAATATATCGCAGACTATCTCAATGTATAAAACAATCTTACGGGCGATTCACGTGACATTGCGAAATATTGATACGGCATTGCAATGCATGTGTAGTGATTGCTACATTGCTGGCAAAATACAGGTAATAAAACGTACGTCCCGAACTCAATAGCGTACAAACTGTTTTCGACACTCATTAAACATCAGGTACACGTGTGAAACTAGAAAAGCACAAGATATAGAAGAGAAATAATTGAATATTAAAAATAAGAGTATAAAGTCGGATTGATAAAATACACGCTTAGAAGATAGATTAAATATGATTTAAGATTTATATAGATACAGGGCGCTCTCTTCTCCAATATTTTGGCAACCGGGTAGCCCGTTGATGTTCGCTCACGATAAAAAAAAAAAGCCCAACCAAAGTGTTGGTGTTTAAAAAACAAGTTCATCTGGGAAAATCATATACGAGTCCGGAAAATTCATCGTAGTTTAGCCGCATGTAGGTCTGTGATAGACCCACACGTTGTCCTTATTAAAAAAAAAACATCCTCGAACTGACCAAAACACGCAAGCAAAATGCTCGGTAAGTGCAAATCATATTTTTAGAACGGTAACAACAATACTGTCGCATGTGGATAGTAAATGCCTCTAAATAAATATAATTTTTTAATAAAACAGTTTTTCCTATCAATACATATATGTTAATATGCACCGCATGTTCAGCTTTCACTGCTGCAAGTCACATATTTACCACAAAAAAATAATACTTTTATATTAGCACAACACCTTTATTAAGGGAGCTTCTACTAAGGCCGCTATGAGCACGATGGGAATATGCGTATTATTTTTTTTTGTAATTTAATATTTATTTCCTTGTAGATATATACAGTATACACGTTATTAGTTAGTATTTTCATTGTTCGGTTCGTGCTTCGTCTACTAGTAGGAATGTTTGATAATCACACTTACAGACGAATAAGGAATCGAACTTTGTTCGGCTGTATATTTAACAGGTAAAATTGGTGTGAGAAGGCCTCACTGCCATTTTTGTTACATTCCATAGTTTGAGCCTGGGTCTTCGGCGCAGCATATCTTTCTACGGCTTGACGAGCAACTATTTCGGCGCAACAAACAGAAATAGTCATATTTTTGGTGTATGCACAAAGGCATTCTTCCCAATATGGTTCACATTCCTCCCGCGCAAACGATCTTGTTTGCAAACATATGTACAATAAAGAGCCCCACAGTTCAAATCGTTCCAGACATTGTTTCTCTGATTCTATGCGGCGCTTTATAGGATAGATATGACTAAGTGTGGTACAAGCATCTATGTAGACATTTTAATCACAAAGGCATCTAACATCAACAGATTTTTATACATCTGACAAGTATTTCGAGACACACAGATATTGGTAGTTATTTTAGACGTCGCCTTTTCTATCAAACAATGTAAAACTGTTATCTACACAATTTTAAAATCCGTCTGTGTCCGACGGTTACAATGTGAAAATGACTACTTGGCCACAGCTCTAACAGCACAACGACGCGCTGTAGAGTATCGTATAGCCTGTCACGACTAGAATTCGTTGCACGAGTATGGATCTGCCCCATCAACATCAGGGGTAATCGGCTACGGTGCAACAATTTTAAATATTGCACTTGCACCTTTGACTTATTCGCATCTCTCGAGCAGTCTAGTTTACTTAATAAAATGTTTGGTCGAATTGATTTCGGCCCACCAGCTACACCAGGGATTGTCACGTTTTATCGATAACTATGCCATGTCAGGTTTTATCGATAATTAGGTGATGTCACGTTTTATCGATAACATTGCGTTTGACTAGAGTTCTTAGTTTATGGTGGTTATATATGCCATAGCAACAACAAAAAAATGAGAATTAGTTAAGTAAAATTGACGAAGTTTTAACTTCATAACCGTACTGGTTAATGGCATAACTCGTCTACTTGGACGACGGAGTTTGCATACAGCATACGGCGAATATACATCGTTAATTAACCTTAACATAATAATATAATTAACTAGATGCGTCAGTAACGTGACGCGATTATGAACTAAATCGATCCATAGTCATGTACGGCTTCCCTCAATTGACGCAACATTGGACATGAAGTCCTAGAATGAATGGAGGGTTGTATTTTAGCAAGAAGTACAGGTAAAAGTACTGACATCATGTGTTTGAAACGTATGAAAATTATTTTTTTAGATACTGCACCCATACCAGGTACTCTAGTTTAATAATGTAGACAACGTCCATGCAAGGCAATAAATAATATTTAAGTTATAAAATATGTATATATATAATATATATATATATATATATATATATATATATATATATATATATATATACATATAGACTGGTCCTTAGCAGACGAATTAAAGCGGACCAGACGCCGAATTACAGAATCCGAATGTGGCTTTTTGGTACAGCTCTCTCCAGTCCTGACTTACAAACGGAGCCTGCTTGTGGCCCAATGGCAACAACACAGAGTCGTGCCATCACCAGACTTTTCTAAATGACAGGCATGTAACAAGTTAGCTAAATTTGCGTGACATTCCGAAAACAATCCGAACATTTCAGCGCCGATTACGGATGGCGTGTATAAATAGCATCTGTTTCCTTTTAACTCAGTGAGAGTTTAAGGCTAGTTCGTATTGGCCTAGAAGTGCGTTTCTCATCTTCATATGTACACGCTAGGAGACCAAAGTGGGCCCAAAAGGGTCAAAGACATTCCGTACGCAGCAGTTCCGGTCATACACTTTCGGTGGTCGAACGTTCATCAGTTGTTGACTCGGTATCCGATGGCCGCACGGTCCGATACCACTGATCTGTGAGCGCAGACATTTGTTTTGTCCCGTCATATACATCCTAGAATATAATCACAATGACACACGTATGCTGTTATGCAAATGACTTCTTACTTTAACTTACATGTTAGGCTTTTACAGGCTATGATTCTAGAAGAGGTTCAGTATTCCTGGCGGATGATTATTTGAATTTCAAAACGAACATCTTTCCGCAAAATTTTCTTGTAGTTAATGAGGTAAAAAATGAGTGACCAATTACGTACTTGAGGTGTAAATCTTCGAGTAAAGAAGGGTGTCAGGTATTTGGCGTCAAGCCTTGCAAAGCCTCGCAGTCGGGTGACCCCTGCGCCAGAGCGGAAGCCCACCTCCAGCTCCTCTTCAGTCATCTCCGACAAATGTTCTGCGTCAATTGCTTGACCCATTTCCTAAAAAAAGTTTAAGATTATTTTTCGCTAACGTAAAGCACACAACAAAGCACAATTGCATACGAAACGAAGCATACGTTTAAACTACAAAAAACAGTACCTATTTTCATTATGTATTCTCGTATTCATTTGTTCTGATTCTACCAATATAATATCAAGTGTTGCAATATACATATGACTGCGTAATTGTATTTGTCACAAATACTCGTATATCACGTATCCTTTGCATCCTTTTTATTTGCCTTTTTATCACTTAAGCATTGTGTGATGCAGTTCCGAACAAAATATACCATGATGACAATCGATAACTTTAAATTAAAATTATGCTATTAATTTAAAGAAATATAGTTCATTTAAAACATATTCTATGTAGATACATGTGTACATGGGCATTCAAAAGCCTTCCTTTCTCTTAGATTCGTTTTTGATATTTGTCATCTAGTCTATGACATTTGTCATCTATGCTTCGTCGAACTTACGACTCGCTTATTTGAAGTATCACATAACCCAAAAAATGTATTAAGACATAATCCCTGTCTAACCCTTTTGGCAATGCAACAACCCTAATGCCAATAAACTGCAAGAATCGTATTTAGTTGAAACACGACACTAGCCTTTGTTTTAGAAAGGGTTATCTTGCGAGCGCGTGTCCTTGCACCAAGACGTTCTGTGCGTTCCAGATACCGCATCATGGGCATCGTTGAACCTCCGATAACAACGATCGTTAGCAAGACGATGAGCAGAGTTGTTGTTACAATAACATGGCGAGTCTCCGACCCGAAGTTGAGGTGCATCGCAAGCGCGTACGCCACCGCTCCACGAAGACCCGAAAACCACATAATAAACTGCAATTATCGGGAATATCCACAATGACAGCAAAGTTACCACAGTTAGAACCGTAAACACAACAAAAACAAACAAAGGTTGTTGATGCTCGGCACTAAGAGCAACAAGGTAGCCACACTTATCGAGCCTAAAATTGTATAGTGTTTACTGGCGTATACATTTATGTCCCCGTAGGTAAAACATTGCTCACATACATTCGGAAACTACTATTTATTTTGTTGCCAAATACGGCTAACTTTAGTTACATTTGTGAATGTACCAGCTCTATAGCTTTAAAAAGAGGTGCTTGGTGTGTTGCAATAGTACAAATATCTCTTCTTCCAGAACGCCCTTCTTTGGGAGGCCCGTATTACGTCACACAATTCAAGACGTTTGTAAATATATTATCCTTTCGACAGAGAAAACAAAAAACAAAAACTAGTAAAAATGATTGTTATTATTATTGAACTTAGTGAGTCTTCGATCTGCATATCCTGATTACAGACAATCTTATAACAAAACTAACGCACCTGCATCCGTTTAGTAATGCGATGCTCCCTGAAGTGGTTCAGCAAGCCAGAAAGAGGGTAGATGTTGGCCGCACGACCTGCGAGGCATAGGGCCAGACTAGCGATGACCAGACCCGGCTGGATGCTAAGCCGATGGCTAAAAATCGCTAAGCCCAGGTAGGCAAACACGGATGTCTCAGCCATCAGCGAAAGCGTACGCAATGTCTGTTGCATTGTAATCTGAGTCACCGACGAGAGATTAAAATGCGTATAGTGAGACATCACGACACCGTTGAACAAGATTGCCATTATTCCTGTGCAAACCACGTGAAAAGAAGACGTACAGAAAAGCGCACAACTGACTGTCACAGCTGTCTCTTAATGGTACACATTAGATTAGCAGTTATGTTATCCAGCATGTTGTATATCGTTACTCATAGTAGGACGCTTTTAAAAAATATAGCTATAAAAGGGTAATATGTTTATTGAGGTATAGATGCCAAGCGAATAATAAATCAATCAATAGCGTGTTTTGCTCTCTATCGAGTGGGCATCCATATCCTACACTCCTTACATCACACTTACCGGACAAATGAATCCCTTCAGCAAGGCCGTAAGGTGCATAGATGAAAACAAGCATAATGCCGAACTCAATCGACGGATGCCTTCGTAAATCCACGTACTTCAGTAGTAAGGCTGCTGCCAAGGCAAATAGGGCCCCAATCACAGCTGAGTCCAAAAAAGACCACCGAAATCGGCGAACGCGTACAAAGCAACTCACAGCTGTCATTCCTCATATGGGGCGAACCAGCTTCCAGAACCGTCCTGTAATTACACGCACATTTACAGGTACAATTCCAAATAACAATGGACATATGATTTACAAACCATATTATATATAAAAATATATATATATATATATATATATAAATTAGTATAAAATATATATAAATTAATATATAGATATATATATATATATATAATATTATAATAAGATATATACTAATATAATGATATATAATATATATATATTATATATATAAATATATAATAAATATTTAAATAAAATATACTTATATTATAAATTAAAGAAAGTGTGTAAGTTGTGTCGTCTATTTATAGTATATATATATATATAGCCACAAATTACATTTTTTATTTAAATAAAGTGGTTAGAAAGGCAGATAGTCTGTTTAAAAAAACTCTCAGCATTGAGCTACTCGAATTAGCAAGTCGACAAAAATAGGCCCAGCGCTAAGAATATTACACCATGTTAAGATTGGATCGGTCAAAGGCTCTGAACGGTCTCTGAAGGTCCATATGCAATTTGTTCATTACAATAAAGTGAAAGTGGCCACCTTATGCTTTACGCTTATCACATAAGGAAAAGTGTGATCTTCGTAAGAATTGGAAACCGGCAGTTATTGTGTGTAAGATTGGAAACGGCAGTTCCAATTCTTACACACACACGGAAGACAATCTAAGGTTTATATGATAGTCCTTCCCGAAACGGTCGCTTGAAAATGACCTACCCAATTGTATTTCGGCGCATCTAGTATAATATACAAAAAATATTAACTCTGAGCTTTCGAAAAAGCAAATGATCAACGTCAACTAATACGAGCAGTTGGAAGGGTTTTGCCTTTTAAAAAACGCTCAGAACTAGACAAACAATGCATTACCTTTCACCGTGACAACCCACGCACAGTTTCGATCACCAGTGCAAAAGTATTGGAATTTTCTTGGGATGTTTTGTCGTATCATACTCAAATTTGGATACGCGGCTGGCCCGGAGTAGGGCGGGTACAACTCGCACAATGGTAGCAGAAGTGGTAATTGCGACCCTATGCGAGCAGACGCCGGAAGGAAGCTACTCCTCACGGGGTCAAATTAGCAACCAAAGCTTGTCGGCAGGGGCAAGCTTTGGTTGCTAATTTGACCCCGTGAGGAGTAGCTTCCTTCCGGCGTCTGCTCGCATAGGGTCGCAATTACCACTTCTGCTACCATTGTGCGAGTTGTACCCGCCCTACTCCGGGCCAGCCGCGTATCCAAAATTTTTATGTGGCGTAGTCAGATTATTATATTTTTGTTTTCATTGAAATTACCCTTAAATCTCGCACCCTATAGATGATGCTTATACGGCTATCTGCAGAGATACAGCTCACAATTGTACTAATGAAAAATAGCTATGATAAACACAAATTATAATTTAAAAGCATGGCTGATAATAGGTTCTAAAGAAGTTCCACAATAGATAAGTGCATACGTCGCGAGAACGATCGAAACAGCGTCGTTGAGTATGGATTCGCCAAATACAAGCATGTTGAGAACTGGATCGACGTCGAGCGCAGCAAAAATGGCCAATGTTGCTACTGGATCCACAGCTGAGATTAGAGATCCGAACGCCAAGCTCTCCGCAAAGCTCAGGGAGTACACCAAATCGGCCACGCCTGTCAAGCCAAAAAAACGAGAGTCCGATAAACGAGTTTCCACGCCGCCCAGCGCAAATACAATGCATATTCCCCGTATGTATAACAAGCAATGTGAAAAAACATTTTGTTCATCTCAAATTGAACTAAATCTGAGAAGGTGCGTATATATATATATATATATATATATATATATACCTAAAGATTGACAATTTCAGAAGAAAGCACGTCACACTTATTACACAAAACGTAGCTTACAATTCACAGCAAACGTAATCTTAGGTATAACATAAGAGCATCGTGAAACGAACCCAAGATATAAATTCCTGCTCCAATCACCAAAGCAGAGACAACCGTTCCAAAGATGGCAAAGATCAGGATACTTCCAATGTTGTGAAAGAAATTGCCCTGAAATAACGAGTGTCATATTAACTGTCAGAATTACTTGTGACAACTGTGTAAGTATGTCACACTAGCACGTTTCGTTTTTTTTTTGTTATTAGGTATTTGTATTTTATTAGTAGCTATTCTTTATTTTATTATTAGCTATTTTTTATTTTACCTATTGGGTATTTGCACATTCCTCAAATACACTTTTAAACGTTCATTTTAAAAATGAGTTTTGCTCGTCTTTAAATCGCAGGATCTGCCTTATCCTTGTGCTAGAGTCAATGCGCTTTGCCCAGAATGCATTAAATTTAATGCATTCTGGGCAAAAATCAATCAAAGTCGTCGAAATAGTGTCCACATGATTCTTGTGTTTAGCGATGCAATGCCTACCTTATGCAAATTATAACCCGATTCGTAGATTATCGGGGGCAGCAAAACTAAAAAGAAGGTGGTTGGCGAAAACGTTTCTTCTTGCTGCCAGCCGTCGGCACCCGACCACCCGGACACCAATCGGAGCAAAAAGCCAATCGAAGCTCCAATCAGAACGACCGCCACCGATTCCGGCAAAAAGCGAAAATCCCACTGGATGAGGAAGTGGATCGACAAAATGCACACCGCGATCACGGTCAGCACAAAGAAGATAGTCAGCGACGACAGAACCTACAACAAAGCAGGAAATAGCAAGCAACGACAACGACAACGAATGCGATGAAATATGAATTAAATTAAATTAATATAATAAGAGTTCTTACCTCTAACGACGATTCTTTACGAGAGCAGCTCTTATCCTCTTAACCAATCACTGAATCGCATATTAACACCTGGTTGACTAAAATTATATTTACAACAACGAATTCCGCCACTGTCTTGCCAAGTCCGCTATGGACCAAACCGCGGAACAGTCAGGACATCGTGGGGCTCGTGGAACCCATCGATCTGGCAGAGAGCATGATAGGGGACCGCGCGCAGCAAACACCGTTGCCACATATCTGTTCTCTCTCCCTGCTCTCTGCCTGACTCTATCTAGTAGACATCGCGCATCAATCCTCAGTTATGTCTATATGAATTGTGTATCCCCCCCCCCTCCCCCGTATTTGAACTTTGAAGTAAACTACCGCTACATAAGTAAACTTATTTACAAATGTGTGTGTACCATGTAATCGACATGTCTAGCACCTTAAGCAAATTTTTTACAAAACACTTGTTTTATTAATTATCCATATTCTACTTTGCTTAAAAATCTTGCCTCTTCCTCGGCCGTCGACCTCGGGGGTATGGCAGGCACCGCAGGTGTCGGCAGACCCATTGCTAATTTTGATGAGTTCACTCCATGTGAGGAAGTTGGCGTTGATTGAGCCTCAACAGTAGAAATGGCAACACCTCCCGATGACATCGTGTAGTACGAACCCAGCATCTAAAACAAGACATCAATATATACAAAAATATCTAGTGTCCAACGAACGTCCCAATAAAAAGCACACTGTTATCTCATTAAACGTAAATACGATAGTATACCTTCATGAGTGCCCGCCCCTATTAAAGGCGACCACACGACTTGCTTATTTGGAATAATTGTATCTCTAACAGTAATACTTACCGTGAAATAAGCCATAGACTAGTATACTCTACAAAGCATGCGGTTGCAAGATAACGATGGTCCTATGGAGAAATTAAACACGACTGCATGATTGCAAGAAAACTTTGCTTCGTCTGAAGAATACGCATATTGGCTGGTTTCCATCGGAAGGCAAAAAATCCAATTGAGAACACAAGCGATTGAACCGTTCGCAAACTTCGGGGTTCTCGGATGCCTAATTTCCAAATGTTCACTTTCATTGAATGAAAAATGAGAAGTTGAAAATATACTATTACGCTCAAAACCCATAGAACAACCACCAGAATGTCCTTTACAGGGATAATTTCGGTACCATATCGATGGCGCTACGATTCGTGATATGATTATTGTAAGCCGTTTTCCCCCGTCCCTTGATTTCGAACTCTTATAGGGTCTCGTCTTAGCAGTGAAAGCACGTTAGCAGCGACCGCCTGATCAAATCAAACCGTCCATCAGGCGCTAACGTCTCTCCTCTGTTAACACGCAACTATGGTAGTCGGACCTCGGAGACCAGACAAATACGGCTAACGGTGATCATATCACGAATCGTAACAGCAATCCTAAATGTGTTTTTCAAGCGTATTTTTATTGTATTGAACATAGGATGTTATAGGAGCTCGAAAACCCTCACTTCCCCTAGTCAGCGTCCTTCAAACAAAGCAGAATTTTCTTCCGAACACGCAGGTTTCTCAATCGACCACTGTGTTCCCTTACAGTCGCACATTTTTGAATTTACATCAATCGCCAGTTTCACTCGTGCTCCTAAACAAGACGTTATATAAATGTATATATATATATATATATATATGCATACATATACAGATAGATAGATAGATAGATAGATACGTACAAGTATGAGGAGAAGGGCGGCCATGGTAGCGCCGACTACTTTGTACTCGACAAAGAGTCCCATCTTGTGGAAGCGCTCCAGTGAGGCGCGAAGTCCCCGTGAAAACCTGTGCGTTCCGCTTGCGCCACCACAGGCGGCTGTGGCTCCGCTGGCGCCGCCGGCCAGGGCACAGCCACTTGAGCTGCCGGGACCTCCGCCACTACTGCTGCTGCCGCCACAGACCGGCATGTCGACACCGTTGCATGCAGAGCGCGTGCTAGCTCCGAGGATCCGAACCAGAAGAACATCGACGCCAGAGACTCTCCGAGCCTGATTCGATCACACAGCTTCCAGAGCATTGACAACTAACTGACTTGACGCGGCAGACATGTCCCTAAAAATAACCACCACATGAACATACATTTCAACGTTGTATTGCACGATATAATCAATGAACAAAAAACGGTCTCGGGACCGCATTCTTCCCCATTTAGTACCCCATTATAAAGCACATACGCATCGTTTCCGTACCATTCGAATAAGCAATTGAAGCGTAAAAAAAATAGCACGATGTGTATGTGAGGTTTGTATATGAGTGAATGCATGATATATTTTATTGAGTACTTGCAGATGCGTTTAAATACTTAGAGTATCTGTGCTGAAGAGTTTAGCTAATGAATTCTAATAATAATAATAATAATAAGCAGAGACAATTCCCGAAAGGGAAGCCATAGCACGTACATAGCAGCGAGAAAGGAGCGTTTATTTGAGGGCGGCGATCGTAAGAAGAGCAGCAATGCCTTTTGTGTAGACTGGAATCATGTAGGACATACGAGAAAGTGGTGTATAGACACCTGGTCTTGCTTCGATTTCGATAATTCAAAAGCCTCAACAATTATTTCTGAGCACGTAAAATGCACTTTTCGACCTGAAAGTTGCCTCGGCGGCGGCCTACGGCATCCAGGTCATATTGGAGCATCATCAGCCCATCACAGCTAGATAAACTAGATAAGATAAAGCTCACATTTTTCGAGCTAGCCACTGGGTTACCCCGGAACAAAACAAACAGGCTAGTTTACCTCATAGCTTCTACTCACCCGCTTGTAGAAGATCTAATAACTAGATTTAGTCTCTCAGAAACCCCCGCTCTCTTGCAGTTCAGAAAAAAACTTCTTAAAGACAGTTCAAGCTGCTTCCACCACAATCTTGACGTCTGCTGCGTAGGCCGCTTATGCGACGAGCCGCGTCTCGATACCTGTCAGAAAGCTGCTTCTCTTACGCAAGTAGCTAGATGATATTGTATATTTTATAAGCATGTGTTTTACCACAGTGATATATAACAATACCACTCATATGATGCAATAAATAAATGATGATGATGATGATGATGAAAAGACACCTGGAACATGCCACTGGACTGAGCAAGATCACGAAACAGTTTAAATGCATTGACACTGGCTCGAAAACAGACAATCTGCTTGAAATTTAAACAGCCCAACTTCATGGTTACAATTGATCCAGAGGTCGACGGAAGATTGAACGAACCCGGCTAATCCGATGTATATGTATATATATATTTTTTTGTGAAAAAACAACTGTATTCATTTACTTAACGTATGTTCTATACATAATATGTCTCGACGCGTGCAATGGGCCTTGAAGCCTGTGGCGTGGAATATATATTGAAGTATATGGTTTGCATGGTTTCCAATTTAGACATGGTAAATGCCGAAGTGGATTAGACATCAGCCATGACATGAAAAATACCGTACACGGGCGTTAGCCTTACGGAAAAAAAATAATATAGTACTCAATACTCAGGCGAAAAAGTGCAAAGACCGCCTGGAATGGGTCTGCGTGGTATTTAGCGCATATCTGCGAGCAGAACCGGCATTCGACATTGATCGCCAACTTGGTGAAATCCTTGAGTCGAACATACCAAGTGATAATAGTCGTGCACAATGTACCTTGTGTACACGTGCCGGCTAGTGCATGCCATTCCATCCCAAAGCTCCCTGGCGGTCCGCAGCCCGCTAGGAGGTACACAAAGCGTTTTTTTGCCGTACGCGGCAAGCAAATAACACGCTTCATATATAGTGTAGCATCCTTCTAGCTGCAAAAAAATTGCCGCTGAAAGATAGCCCCACGCCCTATCAAAGCTGTAGCTCAACATTGGCACAATTTTAAGCTCACAAAGACGCACTGCGGCACTTAGAGACAGTCTTCGAAATTATCTCACCTCTGTGTGAATAGAGGCAATAGCCGCCCGACACCTGTCGCCGATGTGCTCGATAAAGGTCGTTCTCATATAGTGTAGTCTCAAACCCAAATACGGGAAGGAGTTGTAAAAAATATATCTCACACATCTCAAAAATTACGCCCAGTACGTAATGAACTCCATTGAGTGATCTACTTGGTTGGGCAGGACGTAACAGCATTTTTAGATGTGCCCTCAAATGTCCGCCACCCCTCAGCCACCCCTCCTGAAATGGAGCCGCAGGAAAGCTACTTCTCTCCGTAAGGTAAACGGAGCAGAAAGGAAACAGATTAATTGCGCACTGCAGTGGGTTTCTGTATGCATATATATATATATATATATATATATATATATATATATATCTGTAAGTATATATATATATATATCGTACAGTGAGTTTAATAAATTTTGCGACTTCCTCGAAACGATCTGTTTAACAATGCCGTAACAAAACGGTTAAGGTTCGTCTTCAACACTTTTGAAGAAGGTACAGACGCCTTCAGAGCTGGATGCGAATAATGACACACGGCACGTCTTGTTGTCTATTTATTCTCTGTTCCGCTTGTTCTCCCCTCTCTCTCTTCCCTTTATCTTTGTCGCTCGCTCTCTCTCTCTGCGATTGTGGATCTAAGTGTGCGTACCTGAAAACTGCCGCTATCGCAAAACCTCGCTTTTGCTGAGACACGAGCGCTCCGGCAGCTCCTGGCACGGCGGCCTTCGACGAGTCGGCACTGTTCATGTAATTCCGCACATGCGCATGACAGAGCGTGACCAGGAGACTGGCTACTCCTATACTATAGTCTGCACCGCACTGCTACCTCATCGTCATGCAAGCGGCGTCATGACTAGCAACGAGAACCACCTGGCAACGCACGGACGACCAATCAGTACAACAGCGTCGACGGTAGCAGCACAATGTTGACACGCGGCCACGGTGGCCGCCGGCGGATGGCGGCAAAGGCGGTTCGGTCGGTCCATGAGGATGACCTGTTTGCACTGAACACTGAAAGACAGTCAGAAAGTCTCTCCGTCTGTCTCTCTGCCTGTCAGTCTGCTGCTGCTGTTACAGACTCTGTAGTTTACACAGCTGTTATCGGCCTGTTCAGCTGCTACTCAGCCTTCCTTCCTCCTCTGCTCTGCTCCGCTCAAGCTGTAGGTACATTCTCGGGTATTCTCTGACTCGACGTGAACTCGAATCTCGATCTTCTCTCTGCCTCTCTCTCTCTCTCTGTTTCATGTATGCTCGTATCTGTTCGTACGCCCGGACGCGCGTACGCAAATGCATTGATGAATGTCACACAGTGCCGCAGTGCCGTTGTGTACCATTGTGCCGACAGGCATTCGCGCCGCTGCGCGAACTGCGCTCACTGGCGACTGTTCCTCTGTTCACTGATGATGTTTATTCGTGGTGATCGGAGCTCTCTTCTCGTAGTAGTAGTAGTAGTAGTAACATGTAGTAAACGACCTCTCTACATGTACTAGACACGGACTTGAATTGAGTCGCTGTGTCTGGCCATCGGATTACCACACAAAGGATACACACTGGTCCAGTCAGTCTCTCCGTCTGTCAATGAGTTGATGGAGGCGAAAGAGGAAGAGGAGGCGGTGGCGGTATCGGGACCGCTAGCGATGGATGGCGAACTCGTAGTTGTTGTTGTTGTAGTCGTCGTCGTTGGTCTGCTGGGTAGAAAAACCTCTGAAATCTCTGAGCAGGCGGAGGGCGAAGGGACAGACTCTCCAGACACAGCTGCTGCCTCCTCGAACGAACGAGGAGAAGTTGGACTGGGCCGCCGGTGTTGGACACGGGACGAGGACAAAAGCGACATAGAGCATCCAGCATCCAGCCAGCCAGCATTGCTTGTTCTTGGCTCGTAGCCAGCTGTCAGAGTTGCCGCCGGCTGCTGCTAGTGAGGGCGACGGGTAAGATAATTTGTCGGAGCAACAGCAATTGCACAAGCGAGGACAACACTAGTCCTGCTACTGGACGTCACTCGTAACGTCACTTAATTGTCATTGTCTCACCCTTCGAAGAAATTTCATTCATTCGGGTTACTTACAGCAGAGCGAAGAGCCCGTGGGAGAAACGGAGCACGCTCTAAAAACCTCCTTAAGCAATGTTTTTATTTTAGACGCGCATGGCAGATCGTAAGTCGACCCGGCCACATTACGATATCAATGGGCCACGACTGTGATATAAAAAAAAAACTATATATATATATATATATATATATATATATATATATATATATTCTTCTAAAGTATTTGTGTTCCCTTTAAAATATCCCCGGTCTCTGCAATGCACTTTCCCACTCTTTGAAATTTTTTTAAACGTGTCCTTCGAAATTGAATTGAGTTGCTCCTACGGATTTTTCTTTATCTCGTCTATAGTTTTGAAACTTTGCCCACTCAAATTTTATTTCACCTGTAGTGACAGGAAAAGTCACACGGAGGCAGGTCGGGCAAACAGAAAAGTTGCGGAAATATAAAAATTGAATTTTTCATCAAATAATCCGAATACAGAAACGATGTATGCGTCGGTGCATTGTCGTAATGGGGGATCAAATAGTTGTGTGTCCAAGCCTCTTGCGTCGGACGTTCTCCAGCAATATTTTTTTAAAATTTGCGATATTATTATATATTGACTATAAAACCAGATGACACGAATTCGAGAAAGATAATTCCCTTGAAGTAAAAATACAGTCAAAATAATCTTGGTGATGAATCTGCTCTGAATTTCTTCAACCAACTCTCTCCTTAGAAACACCATTGCAAAGATTGGGCTTTGGTTCCGATGTCATAGCCATTTACCCATGACTGCTCTTTTATAGTCACTCTATGAAGCAGTCCCGGATCTCCTGCTAACTCCTGATACTTTAATTCGGACATTTTCTGAAGAGCGTTCATCTGCTGGAAATTAAACATTTTTGCAACCAACTTCGCTGCCAGTCTTCTGACGCACAAAATATCGGTCAGTGCTGTTACAACTGGTTCATAAGGTATATGCAGTTTCTCAGCTACCTCCCAAATAGTAATTCGGCAGTTGTTGAGTACGATATCACGAACTTTTTCAACGGCACCACATCTGCTCAGTGTTTCGGGTCACTGCTTGATTACCATAAGCAGTCCATAACATTTTCACCACTTTAGAACATGTTATTTAGTTTTTAACACAGAAGTTGATGCACATTCGTTGCTCCTCATTTCCTCTCCTTAAAAGTCGCCGAACCTCATGTTCTTCCTTTCTTCAAATTCTTCATTACACCGGGCTGATACAGTTAAGCACGAGCCCCCTACATCTACAAGGTCGTGTGTGCCACGTTTTACCAGATCTCTCAAGAAGGGCGTGTTCTGGGTATAATCGAACCTGCTTGTTCAGAGTGTTGGCTGGTAGAAGACTTTCGATGCTCTTTAAACTATTTCACACTGTGCAAACTGCAAACGCTAGCTTTCAAAATAACACGCAGAATATGGCACCCGAACCATTCTTTCCCACTGGTCCCTACCTTCATCGTAGATTGTAGCAATGAACCCCGGGCTTGAGGTGGCTTTTGTAGTAAATGAATGTAGCAGCCATATCTTTACTTGTCACTTGGTATCTATGTGAGGCTTAGTACCTAGACAAGTTTGGCCCGACTTCTTTGAAACTATTCGTGCACAAAGTAGAAAATCGCTTGCCCTTTTAAGGACGCGCAAAGTCTAAGTACGTTGTCTTGGGCATGAGGCGATTCACGTTCTAAGCTACTTTTTGCTTGAACGTATATATTTGAACGATTATACTATGGTGTCCGATGAGACTACAGTGGCAAACGTGTTTAATCAATATTACTCGACGTGTGTGACTGCCGACACGGAATGCTCTGATAGATATGTAGTACCTGAGAATTTTCCTCGTGGAGCAACAAAGATCTCATTTCAGCCGGTCCATACTCCAAGGATTGCACATCTTTTACGCAAAACAAAGATATGCTCAGTTGCACCTGAGCAAATTCCATCCCAGGTATTGCGAAGAGCAGCCGAAGTTCTTGCTGACCCCGTATCATATCTGATTAATTTGTCAATTGCGGCCGGTAAATACCCCAAAGCGCTGAAATTATATCGCGTCATCCCGCTTCTTAAATCTGGTGACAGACTCGCAAAAGAAAACTACCGTCCAGTCAGCATACCGGCCCCAATCTCTAAGGTATTTGAGAAATGCGCATTCGAATAACTCAGGGACCATCTTGAACAACATAATGTACTCAATTGCCGACAGTTTGGATTCCGCCCTAAAATGTCCACCACCGTCCCTGTTATGAGCTTTGTAGATGACGTCCGTCAAAGTCTTGAGAAAAAGAAAACGGTTGCTGCTCTTTTTGTTGACTTGAGAAAGGCGTTTGATACCGTTGACATCAATATTCTGATTACCAAACTAAGAATTTATGGAGCTGACGAACGAGTTCAATCGTGGGTACGTTCTTTTATATCAGAGAGACAACAAATGGTACAGATTGGGCAGAAGTTTTCAGATGTCGAGAACATATCAGTTGGAGTGGCTCAAGGGAGTAGCGGCCCACTGCTGTTTAATATATTTATCAACGATATATTTGAAGTACCAAAACACGGCCGACTGACCCTATTTGCTGATGATACCACAGCACTCTTTGTGGGCGATTCCCCACAAGAGGTAGAGCAAATGATTAAAGAAGACCTTAAGCGACTCTCAAATTGGTTTAGAGCCAATGGCTTGTCCGTGAATTGGTCGAAGACTGGTGTTATCCAGTTCTTATCGCCTAGAGGTGTCCTAAGTGTGGACCATGAGACATTTAAATGCGGAAACCACACTCTTAGCATGATCAATAAGACAAAATTCTTAGGCGTTGTCTTGGATTCCAGATTATCATTTGAAGCTCATACAGATCACACTCGTAAAAAATTTGTAGGGAGCATCGCTGCTCTGTTCAAGAGCCGTAATATTCTGCCCCGTGACTGTCTACTCGCCATGTACTACGCCTACGTTCATAGTTATCTGACCTACGCAGTTGAAATATTTGGAATGACTTATATGCGTTTTTTATGTCCGTTACATCGCCTGCAAAAAAGAGCCTTGCGCGTAATATTGGGATATCCACCATGGGAATCCATGCGTTATAAGTACGTAGAGATGTCGATTCTGCCTTACCCTCTGCAAATAGAGATGTGTGTCGTAACTGAGATCAAACGAATCTTAATGGGACTTCATCCCAACCTGCTTAATCTTTCCCATTCGACATCCACCATGAACACAAGGGGATCACACCCACAACTTCTCATCTTGTCTGCAGCTTTATGTAACCAATCTCGTTTCTCAATATCAAATCTCGGTGCCACATATTGGAACAAGCTCCCCCCAGAGGTGCGCGCAACCTCTTCTTTGACAATATTCAAACAAAGTGCTAAGCAATACTATTTAAGTACCTTACTCTAATATAAGCCGAACACGATAATAACATAATCATAATGACAATAAGTAACATTATAAGAAAATATGCAATATAAACACTCCATACTAGCCTTTGATGGCTTTGAGGAGCTGTGAACCTATGTACAAATGTAAGCCACTCATAAGAATAATAAAACCTATCTATCTATCTATCTTGATTCACCATGACATACATATAATTATATATAAATTTTCTTTCGAGATTCTTGCCGAGTGAGCATACGAACAAACACATATATATGCATATACATGTACATAAAACCTATCTTCATATTATAATCTTTAAAAAATATATATAATACAAAAAAAAAGGGAAAAAGGGAAAACAGGAAAAAAGAGAGGAGGAAGGAAAAGGAAAAAAAAAAAAGGAACAAAACAAATTGAACAAATTGAAAACGGAAACAGAACAAGAAGAGAAGGAGAGAGAAAAAGAAAAAAGGAGAAAAATAAAATAAAAGCAAAAGAAAAGTTTAACAAACAATGGATCCGTTCAAGGGGGCGAGTAAGCCCCCGCCTAAGTTGAGTCAAGCTGACAACAACCATTCCTGGAGGAAAGACGGCCAAGCTCAAGTAGAGACAGCCAAGGACAGGACTGCCGTGCAGGCTATATTGGGCTCTCGAGCGCGCATAACGTCAGACGTGCATGTCTCCGAAGGGGAGGACAAAGAAGATGACGAGACCGATGCTGAAGTCGAAAAGGACCGTGAAACGATCACCGACATGGAAAAGGAAGACAATGACAGCGTATGCTGCGGAGATCTTTCTGGCAGCTACGCTTCAAGGACAAGTGCACAGAGAAAAAGGTCTGCCGCCGTAGCAACCTCCCCTGAAGATCCGAGTTCAAGAGAGAGCGGCACACGCCACACGTGTCACAAGACCAAGGCTGCAAGAAAAACCTGTAAGAACACAGAGCTTGCCGATTATGACGAGGAAGCACTTGCCGATCTCAAGGCAGTGGTTCAACATCTCAAAAGCTTAAAGGAAAAACATAAAACAACTCAAGTGGACATAAAAGCGGCCATCACCCGTTTAGACAAAGTGGCGTGGGAATTGACAATCAAACACAAGGCAGACTGGGAAGAACAAGTAGCAAGAATTAGTCAGATGGAGATAGATAATAGAAGCCTAACAGAAAAGATACAAATCTTTCAAAAAATAGAGCAGGACGCATCCGCACGTCTGCAGGAGCTGGAACATCTAGAAGACAATTGGAAGGCCAAGGCAGAAACTCTAGCAAAGGAATTAAAACTCCTGAAAGAGAAACACTCAAAATGGCCCTCTAGGAGACCCGTGTCAGACACCCCTAAAGCGGGCGAACTACGATGCAAAGACTGCCAGAAGAAGCTAGAACACGCCCTAGATAAGGCAAAGAGCATTGAAGATCAGATTGCCGAAACTGAAACACTGGCAGACCTCATCGGACTTATCAAAGAAGAATGGCCGCAGCCTGTGTTCAAAAACACAAGTTTTTCCTTGGACAGCATAACGACTCAAAAGGACATCAGAGTAATGCTAGTCACCAAAGGATCAGAGAAAGACAAAGCAATGCTAAAGAAAATGGCCGAGCAATTTCCGCTAGCCGAAAGAACCTCCAGCCTGCGGGCTGGCAGAGTTGCAGTTCTAAAAAACTGTGCACAGCTTGAAGTGGATCGTGCCGAAGCCGAAGATAATCCAGAAGACGAAGAACCCGTGGTTGGCCCTGCAACTTCGTCGAGCACATTGGTAATTGGAGTGGTTGACCCCAACGATACAGCAGAAAAGTTTTTAGACGCTCTCTCTAAAACACTAGAAAAGGGGCATAGTCTTCAAACTCAAAGCCCCTTGGCCCTGTACATCTCTCCAGAATGGGAAGGAGATACAATTAAAAACGCAATAGAAGCATGCTGCAGAAAAACGGGATGTAAGGCTAAGATCACAAAAGACGGCCTTCGCCGTGCGCAACGCGGCACGTTGCCTCCACCAGAGATGCAGCACGAAACAATATCCATCCGCATAAAGGCGACTGAGGAGTGCTCCTCACAAGACATGATTGAAAAACTACGCCCTTTTGTCCACAAGCCAGAGGCAGGGGTGAAAATACGAACAGTCACCGCAGGTAAAGATGGTGATATTATCATGAGAGTTGTGGAGGAAAAACCAGGAAGTGGTGCAACGTTTGCTGACGTGCTGCGGCAGGGAACAGGGGGAGAAGTAGACACCAGACGATGTACTGGCCCTACTATGACTGTCGTTTTGCGGGGCATCGACCCGTTTCTAACGTCAGATAAGATCGAGAAAGAGCTACGGGAAATACTTAGGATCCACGAAGCTTCCTACATAAGAACAGAAGCTCCCAGGCCAACCAAGAACCGAGCCGGCTGGCAGTGCCTCGTCACCTTACCAAAAGACAGGGCATGCCAGCTCTTGAACAGGAAGAATTTAAGTGTCGGAGGCACCGGCTGCAGGGCCGAGGAGTGGATTACTCTCTCTACATGCTATAAGTGTCAGGAACTAGGACACACAGCCAAAGAATGCAAAAACAAGAATGTCGTGACACAGAAATGCTTCAGATGCGGGATGGAAGGCCATTTTTCTAGTAATTGTAAAGAAGAAACCCTCAGCTGTTACATCTGCGAAGAGAAAGGGCACAAAGCTCGCACGACCGCATGCCCCCTATATCTCAACCTCCTGCGGACAAAACTGAAGGAACGAAGGGAAGAAAGGCAGGCCAACAAACACAGGACAAAGATTACGGCCGAACACCTTGAGTCTGGGGAGATCGTGGCGCAACAACATTCCGAAGCAAACATTGCAAAAGGACCCTTCGATTGGAAGATACAGGGACCTAGAGGTGCGGCAAAAAGACTGACCCAGAAGGAACCTCAAACACTTTTATAATGCATAACAAAATAAGCATAATCCAAGTCAACTGTAACAGAAACCGGGCGGCCCATGACATGGTCGGGGAAATAACGCAACGGAGAGGGACAGACGTAGTCGCTCTTAGCGAACCAAACAAAAAGCTAGCAAAAAGAGCTAAACACTGGGTGACTGACTCCGCATACGACACTGCACTTATGATCAATCATACCGTAAAAATACAAAACAAGGGTAGCGGACCAGGGTTTTGCTGGATCGACGTAAAAGACGTAGGGAGAATATACTCCTGCTATATAAGCCCCAACTGTCCACACGAGGAGTTTGAACAAATCCTGGACAACCTCACGACGTCGCTTCTAAACCTGAAACCTGGAACAGGTGTGTTAATCTCCGGAGATTTTAACTCGGCAGCGGAGATATGGGGCTCCCGGCGAACAGACAAGCGGGGCAGAACTCTTTTAGAATGGGCAGCGGCAAACGACTTATACGTTCTTAACGACGGTAAGGAAGCAACCTTCCGGCGCCACAATTACGAATCGTACATAGACATAACACTCACGAACTCTCAGATAACGCGGAAGGTGTCAAGCTGGACGGTACTGGTGGAGGAAGAAAACCTTAGCGATCATCTCTGTGTGGAGACTCGACTAAATCTCCGAACGACTCCACCTCCTCAACAACAACAGAGAAAGAAATACAAAATAACGGATGAAGAAAAGTTTAAGGAAGTACTAGCAAACAAAATGACGCAATCCCATTTTCCCAAGACCCCGGTGCAGCTCCAGGCCATCCTCGAGGAGGCGTGTGCAAAAACTGCCACCGTGAGGAGGCACCTAAGACGGCCAGGAAAACCGCCGAAGCACTGGTGGACACAGGACATTGCCAAAAAGCGCAAAGAATGCAACAAAGCCAGAAGAGCACTGAAGCAGATTCACCGAGACAACAAAGAGCGTATGCAGGCACTGAATAGATACAGGAGAAGCAGAGTAATTCTCAAGAGCGCCATTGCTGACAGCAAAACCAAGTGCTTGCAAGAGCTCCAAGAGCAGGTCCAAGAAGACCCATGGGGAAAACCATACAGAATTGTACGCGGTAAGAAGAAAAGAGCTGCCACGGAAGCCCTCGACGAACAGGAAACAGTAGATATTCTTACTAAGCTTTTCCCGACTCACGACATATTCGAGAGAGCTGCATACGAAAATACACCCCAGGTAACAGAAGACGAATTCCCGGTAATCCAGCCTCTCGAGGTTCGCCTAGCGGCTGACAAGATCAAGACGGGAAAGGCCCCCGGCCCTGACGGCGTCCCTCCCGCTGCAGTCAAAATCCTGTTTAAAGAGCACCCAGCTGCAGTTGCAGAATCTCTTACCTCCGCGATAAGAACAGGAGAGTTTCCACCAACATGGAAACAGGCAGAAGTGGTCCTTATCCCCAAAGCGAATGGAGGATACCGGCCAATCTGTTTACTAAACGCCCTAGCCAAGGGCTATGAAGCCATCATCGAAGAAAGGCTTAGGCTGTTTGCGGAGGAGTGCGGACTCTTGTCGCCGGCACAATTTGGCTTCCGTAAGCACAGATCGGCCCTAACAGCAATCCACAGAGTCCTCAGTAGAGCTGAACAGGTGCGTAAATCCACTATCTGTACAAGACAGCTAATCATGGTCACCCTTCTGGATGTGAGGAATGCCTTCAACAGCCTACCATGGAAGACCATATTGGACACGCTTGTTCGCAAAAAAGTTCCGCCGTACCTAGTTAAGGTAATTTCTGGATACCTTAAGGAAAGGTCTGTTTCAAACGGCAACGTAGTCTTCCCCATGACAGCCGGGGTACCACAGGGCTCAATCCTAGGCCCACTGTTGTGGAACCTCGCATATGACGACGTTCTGCGGCAAACCGACCTACCCCCGGGAATAGAACTGATTGCTTACGCTGACGATTTAGCGGTCGTAGCACAGGCTAAAACGGAGGATGAGCTCGAGCTAAATACAAACAAAGCATTGCACTCGACCGCGGAGTGGATGAAGGCCTCGGGGCTGGCACTCGCCCCAGAAAAAAGTGAAATAATTCTCTTAACGGGCAAAAAGAGGGTGCGACCGTTAAACATACAGGTCGCTGGACAACCAATCAGATTCGTGAATAAGGCCCGCTACCTCGGGATCACGTTGGACACGTCCATGACCGGCTTATGGCAGATCAAGAAGGCCACGGAAAAAGCATTAAAGACGGCAAACGCTATTGCCAGGATACTTCCGAATATACATGGACCGCGGGCTCGTATAAGGAAACTACTGATGTCGGTAGCGGAGTCAATTGCGCTCTTCGGGGCTGCCGTTTGGGCCAGGGCGACTCTTAAGTCAAAAAAAGCAAAGTTGATCCTGCGCAAAACACAGCGAATCGCAGCCCTTAGGGTAATACAAGGCTACAGAACGGTCAGCACAAACGCAGCTCTGCTGCTTGCCGGAGAAATCCCCTGGGACCTTAAGGCGTCCGAAAGACAGCGCCTGTGGGATATTGGCACACCCACAGAGAGCGACAAAGAAAGAGAGAGAAACGCCACTATAGAGAGCTGGCAAGCAGAGTGGGACGCAATTCCCTTTGGTGCCCCCGGAAAGAGTCTCAGCAAACTGCTCCCAAACATACGAGCGTGGATAGCAAGGCCGGGAGGGGACTTAACCTTCTACCTAACGCAGGTTCTCACGGGACATGGCAACTTCCAGTCATACCTTTACCGAATAGGGAAGGCCCCATCAGAAACATGCCTTTTTTGCAACGAAGCCGTGGAAGACACCCCACAACACACACTCCTCAGGTGCCAGGCATGGGAAGAGGCCAGAACCATGGCAATTAGAAAGATTCGAGAGAGATGGTCCAGAGCGGGACTTACCTATCCCGAAGTACAGGACCCCCCGCGAAATTGTATAAAAGAGTTCGTGGAATACATCCTGTGTTCGACCCAAACATGGGAATTGGGAGCGGAAGTTGCAGAGGAAGTGCTAAAAACAAAGCACAGAAAATGCAAGGAGAGACAGAATCTTTTTGAGGCCAGCACGGCTGAAGAAAGCGCAACTTTGAATCAAACGGGTTCGCAAGGGCTGGGACAAAGTGCGCTTGACAGGTGGGGGAACCCGTGAGTGACCCCGGCCAATTGATCCGATAGGGCACTCGCCACTTCTCCTGATGGCCCATAGCACTGTTCTATGGAGATCTGGGCCATCAGAGAGTGAAGCTTAAGGGGGGAGGTGCGTTTAGTGGGTATGGGTCTCAGCGGCGTAACATCCATCCGCTGGGGTCGAGTCCCACACAGCTTGAGATGGAAACTCCTTTCTCGTAGCAGTAGTGCGTAACTGCATTTAACCCTCCTCCAAAAAAAAAAAAAAAAAAAAAAAAAAAAAATGACATATTTTCCAGTGAATATACCGATTTTATGACGCTAATTGCAAAACCTTAGTGAAGCCCACATAGTTTCAAGGCCTTAAGTGTTATAATATTATTGTGATTGCAACACTTGTATGTCATTAAAATAGTATATATATATATATATATATATATATATATATATATATATATATATATATATATATATATATGTATATATATATATATATATACATATCATGTTGGGACTTAAATATGTTGAACATAGCAGCACGAAGCATTTGACATTTTGCATAATACGTTATTGTGATATGTTGCTTTATGTAAGCCACTCATAAGAATAATAAAACCTATCTATCTATCTTGATTCACCATGACATATTTTCCAGTGAATATACCGATTTTATGACGCTAATTGCAAAACCTTAGTGAAGCCCACATAGTTTCAAGGCCTTAAGTGTTATAATATTATTGTGATTGCAACACTTGTATGTCATTAAAATAGTATATATATATATATATATATATATATACATATATATCATGTTGGGACTTAAATATGTTGAACATAGCAGCACGAACCATTTGACATTTTGCATAATACGTTATTGTGAAAAGCAATTTTCTCAATCCTTTACTTTTTGCCGTGATAGCGGTGTACGGTTAGTGTTAATGTGTCACCGAATGGTTTAGGTAATCGAAACATTATTTTTGCAAAACCAGAATTGAATTGAGTCCAGCTTTGCGCAATGGGAACGACAATAGTCGTGGTTTGGCGGGTGTCGTCTGCTTCGACTGTATTTTACTCGGTGTGGTGGTGCTCTCTCATTTTGTTGGTTAATGTCACTCCGCACTCGTTCCAAGTGATTCCGTTGCTGTTTGCTGCTGCACCCACAGGTTGAGAGAGGGAGGCACAGAAACAGTAAACCTCCATAAAATCGCCGGATAAATAAATCCTTGTTTGCAGGCCACCGCTGCCGCTGATGGTCCCTTTCCCTATAGCCTGCACTGATTGATCTATCTATGTCTATCTACCGTCGATGGCTTAAATTCGTTCACGTGTTTCACGCGTCTACATCATCATTAAACCGACGATGACGATAATGATGAGAGGAGAGGATTCATCATGAAGATTAGCATTATTATTATTAGCTGGTGATGGAGTGAAATGGAACGCTGATCAGCTAGCCGACTATCGACGGTCGGCCAGCTTAAGCTTGTCGAAGGCAGATCGCTCGGTCGTCGGGGTGTCGGGATCATGACGCGCGTGACGTCCCGAACAGCGACAGACGGACACATCCCTCAGATCCATCACTTTAGGACCGAGAGGTAGATGAAGCACCAGAAGCTTCAGCTACCGGATCATCATTCGTATGGGTTGTGGTGCTGCAGCAGCAGCAGCAACCAACAGAACAGACTACCATCATCACCACCCCGCAGCATCAGCAGCAGCAGCAGCTGTAGAAGGGCAAAGGCGAGCGAAGAAAATTCGTTCGCGCGCGTATCGGTCGATGAGTCCAGCCGCCCTGAAGAACAAACGCATTTGTTTTGACCGGCTGACCCACGACTAATTAATTGAGTCACCGATTGCTTTACTACTACTACTACAACTACCGTGAGAGTGAGTGTGGTTGCAGATTAACAAGCACGGAGGCCAATTGGAATCTGCAGTGTGGTGCTTGCGCGCTGTTTATTGTTGTTATTGTTGCTGCTTTTGTTGTTGTTGTTGGTGGTGGTGGTGGCGCTGTTATTGTTGGTGGTGTTGGTGTTATTTTTGTGTGTGTGCGCGCGCGAATAACGTCAATCGTCAGCTAAGTAGCAATCCAGTCAATATTGATGGGTTGCTGATGCAATGCCTGGTAGAAGCGGTAGTTGTTGTAAAAGTAGTGCTTTGACAACTGCTTCTCCTCCTCCTCCTCCTTCTCTTCGTCCAGTAGCGGCGAGATGATCGGCAGAACCATCAATTCAAGGGGGGTTCTGGGCCGTAGCTGCATTGCGCGCAATGGCCCAGCAAGAACTTGGACTGGCTGTGGGGGCGGTGGCGGGGCCGCCCAACTGCGACTTCTACTACAGCCTCATCGACAACAGCAACAACAACAACAACTTTTAGTTCGCTGTTTGACGACGTCGCGTTTCGCGCGCTTTAACGATGTTGCCGCGAAATCATCACGCACAGGCTTTTTTCAAAGTCGAACGGTGCGTAAAGTGATAATAGTAAACAGATCTTTTTCATGAACATTATATATATATATATATATATATATATATGAGCGCTGTTTACCACTATATTTGTTTCATATTTTATCTGTATACAGTACTCTCTTTAAAAGAATTCGCACATTTTCATCGATAGAGAGAAGAGAACGAGCACTGAATTTAATTTTGAGAAGAGTGCTTTGCTTTTCCTAATTTTCCTAAGGCGAAGAATGTCCGTATATATATATATATATATATATATATGTGTGTTTGGGTGTTTTACACATATATATATATATATATATATATATTATTTTAAGTATTTATTTAAGAGCAGGTAATCCCGGTGCGATACATACTCGTTCAAAACTAGTGTTCTTAAAATTTGCAGGTCGGAATTATGGGAGTGATAAAAGTGAACCAAAAAGTTATTAGCACTGCATACAAACAATGACGGAACCAAAGCCACCTATTTTTTATTATTATTTAATATGCCGAAACTCTATGCACCTAGTCTAATAGCCTTTATAGCACGACAAAAATATTCAGCATCTTTAGATCCAAAGTGCTCGTCTACGGCGGGTATCATATCATTATCGCTCTAATATCTCTTTCCGGCGAGATATCGTTTGGGGTCTCTAAACGGATAATTGTCGCACGGGGCCAGATCTGAAGAATAAGGCGGAGGCTTGACAATTTGAAACCTTATGGCAGTCGGTCATCATAGGTTAGCCATTCTGTTTTTGGATCGCTCTTTTTAGTCGTCATGAACGTGAGGCATCTCGGTACTCATATTACCTCTGTTAAATAAGGCAATCCACATTGCGATGATGACACTGTACGGATGGTGCATTGGCTCTGTGAACTACACGTAGTCCGGCTTTAATTTCCGTTGCAATTAAGCGTTCGGAAAAGAAGCATTTAGTAGCCACATGATACTCGTTTCATTTCGTTGTGACTAGAGGGTCTGATATTACGCAGTCTGCACCAAGAACATTCATACATTACTGCTATACGCTCTTGTCATTTGCAGTAGACGAACACGGTAAGCTCGGTTGTTCTAGAGGGCGGGCGCGTTGGTTCTCGTTTATATCTATAATTATTTTGTTATTTATGGTTACGCGTACGTTACTACCCCCGTAATGTCGTTTGTGTATAGCAGTATATAAAATTAACGTGTATTTAACCATTGTCCTTGTGGATTCCTTTGTTGAGGATTGAAACTTTGAAACCGTCCTCCCGTCCACTGTTACAGGCAGATTGTTCAGAGCCGTGGGTTAGCCCTATTTGTCAACGTCATATATTGTGTTGAATACTGCGAGAACAACCCCTCCGAACTGCACCTTAGTAGCTCAGAGGGCCAGAGAAAAAAAATGTTCAAGGGTCTAATGGGCCTCACTCTCTTTTTCGCCCATCTATGGTACTTCTTCGTCTTTGTTTGAAAGTGTCGGATTTTTGTGTGGGCAAAATAATAAATGTAGCGTTTTGTTAACAGCAAATTCTTGTGGTAGCGTGTAATGGCCAAATGCAGAACCTAAGTGCACCACCGAAGTGTGTCATTTGTTTTCTAATGCGGTACATGAAGATTCCAGATATGCTTGGACAAAATGAATTCCCCCCAAACTCGGGATTGAATTTGCGATCAATCATTTAACACATATCAGTTAGATGGCAAGGATAAAAATATTCATTATTACGTCATCATGTAGTCATGCGAAAATCAGATTGAATGTGACGTTCGCCTGCATTTAAGAGTGCAGGCGAAACGTTAAAATGCCAAAAACGATCTTACTCACTATAGACGCATCAAGAACGAGTGAAATTATTTTTAAATAATGATACTCAAGAATTTTCACTTACGGCTGGATTATTGCAGATCGTTTAGTGTACTGCCACACTTAGTACAAAGAAGCTCCTATAAATGAAGCTGCATTGGTAAAAACGTAAAAGAAGTATAGGCCACACTTCAGGTCTCAATCAAAAGTGATATATTAGTGATGTTACATCAACGATCGGTCGGCCATTCAGAATGTGCGCAACCCCGTATGTGCAATTGCCATAGAGGTGCGGGTTGACCTCAAGGTCTTCAAGGCGACGGAGTTTCAAACCAACGCATAATGTTTACTGGATTATAAAACGAATCGAGCACGTTGTCGACCAGACCCTTCCGCCGGAGCAATTCGCCTTTCGAAGAGGTCGAGGAACGCGTGATGCAATCCATGTGCTTCAGTCAGAGATAGAATAATTGTTATCGAAGATTGTAATAGACGAGATCGTACATACGAAGAATGCATCCTGTTGATAAGTTCGTTCGCACCTGAATTCGTGAAAGTGGCGGCGTATTAGTGTCGCACCTGCTTACCGAGCACGATTAATGAGAAACCGTCTAAATACTTGCGTTCTTCCTTTCAAAAGGACAAAGAGCATTCTCCTTTTCTGAGAAACTTGATTACCGGCTATGAGAAGTGGATTGTCTACAGCAACATAGCTCTCTTAACGACATGGTCAAAACACGATGGGATTTACAAGGTGGAACTTATGCTATGTTCTTCTGCAGAGCAACGGAATGAGTATTAGTAACCAATGCTGCCAGCTGGGCGACCATCTTAAGCAAGCGATTGTCGAGCAGCTGTCCAAATTGTTCAATCGACGTATTGCACCATGACAACGCCCGCATAGATATGTGGCGACTTGCCGCATGTTGCTGGATTTGTCACCAACCAGAGTTTCCCCCCCCTTAGATTATCACCTGGTTTGCTTATTCAGAATTCTCTAAGAGGAACGAAAGTTGAAATGATTTGAGGGTTTTATAAGAAAAATGTATGTTTTAACCGTTTATTGATATTGTGTATTAAGTCCCGCGAACCTAATAATCGCCGCCATGCGATTTCGCTTTGATGAGAGTTCGGTTGTCTGCCTAAGAACATTGTACTTCAAACCATGATTGAACCTCCTTTGTAACAGACACACTCCATAGTGCAAGATTGCGCAAACGATACATTATTTTCCGTCTATCGTTGCCGTGGAAAACCATACTGTTTTTTTCCCCGAGAATAAAGCCTCTTCTCGGTGAACTGTAGACAGCCGACTTGTAGGCCCTTGTACCATCCATGGTGTACATGTTAGGCTCTGCAATCCTCTGCCATAGTAAAATATCCTTTGTGGCAAGGCTGAGGCTATGTTGGATCTGACATTTTTGGGTTGGATTCTGTCAATTTTTAATTAGTATCTGTATACTTCAACGCTAGGGTTTAAAACGTTTACCTAGATATTATCTAGATATACGAGCAATAATGCTACGATCGTTACTACTACCCAGTGTACGTTTTATATGCTTTCTGATGAGTTACCGTTTATATTTACTGTCGGGTTATTCGCCCTTAAGTATTGTACCGAACGCTTTGCAAACTTTCTGGTAGGGTCAAAACCGTACTGACATCTTTAAATTAATACCAGCGAGAAACAGATCTTGTTGAAGCTTTTCACGTTTGACGGATTCCGAGTGAGATTACAAACTGTTTTGGGCTTTCGAAAAGTGCAGCCTATTGTAGGTGGCTGTTGAAGATGCCACAACCAGTTTTTGGTTTAACTTTTTATGAATATAACATTTAACAATATAACAATTAAAAATAATAACAAAATATACATATTTGAACGAAAAATCTACGATATCTACGAATAATCTACCCTATGTATAGACTCCAAAGTTAAATGGAGCAGTGCAGTTTTGCATTTTAGGATTAGGTACCAGTCTTATGTCACACAAGTTATGCAATATCTCCCTGAGGCGAATAAAGCTACCAAACTTGCTCGGTGTAACGTAATAGATACTAAGCCTGCTTGTTGTTGTGCTTTTCCTTTCAGGGCCTATTCGGGCTTGAGGAACTGTACGAACCCACTGGGTTTTACGTCCTTAAGGACAATGCAATTCAGCAAGCCGAAGAACTCGTTGCAGAGGCGACAAGTCCTTACAGAAAGAGGAAAATGGTAATTACTTTAATTTCGATTTTAAGTACTTGAAATTACATGTAAATCTCAATTGCCTTATGACAGTAACTGTAATATGAGCAAAGAATGTTTTGTTACCTTAGTGTGTTGACGATTTTTTCAACCCATTTTATCAGTTAGTGCCTATGAATGCTTTTCAAGTTTTCATAAAATAGTTTCTACATTTCGTGCAATTCAATCTGTTTGGCATATCAAAGTACAGCGATTTCTGCGATCGAGTACTTAAATGTATGGCACCGATGATTTAAAAAAGAAAATGTGCAGGGAAAATAAATTCATAGTTCCTCCTTTCCTTGTATTGTCTGCAACATTGTTTTTGGCTCTCTTATATCTGGAAGTATAACGAAAGCTCTAGCAGGTCAAATATTGTCTGTGTTTGGCATGCACAGGTACACATTTTTGATGATCTTTCCGACTGCTTGTGCCGAGTGGCGGATTTGGCCGAATTTGTACGGGTTGGACATCCACAGGGGCGATATAATGATGCGGCAAAGCACGCCTCGTTAGCGATCTCCAGCTTGGTCGAAAAGTACGAATACGGGCATACATCTATATACAGTTGTAATACGTACTCATGTTCATACATTATAGAAATTGCGCGTTTTCTATCACGACATTCATCCCGCGTTTCATTGAACGAATACCTGAATCTCTCTTTACACTTGTATTTGTCATATACGTTGAGAATACATCTACACATTACTTTACGCTAAGTACTCGTAGGACGTTCATTATAAAATAGGATTGCATTAAACCCATTTGCGCACTGCCATGTATTGTGCGTACAAAACTAAAACGAAAATGTGAGTTACTGATTAAATATTGATGAGAGTTCTGTGCAGCAAGTCGTTCTAATTACATGGTATTATTATTATTATTATTATTATTATTATTTATTAACATTGTTTAAATGTTACAATTGTGAGGTGTAAACGTGTACTCCTTGTCTTCTCCTAGCTCCTAAATATCATTCCATGGAACCGACAATACAGCCGGCGTTTCCTCGGTACACTGCAAGCGACAGCAGTTGCCGTAGAAACTCGCCTTCGCGCCGATTCCCTGTGAGATCTGTAATCCGTTGGCCCAGCTCGCTGATGAATCTCTTGGTTCCCTTGCTTACCGGACCCATTGTTTTTATAGATATTGGCACTACGATGTAACTTGTCTTCAGTTCTTGGTACTTGCGTTTTTTCCCATTATCTGCGTGCTCGGCAACCGGTCCCGCCTCTAGTGAACTGTGGCGTATATACGAGGGACTGTACAGGACACTGTAGCATCCCATACCAAGCATCTGCCGTTGGCCCATAGCGGGATTGTTACAACGTCAGGTCGTTTGTCGTCATGAAGTCCTAATCTGGGCTCGAGCGTGCTTGGTATACCAGCTCTGCGTAAGGCTCTTCTTATAATTGCATTGATTTCAGCGTGTCTTGAAACTCTACCATGGCTTTTGATGCAGCTAAGAGGGTGAAGTATATCCATTATTATTATTATTATTATTATTATTATTATTATTATTATTATTATTATTATTATTATTATTATTATTATTATTATTATTATTTTTAAGGAGGTTGTTTTTAATTCTAGACTATCCTCCGTTGGTGTTTGTTTATTTACTCTACTGAAGAGCAAAAATATAAACGTGTTACGGATTCATACGTCATTTAAAATGCAGTACAGGCTGTTGTAATACACATAGAGTGATGGTCTATAACCGGTGGTGTACGCGAACATGCTTTTCTTCCCCTTTGTGCTTTTCATCTTTACGACCACAATCAGGCTCAACACCAATCTCGACTTGTACTCTGCGCTCCGATCAGTGGTCGAAAACGGAGATATAAGTGCCTCGTCCGAAACCGAGAAGCACGTTGAGCGGTTATTTCTGTTCGACTTCGAACAGTGCGGAATTCACCTGGATGAGCAACGTAGACAGGAAGTTGTGGCTCTCAATGATCTGATTCTTCACGTGGGCGGATACTTTCTACAGAACTCACAGAATCCACGATACGTGCCAAAGAGTATGGTGCCCGAGAATATACGTCCGTTGTAAGTGCAAGTTCACAGCCCGCCATAGAGACAAGATTAGTCTATTCTAAATCAATAAGAGCGCATTGCTTGTCGTCAGATAGATAATTGCTTCCCTTAAAGCCACACTTTATGTGGCTAAAAAAAAAGAGTTAAGTTGTATATATATATATATATATATATATATATATATTTATAAAGCGATCACGGCCGATGGTAAACAAGCAGTTACCTACAAATATATATATATATAGAGAGATAAATTTTCCAAATGTTTCAATGCACATGCATGTTTCAGCTTTAACCGTGATGGCGGTGAAAGGCTGCTGGTGAATGGCCTTCAGGCGGATTGCTCAAATGAACTGGTGCGCCAAGCTGCGTACAGAATGTACTTGTCTCCGGATGATCAACAACAAAAACTACTTGATCAACTACTTGAAGCTCGTCATAGGCTCGCGCAATTATGCGGATTTGAGACCTACGCCCACCGCGTTCTCAAAGGAAGCATAGGTTTGTATCTTGTTCGCTTGACGGATTTCATTGATTTTTACAATTTAGCAGATCGGCGTTGCTATTTGCTATTCGTCATTAGAAAACCATTGCATTGCCACCTATACACGAATACGATATTATGCTTATGCTATGTGTACACTTTCGGTTAAACAATACGTTTTTACAGGACAATATCCGCTTCATTAAGATAATTTACGTATAACAAAGCCTAATATTTGATTAACCGATGGTCATTGATGAACATGTTTTCTGCTCTAGTGGAAACACCAGAAAATGTGCGAACGTTTCTTTCGTACCTTTCGGCCGAATTGAAGCCTCGAGCTGAACGAGACTATCAAGAAATGCTTACGATGAAGAGAAGTCGCTCAACCCATGCCAAAAATATTGAAGCTTGGGATATACCCTACTACACTTCGCAGGTCAGCATCAAAATGTGCATCTAATATTTTGTAGACTCAATATTATCTTCTCCTAAAAAAGGGTCACTATTTGCGCAGGTATCTTACTCGCAGTGTCAACAAGATTTGATCGAAGGCTTACAGAAAAATCGCTTTAATTAAGAACTGTATTTTGGACTACGGAGCTACTCCGCATTAGCTCCAGAGGACCCAAGGTGGCCATGAACAGTGCAGATCATTGAATTTGTCTATTGATGACTGGCTCATTATGACTAAATTAAGCTGTTGAAGTTACAAACCGTCTCAATTTAGCAGTCGAGCGAAGCCGAGTGTTTGCTTATATGCGTTTATGTGATTAAATGTTCTATGTCTAACGCTGTTGCCGCACGCTTATTACACACTAAATAATAACATTTTGATTACTATTTGTATCCTATAGCCAACCATTTATTTTAACACTCGTTCGTTTGGAAATATGTTTTTCGCTAAAAGAACATGACATAGAATTCGAACACGAAAGTAATCTGGATTTAGCCAGAAAGGCGTTGATTGCCTCTCTTCGTGAGTTTGTTTGCATGTTTGAGACGGATAAGCTCAGCCGGAGGCAAATAAGCCTTTATTAATAACGCATGTGGACAGACACAACAGTTTGGAGTTACAAGGCGTTTCTTATAGTAAGTATATCGCTGAGGGTTTTCAGACTGGATCCATACTACTAGTGTATGTTCAAGGTTTTGGGCAGGTTCAATTTAGTGTAGTAATGTACGTACAGTCATGTGTTTTAACTTTAGTATCACTCGAATGTGCCCGAGAATGACCGTTTACCAATCAATATAACAATCATATTATTTTCTCAGCTGCCGGAAATTCTCGCTGCAACGAAAACAGATGTACAATTAACTGAATTGTGTTTATTTTGGGTAACAGGCAAAACTAAACAAGGCTGTAGTAGATCCTCGTGAATACATGGCCTACCTAAGCCTAGCAAGCTGTATGGAAGGCCTCGACATGATCTTTCATGAGCTTTACGGAGTTCGTCTAGAGGTACGTTAATAAATACCCGCACAACTTGAGTTTTTGTGGAATATTTATCACGTTTTTATCCTGCACTATATACTCAGTTGATACAGATGTATAATGTACTTGTATGTTTAAAATATAACACATTTACAAAGTTAGTTCCATGTAGCTCATGGAACAGCTTTAATGTTTTGATGTTTACAGGCATTGCTCATTACTCATTCAAGCAGAATGCTTGTTTGTGCCAATCACGTTCAGTAAAAGTACTTAGATTGAAAAGTTAATTACAAACTGTTTTGTAATGTTATTCTCGCTACAACGGCAGGTGCTTGACCCAATTCCGGGCGAACTGTGGCATCCGAGCGTGATCAAGCTTGGTGTTATAGACAGTAGCAGCGGCGGTAATGGTGAGCACTCTTCGTCCCCAATGGGTGTGATTTACTGTGACTTATTTGAGCGGCCTGGAAAACCACATCAGGATTGCCATTTTACAATCCAAGGTGGAAGAAGACGAAGCGACGGGACATATCAAACCCCAAAAGTACGTGTTTTGCTTTGTGTCTTCCATTTATGTTGTCGTATGTGGTGTATTGATGTGGGACGGGAGAGCGAACCGTCCGTCACATGACGAGCTATTGCTGTCGGTTGCCTCTGCCTGTAGCGGTTGCAGTCACTGCAAAAAAAATTCAGATTTTATTTACTAGCCAAATAAATATTATACCCCCACTATATACCACCACTACGGGATCACACAGAGCCAGTGCATATGGAAGCTGTCTTTTTGTTGATATGCTGGGGATGGATCTGAGTTATTTTTTGCTACTTTCTCACAAGGGTATACGGGCATTGATTGTACAAACTCGCATCACTTCACCACTATTGGCATTATACTTTGCTAAAAACATTTACTGTTCTACATATTCACGTTCACGCTGCCTAAAACCCGCTCACTTAAGTTCAATAAGTAAAGTCCTGCTTAATTATTATACAGTGTCTTTTGATTGACCTGTAAAGTATTGTTAGCAAAGCCTTATCGACCACGAATTACTTAAAAGTATTTTCATCATTGTTCTTGTTGCCGTTGATTGCCACAGCTTGATTTGACTGTGTGGTTATAATGATGACGGTAATTTTTTTATAGAGATAAATTGGTAAAATGCATGATGCACACCTGGTCTCCGTGTTAAAGCCACGCTGTGGGACTCACAAACTCACTAAAATCCAGTCGTCCAGATTATGGCGCTAATGATTGATGTTAGTTGTTGCAGTATTTACTATTGGTGCTGTTGCCGCTCTAACTGTATTTTTGTACAGGTCGTGCTCATGCTAAGTCTGCCTAACGGTTATGGGAAATTGCCACCACTGTTAACTCCGCCCGTAATGGACAATCTCTTCCACGAAATGGGTCATGCGATGCACTCGATGTTAGCAAGAACTGAGTATCAGCATGTGACCGGGACTCGATGTGCAACGGACCTTGCTGAGGTAAATTGAAGATTGCTTAGTTAAATGTAGTTTTAAAATAAAAATGCACACTAGTAGATTGTTATTTTGACGTGAATATCATATGCTATGCTAGGCTGTATCGCAGACTCCCGCATATGGGCACATTTACATTACATACGGCTAAGAGATAAACTTTGCAAGCTTCTACATTAATTTCTACCATTATGTATACGTCCAATTAAGTTAGTTAAGTGTTCTTACGCATCCGTCTGTGAACAGGTTCCATCCATCCTTATGGAGTACTTTGCCTCGGATCCACGCGTAGTGTTACGGTTTGCTCGGCACTATGAGACCGGCAGGCCGATGCCGTCTTACATGGCCACCAGTCTTGAAGCTAGCCGGGTCGTCTTCCAGGCCAGCGAAACTCAGCTCCAGGTCGTTGTTCCCTCTTTTGATATTTCGGCTGCAAATTACTATATATATATATATATATATATATATATATATGTATAAACACTATAGATGTTTAATCTAAATATACATGATGGTCTTTTTACTTTTTACAAGCTGTATAAAAAACATCAATTTTTTTAGAAGTTTTTTAATATAACTCTGGCATAACTCTGGCTTATTTACGTTAATGCTTGAATGTCGGTCTTTAGTTCTCGAGAGGTATATATATATCAATATTATTTCTTAAATTTGCATTATTGAGTGAAAATAATGGAAAACAAAAGCATATATATATGCAAGGAAGAAGAGCCCTTGGCGTGCATGTGAATGATTTGTTAGCAACAGTAGTGTAAAACTAAATATAATCTACTTATATTTATTTTCACTACACACAATTTTATTGCACAATATGGCGTAACTTCTCGATAATTTTGCACTTTGTAATTGTGTTTTCCCCATCCCTGCAGAAAGTTCCTAATTTCCCGCTTCAAACTAGAAAAATGGTATGCTAATCAAAGACGAGTACCTCTGCAACGAGAGTTGTTTTATTTGCATCCGTATACAATAGATCAATAATGTGGAAACTCGTTTATCTACTTTTTCAGGTTTTCTATGCCTTTGTCGACCACGAATATCATTCGAAGTATCCGCTTGGCGCGAGTACAACAGAAATACTGCGAAATGTTCAAAACAAGTAAGGACCTACTTATTCAGTGTCAATCTCTTCTGGCTGAAGATACTGCCAACACGGTGGATGGATGAATTTATTATTTGCTTGACATGTATGCCGAAATACACATCCCATCATTTTATATCCGGGGCGCTCGGAGTAGCAGGTTAAACGGACATGCCGAGATATCTAGGGTTTTCTTAACAGTTCTTGTGGCAGTATGGTCGTTGACTCTCAGCAGTATGGTTTATCATGTATTCTCAATTCGATCAACAATTGGGATTGAACAGGCTACACCCCGGCACTAGCCCTTTGACGACGCCGCTACTTATTCGCAACGCAGTATCTGTACAGGTCATGTCAAACTTAGTTCAAAAATAATATTACAATATATATACTTGTAAACAGCATTCAACTAGTATAGTGTCGTTTCCTTATACGATGGTATACGAGCGTATCATTTGTGAAAAGTAGGGTAGGTCCTTAGTGCATATGCAGCCAGTGCAGCCAGCGGTTTCGTAGGGTGACCGAAAAATACCGTTAAAGAAAAGGCTTTCTGCCGTCTGTTCGTCTTTTTCACCCACCGCAGACACTTTGGTGTGAAGTACGTTGACGACACAGCATGGCAGCTGCGATTCGGTCATCTGGTTGGCTACGGTGCCAAGTACTATTCGTATCTGATGTCGCGCGCTGTGGCTGCCTCGTTCTGGCATCGCGTCTTTAAAGCTGATCCCCTCTCACGTTCATCGGGAACTCGCTATCGGAATGAGGTTCTCGCGCACGGTGGCGCCCTTCCTCCCGCACAGCTCGTACAAGGTAAGTATTCCACAATCGACCCATCGTGAAACGTGTATTTTACATTTCAGGCCTCACGTTTGCGCGATGAATTAGTACGTCAGTCTCTATTTGTTTTGCACGTGCATGCAAATTATCCTTCGTTTCTACAAGTCAGCCAGTTGACATTAATTAAACTGCGCAAATTTTCTTCAAGTCAGGCTATATAGCCGGTTTTATGAGGCAGCGTTTGAAGATATGTCAAGGGAAATTATAATCTTTCCTTAGCCCATTAAACCTGAATCTTATTGGGCCAATAGCTATGGTAAATAACATCTTATGTCACATTTTCACTATATTCAGTAAATAATTAGTTTTGACACTTAACCAATAAAACATTTCTGTTTTATATGAATATGCAGTTATCTCGGACCCTAAATGATGTATTCAGTGTAGGTACACATATAGGAACACATATGCATATATGGGTGGTTATTTATATTAATGTGCATGAATAATAATTATGTATTTTTGTTTTGGTTACAGATTTTCTGGGGATTGAGAAGTTAGATATTCAAGAACTTGCGGAGTCGCTGATAGCTGACATCGATCAAAAGTAGCTAGCGGAGGCATATCGCTGACGAGCCAACAAGGACGTGAAGATCAAGAAAACAAGCGAGCAAGGAAGCAGAGAGCAAACATTTTGCTTGTAGAGTATTCTCGTGACATTGGAAGTTGTAAAGACAGGATACTTTTTATTACAATTGTGTATAGTCAGTGTCATACTGTAAATAAATTTGCTTTTTTGTAAATGCATACGCCACCATTTTATATCAGAGGCGCTTAGAGCAGCAGCATATATATGCATATTTTCTACGCATCCATATCACCAATGTATCCTCCTCCAATGCCTACTAAATAATTGCCTTCCATTGAGACAACCTTTTCTTGTTATTATCGACGTGGTCATTTCTAACATTTGGCCCTATAGTTAAGGTCGATACCTTCGATTCCCCCAAAGCTGTGCATTATTTTACAATACGTTCAATTGACTCATTTACTAACCCACAAGCTCGACATTCTGTACTTTCCCTCCATATATTTAGCTCGCTGTATTTTTGTATTCAACATTCCTGCCCCTGCATCTACCAATAGCCCGCTCGCTTTTGAATTCTTGTATACCCATTCTACCCCACCCAGTTTCCGCTTTTTCTTTCCATAAATTTGCCAAACTCGATCGGGCCTTTCCGCATTTTAATAAATACATCTTTTTCCTCTATCTGCCATCCTACTGCCGTGCTATTAATTTTTCTATTAACACTCTGGCTGTTCCTGTAAATTTATTCTAGTAAGTCCTCCCAGCTTCTCTGAAAACCCAGTCTTTAAGACTGAATAGAAAAAAATCATCTGGCCTACACAATTTCTTAAATTCGCACTGTCACTCTCATATTTTCCCAGTTGATTTACTCTAGAACACTTTGTACCACTCCTAAATATCTTCATACATATATACGATACGTTACGGGTCTAATTGTGACTGGTTGCCTTTTGTGTAGAATGCCATTATCTATCTAAGGAAGAAGAGAAACGTTTTTTATTGAGTCAACCCTTCACAAGTCTGCCCTTTCTAAATATATCCGTAAATTGCATTGTTAGAAAACGCGCGTATTCGTTTCCCAATACCTGAGTAATTCCTACCACAAATCCGTCAAGACTACACGCCGTTTTTCGGTTTAATTTCGTTACCACGCGTTTGATCTCTGTGCTAGTTATTGCCCTTTCTACACTAGCTACACCAGTTATGAAAAAAAGCGCTTGTAAAGCGGTGTCCATTTCTTTGTTATGTTTCATGTTATATCCTGCGTCTTATTTCTTATCCTTGTTTTCTTCTGCTCGACATAGTTTTAAAGCTGTTTTTCTCGCTGCCCGGATTTTGGTAGCACCCTGTTAAATTCCCTCTTAATCGCATTTTTAATTTCATCTTGTAATTAGTTTTGAATACTACACCTGGGTTCTTTGTAATTGACCCAATACTGTTCTACCTTATCTGCGTATCTTTCCATTACCTTTCTGTTTCCTACTTCACCGTTTTCGCTCCAATAATGCCCTATTTATTTGATCATTCCACCATCCTCGTTCTCTTCTCTTTCGAATTTACAACAGTTGTAATACACGTTTTCCTCTGCATCTCGTCTGCCAGCTTTTTCTCATGTGTCACCAAGAGCTGTTTTTATATATATATATATCCAAAGTGGGGTTGCGTGGGGTTCTTCTCTAATCTAGTGACATTCCTTTCCTGAGATGCTCAACTATGTTCTAGATTATCCTACCTAGTTACAGATGTCATAAGTTATATATATATATATATATATATATATATGCGCATCCCTGTCATTTGTTGTTTTAGTCAATGTCATAAAGCTACCTGCAGACCGCGTTTCTGTCCAACCTCGATTTATTATCCAACGCGGCTAACTCAAACCTTCTTGAGGCCTGCCGTCCATAGCTCTACATGATTTAAATGCTCTTTTATTGATCACAAAAGGGGGTGTAATACCATACAGAACATGTACACAAATTATTTTGATTGCACAAAGTTGCTTTACAACATGTATACAAATTATTCTGATTGCAGAAATTTGCTTCTAAACATGTACACAAATTATTTTGATTGCACACATTTTCTTCACAACAATTTTAGGTCTCATTCGTTCAATTGCTTCACAAGTCTTCACGGGTACAGGTGAGACACTCTAGCATTGGTAATCTGGGTTGGAGGCCTAGAATTAAAAACCCTGCCCGACTCCACGTTGCTTGTACTTCAGACATTACGTCAAACAGATGCTCATTCTTAATCAGGCGGCACAGCTTTCTCATGTCTTCTTTAAATAGCTTGGTCACGGGTTTGAGCTCGAGGGCGTGCCTTTTCATCCGACACGGTCTTTCAACCCTTCTTAAGGAGCGACGCCTCTTCTCGATTCTTCGCGGATTCTTTCTAGTAATCCAAGATTACCAAGTCTTGGAGGGTTTCACACCTGGCATCCGTACATTAATAGTGACACAACAAGTTATTTGTAGAGTTTTAAATAGGCAGAGGCACTTCTTACAACAAACGCACGAAGTATCCAGTTGCACAAAAGTGAACATTTTGCGGCAGCATGTGTAACTCGCCCAGTGAATGTCAAGGACGTCGAGAAACGCACACCAAGATTACGTTAAAGGACCAACATATAGTACGTTAGATATGATACCACCTCTAACCGTTTCGACAACGAATGTGGCCGATCGCTGTCGTAAACGGCACTAAACAGCTGGGCGAATCGAACAAGAATTTCAACTTTTGCAACTTAACAACAACGACTACAACTCGGCTACTGAGTTCCACAGATAAACGCCCTGCCGTTCTGGATTCCACGCGTTGCGTTTGTTAATAAGTTGGAGTGCAGCTACATTGTAAAAAAGTACATAGGCCTACACTTGTCTATGATATCGTATCTAATAAGTATCAAGAAAATTATCCCTCAGATATCGGTAGAAAGTCTGTTTCATTTGTAAACGTTTATCTCCGTCCATAAGTCATAGCGTTTAAACGTGTATTTTTTTTTAAATTAACAAGTTGTTGCTGCAATGTGTCTTAGAACTATACGCGTAATAAAAAATGACGTCGCTAACCATTGGAGGTCGATCTCACCTCAGAAAACTTTCTCAGACTCCGGATTAATTAAAAATACAGTCGCCACGTATACACCAGGTACATAGTGCATGGTTATCACTACCTGGTATGTTCCACGCAGCCTTTCACGAGGAGTACGAGTTGTGCACTTGCCGATTCTGCCTGCAGAGGTGTGCCAAGTACCATGCAGTGGGATGCACAGTGCTGAACAAAACATCGTTGCACTACTTCTCTCGCCGAAAGCGTGAAGAAGATAGAGTATTATGAAGAAATCTTGAACTGTATATTATACTCAATCTGAGTGAAATAAATATAATTGAATTGAATTAATTAAAAATAGAGAAACTGTATACCTAGTGGAGAGAAAAACTACCGCTTGAGAAATTACTTATAAGCAAGCTCTTTCCGCCAAAATGCCAAGGCTACGCGCATAAAGTATGATAATATTGTGGTTTTCCGTCCTTTTTTAAATGCATGCATGCAAATTAAAGCGCTACCATACTATATATGACATGTTATTTGCTGCCTAATTAACAAGCTATTTATAACGTAATTCGTATATACGCTCATTTCGCATCTCTACTCATTGTAATATACTTAAATCATTATGAACCGCGCGATGTGCTCAAGTTGAGTGTATATTATATAAGTCGACGAATTCTTCCCCAAAACTGCCTGATGGCGATGTATTTTGCCTACGTCCATAGTCACCTGACCTACGCTGTAGAAGTGTATGGCTTAACACAGATGCGTCTTATCAGGTCGCTTCACCGACTTCAAAAACGAGCACTGAGAACAACTCTGGACCTCTGGATGCGAGATTCAGTGCAACCGCACTACAAAAATATTAACATTTTGCCGTTCCCAAAACTTATAGAATACTGTCTCGTAGTTGAAATTAAGCGTATACTCCTTGGAGTGCATCCAAACTTATATGGTCTGGCAACATCAGCAACACCCATATCTACAAGGGGTAACGCATCAAACCTGCTTACTCTGTCACACGCCAACTCCAACCAGTCAAGGCTATCAATCAGAAACATTGGGGCCTCCTACTGGAACAAAGTACCGGCCTCCGTTAGGCAGACAAAGTACCTGCTCAAATTCAAATGCGATCTCAAAGAGCATTATCTTGAAACTTTGGTATCTGGTTAAAAGTGATATAAAAATACAATCATGTTGCAATATATTGTAAATAGGTGAAAATGGCTTATATAAATTATACATTGTTATTCATAAAAGGGGCTCCGAACAAGCTATGTGCTTAATGGAGCTTGAAATTAATGTGTGCAATTATCTACAAGAAATGTCAATAAACAAACAGTTGAAACAGTTGAAACAGTTAAATATGAATATGGGTGTAGCGCTGGTGGGTTCTGGCAAAGCAGTAGTAGGTTACTTTGGTATTTTATTTAGATAGCAAATTACGCAAGTTTTTCTACACTGTCGACAAGCGCACGGCTCGTCTGCCGTGAAACGCGTGGAGAAGCTATAATTAGACAAATTTAAATTATTATTTATTTAAAATGCACCCTGTTTGGGTATGTAAATACAAACATAATATGAATGACAAACATGGCAAAAATGGTTTATGTGTATTCTCGCTGGAGCTAAGAGAGCCAGACGGATTCAATACAATTGGGTAGGTGATGAAACACGTGAACATTGTAGCGAGAGGTGAAGTGACGACATGAGCGAAGAGACTTCTTCCAGGCCTGGTTGGTCATAGGATGTCTTACTGTATTTTCTCAAGCCTTTGCTCATGTTTCATAGCCGTATTCGTCAAATGTCGATTCGCCCAGTCATAGCCGTGGCCTGACGTGTATGCTCATTCGCTTTGGTGTAACCTAGTTCCGGTTGGATATATGTGGCTCGTTGGTCTAGGGGTATGATTCTCGCTTTGGGTGCGAGAGGTCCCGGGTTCAAATCCCGGACGAGCCCACTATTCTTTTAAAGCTCTGGGTAAAAGACAAAAACTCCACGTATTTTAAGATCGACTATATGAACGGAAAAGCAAAGTATTAAATGCAATTTCAGGAGAAAGGTGGGCATGGACAGATTCAAAAACAGTCGGAATAGACTGTTTTTGGGCGGTGTGCTTTTGTCTCCAGTAATTTTCTTCAGATCCTTATTAGGTAGGCATACTTTGCATTTTAAAAGGAACACTATTTGTTCAGTCGTCAGGGTTGCGTGGAACTGGGTTAAAACAATCCGGCATAAATGCTCTACTCTAAATTCTTATCGCATGCTTTTCACTCGTTTTGACTTGTTAATAAACCAAACTCATACAACGTTTATACACAAATTAAACGGTATATAGAAATATAATATGACGTCAAAATGTTTAGTGTAATTAGCTACTTAAAAAACATTTGACGCAATGAAAAATATCTGAGGTTCCACCGAGATTTGAACTCGGATCGCTGGATTCAAAGTCCAGAGTGCTAACCATTACACCATGGAACCCTGATTAATATCGGCACATCTCACGTCAATCAACGCATACAAATATTAAACCTGTATTCTCGTTGTGTGACTTTGGTCGCATTTTTCTGAAACTCCTTCAAACACAACTTTTTGCGTCAATTCTAACTTCAAACTTCTGGTTACAGAAAACTGTTTGGACGCCTTGTTTACGTAAAGAAGAAACGTAATTCGTACACAAAAACGCAATGGCATATGTTAGAGTAGCCTTCCAAACGATCTACTCGATCCGCGTAATTCTCTCGCTGCATCAATGATCATGTCAACACAATGCGCGATATGCAAAGAGAACAAAGAAGCCTTTCGCAGACGCTGCCAACCAGAAATCATTCGCATCATTCGCGGGAGAACGCACCGAGGGTGCGTTTGTCCCTCAATTGCTGACAGGGTCGTCGCTACTTGAAAAACACCTATACACGTAGCTTTCTATTTTAGCATCAAGTTTTGTTGAAATGTGTAATTTCAATACAACTTGATGCTAAAATAGAAAGCTGACCCTGCATGTTTAGGAATTGTTTTTTAGAATTTGATATCCATTTGTACAGTAGGTCTGCCGCACACTGTTCGCACTGGAAGAGTATTGGACTCGATTTATTTATTGTAATCTTCTTCTACGTATCTTGGCAATAAACTGGCTAAGCTAACAGATCCAAGTCAGTGAACTAAATGTCAATATGCTTATTAGGGACGCGTTGCAGGTTAAAAGTAGTAAGTGTCAGCTACTACGCATCACTGAGATAGAATGTTTTTGAATGCGGTTTGTTGTTTTTCATATGCCGGTATGTCAGCAGTCAGCTGGTTCGTAAAACAGTTCAGTGAGATTCTGTTGAGCAAATGTCAAACGAATCGGTGTAGCGGATTTGAAAGTGCCGCGCGTGCCCTCTCCATCTTCTTTATACGGTTTTTGCATTTTTTTTTGCATAACAACCCTAACCCCTGCAAGCAGGCTGTCAGGTATGATAACACGACTCGGCCACAGAAAATGTATAACAGAAGGAGTGAAATCTGACGGCCGGTGAGCTCTCTACGCATCGAGATGTGGTTCGGTCACCGGCCGGGCGAGAGACCCTGCCACGGCGGCTATATAAGTCGGCCGGTGGCTACAAGTCGGTGGAGGCGCGGTGCGATGAGCGTAGTGCGGTATTGATCGCCGGCGGGTCCTGCCGCGTGTTTCGGCTTTGGGAGGCGCCCTCATCGACGCGCGGCCACATGGGTACGTGTCACCACGCGGTTTCTTGCTATTCCGGTAGCAGCTGCGCGGGCCACCTGTTCGTGTGTTGTATCACGGTGCGGAGTTTGAGCGGCTCTGCCTGCCCCGCGACTGCGGCCCCGCCGGTTGCAGATCTGCCGCATGAAACTCATCCCGAAACCAAAAGTTAAGTAACTGTGCTGACTAGCGCTCCCGTAGCATCGGTCGTCTTCTCTGCCATCGCGTCGTGTGGTGGTCGGGGGAGAGGAGCGAAGGCTCGGTTGAGCGCCGTTGTATCAAATACTAGGCGGTGGTTTATTGACGACGATCTACAGAAGTCAAAACTCTCTTCTGACAGAATCAGGCGGTGGCTATATGTTAGTGGTACGTCGCAGCATCACGTCTCCATTCGTTAGTGGAGGGTGAACGCTGGCTGATGTCCGAATGTGTATCCACGATTCGTTGTTGACATCTCGGTAGTAAGTGGTTGGTGGTCGTGTTGGGTCTTTGATAACAATGATTGGGCGTGTGTTGTTAGTGCTGAGTCTTGTCCGGCTTGCGGATGCACACCTGCTAATGTTGGAAAAGATCTGTATACTACTACTGCTGCGCTGCTGCTGAGATTTCAGCAGAAGAGTCTCCCCCCTAATGACTTGGCGTCTCCACAAGATAGGCTCTGTTCGGTGTGCCGGATGGGTCGCCTTTCTTTTTTAATCCTACACCAAATCAAATAAGCTTATGTGTATTATTCACGGTTCGTTATTGAGTTGTTGTATATGTGTATCGATAGTTGTTGGGCCTTGAGTAACAAACATCTCGTGTTGTCCGACAGCCAGTGTTGAAGATTTTAACTACTGCTGCTGCTGCTGCTGCTGCTGAAATTTAGCTAATTAGTATGACCCTAATTGACGAATAATTGGCGTTTATTTTGAAACGGCTCTGTGTTTAACATGCAGTTTGAAAAAAATGATATACATTTTTGGCTTTCGAGAAAGTTGATTTAATTAACATTCTCTTTAACTAGTGACATTGGATAAAGGCATGCACAGATCTCGACGCATTTTTCTTTGTTGTAGAAGAAGTTAAAATGCAGTTACGCACTATGGCTAAAAGTCTCATCATCGAGCAGTGTGGAACTCGATCCCAACGGTAGATGTTATTCTGTTGAGACCCATCTACACTAAACGCACCTCTCCCCTTAAGCTTCACTCTCTAATGAGCCAGATCTCCATATAATGGAGGGCTATCAGGAAAGGTAGGGGCGCCTTACAGATTAATTAGCTGAGATTATCCATGGATTCCCCACCACGGGTTCCCACAGAGAAGGTGCCCGTTTCTTGCATCTTATATATTTTTCCTGGAAGGTCTATTTTGCCATATCTGCACCTAGCTTTCAAGCTTGCTTACTAAATACGATATATCCTACGGCTGCTTTTAACTGCAGTGATCATAATGTTTTTACTAAAATGTTGGCGCATCTGAGGGGCGTGCCTGTCGACTGGCACCGACGGTCGACTGGCTTAACTCCTACGCTACGGGTAAGACGCAGGCCGCCAGAACGGTGCTGTTGAATCGTGCTGGCATGGTGTTAGGAACACCGCAAGGCTCTGTTCTTGGTCCCTTTGTGTGTATAATTGTGTTGAATTTTCTACTGTTGAAAATAAGACGTGATAAATTAAGTTAAATAATAAAGTTAAATACATTAAGGATGGTTTGTGCCGACGATACGATTATCCTTTTCCAAATCGATCTTCATGGAGTTAGTAGCGGAGTAGGTAACTCTAATGCCCTGGTGGAACAAGTCATGCAAACGATGAGTTTGGCTAGGAGAGTTTAGTAAAACGTCAATAACCGAACAGCTTTCTGATTGCAATGAAGTCATTTACAATAAATGTATGCAAAATTGGTTACTGGCTGCTAAGTCGTTACAAAGCCCAACGAGTCACACACCAGTAACAACTACACATAGTACCAAAACTGAAAATTAGGGGACAATATATAAGGTAGAGCATAATACGTGATTTCATATTATAACGATGTTGTTGTAACGCCAAGTCACTGGGGATAATAATTCAGTCCGGCGGCGACTACAGCACGAGAGACTCAGGGCAATGAGTGACAACGCCAACAATAAGATCAGACTCGTAATGTAGCTGGACGGAGAATGCGTGGTTAGCATCCTTCTCCCGAGCTATTTATTGGCTTCAGTAACGCCGTAGCGTTCGTATAGTAATAATGTTAAAAGGTTGACTCAAAGCTATGACGTTGTTAATCGATTGGGTTACACACTTCTCTCGGCGGTGCACGTTGTTCTTGGTGGTGATGATGATGATGCCGATACTCTGGATGTGGCGCGGTCCGGGGACGATGGTGCGCGTGCCATGTGGTCGTATGCACACAGCTGGCTGGTTGTGAATCGAGTTGTCTACGCTGGTCTCGATGCTGTGGCTGTTGCCGATTCCTGGGGAGGCAGGCGAGATGCACGTTCGACAATGTGCTCGGATGGCTGTGGTGTCGCCTCTCCGTGCTGCTGATGATGGTGGAGGTGGTGGTGCCGTGCTTGGTGACGAATCTCCAACTGCCTACTTGGCTTCCTGACGTCATCGGCTGTCGGTGCTGTAGGTCGTTGACGTTTGAGTTGGCTTGGGTGGTTGGTCGGCCTGCTGACGTCGTAATTGGCTGTTGGCGTCTCAGTGACTGGCAGTTCTGTGACTACGCTGTGGTTGGTTTCTGTTACTACGCTGTGGTAGGCTTCGTTACAATATTGCAGCTGACCGAATAGAAAAAGGCGTACTTGTGTCACTCGAAGAAGTGTATATTAGCCAGGATATTGTTTTTCAGTATTTTTATATAGGGCTTCTGTAAATTTCAATAGGGCTGGTTACAAGATCTAAGGATTCAAGAAGACTATAAAAATACGTAGTAGCCATACAACCTAACCTTCTTATTAAATAGATTTCATTCATTGCAAATGAGCATTTCACGTTATACCGTACACAAAAACAAGCCATTCCCCTCGTCATACGTAGATCTCACAAACTGCACTGTAACCTTGACAGTAGAATTTTTGTAACCGTACCCTCTGACGATATGTAGTGTGCCTCCTACAGTATAATATTGTATGTACATGCATATAGTGCAAGTGTACGGTTATGAACTAGCATTATTCTCTTGTTTTGGGCTATGCCCCTCCTTTTCTTGATAAGAGCGTCGGGTATGTCATTTGTCTGTCTGCCATATGAGAAAAAAAAAACTGGGAGAACCAGATTTGCATTGTTCACAGTGACAACGCTTCACGACGCTCTTCCCCCTTGTGTCACATTACTTTGAAAAAAATTCGATCTCTATCTTGCGTTTACCGTATTATTCACTTGGCTTATTTATGTAGTAGTCTCCCGCTCTAAAGTGTAGATAACTAGAGAGCGAAATTATTTGAGACTTAGATGAAAACAACAAGAGATAATTTCGAACGTTAAAAACTGTCTAGAGAAATGGAAAAGTGGATATTGTCGAGAACTCTATTGATGGATAACAATCATGTTGAGGCTCAAATAGATACTGTGCGTTAACACCATTGTATCGCAAACCTCATATATATTGATGCAAATAGAGATAACGCTGCAATTAGCACAGTACCCGTAAGAAGTAATATGCTGAGTATGATATAATTTTCTATTATTAAATAAAAGTACGACTTGGCTATAGGAATATATATATATATATATAGTGAGGCGGCTGAACCAGGACAAACTTTGGCGGGTTGGTTGAACGTATGCGTTCATGCGTCATGTCGAGTATCCAACAAGAGCCTGTTTCCAGTAGAATGCAAAGAAAAATCACCCATAGCCAATCGAGCAATTGCGTCTCAAGAATTTTAGCAAAGATCACATAATATTCTCGCTTATCGCGCCGGACGGATCCCTAATGAGACTATCATATTCAATCGTCTCGTGTGGTGTATGAGGACTTCAGAACTTAGTAGGGCAGTGCAAAAAAGCATTCTGGACAACTCTCGTACTTTCATTGAGCCACTAGCTACTTTGAGTGGTGACTAAAGCAGAGAGCGGTTACATTGACTAAATACATCTGCTGGAAATGCCCCTGCAAAAGTGCAAATGTTTGTTACATTAATCATTCCCATTTTAGCTGCCTCAATCTGTATACATATATTTAAAGAATATTAAACAACAATATTATTGTTGTAAGATTTAAAAAAAAACGGGCTCGTCCGGGATTTGAACCCGGGACCTCTCGCACCCGAAGCGAGAATCATACCCCTAGACCAACGAGCCACACAACTATACGGCTCTCGTGTGCGACCACGTACATTCATTCCTCCCGCCCAATAATACATGGATCTTCTACGAAACTACCATAAGTAAAATTTAGGGCACAATAGTTACAATAATATTTACATTTATTCCGTATTGCTTGCTTTTTATTAGAACATTGTCTGTGGATCAGCTCCTTGAAGCTGCACTGCACTGAGATCCGGATGTCTATGTTACCAGCATAGTTTGTTTGCATCCGAGCTATGTTTTCGGAAATGCCCCTTTTTGTTCGTGATTATTTATCTCACATAATTAGTAACATTGATTAGATAGATAGATAGATAGGTTTTATTATTCTCATAAGTGGTTTACATTTGTACAGAGGTTCACAGCTCCTCAAAGCCACCAAAGGCTAGTATGGAGTGTTTATATTGCATGTCTTTTTATAATTTTATTTACTGTCATTATAAGTATTATCATGTTCGGCTTATGTTAGTAAGGTACATAAATAGTATTGCTTCGCACTTTGTTTGAATATTGTCAAAGAAGAGGTTGCGCGCACATCTGCGGGGAGCTTGTTCCAATATGTGGCACCGAGATTTGATATTGAGAAACGAGATTGGTTACATGAAGCTGTAGACAAGATCAGAAGTTGTGTGTGTGATCCCCTTGTGTTCATGGTTGATGTCGAATGGGAAAGATTGAGCAGGTTGGGATGAAGTCCCATTAAAATTCGTTTGATCTCTATTACGACAGACATCTCTATTTGCAGAGGGTAAGGCAGAATTGACATCTCTACGTATTTATAACGAAGGGACTCCCATGGTGGATATCCCCATATTACGCGCAAGGCTCTTTTTTGCAAGCGATGTATGGGGCATAAAAAACGCATATAAGTCATTCCAAATATTTCGACTGCGTAAGTCAGATAACTATGAACGTAGGCGTAGTACATGGCGAGCAGACAATCACGGGGCAGAATATTACGACTCTTGAACAGAGCAGCAATGCTCCCAACAATCTTTTTACGAATGTGATCTGTATGAGCTTTAAACGATAACCGGGAATCCAGGACAACGCCTAGGAATTTTGTCTCATTCATCATCCTAAGAGTGTGGTTTCCGCATTGAAATGTCTCATTGTTCATACTTAGGACACCTCTCGGCGATAAGAACTGGATAACACCGGTTTTCGACCAATTCACGGACAAGCCATTGGCTCTAAACCAATCTGAAAGTCGCTTAAGGTCTTCTTTAATGATCTGCTCTACCTCTTGTCGGGAATCGCCGACAATGAGTGCTGTGGTATCATCAGCAAATAGGGTCAGTCGGCCGTGTTTTGGTACTTCAAATATATCGTTGATAAATATATTGAACAGCAGTGGGCCGCCGATACTCCCTTGAGCTACTCCAACTGATATGTTCTCGATATCTGAAAACTTCTGCCCGATCTGCACCATTTGTTGTCTTTCTGACATAAAAGAACGTACCCACGATTGAACACGTTCGTCAGCTCCATAGGCTCCTAGTTTGGTAATCAGAATATTAATGTCGACGGTATCAAACGCCTTTCTCAGGTCAACAAATAGAGCAGCAACCGTTTTCTTCTTCTCAAGACTTTGACGGACGTCATTTACAAAGCTCATAACAGGGACGGTGGTGGACATTTTAGGGCGGAATCCAAACTGTCGGCGATTGAGTACATTGTGTTGATAAAGATGGTCTTTGAGTTGTTCGAATGCGCATTTCTCAAATACCTTAGAGATTGGGGCCGGTATGCTGACTGGACGGTAGTTTTCCTTTGCGAGTCTGTCACCAGATTTAAGAAGCGGAATGACGCGATATAATTTAAGCGCTTTGGGGTATTTACCGGCCGCAATTGAAAAATTGATCAGATGTGATACGGGGTCAGCAAGAACATCGGCTGCTCTTCGCAATACCTGGGATGGTATTTGCTCAGGTGCAACTGAGCAAATCTTTGTTTTGCGTAAAAGATGTGCAATTCTTAGGGTATGGACCGGTTGGAATGAGATCTCTGTTGCTCCACGAGGAAAATTCTCAGGTATAACATATCTTTCAGAGCATTCCGTGTCGGCAGTCACAGTAATACTGATTAGTAGTCGAGTAATACTGATTAAACAAGTTTGCCACTGTAGTCTCATCGGACACCATAGTGAACATTATGAAATGTTTCTAAACCATACTTATTTTTATTATCAGACAATTGTTTAGTCTACGATTTTGTGCTACACTTTGCTGTGTTGGATTGTATAGTATAACCCGCTCTTGATTATATAGTATGATCACACTTGGATACAGGTGCTCGGTTTGCCTTGCTTAATTTTGTTATTTCATGTGGTATACTATTGTAAATACGGCACTATGCCAGAAACTTCCTCTATGTGCATGTAAGCTCTTTCAGAAGGAAGCTTACGTTTGCGTAAGCACGCTTCAAACCGACATCTTGACTTTGCCGTTAGCAGCATCGTCAAAAGGGCTAATAAGTAAGGTAAGCAGAACCTGGGCAATTTTGGAGTCATACTTTTTAAGGGGGGTGATGCATATAATGTATGTGCGCAACATAATCTTCTCATTGGCAAAATTACCCGCAGACGCGTTTTTATTTAAGCGTTTTACACATTTTGGCGCACTTTTTATCGTTCATTTAGATCATATACATGTGGACCTCCACGAACATCGAGCATACATATTTCCTTTGTTCTGCTGTTCTAGTAAAATATCATGACTTAGGTTAACCAGTAATAACTGATTTACTGAAGAAGTAAAATACAGAGAACTCAGTCCGCAGTTTATCGTTCAGCCTATCGCCATGAAAACTTAAGGACACATGAGCCAAAAAACGGCAAAATCTTTCAAAGAGCTTGGAAAAACGCGCTCACAAAGGATCCTCCTTCTGCTGCAGCGCGTATCGATCGAGCTTCAGCGGGGCAACACGGCATCAGTCGAAGGGTCCCTTCCGTCAGCCGTAGGGCTCCCTGAGATCCCGTAGGAAATTTGATATTCTTAATACTACTTTGATTGTAAAATAAAACATTCAACTAATTTACTTTGTTTATTACTTTTTCTGACCGGTCAGCAAACCTCGACGAAGATCGGTTTACCCAAATTTTAAATGTATCTCCTATGCATGCTGGACGTTGCTATCAAATACGCTTCACCTAGAACAAATATTAAACTGGATCATGCAATAAGTTCCCATCTTTGTTACACTCATCTCATTTTTATTTAAAGTCATACAGTGACACAATATTTATAAAAAACATAGACGACGTTATCGTAGTATTAACAATATAGTAACAACAGTAGATACGACAGTTTGTTTCTTGTTTACAGGGCAATTTTAATATCGTGACAATAATGGTGTAGCTACAGCACTGTCATTTCTGGTCTCGCGTAACGGGTAAATGTAATAGAGCCGTTCTTCGCAAGGTTGGAAGCAGACGTGAAACACGGGTGCAACAGTAACTGTATTCCACAACAAATTCTGCTTTTTATACAAATCCTGGAACATATAATGTAGTAAAACAACACACGTGAAAAAATCGTAATACCTATCTCCAGTTGGACACTAACATTTATTTGTAACGTTACTCACTCGAATAGCAAAGTAAGTCAATCGCTCATTGCTTTTTGTCGACCACTATTAAAAAGGATATTGTGAACGAGTATTTAACGACAACTTTTACTGGCATCTTCGGGAGAAACCGCTGCCAAGAGTAATTAGTGCGCGCTCACGGACGCCAACACAGTAATCTCAATGACCGTGGTGCTTGTAAAGCGGGCAACTCACTCGTGTAAACGATTACAACTTAATAATTACAAAACCAGTTATTAAAGTAGCGTTTCCTTTCTTATTGAATGGCGGCCGAAGTTTCTTAGGTTAAAATGCGCGGCTATTAGCTCCGCTCAATGACTGCTTGCCTTGAACAATTCGTTGCAAGATCTATCCAGGAAATAGCAGTTCGTTGGTTGCTTTGGTATTTGTTACATCATCAGTGTGACACATCGGCAACTCCTAAATACTTTACAAACTATTTACATCAAAAGAATGCAACGTCGTGTGCTCGACCCAGCAGCTTCTCGATTGAAATACTCTCGCTTAGATGCAGAGAGCACCGACGCGTCGGTACTGTATTAAACTGCCTATCCTATATAAAAGATTGCCTTGCTCGATACGGACAAATTCCTCTTCTCACTCCACCGAGATGCGATGATCGTGATAACTATTATCTAATGTCTTTGGGCCGAAATACAGGTGGCATAATTCCGTTGGCCTTGTGAATCAATTTTCCGCCGGCGTAACCAATGGCTGAGCCCACAAACGAGGCGACTATTCCAACACGAACACCGGCTACGGCTCCAATGGGACCGCCTGCTATCAAACCAACCGTGGCGCCAACGACTGGAAAGGCTGCAGTCTTCAAGTAACGAGCCTGAAATAGAAAACATCCTGCATTTAATTTGTATACAAAAAATGTAGCACTTTGACTAAAACGGTGTATGACCGCGGAGCTTCCAGCTACAATTCAAAGCAAAATCATCGCTGTGTGAATATACAGAACCTACCAAGTACTGCAGCGCTACAAATATGAATAAGTGCTCTAATATATTAGTTAACGGTTAAGAGGTTACGCATCTAAGAGCAGTTATAGAGTATGTTACAAAAATGACGCAGAATGCTGGAATAGTGTACCGACCTGACGGAGAAACTTTTCACCGGCGCTGACGTTTACCGTAGCCGCTTCCACATGCGCTTCAATCGCTTCGATCGCCACCCCATTTTCTATAACACTCGCTTGTAACAACTGCATCATATCCTGCAGATCGGCCATGTCTCTAGCCAGAGCATCGACCTGTTGCTCCTTTTCCCGAATAAACTCATTGTCGAGGAGACACTGTTCCTGCTCAGCTGCCCACTACACGGTAAATCACACGATAACGCACATTAAGTTACTAATGCCACAATATATATATATATATATATATATATATATATATATATATATATATATATATATATATATATATATATATACCCACATTCATGTTTGTTTCTTATATTCTTAGCAGTTGTACAAAACTTTAGATTTCAAAGGCAATATATCATCTCCACTCACTCCCTCCTATTCCAGATATGCTGTATGTCACATTTTCCTTTCAAAATAGACTTAGTTTCATTGAAAGTACGACAGCAGGTCAAATCGTTCTGCTGAGAGAACGCACGACGACAAAAACGCCAATTAGAGCCCCTACACCTGTCCGCATAATCATGAAGCTAAGGAAAGCGCACTGGACAAAAATTTCCCATAGTAACTATGTGTTTTGTATTCTTTACCATGCTTTTATTTAACCTCGCCTCGGAGAGGCTCGAAAAGCCCTTTTCGGTTCACACATAAACAATGAATATATGCAGGTAACAGAACTCGTAAAGGCCGAGCAAATTCCGCAAGTATATCATTCGTTACTCGGGTGCTCGCAACACTTTGCACTTGTGCATCCCAAAAATAAACTGCTAATTATTTACGCGCTTATATTTAATATTGACTCTAAACTAATTCGCCAGAAAGACACAAACGGTTTGGAGCAATACGCAATCACAAAAACACGTCTCTGGAGATCTGTGACTAGATATGTCCATCGTCTTTGCGGGAGATGCATTTATGCTACACTACTGAGGGAGAACCAAATATATGATGTGCCTGCGATTAGGGGACTGAGCAAAGAGATAGGGAATAGCCTTTGTAAAGCCTATTAGCATCACTTGTATACAACAACTACCTGAAAGTTCTCGTTGTCCGTGTCATCGTCGCCTTGGCCGTCCACAAAACCGGATGAAAATGTTGGCGACAGGGGCGAACACGCCGGACTTGACAACTGACTTTGTCGTTTATCCAGGGCTGCAATTACTTTTTAACACATCACAGGCAGGAAGAAAGTGTATTCAGTAAGACAAATATGGCTAAATATACTAATATCTATACACAGGGTTATAAACGAATAGAAGGAGCGATAAAGGGAACTGTAGAGCTCGTTAGCAAAATGTTTTTTTCTAGAACATGATTTGTGAGGAGTAATACTAAAATTTGTGACATGGATATTATTGCCCAACATAGAAGCACAAAATGTGAGATTGCGAGACAACCAATCTTCTTATAGAGGAACTAACATACCGTCGTGATCGTGAGAAAATGACTTTAGTGTATTGAATATTAAAGCTGATAGTATAGCCTCCATTTCTGCGAACTCTTATCTAAACGATCACACCGCGCCATCTTCTTTCCAACCCTTAAAAAAACACTTTTAAACACGTCTTTCGGATTCGAGTTGAGTTGCTCCTGTGAATTTTCTTTATTTCCTCTAGTCTAGAAGCGTTGTCCCTTCAATTTATTTTATCCGTGGGAACAGGAAAAAATCGTACGGAGCAATTTCCAGCTGAAAGGTAGGTTGCGGGACTCTATAAATCGAAATCAGTAACGATGTGCGCGCCGGTGCGTTGTCGTGATGGAGAATCCAAGAGTTGTTTGTCCAGAGTTCAGGCCTCTTGCGTCGGACGTACTTGCGTCCTGAAAATTTTCCCGGTAGTATTCCTCATTGACTGTCAAACCAGGTGGCAAAATTCATGAAAGATTATGCCATTAAAGCTAAAAAAAAGTCGAAGGAACTTGGTGTTGGGGAATCTGCTCTATTTCTTCGATCGACTCCCTCCTTGGGAGCATGACTGGGAGAATTGGGCTTTAATCTCCTAGCCATATACTATGACTGATCTCCTGCGATCACTCTCTGAAGGAAGAGTCTCAGAATCTCCAGAGTCTTCTGCTACCGCCTGAAAGTTCAATTCGCACATTTCCCGACAGGCGTTTATTTATTGGAAATTCAACGTTTTTCGAACGAACTTCGCTGCCAGTCCTCTGACGCATGAAATGCTCGTTAAGACTGTTACAACTGATCCATAAGATATCTCAGCGATCTTGCGAATAGTTTGCCGACGATCGTTGAGTAAAATATCATGCATTTTTACAACGTTTCTTCTGTTTTTGACGTTGAAGGCCTTCCCGAATGGAAGTCATCTTCGAACTCTTCACGTCCCTCGCGAAATTAACGGTACTGCGTATACATGGCGTTTGGGGACACTGCGTAATTAGCATAAGCAGTTTGTAACATTTCCACCACTTTAAAAACATTTGAGTTGGATTTTCACACCGAACATAATGCAGATTCGTTGCTCCTAAATTTTCGGCGCCTTAAAACATTACTGAACCTCGTTTTCTTCACGTCTTTAAACAAAACTCAAGTAACACCGCTAGCGGTTGACGTGAAATGTAGTCTGTGTGGGCGCTTCTAAGCAGACCAAATAGGATGACTTTATATATATATATATATATATATATATATATATATATATACTATATATATACCCAGGACAGTTTGAAGATCGATAATAAAAAATGTACAGTTCGTTAAAGCAAATATTTTTTTCTAATGGAACTTGGTCTCTGAGAAATTTTGTTTCGGAGTGAGAGTGAAATTACTATAATTTATGACACTGGTGTTGCCTGTCATAGGAAAATAAAATGTGCCATTGCGAGTCAACGAGTTCTCCTAGACAGAAACTAAGCACACCGTCGTGTTTGTGCTTCCTTGCGAAGAACATATAACGCCGGCCAGAAGATGCGACATGGTCGTTTAGAACAGAATTCGCAAAAATTGAGTTATTTTATTAGATTGCGCGCCAAATATCTCAAAATCACTACCCTACGACCACTCGCAGCGCTCAAAACTAACACGATCAAGCAAACTTAAGCATTTGTAATGCAGTTTCGCTGCTGTATCTAAGCTTGTTTTTGTACCTTGTTTGGCATCTTGGATGGCAAGGTGCACCTTGTGACAAATAGGTCCGGCAATATGGCTAAATCTGTCGGAATCCTCATCCTTGACGACAGCACGCATATTTTCCACCTCCCGGAGGTCTTGTGCCAGAAGAGCAAGGACCAGTCGAAGCTGTGACCGACAGTCCCACAGTCCATCGTCGGTAGCTTTGCCAGAAGGAGACACCAACTATTGTCAAACACAAAGACAGTAATTCGCAGATGTATGATATTGTTTAGACGACGGAGGGCAGCGTTAAGTAAAATGTACGTAGTTCATTGATAAAAGCAGAGGTCAGCTTCTCTATTTGAGACTACGGCGGTTTGCAATATAACTACGCCAGAATTCTCCACAAACATGTCTGTCCCAATAAGCGGATATAAACAAATGAATTCACAATAGTTATTCCAAAATTTCAATTAGTCTACTTCATGAACTGCATAACGTTAATCAAGCAAACTGTAATGAACCAGGCTATCAGCCATGTTATCGTTATAACATTGACGTATAACAATCTACGTTGAAATGTTCCCAAATAAGTTCCCTTTGAAAATGTTGTCATATGCAAATTCAAGCAGGACGAGCCCTAGCGCTGTCTTGAAAAATAGATAAGACGGTTTATTGAAGCCTACGTTTCCTAAAAAAAACCATCATAGTAATTTTAGCCATATGGCCTCTGCTGAGCAAGACACTACGATTGTGGATAAAATTCGAGGTAGGTTAAACTATGACCGTGTTCCGACAGGATAGAGTCTAGCCTTATTATGTTACTCAATACCTGAAACAGCATACAATAATACATCCACTTCCTCCAGAGTTAGACTCTCAGGTATTACAAAACGTTACACATACACGTCTCACATGTTTGAATACAAGAAATAAATATCCACACCCAGAATTGAACCTGCGATCAAGTAGCCACCAAAAGCCAGAAAAGTATTTTTCCGTTGCTACGCAGGCCACACGGCCAAAGATGAGCATACTGGATCTTGCCAACAGCCGTCATAGAAGCCAACACAGAAATATTGGCAACAGTTTTCAACGATCAGCACAACTAAATGAATTTAGTTCCAAATTAGGCTACCTTGTAATTTTATCAAAATATAAAATAACGACAGAAAGCCCCTTTTGTGTTTGTGTCTTGCAAGGTAACTCTCGAGTGTGAAACGGCAATAACATATGCTCACGAAAAAAATGGACTGTATTTTGTGAAAACCGTAATAGAACCATATTCGTCATAAATAATAAATTTTTCATATGTGAATTGGTGTTTTTATTTCGAAAAAGAAATATTTTCACATTAGGTGTGTAAAAATGATCTGCACAAAGGCCATTAGATGAGCAACACAAACCTATTTACTTTGACCATGGTTATATATATACATGTTTTTGTACTTTAATCATTAACAAATTATCAAATTGTTATCAATCATCATTAACAAATGATCAAAAACACCAAGAGCAACACCAGATGCTTTTGTTAGTGAGATTGCAACTTTGAATTGAAAATTCGCAAACTTTGTATACTCATCGTAACGAGTTTCGTAATAAACATACTGGCCTCTGTCATCTCAAGTACATCAGTCACAAGCTAGACACTCCAAAACACTCTTGAAAATCAGACCCCAATTTACTCATGACACCTATTAAATCAAAACACGTAAATAGCAATAGAATAACTGAAATGAGCCCAGACAACAACTCGACAAAATCTTAAATGTAACTTGAGGCGCTTTCCTCAAGTTACATGTAAGAGTAACTTGAGGACTAATCAAACGTTTGCGTATCACTTGTGCCCACATACGTGTTAGGTTTCCATAAAAATGAAGTATTGTGTATCGAGATTTAATGTAAATATCGCAGAAGTGGAACGATAGATACAGCATTGTCATCATCACTCGTTAGCTGAATCGCCAGCTTACGCTTGTGTCCATAACACTCTCGCCGGCGGAAAGTACCTGAGAAGCATCATTGAGAATTTTCTTCAAGCGACGCAAATGAGTGGGAATTCCTGTCTTCACCAGCTGATCGAGACCAAAAGACACCTGCTTCAAAGGCAATTTCTGAGTTGCCCTCCACCGTTTCGGCTCATTATACGATTCTTCCATCGTCAGCCAACGCGCAAAATGGTAACGATTGAGAGCAGTTCAAACGTAACTCAATGATGATTATTTGTGATTTGCTTCACTTAATTCTTTGAAGTTGTTGTTTTGTTATTCCAATAGCAGCACATGCACATCATTCGAACTCATTTGATTCAGCACTAATTCTGTTCGGAGGAGCACAGCTAGCCGCGTAACACAATGTGTCAACGGTCGATCAAAATGACCTCCCACTCGGCTCATTCCCAATTTTGTTCGTAGTAATAAATAATAGCAGAAAAATCAACACCTAATTACAAGCCCAACCTACGCAGCATATGAGCCTTATTCAATTTTCCTTTTGCAAGTAATCTAGTTGCTGCTGCTAGTGAGGTGCTGACGATGATGATGATGCTGAGGCTGTGTTTACGGATGGTTCGCGCTAGCGGGCGACTCACTTGTGGGCGAGGGGTGCGTGACCTCTCTCTCACCTTGCCGCGCGAGCGCGAAATATTCGAAACTAAACTTATCTAAACAGGTAAACTTAATACACACTTTGATCTCAAACTGAAAAGCCCGAAATTCGTTGGCTAGAGTGAAGATGAAACGGTGATGCAGTTATCGATATTAAATCACGGCAGAACCAGCTGCAGGGCCAGGAACAGATATCCGCTAGGACTAAGCCTCCATTACTAAAAAAACCATAGCACCGCCGGGTGGGCGGCCAGAGGAAAGCAGAGGTAAGGACCGCTAAATAAATGCGAATCTCGTAGGAAAATATCAGACTCAGTGCACTTTCATAAAATCTTTTAAAAAAACGTTCTTCCCGTGCTGTTAAACCTGTTGTCTACTGGAATTAGTGAATGGCAGTGAATGCATAAAACGCTACTTCGCGTAACGTGCACGTTTTTGTATATACATATGGTTAGTATATAGTTCTTTTGATTCTAGCAACAACATGTACGTTAAAGTTGGTTAAAGTTCAGTGCTGATATTGCAGCTTGCAAATTTACTTACTATTTTTTTTAACGCTCTGACAACCACATTTTAAACGCTCGTAATGGGCTTAGTTGCCTGTGGCACGATATCGTCTAAATAAAAAAAAATGTATTTATTTATTTTATATTATATCCTATTTTTTAGCCATACATTATGGTGTGTCTTCGCTAAGGGCTTTTTAAGGGTATTTTCAAAGGATACATTGTGAGCTAAGTTATTTTAAGCTGCTCTTTATCACTATATATATATATATATATATATATATATATATATATATATATATATATATATATATATATATATGTTAATGACCACAAGCAGACTTCGCAGAATAACAACTACAACAGCACGAGGGCGAAGTGACCTAGGTGCGATTAACGAGAACGCCACGGAGATACTGTTCGCCTTGTACGTAGCACAGCCGTAAATAAAATGTTCATTGACCCATCCTCTCGGTCTGCTTATTCACTCAAGAGACGCTGCTGCGTTCGCATAGGATTACTGGTTAATCGACGGACATTTCGCCTCGGCCGTCTCGAGCAGGTCCTCTTCGCTGATTGGCCCATTCGGACGCGCCTCGTCATTACATTCATTAATTGTTTCCGACGTCCACAGCTACCGTGGGATGCGTATAGAGGGCTGATGATAAAGATGGCGATAAAGATGTCGTGGTTAGGGTGCAACATGGCGGTGTATAACATGGTAGAAGACAGGCATGGTAAGCGAATTCTTCCCCAGAATGATGGCGATGTACGTCCACAGTTACCTGACTTACGCTTTAGAAGTTGACACAGATGCATCTTATCAGGTCGCTTCGCAAACTCTAAAAATGAACACTGAGAACTGGGGCCCCGGAGGATGCGAGACTCCATACAACCGCACTACAAAAATATAAGCATTCTGCAGTTTTCAATTTTTTTAGAATACTCTCTCGTAGTTGAAATTAAGCGTATACTCCTTGGAGTGCGTCCAAACATACTAAGTTTGACAACATCGACAACACCCATACCATCCCTCACTCATCACCCACAAAACATATCGCAACACATTGTGAGTAGGCAAAAATGGCAATCATAAATTCTGCCTTGTAATTTTACAAAAGGGATTCCGAACAATATATGTGCTTAATAGAGCGCGGAATCAACATGTGCAATTTTCGTATCAGAAATGTCTATAAAAAGAACAAACAAAGCGCGCATCGATGGAGTTGGCATGTTGTTGCCAAGCGGACCTTGTGTAAACAATGTAGCAGGTGATTGCATGTTGCTGTACTGTGACTGGCTTCGTCACATTATATATATATATATATATATATTGCTTTGTCTAAATTTTAAAACAGGAGTTTAATTTTATTTTTTATCAAATTTATCGAGGGCAAGAACAAGAGCAAAATATTCAACACGAATGGAGCTGTTTCAGTGGAGCTGAATGTGTTCGGACTCACACTTAATAGGGCGCTATCATCGTAACTCGTCAAGGGTCATACGTGTATTAACATAACTATTTTAACAAAATATTTAACATCTAAATTTAACTGTAACATACATCAGGTTTGCCGATTTCGCAGACCTCGTGGAAGTCTCCACGAGGTTAAAATCAGGCCATTACTGTTATATAGAGTGCCGTTACTGAGTATATAGAGTGCTGAATCGCCATCTCATGATACAGCTGCACATTTGGGCACATATATTTGCATCCTAATTTCACAACACTGGCTTTCAATATTTTGAATTACTAGTTGAATAATACTTGTAGAGTTGTTAACTGTTAAGTAACATTTTAAACCGCTCGCAAATAAGAGGTGCACTGACCCTTTATTTGCAAACATCTTCGGAAAGCAGTAAAATTCTGAAATGAAGGCATGGGACCAATGCACGATCCTTGCGCCACCCTTGAGGTCACTAGCAAAATTCAACTAGCTTTGCAAAGGTGATCGGAAGTAACCCATCGGAAATCAGGAATTTGTACATAGTTTCCTGTAGATAAACCTAGAGGCACGTAGTACATTTTTTAAAACCGTTTTTGTCATTTGGTCTTCGGCAGGTAGGTCAATTGTATGCAGATACTTTTAAGGTGGTCTTTAAGAGTAGAAGCTTTTTTTTTAGCACCGTCGCTGAGTGTTACTCTTCATTGGAGGAGCGCAAAATACCAGCTAGCAAGCATTAGCCGTTTGCTTTGACCAACGTAATTTTTACGTTACTGTTGGTTGAGTGTTTAGGCTGTTTCCTGCAGTCAGCGACATCATATTGTAACGACGCTGCTACCAACTGTAACTGTCGCTACGCTGGGCTAACCGGGGATGTAGAATTCAGTACGACGCCAACTAAGTTACAAGGAGGCGAGGATTCGGATGAAGAACAACACACGAACGTCCGTTTGATGCGTAGCACGGCCGAGAAGAGTTTTGAGAGAGATTCTTTTTGAGCCACTCCCCTCGGCCTATTTATTAGTTCGCGAGGCACCGCGGCGTGCTGGCACCCCAAATTGTGTCAAACTCCGCTCTCAAATCGGTCGAAACTTATAGCGGTTTGTGTTTGTCTCGTATAGGAATCGGGGTTTAACTTTGACTGAGCGGCATGAGTCGACCCTCTCGTTTTGATTGATTGGTTGAGACGTGTCGTCATCGCCCGGTGAACGTTGAAACCGTTGTGTAAGTTGAGGTTTAACGTGAACGCTGTGGCCGTTAGACGTGGTCGGTTAGGATTGATTTGAATCGCACCATGATGTGTGTATACAGTGTGGTACGTAGTAGGACCCTCTGGTTGTACTGGGCAGGGGGTGGTGCTTCGTCACAGTATCGAGGTGCACGTGAGTTTGTAACTAACTGTGAGCATAATTTGACGCGAAACGTAGCTTATCGTTGTTCCGCGGAATAAAAGTATGCATTAGGATGTTTCGAGCTTCGTGCAGGGCCATAAAGTCCTTAGGCCTCCAAGGTAGTCGATAAACAGTTCTGCCTTGCAGTCGGCGCAAAAGAACTGCCAGTCTATAGAGGCCAGAATGATCTTCTGTTTAGTTAAATTGATCGACTAAGAGAAGCCGGTGAACGGTTAGACCCGTGAATGGTTGGTTCGATTGGATATATCTTCATTAAAATCAGTGATGATATTGTGATTACTGGATAACACCAGATCTAGGATGCTCATCGCTCCAATGCGGAACATTATTGTTCTTCAGATTGCTGTTGGATTTTAGTGTGGGCAAAATATAACTGTAAGAAACACGTTTCATAGGTTCGATCATGACGTGTGCAACCGCCCAAGGTTCCATAAGTTCAGACAGAACTTGCCGGTGTAACTTCTACAGCGATTTATGCTCTATCATGAAGATGTATGCTGCTGCCCATCATTCCCTTCGTCCCACTAAGAATGCAAACAACTGGTTAAAGTTTAGCTTTTTTACAGCGTACAAGTAGGCTATCAGGCGTATCTTTCACATTGATGGCTGGCCTTCAACAAAGTCCTTACGACCCAAACATCCCATGAAGATTCAAAACATTGAAAACCAATTAATTTAACTTGCTTTAAACTAAGTACAAATATTTTTAAGAATGCCGACAAAAGCTAATGAAACGGAGCAACATCGGGAGAGTTGCTATAAAAGGCGATTATTTGTGTTTAATATGAAACTTCAAGAAGTTTGACTGTACATACAACCTGTACACAAGAGTAGGTCAAAACAAATGTAAACCAAAATATTCTTTCTTGTCGAAGTGTAGTTTTTTCTAAGTATACTCTGTGAATCATTTACCAATAACCTTCCCCCGAAAACAGTTAATTACTAGACATCACGAGGATAACTAGCTAAAATATATAAAGAAACTTATTGTACCTGAGTCGCCTGAACAAGAATATAGTAGCGTAACTTTTAAATTTCCAACAGACCTGATTTTTGTTTGCGTCAAGATAAAGTTCAGAACAATCTGTCACCCATTATTACGGCAGGCCTCAAGAAAGCATTAGAAACATAGGTAATGTTCGAATCTACCATAATATTTTTTGATAGTCGAGGTCCAAGGGCTTCAAAAGAACCAAAACCACCAAAATTAGTTCATTTTATACTTTTAAGGCTTTAACAGATCACATGGTATGATCGTACACATTGTATTGATTGAATGCTAGGTAAAGACTTGTCCACAAGATAATCTTTATAACACACTTAATAAACACACATTCGTATAAATTAATATGCAAATTTAACTCGTATATATATATATATATATAACGTGTTAAGTGCGCAATAGTAGGTGACAGATTGTTCTGAACTTTATCTTGTCGCAAACAAAAATCAGTTTGTCGATCCTGGTCTGTTGGAAATTTGAAAGCTACGCTACTATATACTACAATATCAACGTTACTGAAGGCAGGAGTGCGTTCGATGAAGACGCAAAAGAGATAGGCAGGTTGATATGTGTATATATAGTTCGCGGGATTAGCGATAGGCCACTCACGAAAGTTCTCACAATCGACCTTTTGTGAAGCTTGCTCTGTCAACCAAGTTTTTAGGTTGCTAGAAATGAACAAGGCCATTATCTTCTTGAAAATTTTAAATAGAGTTCCTCAAATATACCCATGTGGGTCAAAATATGTTCGTGCTACCGGACGATATTTAGACAACGGTCTCGCCACTGATACGATTGATCTTTGTTGTCGGCCGAATTTACTTTGAAAGACGTTCGATGGAAATTGATGACAAACCATACCACAGGGTCTGTTGGGGAAACCCTAGATGGTTAGCAGCACCTCATCGAAGGTGGAACTCAAGAACCCACCGCACCCGTATTCCTCCCCTTCCCCAAGGTCGGGACTGTATGGCATTACGTCGAGATCGTACGAAGGAGTCTTAGCAGTCTAATGACGCCCGCCCGGTGTCTAAGGAAACTACTCTTGGGGAAACGTATACAAGGCCCAGCTGCACCTTACCGTTCTCTTTTGGCTCCTCGTCTCGATCGCCCCGATGTGGGGCGCTCTGGTGTGAGCTGTCGCCCTATTTTTTTCAAGGCCAGTCTTCAAAGCCAATATGGCAGTCAGATGTGCCTTCTTTTCAGTATCCCCCGCGCGAGGACAGCACACGTGCTGAATAACGGCTCGTGGGATGAAGGCCCGGAGGACGGCCGGGGCACACAACTTAGCATGGACGAGCGCGGCGCAGTACCGCATGGCTGACGTCGTGGGTCTCACCGGAGTCGCAAAGTACACACGTGTTGGCGGTGGCCTTGCCTATTCTGATCATGTAGCTTTGAAATTGACCATGTCTCGTCAAAAGCTGTACCACGTAATGTAATAGCTCTCCATACGGGCCTTCGAATCTAGTTTGACAAATACTGTCGGTGGCAAGCCATCTGTGACCTGATTAAGTTTATGCTATCCACAGAAGTGCCTGTCAATGAATTAAAAAAAACATTGTATTACTGCGACTACCTACATATTGTGTTTGTGTGGTTTATCCTTTTTATTTTTCGTCGTCGCATGAGAGACAATAACTATGTGCCTTTTAGTCAAACCGTTCTACATTAAATTGTTCTCAGATAAATTTTTCCTTATGCTATATGCGTACAGAACTTGAATATGACGCTGAGGTCATTGAGATTAGCTCGTGATGGCGAAAACTAAGCCCTTTGTATTGGTATCATCAGTAGTTGCGTGACTTGCGGCAAGTGCAACTAGTTTCACTGCGTATCATAATGATGGCTGTTTTTTTGCGCACCGAAGGGTATTGCGGCCAATCAACTGAATCCCGCGGATTCTTCGGTATGTTAATGCTGGCGTAATGATTTGCCGTTTCGAATGGCTTTGTCCCAAGTTGCAGTTTGCTTCCGTTGTGTTCGGTGGATAGATAGATCGTTTATCGTCATACAATGTACCATTGAAGCTGTTGTGATTCTTGTGCTAATTTATTAAGGCTAACGATTGGTATCCCAGGTCGATATAGAGTTGTCTGTGTCGTTTTGTTGTTGGTTCTTGTTCTAATTGATTGAAGTTCATGCAGGGTTTATGACACCTTTCCCTCTTTATTATTATAGGCCGCACTTGAAGCCTGTAAAAAATTATCTGTTTTGGTGTTGTATTTTCTAAATGTCCTACATTTGTATTGAATAGTTTCTTTGACTTTAGTGAGCATTTTGCTTTAAAGTTGGGTTTGTACTAGATCAGCTTCCCAAGCTAGTGTGTAAATATGTGGTTACGTATACTGTTTTGCGTATGTGTTTACGCCTTCGTTCGCATTTTTCAAAGTGCCTTTATATAGTAACGGTTGATCGTAGTACCAACAGAGCTGCCATAGACTGCTAATCCAGAGTACAGTTCGAACGTTTCCTTCTAGCAAAATAAAAAACCGGTTTATTCTACTGTCTTGTAACATAATGCATCAACTATATTAACATCGTCTATTGGAGGGACGAATGTCAAAGATGCTCGCGAAGCATCTAGAAGCATCGACAATTGAATTTAAAACCACTCTCTAAGAACTGACGTTTTTGCTCCATCTGGCTCTGCTTATGCTGCTATTGTGGCCGCCATGTTCTTCCTGCGGTGACCTTGGCCAATGTTGTATGGAAGGGTTCGCGGAATGCGAATCCAGTAGTGAGTGAATCGCTGGCATGTAGATGAACGACGCTGCTCCACTAGAGGACTCGGTCGAAAAGCAAATGCTACGTTGACAGGTGGTATGTCAAGAATGCCATATCCCACGTTCTTTGCACTATGGCACAGCAGCAGAGCTTATCATGCGGAACGAGGTTTTATGGCCGGCAAAGAATACTGTTTTCTTTGGCGCGTGCAGCGTAAGATAACGTACACGAACAGCATACCGATTGAGCGGAGAGTGTCTTCCAGGTTATATCTGCGGAAACAACTTTCAGCTGATATCTGGCCCGTTGGGAACTAGGAGCTTTTCGTTAACCGGCGCGTGCTAACTTGAGATATCTTTTGTCACTGCTGTTGTCTTGTCATAACGTTGCTTGATTCGGCATTTTGTATTTCTGCAGTTGTACCCACCCTCTATATAAGCAACGGCTCCAGCTCGTGTCAAAGCAGTCAATAGAACATTTCCGTAGGTTTCGCTCACTTATTTATCATCATGATCATAGTTATAGTTTCATATTCAAAGTGACTTTTAAATATAAAACTAGCTATCAGTCAGTTAAAAGAGATTCGTTCTGCACTCGTATTTCTCCTTCCCGGGTTCCTGGGTTTTCTGTTTATGCCCCCCTCAGCCAAGCTACATTGTTAATTTTGTTATTGATTCCACCGAAACCTTCCTTCCGAATAAATACTCAAAAAGCAAATTTAAATTTAAGACTAGATGTGATTATTATGGCGAGTTATACCACGAGGTAAATGCAGACTTGCAGTTTTCGAAAGTTCTTATCATTTTTCACCAATATCTACGTCAAAACAGACACATCACAATATTGAAGCAGTGTATTGAATTACCTAACAGACTTAGGATGGGGACATAATAGCACACGTATAAACCCCACAGTTGTCAATCATTTGCAAATATATATATATATATATATATATATATATATAGTCAGTCTGATACCCTTAAAAAAATCTGCGATTCCTAGACAAGGTGTGCTGTAAATAGTTGCATACAAATGTGGAATTTCGAGTGTTGGCGTCTTGCTTTCTAACATATTTACGAGATTGAGGAAAATTGATCGTGATATTCTTGTAAGTGTTGAGAGAAGTCATACATAACTGATGCCAAAATCTTTAACATTATTCATATGAGTATGTGAGGGGAATATTCTTTCAAGGTTTGAAGCGACAAAACAAACCCTGAACATTTCCTTGAATATAGCAGATTACTAATTACGTATTTCTTACTGTTATCGTCACTACTATGTAAAGCACATTGTTAAAATGACGTGTTCCTGCCTGAATTGTTACTCTGTACAACAACAAAATGTTCCTAGATTATCAACCTGGAATTTCCTCATTCTAATTCAAGTGCCATTCGTTGACACACGAGTGATGTTGATCGTGGCCCTACTGTCTGCTCGTTGAATTTTCCTGGTTTCTCCTTAACATTAGGGCGTCTCGTCCCCAGATGCTTAACGTTTCCAGGTGGACGCATATGCAGGTAAAATCATGGACAGGGTATGTGTAGAGACGTCGCTTGAGCGGATTTCGCTCGTAAATGATATGGCCGCGTTCTTCAGATGCCCTCTCGCAGTACCTCAGTGCATATGCGATTGAGACCATGACGCTCCATGTAAATGACCAATTACGTTCCCAGTCTCCAACCATAGGAGTACAGTCAATCGTTCTTGTTTAGGGCGCTAGGGTCGAGGGCGACTCTGCAACCGCTCTGCCGGAAGGCTCGACCGAGAACCTCGTTGATGACGTTGTAGCGGTTTTGCGCCAGTTCTGCTAGCACAGCTTAGCCTTTGCATGTTCCACTAATCAACATTCTCATCACATGAGTAAATTTCATGTTAAAACATGGTTTACTTTCCAAGACTCTAAGAAATGACCACTCGCGGGCTAAGTCTCAACATGTCCTTTTTAGGAAAAGGAAACGGAAGACGTGTGGAACCGTGCACCCACAAATTTAAAGGAGAAAAGTGTTTTCAGCCGACTCTTGTCCAGATGACACTCGCAGGTCAGTATAGGGGTTTCATCGATAGCTGCACCGTCAATTTGGTTTCAGCCGTTTTGGCCCTTAGCCTGCGCATCTGCCGAACAACTCATAGCTTGTATAGCTTGCAAACAGCTGTACAGGTAGTTCAATAAGTTCTTAGAATGAGCTTTTTAGAATTCGAATTTTGGCGCGCTTCCACCGCTATTAGGAACTGCAACTTTTTGACTGCCAGCAGTCAAAATATTATGGTGATTGGCCGTTGCGATTTCGTTTGATCGCTTTTCCCGTGCAACGTATCGGCGTGATTTTGAAAAATGGAGAAAAAAGAGTTTCGAGTGGTTATCAAGCATTTTATTTTAAAGGTTGGAATGCGACCCAAGTGAAAACTGAGTTAGACGAGGTGTACGGTGACTCTGCGCCATGTTTTGCCACTGTTTCCAACTGGATTAATGAGTTAAAAAGAGGTCGCAGGAGCACCGGGATGAACTACGTTCAAAACGCCCAAAAACGGCAACTGATTAGGAAAACGTGGAAAAGGTGCGGAAAATCGTTGCCGCAGATAAGCGAGTGAACATTAGGGAGATAGCGGAGGCCTTGGGGATCAGTTTGGGTAGTGTGCATTTCATCCTGCACGAAAACTTGAAGATGAAAGAGCTCAGAGAAAAATGGCTGCCGCATTTGCTCAACCAAGGCCAAAAAACGCGCCTGTTTTTGCTTCACAGCAAAATTTGGCCAAGATGTCGAACAATCCGTCGGATTTTTGGCGCAGATTCATGACCGTCGATGAAAGCTGGGTCCATCACTACACTCCCGAGACCCAAGAAGCATCTTGCCAATGGTGTGCACCTGATGAAGGACCTCCGAAGAGGGTGCGGACAACGGCATTGACCGGAAAGGTGATGGCTACAGTTTTTTAAGACCAACGTAGCGTAATGCTGGTCGACTACCTTGAGAGCGGTAAAACGATCACAGGAGAATATTAGGCAAGACTGTTAGACTGCCTTTAGCAAGAACTCATCGTGAAACGGCCCGCTTTGCAGAAGAAGGTTGTCCTGTTTCACCAGGACAATGCTCCTGCACACAAGTCCCGGCAAGCATCGGCAAAACTGGCCCAACTGAAGTTCGAACTTATTGAACAACCTTCCTATTCTCCAGACCTGGCCCCCTCTGATTATTTCCTCTTCGAACATTTGAAGAATAGTCTCGGTGGAAAGCGTTTTTCCAGCAATGAAGAGGTTAAGGCTGCTGTCAATGCCTATTTTCAGTCTAAAGACGCGGAATTCTACTTAAGAGGTATAAAAGCTCTGAAATCTTGGTGGGAAAAGTGTATTGAGCATCTCGGGGAGTATATTGAATAAGATAAATTTAAAAACATGATTTGGAAAATTCTTGGTTTTCATTCTAAGAACTTATTGAACTACCTGTATGTAGATGCCTGAAAGGCGAGCAGAACAATTGCGCGATCGAGCGATAGCCACACTGGCCGGCTTGCTTCATTTTTTGGTTAAGGTGTACATCGATCATGCTTTTGAAAGTACGCCGAACGCTATCATCCAGTTTTGGTCGTTTCCGAAACAAGAATGCATTGATATTTTCCGAAGGAAGTAAGAAAGCAGGTGTGGTGCTTATACACACTATTTGAGCGCCCCCAACAATGCCGAAGATTAAAGTAGGCTTTGTGCTTGCTCAGTTAGTTGGCTTAGGCGCTGGTAGAGTGTGAATAATGATAATAATCACAATCCTTATTTATTTTCAGCGATCAAACGTGTTCAAATATTGCCAGCCGGTAAATGTACAGGTCGACATCCTTATATATTCATCAGTTCCTCCAGGCCTTTCCCACTCGGAAGCATCTCGATGATCTGGCCGAGGGTGTGCTCGTTATTAATAATAACCATCATCATCGTCAAATGGCGGCTGGGAACATTTCGAACAAGTATGTACAGGGGCTGTGGGCCCCATGCGTAAGGATTCGGAGAAGTCTGTGTGAAAAGAAGCAGCAGTGGCTATCTCGCAAAAAGCTGGGTTGAGTAGGATATATAAAATACAGGATTTCCACAGTACTCATGCAAAACATATGCTATTTATAATAGACTAGACGCAAACAACTATATAATAAAAGTTTTATCTTTTTTCCAAGTTCTAAGCTGGAAAGAAGGCAGATCAAGTGGTTCAAGGAACTGAACCTCGAAGATATAATCGAATATAGTATATATATATATATATATATATATATACTAGGAAAAATATTTTCCGTATATTACACATGTATGTGGGACACATATCGCGGAAGACTAGCTACGTCAATGTGTCTACCGGGTGTGTATTGAAGTATCTCGTATGAGGTTATACATTTGACCTTTAATGTTGAAGCCTTTAACGGAAAGTGTCTAAGACCCGATCTCAGCTTGCGACTAAATCAAGCGCTGTTTTGAAGTAAACAAAAGCTGCACGAGTCATACCTTGGTCTCTTTAGGCGCTATTGTAACGAAAAGTTACGCTGAGTTAACCAGTATGGATTTCAGTACGACGGTAACCACATCGTGAGGAGGCTAGAGTCCGGGTGTGCGTAACACAACGGTTACGAGGGTAATGTTGCGTGTGTGTTTTTTTCGTAAATAAATACTTGTTAGTTGGGGTTTTGCTTGGATTGAGCGCCTTGAGCCGGTCCTCCCCTCTCATTGGGTGCTTGAGACGTATCGTAAGCGGCTGGTGATCGTTTTGATGGTTGAGGGCGTTGGGTTTTTGGCGCGGACAGCTGTGGCCGTCCGATGTGATCGGTTAGGATTGGTTTGAATGACGCCATAATGCGTAGACAGTGTAATGTCTAGAGGGTGGAGCGCTTCATCTCAATATTGCCCAGCAATGCAATGCTATCTGCAAGGTAGAGAGAACTATTGCTTGGAAAGGTAAATAATCATTTGTTTTGGAGATTTGGAGATACTAACGCTCTCAACACAGCACGTGGGCCCAACTAATTATACAAAAAATAAAAACCGATAATTCCATTCGTATTTGTGTTGATCGTTTCTATTGATTTGTGTAGTTGGATTAGACCAACAGGTAAAGCCCATGCACTTTTTTTTTTTTTTTTTTTTTTTTTTTTTGTTCTGGGAGGTTTCGGTAATGCATGATGCACATGCGCCACTAGCAGCCTGCGTGACTAGTGTGAGACTCGCAAACCCACTAAACCCGGATTCCTCCCCACCCCCCCAGGCTCGGTATTACTTTGGCATTACATCGAAACCGTGGGAGAGGCGTCCCTGCCGTTCTCCTTCAACCAGCTCTATCCCTGACTATCATCCCGCATGTCTACCTGCGGTTGGATAGGGGGATGCCATTTTGTAATCCGTCCTGTGAGGGTGCGTCGAGACCATGAGGGCCTGGCTGCTCCCCACCCCCTCCCTCGGCTCCTCGTCTCGACCACTCTCCCGAGAGACCCGCTCAAACCTCTCCCGCCTGGCCGTTTCCTTGGCTGTCTTGAGTGTCAAAACAGCGTCGAACAAGTTCGTCGCCTCCCTCCATGCCTCCGCCGAAGTCATCATATGGGAGACCACCTCCTTGATGGGTCGGCCCCTCACAGCGGTTGGTGCTGCGTCCCGTGCTTCCATGAGAGCATCACACCGCAGAACAGTATGCTCTACGTTGTCCGTTTCTCCAGAGTCGCACAGTACGCAGATATCGCTGATGGCCTTCTTGATCCTTGACAGGTAGCTCTGGAACTGGCCGTGTCCGGTCAGAACCTGAGTCGTCCAGTAGGAAAGCTCTCCGTGTCGGCGGTCATACCATACCCTGAGGTCCGGTATCAGACTCTTGGTCCAGCTCCCTGTGGTCACACCGGGTCTTACCTGCGCCCATTCCTCATGCCAGGCCGATATGGTGGCACTCCTGGCCCTGGTGAGATCCAGACCTTCGTCTAGATACATTTTACTTCGTTCAGCCACTAGGAGGTCCCATGGCAGCATTTTGGCTAGGACCAGGAGAGCTTCGGTCGAGACTGTTCGATACGCCCGGCTTACCCTGATTGCCAGCGTTCGTTGGGTCGACCTTAGTGCTCCCCTATTTTTCGCCGTCCGCAAAAGCCCATGCACTATCAGATGCCCACTATACATAGTATCTCAGATGGCTTAGTGGCAAAGCTATCGCCTTGCATTCAGAAGATCGTGGCCTTAAGTCCTAGACCGGCCGACTCAAATAGGTTTTCATGGTTCCCAATTCAGACAAGACGAATGCTGGGGTAGACTACAGATACACCTATGATTCACAAAAATGAAAAAGTGTTGCTTGATTAAATCAGCGCTCCTATTATTTCGTAACAAACGATTTAGTCCATTGTCGGCAGCTCCGGGATTACTCATGTTCTGTGTCAATACACTTATGAGGGCCGTTCTGGATTACAGCGCGCATGGATATGAAAAAAACACGCAGGTACCCCTTTAATTCCTTCCATGCTACGTCGACACAAGCTGACTCAACCAACCACCGTACCCACGATCTTCTCTCTATCGCGGCTTAACAACGACTGTCTTGCATGACAACAATGCCTTTGGCTCTTCTACCTGCAGCCACCTAGGTCGCAGCCTAGGTCACGCTTTCTTCCCGTCCCTCGACGCTACGAGCCGACGTGCAAGGCTAGTCCTTTTTACCTATGCTTACAACAATAAGAACCACCTCCTTTTACACACGTATGGCAAAAAAAGACCAACGAGAAACGTATGTATGGTTCGTCTACGAGAGCTACTACAACGTCTCACGCTTAACGATATGCGGCATTTACGCCAAACTGCAAAGCGATTTGTTCAATGTTTTCATTCGACCTACAAGTGGTTACTTGCCGAACCAAGGTGGCTCACCTTTATCCTTTATTATAGCGTGTTGTAGCTTGCCGAGCCAAGGTAGCTCACCTTTATCTTTTATTATAGCGTGTTGCCATCCGACAAGATAAGTTATAGGCTGTCTCTGAAAAATCGCCTACATTTCGAGCTAGTGCGAACTACGTAGTGCTATATTGATTGTGATAATGCCAACGTTTTTTTTAAAAAATAGAGACGATTTTATACTTCTCACATTGTCTTCTACGGACTTGATTGAGGTCATAGTGAAACGTAGCTGTATATGGCAATAGCAATGATTGACAGTTATTTTATTTAACAGATACCAGTGGTAACGAATTGGGTGTAGTTGAATTCCACGAAGCGCAGTGATGAACTTAGGATCACGTATGTTTTATTTACTGTATGTGACAATTTCCGGCCAAGCACCCACTCACACCCAGTTCAGGCCCAGCAGTCTGCTGCAGTTTTAGACTCAGCCTATGTGTTCAACTTGGGGTGCCGCTATGAACCGATAGCGCGCAAGGATCCTTCGCCAGCCAATCACCGCGGAGGCCGTCGCCTAACTGGGTCACCACCAAACCGCTAAGCAGCATCTCTCGATCTCTTTTTTTTCCTCCTCTGGTTACTTTTCTACACCCACATCTTCCCTCTCCCTACTCCCTCCTGCTTCCTCTTCACGGGTCCATCTCATCCTCTAACTCTATGCCCTCGCCTATGTTGTGTGTTTTTCCCACGTGACTTTCCCTCCGTACACACCTGATATTGTCACAGCAAAAAAAAACGAAGAAACAGGAAACCGCAAACAAACAGAGTTTCGAGAGTTGCCCTAAACCACCAAGCGATATACTGCCGATCGGAAACTATGCTGTTGAGAAAAGAACTAATCGCGAGTCTTACACTACGTTGAGCTGTTATCTTTACGTAGTCAAATATTCTCCAAAATGCACTATTACACGCAACCTGCTGTCTAGCTGGGAACGCCGTGCACGCATGTTGTCATGGGTTCGATTCTAATACGATACGTAATTGGTATCGGCCCAAGACTTCTCAGTATTTACTAAATTATGTATTTGGCATTTGAAATTCAATCAATCAGGTTTCATTAATAACGTATGCTGCGATCCGCAGTTCAAGTTTTACAGCAACCGTTTAAAATATTTTAAATAGTATTCAAAGTAAACTCTCTTTATCTCAAGAAATATGGCGGACATAATCTCAATTTCCGTCCTAGCGATATGTCACACATCATTGCAAGTGTACCAGTACCAAGCTAGTGATCCCTGTTACGAAAAACAAACCTGTTGAGGTGACTAAAGAGCACAAAGTTTAAGGTATTTTATATTTAATTTAGCCAATAACGATGGATTCTTAAAGGCTTGCTTAAAGGGGCACAGATCAAATGGGACCCTGGCGCAGGATATAGCCGAATTCAGGGACTATCAAGTTCAACCATTAGCCCAATTATCTGAAATATGATCTCGAAGTCAGATGATTTCGCAGGCAATTAGCAGGCCCTTGCCGGTACGATGCACGCAACCTTCTAACCACCGATTACTCGGCTAGAGTCCGTTTTAGAGATGACGGCTCTGAAACTATAACAACTCGGATCGGAGTAGGCCTCCGATTTGGCGCAGACCTATTCATCCACCGTGCGAGCCTGGATCGCACGCAAGTCGCTTTGGTTACTCCAAGCGGCTTAAATATACGGGCAATGGTATAGGTGTACACCGCTTATATTGCCCTTCACTACCATATCGAACCAGTTCTTTGAGAAGTGACAAGAACGCAGCCTAAAAACTGCAGACTCAGTGGAGTTGCCCCTCGAGATTTCATGAGGGACTCATGGCAATAACTAGATTTTCTTCTCTGGTGAAGGTTGGTGCTTTCACCGAACCGCTAATATGTTTTGCAATGTCGTCACACGCGGCATTGAAGTTTGTTCCCAATTGACTATTTCCGGCTGAAAAATATTACAGCATCTTGCAGCAGTTCTCTCCTCGACTTGCACCGTGCCAACTGCTTTCTCTGCTGCCTCCAGCGCCAACCTCACGCCATCCTGCATCACCTTTCGTTTCAAGCGGCGTTCCACTAACAACCACTTAGTTTCTTTGGAAATCTACAATTATATCGGGGTCGCTGTCAGCGCCACTGCCGCTCTCCATTGGCTGTTCGCCAGCTGACTGTCTTTTTGCTGCTGAGAATGTTAACATACGAGTATTTCTTCCTTTCTCGTCAGCCTTGCTCTGCTGCTGCTGCTGTGGATGCGGGCTGCTAGTGTTCCGTTTGTTATTCTTCTCCTCCCCATCTGCGCGGGTGCGTCGTTGTCGTCCGTACATGCTGGCACCTGCTGGCGGTACCGGCAGTGGAGAGTGCTCCGATAGCGCCTCCGTTTTGCACGTCATGGGTATTGTTTTGCACGTTACAGGCAAGTCCGCGTATGATCGTTGTGCTGTTTTCGACGACACCGATTGCACACTTGTTGAGAAAAACTCAACAAGTGTGCAAAACGCAACCTTAGCGTTATGAATAACAATGGGCTAATTTTGTCGTCTTGCGAATACCCAGTCGTCTGATTAAACGTGTCATGCTCGCACACACCCTTATCGAGGATAATCTAGTTAGTCTTTAGAAGTGCGCTGAGTAGAATAAGCATTCGTGGTCCAACTCCAGCCTATCCCAGCTGTTGAAAGACTACCCTTTTCCTTAGAGCCATACATGTCGCTGGCAAGACGGAAATAAATTTAGACTACTCCTCTCTAACGCGACTTGTTATAAGGGATATTGTTAAGGGCACTACCTCAAAAAACATCGGGGATGCTTTACGCAGGACGATGGACATTGCCAGATCCATAACGGTTGATCTTTCCGGCTCGCTTCTTAGCGGCCTTTTCCAGTTCCCGAAAGGTCCCGGATTTGAAGCAGATACAGCGGGTGGTCCTCGGGCGCCATCAAGGAGCGGATTATCGTACCGACCTGCCGGTGGTGTCAACGAGTGGGACACTCTTAGACAACTGTCCACCGGATCGAACTGTGGACTGCCCTAAAACGATCAGCATTGTACTTGACAGACGCTGCAGCCTTCTAATATCTGGGCATGGCAGCGGGCACCGTTTTACCTGGATTAACGTTGCCAACAACGAGCGTTTCGACGTATACTACTGCAGCTCCAACGCATCAGTTGACAATCTTTTAGATTTGCCGTGAGGTCGGTGCGGGGGCCCGACTTTTTTATATCGGCCGCCTCGCAGAAGGAACCGAAGGGTCTCATTATTGTTTTGGGATTACCTTGAGAAAGCATTCGTACCACCTAGCTGGCAGAGTGTTCTTAGAGAGGCATCTGTTAAAAACCATATAGGCACATCTGCCATACGGGCAGGAGATGGCCCTGCGGGAGATGTTCATTCCTTAAAAGATCTGGTCTGAATGCGTTGTTGTTTCGTATACGAGCGAGAGCAATGCTGATTTCGTATGAGCTAAGCGGTTTATTAAGATTTTCAGTACTGACCGAGTTGATAAGTCATCAATCAAGTCGAACCGGCATTGCAATTTGAATGCACTGGCACTTGCACAATCGTTCCTTCACAGCACAGCTCTCAAGAAAGTGAAACATTACGAAACTTACATAAAACATGCAGATCGGTCAAGACCCATCTGCACCGTTCGAACGTGAACATAAAAAAATTAATATGAAGTTAGCAATTATATTAGCTAATACGTTATTATATGTCTAACTTTTCCAACATAGATAAGCGACATCCGTCTAACTTTTCCAACATAGATAAGCGACATCCATTAGTATCTATCCAGGCCGTTAGCTTTCGCTATAACCTTGATATCTTAACATATCCGCTTATGCTCTAGCTCGAAGCACCCCTGATATACATTATTATATAGCAGTAAATATACATGTGGCGGACAAGGCAGCCAGTGTATTAGCTATGATTGTCATCTACCGGGGTGCCGTCGCTTCTATACCTGTTGTTAATTTAATTTTCTTTGAGTTATGCTTAATGAAAAAAGTGTAGACAAGATCCCTCTAAAAACATGTTAGGAAGGCCAAAAAGCAAAAACGAGTAAGCTTCAGTGCTGAAATCAATTGATCGAGGAGACCAAGCGTGTACTCATTACTGAGAGAAGGACGGTTTCAAGAATTTTGGAAAAATACCTGTCCGGCATCGTAATATTGCCGTCTGAGGATGCGTCTAGCAGCGCAAATTGGGGGCGATCCTGAATGGGCTTTGCCTCATTACCTACAAACCGACAGAGCTAGGTACGATAAGGCCTTGCAGGGTTGAGTCCGTCGCCCACGCCAACGACCTGGCGATCTTGGTCAGGCCTGATCTAAATGGTGAAGATCCAGAAGATTGAGATAGATACATGTGTCTTGTGCAACCCCAATGACATAGCGTTTTGCACGCAGGGCCCACGATGTCACGAGGCGGACAGCCCAATCACGACTAGACGTGCAAAGCAATACGACAAGAGATCTACTCCAAAGAATGCTCAGCTCAAAAAGAGACGCGGGCGCTGATTTTGTGGAAGTAGTTATGAGGACGAAGACAACGATCATGGATGAGAGGCGGTAACGCATTGAGCGTTGCCAACAGACTGAAGATTAAAAGCCAGACCTACATACACTCAAGTCATAGATACCACAATCATCGGACCACCAGGTTCTTTTGCGTGTTTAAGTTCCACACTATCCTAATCAACGAGTGTGCACTATGCATGTATGTTCCTGGCCCCTGTAACAAAAGTAAAATGTTGTTACTATTGTAACTGTGAGATGTGAATCCCTGTTTGACCTTCATTGTTTACTAGCTCAACCCACGAAGCCCACAGAGGAAGCCGCGTCCCCCCCTTTAAAGAGTCAAATACGGCACCTGCCTCGAAAGACGTGGTCACGTCGATCTGCTGTGATCTGTTAAATGCGTTCAGCTTAGGCGTCGACAATTATGCCCGACATTAACGTGTCCCCTAAAAACGTACCCAGACAACCCAGTTTAGCTTGCAAATTTTGGTAAACCATATGTGCACTTCGTGGCGGTGCCCTGTAGACCTATGAATTCATGAGAAAATCACGTAAATTGTAAAACAGCATTTAATAAAATTCACCGACTAAGTACATACTCCATTTTGGAGGTTCTTTAGTACTACCAGACGGATGTTATTGGACCCAGCACCCATTAATCTCTATACTCATATAGTTTGTACCAAAGAAACAACTGTTTTTATTAACCGTTTCACGAATTATCCCACATAAACCTTAAGTATAAATAATATAAAGAAATATAGCTACGTTACACTATTTCGTTAAATCAATGTGAGTGGAATTCACAATTAGCTTCATGCAGAGTAAAATAAAAAAAAATAGACCGTTGCTTAAATTTATTTTAATTATCACTTCAACTTACAAGTACAGATTTTAAGGATTGTCTTGAACGGGTACATGTTGTCCAGTATTGAAACTACAATTTTTAATGCCAGAGTCACCGGCGATATGTTCTATTCTGTATCATCGATGCACATACACAAGCCTTAACTTAAGACCGCTTCAGGTAATAATGCAATATACATATATGGTACAATCCCACATATGTTTATTTTTATCGGAGGATTTACAGATATATACATTTACGATAATACTAGGATAGATTAGAAAATGCATGTTTTCTAAGAGTGCCATGCCTAATTGGATAAGGTTTATGGTAATTTATATTTACACGACTTAAAAGCCTCCACAAAAAAGTCATGTATCTATTTTATTACCACAACGTATGCTCTCTTCTTAAACGCGTTATATACACAACTAATAAGCGCTCCGTACTACAAACACATGTGCGTCTATATATCAAAGCTTAAACCAGCCCACTATTGACTTTGCTCACGCTACTGGCTCGCTTGTTTTGCAGTTTTCTAGTGGTTAGAAGAGTCGCCTAAAGATGATTGAGATTTTTATGGTGTCTGGCGGTAGGTTTTCACTGGCTCTCCTACTGGAAATCTCCTTTAAAGTAGTGCAGTTTATTGTCTATAGGACGGGAGCATCGTCGCGGCTATACACATAAACGTGCGACGCCATCTCCTAGCTTGTTTGGACGACGTTCGTTATCAGCTTGAATCCAGATGTTCCGATAGAACAATACAACCATTTTTCATGCGTCAATAGCTCTTTCTGTGATTTACAAACAAGTTGATTGCCCGCACTGGAGGTGCGAAACGCGATTTTCTTCGTTATCGGTGGCGCGATTTACCTTACTTTGGTGGTTGTCTCTCTAATATCATAAAATGTGAAGCTTCAAAGTGTACATACACACGCGCATGTCGAAAGCTCGACAAGTGTTGTATAACAAAACGCGCCTTTTTCAGTCCAGAAAGTCGAGTTCATCTAATGTGTGTCCAGCGCCGTTTCTACGACTAAGGATATATGTACCTAGTGACCCTATCCATACTTACGCGGACGTACATACATATGTATGCACTTTTCCCTAGATAGTTTATTCTGAGCTCCGCGCGTTCTCGTTTTTTTTTTCTGTGTGGGAGCATGACCATATGTTTATGTATGCCCTTCTCTCATCCATTCAATAGGTGAGGAAGTAAAGTCGACGTTTCGCTGGAGCGCTCTCGGGAAGGCTCAACACCCACTTTCGCAGCCCGGTAAAGATAACGCAGAGAGTCACGAGTACTGCTCCTGATATGCTGAGAAGATCAGGCACGTCGGCAAAGAACAGGATCTGCCAGATGAAGACCAGCACAATGTCGACCGTTGCGCGGATAACGGATACGGGACCAGCCTGCTCCGTCTGTAGGGCCCGTGTAAGACACACCTACGATCGTCCATACGAACACAAGCACACACGTTAGCAATATACAAAAGTAATAATTATATTAATTTACTGCAATTTAACTGCTTGGTAATAAATGTTGAGGTAAAAGTACTTGTATGTTCATACAAACGTGCTAGCCGACAACGCTAGAAGTACGTCATTTTTTTGAGCCGCAGTTAAATTTGACCGTATTTTGGTATTTCACTTTATTGAAATAACAATGTACGAATTATATGACAAACATATATTATGCCTGCGCATGCATATGTATAAGTACGCCCATCAACATTACCGTTAGCGTATCGAGGGTAGGCAACTGTCACAACAAATTTTGCATTTCATGTAAATATCCTTAATGACTCTGAATATGTCTGTCATTTTGGCTTTGTCGGTCTGGGTTAGGAAGGTGCGTGCGAAGAGGAATAAGACCGGTAAAAACAGTACAAAGACGTTTGAAGTTTTTCATTTTTAGTCGTGTAGACGAATATGCAGCTGTCCCAGAAGGGTCAGTAACATGATTGCTCTGTTTCTTTTTGTATATGCATGTAATCTTGTTTTTAATCAGTGAATCTGAGCACACCAAAACTATTTCATTCGGAGTTGATACAATACTCCTCTTCAAGATATCGAACGAGACCCTGAGAGCAGGGTCAAAGCCTTCTCTTAACACTGAGAAAACATAGCTTGAATAATTCAAATATTGCCAGTCTATTGGAAATAAGACCTTAGTGACCTGCCCACTTCCTTGCAAACCTGTTTCTGTAAGCGTTCTCAGAATCTGTAAACATGATGATATTCAGCGGCCGGAGCTAGTAGGCAAGATCTAAAAACGAGACTAGACGGTAACAGCATATTTGTCTTGTTTAAATCTAATTAGTGTCTCGACCTAAATACCGTGTCGGTGTATGAACTGTTACATATAAAAGAAGATGCCGAGGAGAATGACCCTCGTATTACACTGTACTTGCTCTAATAGAATAGACGTTTCCAATTCGGTTTTACACTACGGGAGCTGCGTTATATTAAAAATAAACTAGATATGGTTGACTGCAATGATGTGTCTAGCATAAAACTTTCATTAGGGTCGGCTACAACCGGGCATTTGGGAAAAAAACTACCGTTTTCTCGAACCATACATTAACTCTATTATTTTGACCATTTTGAATGCGTGTGTGTGCATACGGTAAGTAGATATAAGATGTCTTTTATACTAGCCGATTGCATGAAGGATATCATATTTCGGAAGGAAGATGCTGACGGACCTTGCGTCTTTATTTCGCCCGTGTTGGCATTACCAAAATTATATACCTTACACAAACATTGAAAGCGAAACCTATATATATATATATATACATATGTGTGGAGATTTTTGATGTCATGCGTCGTGGGTTCAATTCTGCAACGACGTGTACTGGATAAGCCAAGGACCTGTTCCTCGTTTAATCCAGTAAATCAAATTTGATAATATTCAATATTGAAAAAAAACATTTTTAATTTATGCACCTAATGACAGTTTCTGGGTGCACTAAGCCCTTAAAAGAACTTTTACCTACCCGTAAAGCATTACCGCTTATTCATACTTGTATTTTGCTAGTCGTCTTATATGTGTATATAGAAGCATGCCTACAGTATGGGATTCTGACGCAAGTATACGGGTGATGTGAACTTGTGCCTATATTTCCCTAAAGCAGGTCTAGATAAAAACCTTTTGTAGAGGAACGCATTAATCTTTGCTATATGGCACGGATTCACATTATTTTGCTTTAAACTAAATTGTTTTACTGAGCTCGGTAAAAAAGGCCCATGAGGGAGGAATCTCATCACATCAGATTTTATCAAGCAAATACAAGTCAGCTAAACTCACTGTGCCAACAAACGGCACCGCAAGCCTAGTCAATCCACCGACGAAGATGATAAGTAGAATAAAAATATTATCAGGGGAATCAAACGCTTTAAAACCATGTATGAAAGGAAAGCCAGACATAAGGAATGTGGAAGTTCTTAATAGGAAGGAATTTAAACGTAAATACTATTAAGTCGCAACATAGAGTTTGTATCGCGTAGCTCAGGAAATACAAACGAGAAGGACATGCAACTTAGTCGATTCGATAATCACGTGGCAAAAGTTGACATGAGTCGGACAGATGTCACTGTTGTTATTATATAATGATTCGTCAAACAACCTTAATCAGGTACAGTGCAGACTTTAAATGGACCTGCTTAAACCTGTAATTACAGTTATTTGTACATGTTAAATATTGCTTCCCGTAGCATTGGTTTACTTGACAGCAACAATGCTAGTAGATCACAAAGCTACGTATTAGTCGTTGTGGTCAAAAAATCCCAACGAAGCGGACGAAGGCGCAACGTACCTGGCCAAGAAAGCTGAATACGCAAAGGACGAGCACGAAGAATGTATCCCGGAGAGAGCGTGGCATTGTGAGGTTACCCAGGAATATTACAAGAACTCCTGTTTCGATGATTGCCACCCAGCCGAAGTTAAACATCACTACGAAATGGTCGACATTGCGCAATTTACGCAGGAGTACGTATACAGATGCAGAAAATATGGTAGAGGCGAGAGCGGCTGCAATTCCATATAAGCGGTCGTTTCCGAACACGTCACCGCCAGACATTGCCGCGTCCGTTGGCGCTGAGTTTGGACTGATCGCGATGTTAAGCGTGTCATTAAGAAGATCTGGCACAACAAGGCTAGCTTGACTCAGATTTCCGGCTGCGATAAGACGATAGGGATGACCAGCTGCGACTGGTCTCAACCTCTCAAGGTCGTCAATATCGGCGCTGTTTTCGTCGGTGTTGCCAAAAAGAAGTGGCAGCTTTGTTACGAGCACAATGCCGATCATCGTTCCGCCAACCGATATCCAGTGGAAGATGGAAAACGCCTCTTTTAGGAAAATCCGCGCCAGCACAGCAACGAACACGGGCATGGAGAAGATGATCACGGAGGCGTCCGCTATTGGTAGGTAGTGAAGGGCACAGAATCGCAGAAATAGCGACGTGCTGCCGACCAGCCCACGCAGAATTAGCATCGCCCGCATGTCTCGTGGGCCGAATGGCGGTTGGCCTCCATAGAGCACGAACGGTAGTGAACAAACAAATATACCGATAAAACGTAGACAAGCTAGCTGGCTGGGATGCATGTAATGAAGCTTCTTGACGATGACTGAACACAACGAGAAGAACAGCGATGATGCCGACGCAAAAACGAGTCCCTGAAATATTTCGCTATTCCATGCAGATTTTGGCGCGGCCTCAAACGCGTCTGAGGTCTTCGACGACTTTTGTCCTTCGGGGCAGAGCGGGACCCGTGATGATACCTGAAGGAACATCACACCGTAACGTTTACTATTCTTTGCACGAAAGATTTATATAGTAGATATAGGCACTTAACTAGTATTACAGTTTAGCAGACGTATAGGAGCAACATCATTGTGTAAAAAGACCAGTGGCTTATACAATTGCATAGAGGCAAAAAACGCAGATTGATGTATTTCTACATTCTGCTAAAAGTGTATATAGGGCATACAGTATTTATGTGGAGTCGTCTCTGTAACTTGAGCACCCTAAACATGAACAGTAGAAGCTTACACGCACAACTACGTCTGATTATTATAGGCATAACTTGCCAGTTCACCAGTACAGCGTTACGAAGTCACAGGACTAATTAATACATTTTAATGACGTTATTAGGATTCATCTGCAAATCGTCTTTCTGAGCTTTCATAAACATTGCACCTCTGTTCTTTTCTTGTGTTGGGTACTTTTGCTTACTCTAGTTAAATCACGGACGAGGTTTACTGAATAAGCACCAATCGAAACTTTTTCGTTGAAACCCCTACCTGATCAGTGCCAACAGCTGACATGGCTCGCGTGCTTTTCCCCGATGTTACAACTGAGTCACGTAAGACCGTAAACTACGAAAGGATTTCTATTGAACACCGTTTTGCGAAACACGCGCAAACACGCAATGACGACCACACGAATCCTTGGTGGAAGAAGGAAACTTCTCTATAATCATTTTGTAAAGCCGGTTTCAATCGCGTACCGACTGCATTCGTTATCTTAACTCTATAAGCGATGTATCATTTCTACTGACAGCTGAAGTAAAATTGTAGCTACTGTCAACACTTAAGGCCTGCCTGATACTCTTTCGTTTTGCGGGCATATCAAATCATAGTTTCTAGTTGGAATAAAGTAATCGCTGTAACCCGTATTCTAACTGTATAATTCAAATATCACATACGTGCGCAAACAAAGTGTTTCGCCGTATGGCGGACCATTCCTTACATGACAATACTACGTCCCCTATAGTCAAAGAGAATAAGGAGCAGAAAGTGGTCAACGTCTTACATGCAAGCCGTGCGATTATGCCTGATTCATGGCCGTATTACATTTCGCATTTTAACAATATTTTGCTTCTTAATCCAAATAAATGGCAGGTCCTAGCGGTCCGCCGTGCATTCAAATTTAAATTCTAACGGCTGCTCATCTAATGGAAGTTAACACAGGATAACGCTGCACTATATTAAAAAAAATAAAGTATCTGGCGTGGCGTATATATAGACAGCATAGCATTTTTAGTGCAATAAGAACATGCCAATTAAGATTAAAAATAATTTACCGATCAGGATCGGCTGTTTTGCCTGAGGCTCTCCCCTTGGAGATGAGTTTCGACTATGACACACCGGCTGGGCCCCGCTCAACAAGACGGCGGTCATCATTTTCAACGACATCTACCCAGCCAACTTGTCTTGTGACACCAGCTATCGCGTGTATATACTGTTGTGGCTTGTTCAGGAGCTCAGAACTCTCAGCCTACCCGAGAATCGTCCCTGCCTTCACCACCTGTCAAGTCCGTTCTTCTGGCCGGTGACTCCAACGTCTCCCGGCTAGCGACAAACGTGCTTGACATGGTGGGTGGTGACGTACGCTGCAATATCTCGGGGCAAGGCGGCGCCACGTTATGCAAGATGATCGCAAACGTACGTCGCCATATTGCCATATATAACACACAGCCGATGGACCAGCTCGTCATGCTGCACGCCGGGCTAAACGATATCTTAAAGAGCCCAGCCAGTGATAATATTGTCGAAGTGTGGAGGCGGATAGAGCATCAGCTGGATGACCTGGTGACGCTCTGCGAAGCCAACAACGTTAGGCTGACAGTCTGTTCTATACCGGTAGTAACAGGCGGCCCAGGTAGAGACCGCCGCGCGGATTGCGAGGTTGTTAACGGTAAAATGTCGGCTAAATTTAACAATTCGGCCGTGTTTTATCGTGACTTCTCGTATATCCAGCGCTGTGCCCGGTCTATGGACACAGATGGTGTCCATTTTAACCGCCGTGGAGCAAGTCAGGCGGCCAGGCCTATCGCCCGTGAAGCCGCCAGTTTCCTGGGAGTGAAACCAAATATTGGGGGACTTAACAATAAGTTCAGTGCAAATCGGCGTCAGCCAGATAACCATTCCTTCCGGGCATTTCCCTCCCCTGCTGCCGACAGCAGCAGAAACAACTTCAACAGCCAATCCGGGATTGCTCCTTTTCAACACCGTCCTCCACCCCTTCCTCCACCACCGGTTTTCCCCGCCATTTGCCCCCCCCGACTCCACATACCGCCTCCACCTCTGCCACCAGTACCCCCATTTCCCGGCCTCTTCCCAGATTACCTGCTGTTTTAAAATAATCCGGACTAAATTGCCGCCCCAGTGGCTCCGCCCAAAAGTTAGCATCACTTCCCACTGCGGATAAAAAGTGCTTTCAATGTCCACCTCACCGCATCCCGTCGGAGTTCCCAGGCCCCCAGCAAGCCAGCCAAACTGCGAAAGAGAAAAACTACAATGGACGTCGTCAGGATCGAGACCAAGAAAACAAACAGCCTGCAAACCTCAATGGGCTGCACCAGGCACTTTTCCGCAACAAATATCCTCCACTGTCGATGCCGGCAGATCACGAAAGGCAACAGAGAAACCAGCTGAACCCGGTGATACCGAACTCACCCATCATATTCCTGTCGCACTTGGAGCAGCTGAATCTTGCGGTCGAAGCGCTCAGAAATACTATAGTGTACAACCAACCTCGGACGGAAGAAACGATTCACGAGTAGCCGGTGGCGGTCAAACTAGTCTAAATTGTTTTTATCTGAATGCCCGCTCGTTGGCCACTCCAGGCGCTATAGATGCCCTTGCGAATTATTGTTTATTAAACAGCATCGATGTGATTTTTATTTCAGAGACCTGGCTTACTAGCGCAATTAGTGATAGAGAGGTCTCACTCGGTGACCGGTACTCGGTGCATCGAATGGACCGAGGTTCCAGGGGTGGTGGAGTGTGTATTTTAACACTCAAGGGACTAAACTGTCGCCGAATTGAGATACCCACAGGCTCGGAAACCGTAGCGGTAGACTTGCATTATGATCACATTATCATTCGAATCATATGCTGTTATGTCACCAATGCGGACTCCGGCGCCCAAAGAGTGGCCCGTATCGAAAATGTTATAGAAGTTCTAGAATTCTGTCTTGATGTCGGTTATCCTATATGCGTAGTTGGTGATTTTAACATGCCTGGCACTGACTGGTCAAATCTGCGCTTAAGTGATGCTACCAGCCCAGAGAAGGCTTTTGCTAACTTCTGCATCATAAATGGTTTAGATCAGCTTGTTATGCAACCCACCAGGGAAAACAATATTCTGGACTTGCTTATTACATCTGAGAGGGAGCTCGTCACTGAGCCAGCAGTCGTGGATCCCCCTATTGCTACAGATCTTCGGGCTCTCAGCTTTCGGATTCTGGTCCCTTCTTCCCATTTCTTAGAGTCGGGTGGTGGGTTCAACTTCTGGAAAGCTGATTATGACTCGATCTGTACAAATCTTGCGAGCGTAAACTGGACGACATTCTTTGCACGGTGCGTTGACATTGAGCAGATGTATAATGCATTTATCGATTATATACACTTTCTTATCGAGATATTCACACCCCAGAGAAACAATAATACTAATCCCAACATGACGAGTCTTCGAAACCATGTTCGACGGTTAGAGGAGCTCATGAATGAATTAGCGACTGAAAGCATTTCAGTGAAGCTTAGAAAGGCCTCGACACGGTTGAGAATTCTTGAAGAGTCAAAACTATCTTTTAAGGATGCTAAATCGTTTTACCGCTACGCAAATAAGCGACTTCGAGGTCGTGAGGAAGTTCCTTTACTAAAAGTCGATAATGTACTCATTGACAATAACCGAAGTAAAGCGGCGGCATTCTCGAAACTGTTTTCCTCAGTATATACACCTTTTTTTTTTTTTTTTCTGGGAGGTTTCGGTAATGCATGATGCACATGCGCCACTAGCAGCCTGCGTGACTAGTGTGAGACTCGCAAACCCACTAAACCCGGATTCCTCCCCACCCCCCCAGGCTCGGTATTACTTTGGCATTACATCGAAATCAGTATATACACCTGCGGATGATCAGCCGTCTTCACTGACAAATCGCGTGCGTATAGTAAGACGCCAGAATCAAACAATTCATAAGCAGTTTTTAATCTCAATCGATGACATAAAAAGATCAAAACACTCAAGAACAAGTGCAGTTTTACACCAGATGGTATTCCACCAGTGTTTTGTAAAAAAACTTGTGATTTTATCGCCGAACCATTACTGTACATTTTTCAGAGATCGTATTGTGATGGGCAAGTTCCTTCATTATTTCGAAGGTCAATTGTAACGCCTATATTCAAAAAAGGTGCTAAGGATTTAGTGGATAACTACCGGCCGGTGGCTCAACTGTCCATTGCGTGTATTTTAATGGAGAAGCTAATCGTTGATTATATTGAAATTTTTTTTGTGCGTAACAAATTGATTGACGCCAATCAGCATGGCTTTGCCAGGAGCCGTTCTACAGGGACACAACTTATATCCATGGTCCACGATTGGAGTCTACACATAAATAATCGTAGAACATTTCATTGCATATAATTTGATTTTTCAAAGGCATTTGATAAAGTGAATCACAAACTTATGTTACAAAAATTAGAAAGTATTGACCTTGACTCCACAACTTGTCGATGGGTGTCAGCATACCTTACTGGGCAAAATTTTACTGTCAAAGTTGGTAACGTAGAAAGTGACCCCCCCCCCCCCTGCACATCAGGGGTACCGCAAGGATCGTGCATTGGGCCCCTGCTCTTCAGAATATACGCTCTCGATCTCCCAACAGTGATTCCAGAAGGTGTCACTTATCTCGTATTTGCGGACGATTTAAAAATATACTCAGCAGTCGACAATTCCACAAGTATTATTCAACTAGCAATTAATGTTAGTTGTTCACAAGCAATTAATGTTCAATCAACACATATTGAAAACTGGTGTTGTGAGAATAAGATGCAAATATCTGTGCCTAAATGTGCCGTGGTGTCGTCAGATGGCAGTTCGCCACTGTATACACTCGCTAACGATGCAATACCAGTAGTTAAATCTTTTCGTGATCTTGGTGTGATTGTAACCCCCAAATTAGACTTCTCTCAACATATTACTGCCACCGTTGCTTCTGCTTCTGTGACTTTGTACAGAAGTCTAGTATTACCCAAATTCCTCTACTGCAGCCAGGTTTGGGCTCCTTATTTAGCAAAAGAGATAAATGCCATTGAGAGGGTACAGGCCAAATTTATCAGACGGATATCGAAAAGATGTAATATTCCTCGTGAAAGCGTATCTCTTGTGCCAATACGTACATTACACGCACGAGGTGATCTATCGCTTTATAAAAAATTGTGTTGTCTCGGGACTGACCAGACCATGTTTAAACATATAAATAATGGACTGCGAAGTGGTGTGAATGTTAGATCACTGGAAGTTGCGCGCTCAGTGAAGATAAACAACACATTCTCGTGGAGAGTTCCACGAAGTCTGCGAAGTCGACAGACCTGATGTATGTTCTAATTATATTCAGAGGTTAAATATTTTGTTAAAAACAATGTATACTTAGGCATATATGACCCTTGAATAAAGGTGCTTTTGACTTGACTTGACTTAAATTGCTCCGGACAGAGAAAACAAAAACTACGAGATTGGTTTACCTTAACTGATAATGGTGTTACTGAATCTGCTCTGGCTGCTGGAGCTTCTATTTTCTGATCCCAGTGGACAAAAGGAAGGGAAATCCCATCCTGTGAGAGTTAAACAAGCGAGAATCCCACGGCTTCGATGTAATGCCAAAGTAATACCGAGCCTGGGGGGTGGGGAAGAATCCGGGTTTAGTGGGTTTGCGAGTCTCACACTAGTCACGCAGGCTGCTAGTGGCGCATGTGCATCATGCATTCCCAAAACCTCCCAGAACAAAAAAAAAAAGCGAGTGCATGTCAGCTAAACCTACTGGACCAGCAGATGGCACCATAAGCCTAGTCAATACACCGACGATATGTAGTGGATGATATGTGGAATAAAATATTATCAAAGATCAAACGTTTTGAAATATTGTATGCAAGGAGAGCCAGACATGGAATATGGTTAGTTTCTTAATAAAATAAATCTGGACGCAAATATTAAAAACCGCAATAGAGCAATCAAACCGCAATAGAGGTTTTAAATTGCCTTTAGTGACACGCGTAGAAGTAAGTCATTCTCCCTGGTCACGTTTCTTGGATTACAATCAAGAGACGGTTTGCAAACTTCAAATACAAAACGTTTTAAAGAAATTACGCGTTTCTCCGCAGTATTATAGTTATTGTTGTATTGGACGTGTCAACATTTCTTATTAGCGTGTCAAATGTTTTTCTAAATTTCATCATGGGTACAGCTTCTGCTCAAGACATGACCTTAGCGTGATAATTGGTCGTAGACCACAGCATATTTAAATATCGACGGGGAAACGTCTATTTTTCTCATTCAGTTACACATGGAAATCCAAAGCCGAAACGTTCTAATATTGTAGTTTCGTGTGTGTTGCACGTTTGCAAGCTTGTTAGACCTAGTACTGCTGTTCTATCTTATATCTGTGTGTCAAAATAGTGTAAATAACAATACATTGTCTTCAAGGTACTAACATATTAAATTCCAATAGCTGTGATTTAGATTATTGCATGTTAAACTACTTTCATTTTGGACACAATGAATACGAATGAAAGAGACCAACTTTTTTTCAATGTTTAGTTAGAGACTTCCTAACAAGATGCTAAAACACAGAGAATGGTGGGAGTAAAAAGAAGACGTCAGCTAAGCTAGATATACGCATTTGGACTATATGGTGGCATTCCATTCCTGCCGTTAAGATCAAAACAGCGTGGCTCCTTCAAAGGCCAGCGTTCGACAGTATATACGGGAACTAGTACGTCAATAATATACGGGAAACAGTACGTCAAACAAGGTACTTACCAGCCTACAGGTATCGTCGTCATCATTATTATGCAACCATAATGCAAACTTTGCCCGAAGTGATTTGGCAAATAGATTCCCAACGTGTTTTTGCGTTACCACTTCTGCGGCTGAAGACGGCATTTTGTTAGATTTTCAGGTCACATACGCCCCAGTCTAAATGTCTGCTGATGAATGTCTTACCTGAAATAAAACGAAATTTTCCGCTTTATATGCGTCATCACTTTCTTCCAAGCTGCTTGTATGCCCCTTCTTCCCCCCCCCCCCCCCCCGCCAACGTTCTGCCCCGAAAAGGTTATACGTGTTCGATATATCATAAGAACGGCAGAGCTTACGTTTCGTTAAATACGTTAGTCACATATCTTTGTCAAACAATACTTGTCAAAACATTATATGAACGAGTAATCCTATCATTACCACTGTTCGGCTACCCTAGTCGAGTGTAGGAATATCTAGCCAGCTGTCATAAGTTACTTGGCTTTTAGCGGTGCAACAAATGAAATAACAATCCTTCACATAAGTAACAGCGACCTTTTTGAGCCGCGGTACTGTGTGAGTTGCTACTTTGAAATTCACAAATGTGGCGCGTGATAATAAATACGTCGCCATAATATCGCCACTATTTTTTCTTGAAATGTTTTGCGGGCTATATCCATGGAACTCCATGCAGCCATCTGTGTGAATCGCTCTGCCTTACGATTTAGGTAAGAGCTCTGGCTCGTTCGATGGGGCTTTTGGACAGAGACAGCAGTTTAAAAAGCACAAACGTAGAAGCGCCTGGCGATTGGCACGTCAGGGATTCATATGATAAAACAGAGTAAAACATTATTCACCAGTTAAAGAAGAGAAACTATTAATAAATCCGGTTTTGTGATAACTACTTGCACAATGCGCATAGCGTACAGTATCAATCTAGGCAAAAGAGAGCGAGAAGGTAGCGTACTAGTTGTTGATGCACAGGCCACCAACAGCACATTGCAGGAAGGTGCGCAGCTCTTTTTAGGAAACTGGGTGCTAAGATCCTCATGACCTATTAGCCATCGTATCTTTAGCTCCCATATTAAAGCACATACGAGTGCCTCCGCTTGGCCGTCCTTCTTTGCAGCACATAACAATATACGCTTTGTCACATGACGTGTCTGGCAAAATGCTCATATTTTATCACGGAATGTCTTCAGAGGGAAACAGAAGCGTGGCCCATGTTCCTTATATAGTTGCTTCATGAAACATGTACGTGTACACAGTATTGGAACATTTAATACATATATTTTGTTTTGCTTTATACTTTGCATCGTATTACCTTAATCATATGCGTATATTTTAAAAACAATGGCCTGGTAGGACCAGGTAGGTCCAGGTATTTTACGGCCATCCGTCTCGGCAACAGACAGCCCGATTAAAGGGCGCCAAGTGACGCAATGTGTAGTTCTGGGTCGCTGTCTTCCGCCCACTTGTCACGTCCATGACTGTTGCATCATGTCTGTGTTTGTGCTGTCTCATGCAGCATGTGAATATTGATCTACACATGTGTGCGTGTGTATGTGCGTTCAGGTAGGTGGACGTGGACATGTTGTCTGTGTTTGTATTCGGGGGTTAACATCAATTTGTGCGCATTGGGTTATTTTAGAGTGTCGTACATTCTGTTTTCTTATAACCACATTGTTGGCCAATTCAATATCACAACCTGCACAATGGTTCTAGGCTTTTTTTTAAAATTGACATCTACACTACTTAGAAGCTGGTAATATCGAGGTGGTTGTGTACTTCTATAGAATTCATGTTTTTGTATTTGTTGCTTGATTTGTCTAGTATTCTTACTTGTTTGTTGTCGTGCGATATTAGAGCAACTGTTTGGTAGCTTAATAAAATGTTTGGCAGCCCCGTTTCAGGGTTTCAGTTCTGTTTTGTTCGTTTTTTATTGTGAATGCTATGTTGGCGTGCTCTCGTGATATATCGGTGACTCGATGATTATCTCTCTTGTATCTTACGCCCAACATGCGCCTCTTTTAAGGGAAAGTGAGAGAGCAATGATTCTGCGTATTCGTGTCAGAAAGGCAAAATCTTTGAGCTGTGCATAAGTGTCGCTGCGGTCAGCTCCGTAGAACAATCTTATATATTCCATCTGCAGAGCGTTAGATGGCTGAATTGCCGTCGGATGGTGAGCCCATGTCTATAGTAACTCTCCACAAGTGCATGATATACCTCCAGTTTGAGTGTTATTCTTACTAAGTGTTTTTTATTTAGCTTAGTATTGCCACGTCCTTCCTTATTTTCTTTGCGGCATGTCTGGTCGTATTGGTTCGTTCGATTGATGGGCAGTGAAATTGTATGAAGTTGGTGATATCGAGATGGTTATGTAGTTCTATAATATTCATGGGTGCTACAGCCGGACGAGTTCGTAGACCTTCAGGGTTCAAACTATATAGACTTAGTTCTGCTGTGATTAATTACAAGTTCGTTTTGTTTAATCCACGTCCCAAAAACTTCGTTTGATGTGTTGCGTATTCTAAAGTGATTGTTGTGTAGATAAGCGCTGTGTCGTCCGCTCTCAGGTATTTAATAGATCAATCTTGTTTTTAAATAAATAGTTGCAATGTAAGATGTAAGACAAATTTAAAACTACACCGACTGGTCTGTTACCCTTATCTATTTCTTGAGCTAGTCTATCATGCAATGCCATCAACGCCGACTGTGGGCCTTTGCATTTCTGCATTCAAACGTGTTGCGTAGGTGTTGTTCTATCAGTTTTACAATCAACCATTTCGATCACCTAAGTTTGCCTAGGTTGCTGAAGAGTGATATTGATTTAAAGTTATTCATATAGTGTGTGCTCCTATTTATATACTAGTTCAAGTTTTGATATTTGTATGTGCACTGGGAAAGCGACCGTGCAAAACAATTGTTTTTTTTTTCGGCCTCTTGGTGATAGCCCTAAAGATTGTTGTTTGACACTTTGACACCTATAGAGTTGTCAAATTTGCACAAGTGCCCGGTTTATTTGGCTCAACGTTTTAAGTATGCCGAGTACCTATGCAGTACATAAGGTATTTGCTGATTGTCATCTAATCTTTTTTGTCACCGACGACTTTGGATGCATAGACTGAATCGTTGGCATTTCTGACTTAAGATTCTGTTTGATTTTTCAGTATTCTATGCGGTCTAATAAGATTAGTTTACGCTTAGGTTTTTCGAACAATTGGTCTATCTATCAATTTTTTTTTAAATTTCTTTGTTAATCCGTGTTAACCATAGTTTTTCTTGGACGTGTATGTGCTTTGTGTCGTGTTTAATTGTTTGCACATGTTTAGAACTTTTGTTATGATGATGTTGTGTATGATAAATTCTAGAAGATTTGACTGGCAAACCTTTTATAATTTATAAATTTAGCTGTTTTTATAGGTATATCGTCAAGTTTTGTCTTCTTGCTCTTGTTTTCAAAAGTGTGAAACCCTCTTCTGCCAGTGCATTTAGATATTTTTGGCTAGTTCCTGTTGCCTGGCCGACATCATTATTGGAATCTGTGAGAGGAATATGTTCTGTAGCTCATGAATGAAGTGTCGTTATGTGGAATAAATGTTGTTTGAATACCGGAAAGTACTTATAAGTTGTATAGTTTGTCCCCTACTGATATTTATATTATACATGCGTCTGAATTTTCCATAACTACCTGTTCTTGCGAAATTCATACTTGCCCTTAATAAATATTGCAACTCCTCCTGCTCTGCTTTTACTTTCTGGCGAAACGTATCCGGAGTAGCCGTCGATGCTAAAGCCACATATCTGGTCCGGGATATGCTACGCTCATACTACACTACAGAAATACCGAGAGATGACCGAAAACATGGCTTTGTGGAACCCCAATATCAGTGACGGTTTTCAAGCTATAATCGCCTCTCTTAACTTGCAAGCACCTATCGCTTAGGACGAAGGAGACCGCCTACATGATTCAGCTTTAACACTAAGGTTAAAGAAAATATCTAGAAGATGATCCGGTTTTAGAGAATCAAACGCCATAAAATCGAAGAAAAAAATAAATTCCGACAACAATATTTTCATCAACAGCGCCTTGGCATATAAACTCAGTTATATCACTGAGAGTGAGCTCAGAAAAACGCGGTTTATAAACAAAATAACAAAAAAATTAAAAACATGTTTTGCAATAACCCAAAACAACTGTAAGTATGGTCAATAAAGCTAATAAAACCGGCCGTGATGAATGGCCGGTTTTATTAGCTTTATTGACCATACTTACAGTAGCGGATTTATTATGCTACAATAAAGCTAGTAATCACTGTTGTCAATAGCATGTCATTTAGGTTAAAAGAACCTCGGTAAATAGTCAATGTAAATTGTGATATATTGTCATTTGAGAGTAAGTCTGTCATGGATGGATACAGAATGACAGGTGTATGCTGCAGATATATAAAAAAAATAAAGCTGTCGTCCGTTGTTCAACAATAAATGTGCGTGTTGTTTTCCTTAAACACTAAGGAGATGCTTCAATCAATCTCACCTTATATCTATCGGTGTAAGGCCTTCCATACACGGCTTTACGGACTTTCTTTATACTAGCAAGATAATCCGTCCAGGCGAGCATGTTCCCGTACTCGATTGTACACCGTAGAGCACTTATTAACTGCACACAGACGCTTCGTCGGTTTCTTAATAGTAACGCTTACTACTTTCCCCGCCACCCCCAGACGCTTTGTACGTAAAAACTGCTATTATCCGCTGTTGTGCATCATACAGGTTTTCGCATTGGTCGCTACTGGGTAAATTCTAACCTTAGTTTTACCTAAGCTCTTGTACATTATCAACGCTAATGATACAATGTAACAGCGCTTGTTCCTAATTAAACCATACTAGATATGTACTGCCACCACGTTTTACTTCGTCTCTGCCTACGTTGTCCAGTGCAAGGTAAGCGTACTCTGGTAACTACCCACCGATAAGGCTGGTTTAACTGTCGAATAATCTAGACAGATTTACGGACTTACGGGGAGTTAGGAATTACTGCTGATTTTGCGTTATCCATGCGTATGCGATTGTTCCCGCTGTATCGCCAGCATCTGGACACACAACCACTCGCCCGCACAAATTCCAATACACACAATTGTCCAGAAATATATAACACAAGCACCTATGACGCCGACCTCGGCACAGTGACCGTATAGACAGCGTATTGAGCGCTGCAGTTGCCGCCGTCGTCGCCGCGAGCACCAATCTATTCGAACTCATATGTTCATCAAAAGCTGATCTTGCGTGACCATTTGTCTGTCATCCTGCCTGTTTCTTGTCGAGTTGTACATTGCTTCCATATAGGTAGGTAAGCTCTGCGCGCTCGTTTATTTCTCGGCATCGCGTCCGAAACAACTAGAACAACAATAGCAACAAGCGGTAGTTTTTTATTGAAATGGCAAGGGAGAAACTGACGTAGCGCTGCTCTACAGGTCACACTACACTCGGTCTGCAACACAACCTATCGAACAGCAGGACGGCCAGCAGGTGGTGCAACGGAACCAGCTGCGACGGTTTGTGCAACATGTTGTCCCTCAGAGGGAGGATCTGGCATGACCACCAGCACGTGAACGAGTAGAACCTTCCACCGGTTACTGAATGATCATTATCATCATTATCAATAGATAGTAGTCTGCCCCACTTTCGATGACATTTTGTCAACGTACGATCAACCAGCTTTTTCGACCCCTGCTTTGTAAAACTGTCTTCTTCCCTGACTACAAACAACTGTTGCACCTCATGTTGGCCGCTCTGGAAAAACGTGCATTTTTATAGTTAAAATGCTTAGAGAAATTGTCGGAATAAGTAATAATCGAAAGGTGCAACGTCCGGAGAGTACGGTGGGTGCTCGATATTATTCCCAGGTCAGGTCGTGGTTGCTCTAGGAAGCTAGTGAGCGATGCTCATTGAAAATAGATGATGTATCATACCGCTGAGTAAGAGGCCATGCTTCGACAATCTTCGGAGGCCTCCTCAGAAACCCGAAACTCCGCTACGAGGCTGCTTGTAATATTAGCAGATTTTGACTCGCGGGAGACCCTATATATTTTAGCATGCCCGGCCTTTGATGCATTGAAGATATGCCTTAGGGCAATTCCAAGCCTAGAGTGACGAAGATTAGTATAGAATAAAAATAAAACAACATACTTAAAGAACATTTTTCACCTTAGTCCAGGTGAGGTCGTATATTTTTTAAAGTTTCTGCCTTAAAAAAGTATATATAAAATACGTCTTCAAAGATACATCCGTGCTTATAAAAACACGTTAACATATAGCCTAACGAAAGACAGTATTGACGGTAAAAATAAAATACAAACGACATTCGAATAATAACTAAATTAGACATGCAATACGATTAGAACGGTGCGTTAGATTTTGCACTCTTATTATTGAAATAATCGAAGTAAAGTGCATCAAAAATAGTCGCATCTTAATGAAAACAGTTTTTGTTCTAAGACAAAAGGTATAGTTAAATAAATATAAGATTGTAACTGTAAACATAATGTTATTTAATAGTGTGTTTTAGTTTCGTGTGTTTTAGAACCAAACTTTGCGTCTAAACACGCTCTAAATGTCCGTCATAACATACGCATTTAACATTTATTCAGAATACAAATGGAGCAACAATTGTCTCCAGAGAACATGTTCACGCTCTGAATGTTAAAACGATACGTACGACTCTTAACCCTAGGTAACAGTAAACTGGAGTGTGCTTAGATATCCAGTACGTTTTTTGACAGTCAAACAGTGACATTGTGCGGTGATAGAGCCCATAACGGGTCTAAGGAATGAGTCACACGTATAATAATAAGGAATAGAAATGTTCATGGTCGTTGCTCTGCTTAAGGCTGGCTATACGACAAAGAAATCGAGCCACAACTAATCAGAACGAGCGCTTAATATTAATGTTCGTTTTGCGAAATCGTCGACTTACTGCTGATGCGTCGTGTTCGCGCAGTAGCTATCAGAGCATTCGCATATCGCGAGGCAAAAACTGCATAACATGAATATTAGGCCTTACAGGTTCGCTATACGTTCACAGCTGACCACAACTCAGCTGCAATGCAACAAGCACGATGCATGTTTGTGCAAGAACATGAAAATTAGACCGCTGAAAATTGTCAGGCCGTTCTTTTCTTGCATGTGACCAGGGCATCTCTCGACGGCAACGAGAGATGGGGAAGAGTGGCTTGCAGTGGTCTGCGCAATTTTGCATTATGGAGCGTGTCGGTTACGCCGGCGGTTCAATCTTATGTTAACAGCTTCTATGAAAGAAAAGGCTAAACTGTGCAACGGTGCGTTGATGAGATCTCGACAACCCCTGTAGTGTCTTATTGAAGGGCTGTTGGTGATAACTTCATATTTATGCAGAACAACAAGAGGCCGCACACCGCTACCGTTGTTCGAAGGCAATTCAAAGAAGCTGCATTTAGCTTAGTAGAGTAGCCAGCATGTTCGCTGGCTACTCTACTAAGCTAGTGGAATGAGCTGAAACGACAGGTAGAGCCAACTTCCAGCTTCGGCAATGCTTAAGCACTCCATAAATGCTATGGAAGAGTGAAATAATAGCCCTTAACGATTCCTTAATGAGTAAATTAGGTAAACACCATAACACATTAAGACCGTTATTAGGACATATGTAGGCAATACACGCAATTAAATCAATACATAAAAAAATAAAAATAAACGACAAATCCTGTGAAGGACGTTGAATGAGGAAATTGTAACCCGCATACAGGCCGCGATTGACGGAAAATCAAAAATAACAAATGCATCGTCAGAGAAGATTTTAGTTCTAAATGCCGAATACCTCCATAAGATCCTTCGTGACCACTTTGGACTCATCGAAAAAATCTGCTAAGTGAATCTATCGTGATTTGTCAAAGGACGAAAAAAAGACGCGGATTTTTCTGGCTCAAGTAATTCTAATCAAATTTGACGATAATTGGTCTTCGTTGTTCTGAAGACTTGTTACACCTACGATCTGGCTAGATTTTTAGGATTCTTTACTTAATCTCCAGAGCTCGCAGATGTCAAGTGTTGGAGCGTCTCCACTTGCAACAGTGAAGCACCAGTGTTCGGCTGGCACAGTATCGGTCGCAACCTTCGTCTCCAGGAATTTCGGCTACGGTTAAACTGGAAGGTGGTACACTGAAGAGCAATTGGCACACTTCAGAACGCATACGAAAAGCTTTCTACAGTGCGATATCTTTCTTTTCTCGAAAATGAAAAAAACATTTGAGATTAATATGATTTGAGTCAGGCTAATCAATGCGATGCCGCCGAGGTAAAGATAGAAAACAAGCTGGAAAAGCGTTATTTAGAGGTGCATCGACTCACTGACTCAGTCAATATATGGAACTGCATATAAAACACATCAAAACCTAAATAATACGTTGACTTTCAAAAGAAACTTATATCTATGTTTTTGCAATGTCTATGATAAAAAAAAACGTCCCTATGCTTATTACTCTTTTGGTGCTCCCCCCAAAAAAGTCCACTCCTGATAAGCAATGGAGCCCGCATCGACCAATAAATCAATCCCCGAAAATAGCGTGTGGGTGAGCCCGTACCGCAGCGCGTTGTATGTTGCTGTTCCGTCGTGCTGGAACCACATCATTAAACGATTACCATCAGAAACATCTACCCGCAGTTCTGGGAAGGCCCTGCTCAGAAGTGTGTAGTATAATTTTCACTTATGCTTTTGGGTAATTCATGAGGGCCTATAGAGTGGCTGTTCACAATGGCAGGCCCAACATTTACGGTGAAGCGATCTTGGCGTGAATGCGGGTGGGTCATATGCGGGCTCTCGTTGGGTTATCATCAAGATTGTGTGCATAAGTATGTAATCTGGAAAAAACGAGGCTTTATGCTCAAAGAGCTTAAATGCAGGGAACTAGTCGGTGTTTCTTTTTGTGCAGGACTCAGCGGCAGTAGTCGACAAATGGCTGGAAACACACATGCGGCAGCACGGCAGGTTATCCTTTGCAGGTTCGTCTCTCACTCCGAGCAGTAATGCGATTATTCAAAACATTTGCAATCGCTACAGAGATTGGATATAATAGCTGCTAGTCGTTCATTGGAGCAGTTATTGTACTCTGATAAACACTTCAATGTGATTCTAAGACAACACGAGTTATTCGTTTGGCAAAGCAAGTCAACGCGTTAGCTGTATGTGCATATATTCATCAAACGTGGGCACCAAGAAACCATAATTACTTTGCAATCATAAATGGAACCATCATCACTTTGATACGAAATTATTGACATTATTCACATTATTCTCAAGTTCATGGTTTACCATCATAAAGACTGATGTTTACGGTATTAAGCATAGAAGTCACAAATGAGACGTCAGAGTCTCTCAATTTTTGTGAAGATATTCAATACAAATATTCTGATTCTGTTAGTTCTACTGGCAACCACATTTTTGTGATATATATATACATATATATATATATATATATATATATATATATATATATATATATATATATATAATGTAATCAATCATTCACAGTGGGAACATCACATTTGGGTTCCTTGTCGAGCAGGGGAAAACCGTGGCACCAACTAAAATGATCCATGGAAGGATACATTTGGTACCTTCCATGGATCTCTCTCTGGAAGAATTGTTGGTACGATTCGTGATATGATTACCTTAAGCCGTTTTCCCGCGCCCCCTGATGTCGGGCACTCTTAGGGTTTCGTATTAATAGTATAAGGGCATTAACGGCCGCCAAACCGTACACTAGGATTACATTTTTTTAGGAGGTTATCTTTGACCACGACAAGCATGTCCTACCACTCCGAATAGACACACCAGCAGGCGCCCCAGTCCGGCACTCTATGATAGACCGAAAAGAGACCACCACACTACTCCAACCATATATTAGGAATTCGTCACCTCGCTTCCGCGTTACATCCCAGCATGCAGTCTACCAGTGCGAAATGCAGCAGCTGACATCGGACGATTCAGGCATAAAAAGATCTGCTTTATGTAGTGGTCCTCCACACACTCGTAATGTCTGTTGAGCCAGTGCAGTAGGCATCCGACTAATACTACAGAGTAGACATTGCTTAGTTGAACCGGAAGTCAGTGGCAGTCTGCACTTGACCGTTCTTGAATTATTGAAGTCAGTCCGACCTTTACTGAGAACGGAGTCCATAAGGGGATTTCGTACGTTGACATCACCCAAGTTCGCCTTCTGTTCATCGCAGCACCGCGCCTAGGCGTCTACACAGCAGACTAACACTGACGTTGAATTTGTAGGGTCTATATCGGCGTTACTCAGCTTTCGCTCGTTTAATTGAATTAGGGTTGGCCGCTTTGTTAATCGTTGTGGCTCCTAAGGCCTGTAGTTAGTGCAGCTAGAGCGGTCACCTCGCTGCTGCTGCATCAATTCTCCGGCGTGCAATAACTGTAATGACGCTAAATACCGTTCAACCCCCGCGAACATCTTCGCCGCCACGGTAACCATTCTGCAAGGTAGGCGGTTTAAATAACTTCCTCGAATCTTGGTGCTTCTACCGAGATCGCGCCCTTGTAAATCTTATTCCAAAGCATTCACTGCACGTCGGGTCGGCATCGAACTACAGGAGGGAGACATCTTCAGAGCGGCCAGGCTCTTCTATCGATCCGCTTGCCATAGGAAGAAAGGTCGCAACGTCTCTTAAGTAGCATGCGTTGAAACCCGCCAGCCTACATGCGAACCCAGCAGGCACCATAGCAGCAGTTTATTTCTTTTGCAAGATCTTATCAGACAACGCTACTTGTGTGTTCCTGTTGCCACTGGTTATGGGGCAAGGAAATGTCGCTGAGGTCCTGAGGACAATAGAAAAGTGGCCTCAACTAGCGTGTGTGGCCAGAGAACAGAGTGTAACTGAACTGTGATAGCACTAAAGAAAAACGCGTTAGGCTCGAATTTCCCTAGGTTCGAAAGATAATTAATTGGTCCTTGAGGCGAGACCATCGATGTAGTTTTTGCACTGGTATATGAGAATAATAATTCAGTGCGTCCATTATCTTCTGGACCTCCCCAGCTCCCTGGAGACTCTTCGACTACTAGTCGACTTGGCAGCGCACCAGGCTTCCTGCCACAGCTGCACATTACATTAAGGAAACCTCGGAGTTCAGCAGGGCGGTCACGTACCGCAGCAAACTGCTTTTCGTATTAGGTATCCCTAGCCACCTTCAGCTCTACGTTATACAACACCTGCAATCGCTGGCTTTTTCAACCACCTGTAGAGATTCGCAGTGATCGAACTTGGTTTCCTCGTCAACTACGTTAAAGTTGCTTTATTATCCGTCAATGTGATCCCTACTAGGTAACGGTCGGAGAATACCGTGTCAACGACAAACGGAAGGATACGAACATATCGCTAACAATCGGCAATAGCGACATGGTCTGCGCAGGAACCAGATGACACTTTATCGGATCTAAGGCTGGCGCGAGTGATGATATTGATGGCCTGCTCAATGCCCATGATGATAGTGGCTGTAGAGTTTGACACACCCAGACGGTGTTTGGACAGCGCTGTGCCGGTAAACAATTGCAGAGCCGACTCCTTCTTCTCTCTAATAGTAGGGTGCACTTGGGGACCTTTGGCAAAGTTAAGCCGAAGCTGTCTACGGCTAACACGTGCAATTTAAATATGCGTTTACCACAGCACTCGGGCAGGCGGGACGGACAAGCCGCGGTTATTTTGCTGCAGTTCTGTCTCCAATAGATCGAACGCACAAAGGCAAATAAAAAAAAAACCGTTAAACAACTGAAGGTGGTGTAAACACTTCGCATGAGGTCATTGGGGCGACGCAGTATGCGTTGTTCGTTATGTTGACACTCGTCTAGAAAGATTAAGTTGCCGGAAACTGGCTTTGTTATTATTTTGTCAGGTCGACCTTCTGCGACCGCACATCGCGGAAGCTGCGATCTCTTCTATACCTGTATCATGGTACCTGTAAACGCCTGCATCTTGCTGTAAGTCCCAGAAGAGAGCAGTTCTCACAACTAGAACATTATTCTGCCGTTTAAGGTGGCGTCGAAATCATTATATCAAAGCCTTCATTGGCAATGTTGTACTAGAGAAGAACAGAAAACAACTTTACTTTCCATTAAATTAAGATAAGGTTCATTTATCCTAGAGTTTAGACCTAAGCGAAAAACGTGCCGCGAACACATTTCCTTCCGGGGGCTTAAGTCGATACATCTATTGCGCCACACAAATATAATACAATGTCGATCCGCTCTATATGCACGACGGATTGAAACGTACCGAATTGTTAACCCTTCTTGAGCCGTCAAACGTTCCGGCCGATAATAAATTGTTTCTGTGAATCAACATAATTTTAAAAATAATGTTGACTGAACCAAGGTAATTTGGCAATCTGGATACTCAAACTAGGTTCAGCTGTGGCTCGGACTCTTAAATCACAAGCAAATATGTAGTAAAATAAAAGAAAAATCCACCTTGGCTGCCCAAAGGTATCATTCCTACATTGTAGCGAAATTAGGCGGCAAGAAAGTTCGCTTTATCATGCTCCTGTTGCCACAACGGAAACATGATCCTGCATGCGATTATGCGATGATCAATAAGGATAACTGATGATGAGTCAACCCTATCCCTTAGTCAAACAACATACAAGAGAATGTTGCGTAAATATAATTTTAGGTATTTGCATATATTAGCAGTGTTCATATTTTTTAAGAATCAGCACATTTGTTGTAATAGATAAGAATTAACACATTTGTTGTAGTAGATAAGAATCAACACATTTGTTGTAATAGATAAGAATCAACACACTTGTTGTAATATATAAGAGTTCACATTTACTGTACCTTCACGCTGTTAATTTCACAGAGAAATTTAAATTAGTCAATTGTCTTTGGATGTGACCAAGCCTAAATGCATCTTCCTGTAGTTTCTAGGCTGCTGCGGGTATGAAAAATTTGACTAGACTTTACGGTCAGGTTCCACATAAGCAGTGTTAAGCTAAGATAATCTAACAAATCTGGAGAGATGATCATTGAAAATAGATGATAGGCCGCTCAGTCAGCGGCCATGCTGACACAAATTCTTGGAAAAACTCTAAATATATATTTTTTAAATTTAGGACCATGTCCGCCTATGCTGCCACTCTAAGCGCCTTTGATGCTAAGAGTAATATGTGTATTTAGGTAAACATGTTGAGCGAATAATACGTTAATTTAATTCATTCAAATAAACTATATATATATATATATGTCGCTCGAATAATACGTTGATCCAAGTCATCCATTTATACTATCTGTCTATATATATACGTGTATATATATATATATATATATATATATATATATAGACCGAATAATGCTTTACTCAAATTCATCCATGTATACTATATGTATATATAGTATACATTTGAGCCAATTCCTCCATGTATACTACTATGTAGCGGCTGTCTTAGTGGCAATTCTGTTAGATTTATAGTTGGAACAGCAAAGACGCCTAGAATGGCAGGTATATTAATTTCATAGCATATCGACTTACATTGACTCTCAGTGAGCATTCGAGGGCTGGATGCATCTTGTAATCTGGTGATCTGGTTTTCTTGTTTAACTGCTTCTAATAAGCGGCGTGTGTCATCATGTCGTGATTAACATATGAAAAGACGCAAACGATGCAATTTCTGCAAATATAAGTCCCACACATGATGCACTAGGGGTTAGCAAATGGCCGTTGAGAGCTTTGCCTGCTTGCCAAAGTTCATAGCGTATGTTATCCAATCACACAACATTGCATAGCAATAGCAATATCAGCGACGTTAGTTGTTTTATGTTTCGAATGATCGAATGATGAAGTCGTTCGTGAATACATTGTAGCGGCAACAGCTGCTGCAGTAAGAGATGGAGTCGTTTGAAACATTTTCTCTATAATGCTGTGCCACCTGTTGATCGTTCACACAGCCGACTGTGGTAATCGTAAGGCCACACTGCATCGATGTACATACACTGTTGGTGTCCACTGTATGTCGTTGCCCGATAATGGTGTCAGACACGCTTAGCAGAGGAGAACGTTTTCCCTTGTGTTGCTGCTGCTGCAGCTGCTGCTTCATGCCTGTGGAGGTTAGTCAACGGGAGACAACAGTCCGTGTCATGCAGAGTTTCGTCAGGTCCATCTTCTGTTTAAGCGCTCTGGCAGCTGTGTACACATTTGAGCAGTACCGTCGGCTAGCCGCATCAACATCAAAGAATTCCTTGGCCATGCCCTATATATATATATATATATATATATATGTGCGTGTTTTATTTATATATGAACGTTTATATGCGTATGTATACGCCTTATACAGGGCCTCCTAGAAATATTTAGAAAACGGCAAAGGAAATTGTAGAGCTCGTTGAAGTAAATATTATTTTTCCAATGAAACATGGTTTCTGAGAAGCCTTGTTTCGGAGTGAGAGTAATGTTAGATTCAAGATTATTCGTGAGTGAATTTTGCTTTCTGAAGAATACATACAAAATGCAACATTGTCGTTCAGAAGTGAATTCGCAACAAATGAAATTCAAGTCAAATACTTTAAAATAATAACCCCAAATCAACTCACAGCTCATACATGTACATTGCGCTTTTTAGAACGATCATCTTGGTACCAAATATATGGCGGGCCGTGGCTACGGAGTAACTGGGGTTTTCCGGAGGGCATGTCGAGATTAAATGCATGCGGAAATGACCTACTCCATTGGTTAAGCCACTATTAATCATTTATGCATGCACTTAATCTCGACATGCCCTCCAAAAATTGATTTAAATTATATTGCTATAGATTCCGTACAGAATGATCGTCATAAAATGCGCTTGAATGTGCAAGAGCATAGCACAACCACATACGATACAACAAAATTATCACTGGGAATCACTTCTCACTATGTTATGTTACTGTTTCTCTCTGGGGGTACGTTCATACAGTCACATGGGCAAACTTGACCCCTCAGAGCTCCGTGGACAAACGCCTGCACTCCTTGGCACAAAACGACCAACTATATATAGATAAATATATATTTATATATATAGTGGACGCTGACCTCTGTCGCCGACAAAACGAGAAAAATAAACAAGCCTTGATTGCTCTAAGACTGATTATGGACCAGACACAAGTTGAGATAGTGAACAGCCACAGTTCGCTTGTCTGCCTATCTACCCAAGTTGTTGCCCGTTGCTTCATTTGTCGCATTATATATATATATATATATATATATATATATATATATATATATATATAGTATAAATCAAAGATATATATCACACAATAGCAGAAACAGGAAAAAAGAGAGAAAGATCCACGGAGTGTGTGGTCTGCAGGACCGCCATGTCGAAGAAATCGTTTTAACCAGCTGCTGCTGTGACAGTCGTCGCCGTCGCAACGGTCGATGCGACCCGGCCGCTCGCGATCCCTGTCGACGGCCGGACTTGTGTCCCCAACACAGGCGAACTATCACAAAAAACTGAACTCGTGACACAGAAAATAGATAGACTGTAAATTAACTAAGGATATATATATACATAGTTAACTAGGCCCTTATATATTTATATATATATATATATATATTTTTTTTTAAATCATTGTTTAAACGTTACAATTGTAAGGCGTGAACGTGTACTCATTGTCTTCTCCTATATATATATATATATATATATATATATATATACAGGGTCATTCACCTTGTTATGTACTTATTTCGAGGTTTGGTAGAACTCGGCAAGAAAATAATTTTTTCCTTATGGAGGGAGGACGCGGAAACGTCTTGTTTAGGAGAGAGAGTAAAGTTTATAAAAGTAGTTATTCAGCTTTTTTCTCCTACATAGTTGTGCGAAATCTACGTGGCACAAGTGCACTCAACAGGCGGGAGTTATTTTAAAGGGAATAAAAACACTTTGGAAGATTAAGTACATCTTTTGTTTTTTATACATTTATATCAGAATTACTCGGTCTGCCCTCCTATGTTGGGAGAGCTGCGAGCGTTGGACTACTGATACAAGGCTGCTAGTTAGTTAGTTCGCTAACTAAAGCATTCGCAGCATAAAGCTACGAATGCTTGTTAGCGGACGGACGTCTTCTGAGCTTGCTATATTCAGCAAAATTCGTTAATGAGGAATTCATCGTCAACTCCCTTAAGTATGTCAAGGCCGTCGTACAGAAACTCATCAACAAATGCAATGAAAAACACGCAGACAGACGCCGGAGGCGATATGAAGCTCCTGCTAGTGAGAAATAACTGAATAGAAAGAACACTCTCAGGATGTGGCGGTTTGAATAGGACTAACAAGAAAGGATACCCGTTGTAATCTTGATCCGTAACATCCGTAAATAATCGAAAGAGATGTAAATTGCTATTTGACTCTCGTACTTACAGGATTGCCAAAGTTACCTCCACAGAATTGGAAGGGCCTCAAGTCCGCTCTTCATTCATTGCAGTGCGACGGAGGATACGGCAGAGTACACAGTGGCGCACTGTAGAGCCAGGTTAAAGGCAAATAATACAAACAATTCTAGATAAACGCTAGAAACATTAATTGCATTCAATATGAATAATCGTGTGAGCTAAAGTCTTAACAAATTTTGAGGCAAGTAATAAAGGCTCTTGCCAGTCAAGAAAGTGACTGGTTTACAAAGATTTGTATGATTGAACAATGCCCCCTGTTGGAATTACAGCGTGCATTAAATAATATTGTGAGATTTTGATTTAATCTGAACAAATATTGCGAACGTGGTTGCCGTTTATTTGAGATGCGAGGTTTAGAATGTTTTTGCACTCAGTAAGAAGATTATATATATATATATATATATATATATATATATATATATATATATATATATATATATATATATTATATATATATATATATATATATATTTATATATATATATATTATATATATATATATATATATTTATATATATACAACTTGCATAAGTTCATTAGCGGCACGTGGTCGTTAGAGTTCTTTAGGGGGTTATAAAATATGCTTGGACGTTTAAATTCTAGCTGCTGTGACTTTTAGTTGCCTAAATCACTTTTTCGCGCGTCCTTTGTTGCCTTACGACGTCTGCGTACCTTGAGCTGCACGATGGCATGACATTATTGGCTCCAATTTTTGCAGGTCTGCTGAGGCTTCAACAGCTACATAGCTCGCATAATGTGTTCCTGGAAGAGCCATATCTAGGATCAAGCCCAGCTCATGGGTAATTCTGGGTGCCTTCCCAGACGAAAGCTGAGATTCTGTGAAGAATGCTTTAGGCCGTTTAAAATAATTGGTTCCGTTTCTATAAAGCTAGTTCGAGGCCTAGCATGAAAAACCATTGTCAAACATTCGTCAGAGCTCCGTTGGCTGCTCCTTCGAGCAGATCCTCGTCACAGACGGTAACGATCAGGGCCAGATTGTCTGCGTAGGCGGTGAAATAAAATCCCGGGGGGGGGGGGGGGGTCTAAGTACTTTATCATATCTTATCTTCCACACGGTTGGTTCTAGTATAAGCCCCTAAACACCTCGACTGTGCTAGCGTAGTCCACGTCTTCGTAGATAGATGCTTGATATTTTAGGTGTGACGCTAGGCTACGTCGTAAGTAGGGGAATACGCCTTTATTTACACGTGCTTTATTTGTTGTGGCATCCCACGAATGCGTATTAAATGCGTTTTTGACATATAAGATGATGGTCAGGCAATGCAGCCAGTTTAGTCTCGGAGCATTCTTCGGTGGGCTTCCTCTAGTACTGCAGAGATTTTCACTTGGGAGCATTCAATTTTTAAGTGCAACGCTTCCTGTAGGCGGTGAAATTTTGCCTGGGATAGCGTTTCCGTTATGCGAAGAGACAGTACTGGAAGGAAGTTAAAGTCACGGAGAAGGTAACTTTTCGGTATTGTTACAATTACATGTGCTCATGAAGTTTCGAAAACGACATTTGTTTTTAATAATTTAAAACATATATAGAATATGCATGGGCGTTACATTGACAGCACAGCTCTCTGTTAGCAGACATGTCCAGATAATATTAGCCAGGGCAACGGCAGCTCGCAACTCAAGCCGTTTGTTGCACTTCGGGATATCGACTTGAAGACGGCGCTAAAGCAATTCAGCCAAAAAGTTATCCCATTTGTACGGTGTGGCCTGCCCGCAATAGCATCTTTGTTTCACAATGAGCGATCAGAAAAAGCTGGACCGTTTTAGGCATTTTATATCAAACGCATGCTAGATCTACTTAGAAACGCATCTGCTACGCTCGTGCTTAAACTATGCCGCCAACGAACCCCTAGAAAAGATTTCGCCCTTAACGGACTATCGCTTGAAGGGGCTGTACTCACAGTATATAGAGAGTTTCGGAAGATACGCAACATGAGGTTTGGATCCAATAACATGTGTTTGAGTGGACAGTGTTTTGAGGTCGATAGTTGTGTGCGTCGATTTTGTGGAGAATGATATTGATAGATACCATATACTTGTATGCACTGAACTACACATAACGTCGCTAAAATTAATATTATGGTGGATAAATATGTAAGTGTGCATATACGGAAAATATCACAGATCCCACCACCTAAATAGCTGGTGCTGACCGGCATGTCTCATGATGATATTTAGTCCAAATGAAGCAAATATAGAGCGATGTTCATTGCAAGGGGTACGCAGTCCGATGGCGCAGTTTGTGATGGAACCCATAGACGTGGAAGCGAGATTGAAATCAGACTGAACGTGGCAAGCTAAATCAGCGGTGAGTAGAATAAATAATCGACACATGTGTAAGTTTCCTTGCGGGGTCCTCAAATTTTGTCTCAGCTTTCGCGTGTCAGTACCCCATATGCCCCCTTCCAGACAGTCCTTAGCAAATAAGGTCAAAAACCCTCGTAGAAGAGGACCACCCACTCCAGTGTGCCGAATGGAGTCGAATAAGTAGCGGGGGACTTTGTCGAAAGCCTTAATGCAATTGAAGACTGTTGCAATCTGTGTACCTTGGCCTTCGCTGAATCCAAATTGCTCTGGAGGTAGAGCGTTCTTGACTGTTAAAAGCACTCATGCGATGATCGACTTTGTCTAAGCTGTACGTTCCAAAACAGCAGCCGAATGTCTACGTTGAACGCCTTTAGATTTAATTACCCCTGTAGGAAGAACACTCTTGAATACGCGGATGCCTGGTAGTCCCAAAGCAAAAGGTACGCACTTCTGTAGGGTGAGGGACAACCCACTACAGCAGCAAATTGGATCCCTCCCTGAATATCACAGACAACAGAAGGGTCACCAGCTAGGACACCGCAATACAGGTGCCATTGTCGCACACTGCGCTCAAGTTATATGTAAATAAACGTACACATTAAATGTATGTATAAATATATGTATAGAGAGGGGGAAAGAAAAGAGCTTATATAGATAAGATACGTGTGAACTCACATAAATTACATACGTCGTTGGTTAGTCTCTACAACTCTAATGGCACGTAAATAATTTATTACCGCAACCTCCCATATAAAAATATTTTAATTTTTTTACTTTAAAGTTTTTATTAGCCTACACCGGATCCAAGTAAAATATCGACTTGTATGCAGAGTCGACCTACACAACAATACATGTATATTGTTCGGCCAGTTTTACACGTATAAATGCCACCACGTATGCAAACCGATTTCTAGTTGTCTAGTCCCAAAGCCTGCAAACAGGTAAGACGTAAGCTATCGCTAACGAGTGTTGCCTGTTGTGAATGTCAAAGACACGCTTTGTGAGTGGTACGCGGCTCTTTGTAATTTATTGTGTAGGAAACTTGTTAAAAATTCTCTTTGGAAATACTCTGGTGACTGGTGAGGCGCTTCGCAAAGATTCCTCTAGAGGCTTAGCCTGTTTTATTTCTTTTTAACTGCGCAGATCATGTCCGGTATATAATCTGCGTTAAGCTTGCATTAAAGGCCTGAATCACTTTGCACATATGTCTGTTTTTTAAAGTCTAATTTTCTTGATAATAAGCAGAATGTCCTCGGTTGACAGCTCGTGGACAAACAAGCCGTCTGTTTAACATCCAAGACCTACCTGATTAAATTATAAAGTTTAGTTATTTTTAAATTCGTTCGTTGGCGGACGGAATAGAAAACACATACTTTTTAAAATTTGACTCTTTGTGCTGCGCTTTTGAGTTATGGAAGCTAGAATTTTGTATGTACCGTGGTAGCGCCAAAATAGTGGAGGGGCACCCTAGTATAACCTAATCGAATAACTGCAGCGCGTATGCAATGCGAATGTGTAAAGACAATGTCCAACATACATGAAAGAGTGTCAACGAAACGTCCAAGAGGTTATGCCACTTGCATTAGAATCTACGTTCTGTCCTTCGTTCTGTGAATGCATAGCTTATTTTGTTATTGCTGGGTTTGACGGACATACTTTCCATTTTGGCGGACATGACTAATGAACTAGTTAGATGCTTACAGCACTTATAAGACGGTGATGTAATGTCACTAATAAGAGACCAATGAGCAAAGCAGTGAAGTTTAAGCGTCAAGTTAAGTGCGTAGGCTTTAATTAAGAGCTCTTTAGGTGAAAAAAAATATTTTTTTTGCGACGACACTAGCAAGAATAATTGACAGTTTCGAGTTAGTCGCGGATCAAAGATCAAACACCATCCTCGTGGCGATCGGTGGGTCTGCCGGTAGAGGCAGGTGGCTATGGTGGCTTCGTTGCACTTTGACTACGAGGCACTAACGAAATACCTCGCCGGTCGTCTCTCTCTCTCTCTCTCCTATACTAATGCATCTCATATACCAGCATACGTTTGATGGTTTTTGAAGCGTCTGTTCGCTGGCCATCGTCGATTCGTATCGACAACAATCCCGGCTAGACTCTAAAGCGAGACGAGACGCTGTCTAGGAAAACGGTTGGTTGCATCTTTAGCTAACCTGATGTTGTACGGGGGTGGTGGTACGGGGGACTCGTAACAAACTACATAGTGGATATAGTTGTGCGAATTGTCCGCGGAATTGCTGTCGCATTGCTTTGTAAGACAGACTCCATGAATAAATAAAAATAAAATAAATATGTGCAACGGCGGCGATCGAACCCATGCACCTGTGTGTCTCCTTCTGCCGCAAGGCGCACGAGCAAGACGGCAAGTAAAAGCTTGCTCGGCGAAGCAACTTGTTTAAACAGTTTGTGTCAGCTACATACTTTTTTATTGAGTGTATATTCCAACATTTTTTCTAGGATTTAACTCAATTTTGCTTCGCTGAAAATGGAGGATCTTCTGTGCGCTCCGTTTATTATTGTTCCCTTCTAACGTTGGTCCTCAGCCACGATTCCAGCTCGTCCTCGGCTCGACCTTTTAAATCGCTGTTTTTCAGTTTTTTTCTACTCATTATACCGCTCACTGGCCTGACACCGTGCTGGGAGAACAATACTGCACTCGCCCTTGAGCATAGCGGTGACTAAGTCGGTTACCGTTATATCTGGAGTCGCCACTTCTGCCGAGTTCTTTCGTATGTTCTCAAATGCTGGACAGAAGAAGATTTGAGGGTCACGTCGCCTGTGTCCCCCGCACATGACGCACTTAGCGTATGCAGCCTTACCTCGCACAAGCAACCATGTAGAAAGCGCCCGTGCACCGGGCGATATATATATATATATCTGACAAATTCCTGCGTCAGATAGTAGGTGACGTTCCAATGCTCTATGTAAAACATTTTCTCAAGGTCGGGGATGATCTTACGGGTCCAGTTTCCTGGCACGTTCTGCTGGTATCGTGGTTCATTCTCGTGTTATTGTACTCGTTTGCCTATCTAACGGACAGCATTTCGAAGTGGCAAGCTTTAATTCGTCGTTAAGCCTGTGTTCGTTTACATTCGTTCGAAATCGAGTGCAGTGTTCGATTTGGTGACTGAAAGGTTGCCACTATCGTTTTTCACTGAATGTCGCCCGTTACACTCACAATGCACTGCATCTAAATGATCTGGGTCAAGGTGGTAGTTGTTCTACATATTTCCACCCTTGAAAAAGGTTCTGCGCTATTTTTTTGGAAGGCGCTATAGAACCCATGCTGCTGTGTATCTGTGCGCACGCGAATGCACCACGCCACCGGGCTCGACCACTTACGTCACTACTACAATACTACAGCTGCTATATTACTTCAGCTACATATTGTTTAGCGTTCTGCCGAGCTGCTCACTATCTACTCTGACGGCAAATTAGTCAAGTCGTCATTATTAACGCAAAGGAAACGGAAAGCCGATTAGGCAAACCAAACAGATGACAAATGTTTTAACGTATTTCTTTGATAGCTTACGAGAAGCTGAAAAATGATCTAGCAAAGTATTTGCTGGTAGGAGGCATAGTTCTAACAATCGTGTTCGCGCGTTTATCGCGCAAGTACTCGTACACATAACTTACGTCTACGCTACGCGCTGAGCATAACCTGCGATTTGGTATATAATAAAACGGCAATACTGCCATATGTCGTCTGTGGTAAATCGCCAACGGCGATCGTTAGGAGAAGCGCCGAATGGTCCCAGCTCAAGTGATAAGGTGTGAGCTGCTGAGGATCATGTGACTGAAGTTCGTCGATCATCGACCAAAATCTACTTCTTAGGGTGGGACGTCTCATATTGCTAGAATACTGTTGCCGACTAGGGAAGAATGATATCGACGGTACTTGTTGCGACTATGGATAGGCTCCATGTTTTATTATCGACATGTATATTCTACAAATATTTATTTTGAAGTAGATTGTAGCAAAGCATTAGTGACCCCAATGAACATATATCTATATATATATATATATATATATATATATAATGGCGGCAAGGATCACGCTTATCTTGTTTGTAAAGTGCAAGTGCCTATAGTTGCAGCGAATTAAACAAATTAGAATACAAAACACTCTATTGTTTAATGACAAATTGGCCTGCAACGGCTAGACAACATGACGTTGACATGTCGTTTATGGGTATTGATCTAGTCAGTCGCGTGTGTGGGCATTTCTTGTTGGCTGGGAGAGTCACTCTGACAGTAAGCCGTTAAGGTAAGGCGTCATTGCCGTCAAGGCTGATCTTACCGTTTTATAGACTTTATCTGACGAGACAACATCTCTGAAATATGAACTGTGCTCTTCAGAAACGTTTTGGGGGTTTTATCGATCTAGGCGAAGTCAGCCTGTCTATATAGGGGCAGATACGGGAATACTCGTTACGGGTCTCATTTTATATTGTTCCCACAGGTACATGAAGCTGATCCATTGATGTGCGTGAGACAATAAGAAGTTAAGCTGATCCCTTACTTTAGACAAATTTGCATTGATAACACCCGTGGGTGACCTGAATAAGTGAACTTACTGGCAACGTTTAGCATGAATTGGCGGCTTTTTTGTTTACAATTCTCTTGTATTTGGGACAACTGTCTTGAGTGACAAATGCTAATAAAATGTCCCATCTTACCTGTCTTTCTAATACATATCTGCTACCATCTACTAAAAAATATCTCTACAGGAATTTAGCGTCAATTTATACAAGGAATTTAGCGCCCAGATGAATCAGCGGCAAATTGCGCCATGTACATGCAGCTTCTTGAGATCTCGCAAGAACTTGATACAGTGTAATATATGCTGCTGTAGTACTTGTTATGAAACAGCAAAATATTACATTTACAAGAGTGACAGCAGACAGAACGAGTCAAAACTCCTTCGGTGATATGTTGACAGAAATCAAACTTTGCCGTAAAAAGACGATTAGGTTGCGGTTTTTATTGTGAGGAGTTGTTCACTATTCAATGGGTAAAAGAAACAGTATAGTTATGTTTAAATAAACCAAAATATCGTCATTAAAGGAGAAGTCGTGAAGACACCGTAAATGGCATTTTGAAGTAATATGGACTATTCTGTTTCTACGACATGTAGTGAACATAAAGTATTTTTTTCCAACAGAAGTAAACTATCTGGAATACGCCGATGGCTTTAAGATATACGGCTCGACTTAAACACAGATTTAGCCCATGTTCGTTTATCAATTCAATATAATGCTGAAAGGAAAGGGGGAAGGCTTAACCGTATTAGAACCATTAAAAGATGCGAGTAATACCCGCTATACTTAGTTGCGAGCTTTGTAAGCATATTCGCAACAGGGTAATTATCAACTAGTTTAATTCTAGATGAAAATGGCCAGTGAGCAATTTTTATAATAAGAACCAGTATCAGCAGCTTGACATACACAATTTTTTTCACAAAGCCTTAAACAACCGTTCAGAACTAAAATATAATGGAAGATGCATTTTCGGCTCCTGCTGAACACTTAAAAACTAATGAAATGCCACGTTTGTACCAATCCTTAAGCTGCGTTTAAGAACGGAATAAGCTTTGACAGATTGGGTCTGTGTGTGTCCATTGGGCCACGTGTCATACAAGGGGAGCGTTGATAAGCTCCCAAAGATCTTAGGGTTGGGCGAGCAAGTCAGGTCGGCATGATATTACTTGGTATAAAAGAGAAATTACATTGTTCGAAATTGTGGTATGGAGCAAAATAACTTTTGCAGTCGTGTCGAAGAATCATCTCTAAGCAAGTAGTCGTAAGAAATGTAGACAGCACTGCGTCAATGCGTTTTCTGTATTTCTCTATTTATAACTTGAGAACTAGGGAGTAATATATACGTTTAGGAAGTATAAGATAAAATACGCACCTTATACATACAACCCGCCTAATAAACTCTTTGTGCATTTTTTAGATCGGGCTCCCGCATACATCCAACCCCGTGCTATAAGCGGAGATGCACACATTACAACAGGCATGCAAATATAATTGAACATGCAAAGCTGTGTCCCTGTGAATGGAAGCTCGCGCCTAGCGGATATGAAAGCCCGAATGAAAGGTAGCTAAAATCAAAGTTCACAATGATGTAGACTTTTAGATCACTGATGTTTTGGTAAACAAGTTCCACAAATTATGTTGATAGTTTTGTGAGTTCCATACATTAGCACGGCATACTTAGTAGAAAGCGTTAGACCATTATCTACATACCAGCGAGCCATGTTGTAAATAGCCGATTGCAATACGGCGAGGTTTTTGATCCCTTTAGATGCCTTCGGCGCAATGATTTAAAAGACGCAGAATTTACTTATTTTCGTTATTCAGGAGAGACATTCTAGACGAGCTTTGTGACTGATATAATTACGGAATATGCCACGTGTCTACAAATCAAATTAAAAAATACACATCTACAAATTTAACTACAATAGCTGTCTGTAAAGAACGTGGACCAATGTATTTCATTAATATAGGTGACAGTTTCTATGAATTATTTTTTTTCATGATTTGGCCGATCTATACAGGACAAAGTGATTAAGCTATGAGATGACGTAACTCGTAGCGAAACGGAGCTATTATGAGCTATACCTGGACGAAATAGGTTAGGAAGTTTGATTCCTTATAACTGGAGTCAGCCAACAATTTATTGTGCAGTCGATCCTAGGGAAGCTGAACTCCCCGACAAGGTTACAGTCGGTCTTGTCCAATATATATATATATATATATATTTTTTCTTTTAACGTTTTGACAACCACATTTTAGGTGCTCGTAATGGGCTAAGTTGCATGTGGCACGATATCGTCTAAATGCATCTATTGTCATCGCGTTCTCCTACTGGAAATATATAGGCTTTCTCCAGCAGAGGTATGTAGCAGCAGGGCAATGACAACCACGTCCAACAAATACAACCAGCACGGCCGGGGCTCGAACTAGCGATGTTTTGCTAACCGTGGTTGCCATGGCAACGCCCCGTTTCGAACGGTGCGTTAGCCGCCTAAGCCACGGCCACTACAATGTATATACCAAATATATACCTATAGCTAAGTATATATATAGTACCTATACTACCTATAGGTAAAACTATTCTGTTTTGAGCAACCTTGAGTGACTTTGTCACGATGAACCACACACCGCCAACGCGTAAGGCTGTGTCAACCCCAAATTATTGTATTATACGCAATGTGCGCTTAGTCATAAAAAATAGTCATGCAGCGTGCGCAGAGACCACAGTAAATGCGACTATTAGTCTGTAGTTGACCGCAATATGCACTACTGAGAAGTCAGTTGACGCAATGCTAAAAAAATTAATATATTTTTAACTAACAGACGTACTCAAGAGATTTAATAAAAGACTGCTAGCTGCTTGTATTATGGCTGCTAGTTTTTCCGAACGGTGCCTTCACGTTCATCTTCATGATAGAGAAATCAGGGTTGTACAAAAATTATATTGTGCATAGCAATATGCCACCAGGTAGTATATCGTAGATTAGCAAAGTTGTTAACGAGATTGCAATAAAAAAAAAAAAAAAAAAAAAAAAAAAAATATATATATATATACAGTCCCTGAACAAAATATAGGGCCACCCATTTTTGTTACATTTCACGCATTTATTATAACATATCGTGTTAAAATCACAGTGATACATGCTCACAGAGTAACAGCGAAGACTTCTATCGACATTTAGGGTCACTGATTACTTTGAACCACGAGATTTTCACATTTGGCACAGCTACACCGCGAAAAAATTATAAGGCCACTAGCAAGATACCTGTTTTAACAAATGAATTAAGCAGATCAACGGCATTTGGGCTAATTTCACGGCATTTAGACTATACATAGTACTCAGTGAACTTCCCATTAAGTCAGATAACCTCAAAAGTGCGGTTTGGTATAGTGTTAAACGAATTTTGGATGCCGTTTTGCAAGAGCTCGTTCCAAGCCTCGAAAATTGTTTTTTATCCGTGTAAACTTTTTGTTCGAGCCAGCTCCACACATTCTGGATCATATTAAGATCAGATGAGAGTGCAGGCTAGCGAAGGAATTCAATGTGACGTTGGTCGAACCAGCTTCCAATCAGCCTGGCGGTGTGAATCGGGGCGTTATCGTGTGTAAAAACGAAGTCTGGCCCTCCCATCAGCTTAAAATGCGCCGATTGCTCTTTTAGCAAATCCCCGTATCGCGTCGAATAAACACGACCGTCTAAAAAAACAATCGACGACTTTGTATAATATCCGACAGCAGCCCAGATCACCACTGAACCGCCACCTAAGTGACGTTTTGACAAAATTCGTTCTTCCTTGCGGACATCGTGCGAATAATAGTAAAATCGATCCGATTCATCAAAGTTAAACTTTTTTTATTCGAAAAGAACGCTCTGTGTCACTCAGTGGTCCATCACATCGTATCGTGGGCACTCAGTGGTCCATGACATTTTATCGTGGGCGAAGTCAAGACGAGCTTTCATCGGTCAGCGGTCAATCGTTGTTGTTTCTTGTGTTTTTGCCAATTTGTCTTCCTAAGGAAGCTTTGCACAATTTCGCACTTTCGTTTGCACGTCGGCCGCCGCCGCAATTGCCCTGGCCGAGGGCGTAGAGTTCGACGCTTTCTTCAGAATTGCAGCTTGTTTCGTTCCGAAATAAAATTTGGACGCCCGGAACTCCTTTTTTACGGCGTATTTTTTTACCTAAATGAACAAAGTTATTTACTACTTGGGCACAACGCCCCAATTGACAGGAAATTTTGCGATTAGAGAGGCCGATGTCCTTATAAGCCTTGATATGGGCCTTTTCTTCACCCATGAGGCGCCAGCCTGAGCCTATCGTTTGAACAAAGAAAAAACTTCTGGTAGGAGGTTTGCCTTTGTTTCTGTCGAGCCGTTAAATGAGCCCAAATGTCGTTAGTCCGTTTAATTCACTCGTTAATACATGCATCTTGCTAGTGACATTATCATTTTTTCGCGGTGCAGCTGTGCCAAATGTGGAAATCTCGTGGTTCAAAGTAATCCGAGACCCCAAATGTCGATAGAAGTCCTCGTTGTTACTCTGTGAGCATGTATCACTGTGATCTTTACACATTAGGTTATAATAAATGCGTGAAATGTGGCAAAAGTGGGTGGCCCTATAATTTTTTCAGGGACTGTATATATATATTACTTAAAAAAATATATATAAATATATATATATATATATATTAATAAAAAAAAAATATATATATATAAATATATATATATATATATCTATATGCATGAATTGAAAAAAAACTATATATATATATATATAAATATATATATATATATATATAAATTAAAAAAAAAAAAAAAAAAAATATATATATATATATATATATATATACATATATATATAATTTTTTAAAGTTTTTCAGCCGGATTGCGGTTGCGAAGTAATTAGGTTTTAACGATGGAATGTCCACCGGTAAAAACATTATGAAGAATTGTCCCACGTGAGTAGAGTGTGTACAGGAAACACAGCAAGAAGACAAAGACAACGGAGACGTCGTATGCGTTGATCGCGACCTCCCCAAGAAATCGGACCTGCGTGTGTATTCGATTAGCATTCTATTACCAAGTACAGTTACTCCGTAGCGGTCCGCGATCGAAAGCTGGTGGGACAACTTCGAGAGAACGGAGAGGCCAGGCCTTAGTCTCGGACAGCACGATTACCGACACTCCTACAATCTCCATGGATGGTCGCGGAGCCGCCCATGCCGACCCGCTCAGCTATTTCGCGTGAACGCTGCAGCTGTACTGGGGACCGGCGGAACTCGACACAGCTCAGTATTTTAATCTAATAGTGCCCGTACGAAGGCCTCAATAAAGACAGCGTGTAGTAAGGGGATATTTCATACTTTTCGGTGGAAACAAACGTACGTTCTGGAAAGTCCCGAATTTAATAAAATCTGGTTAGCAAGAGAAGTGCAGGCGCATTTGAACTGAGGACCAACTTTGCGAACATCGACGAAGCAGACACGTATTTATCTTACGGCGCAAAGAACAGCGACACTTGTGCTACGCAGCAGATGTACGAGCAGCATTTTGCTGTCAAACGCACACCTGACGCTCATCGCATGCTTAAGCGATGCTGCTAAATCTAAGCTTACTTTGTACTTCTATTTATATGCATTTTGACATTTCCACTTCCCCCTCAAGAAATTCCCTGGCGCAATTAAAACGGCAACCCAATGCAAATCTTATCACCTCTCTTGGTATTGTTTCTAACTTCTTTCTCAATCCTGCGCTGTGGACCAGAAGAGGCATTAGCAAAGGTCAATCCTGGCATATCGTTAGTTTTGTGAAATTAGACTGGCGCACGGCACCAAGCCAACGCAGAGCGTGACAACGCCAAACATGCAAGAGTTTATCATTAAAGAGATAACCAACCGTCTCAATAAGGTGACAAGAGTTGGTGTAAGTCGCCGCACCATACGTATTCAAAGACGTGCTATCAACTCTATAAGATTTAGGCTTTGCGGCCCCCTGATTATAAAAAAAGGAGCTGCCCACATAGAACTAGCGTACGTGCCGCCAGCATCGCCTCTACTCAAATGTTTTACCTGCATTCCCGAAAACCAAAACGAGTGAAGAAATGTACCGCCTTTTTCTGAGAATGTCTTCACTAGAACTGTTAGTGGACATTCCAGAACGCATTTGCTCGAAAATGTGGTTAAAAAAAAACGAGGCGCCAGCACAAAATTACGCGACCGCAACAAAAAGCTGATTCGTTTGTTTGCAATCACTTCTAACGTTGCCGCCGTAATTGTAATTGTACATTTTGAAAAGCGATGTCTGGCCAGTTATATACGTATATATATTTTCGAGATTGCATTGCCACTCCTAAACATGACATTTCCTTTTGTTTGGCGCTAAAAGCTTAGTTGCTTTCTAAAAAAGCGGAGGCGGTGTTTGCCAAAGTGCAAATTTAGAGTGTCTTACTGTAGGAATTTCGAAACGATTTCAAAGCTGCTGTAGTTTGTCGGAATATTTCCACGATCTTCGCGGAACGATATATATATATATATATACATATATCAATCAAGTTTTTTTTAATTGGTATATATATATATATATATATATATATATATATATAACTACGAAATAAATGACTCATTAAACGAAAGAACTTGCCGAAAATTGTCTGCAATTTGGTCGATCGAACAAACACCCGGGCGACTCTCCTCGCTAAAAGAGAAACTTCTACGGTTAAAGGTACCTAAATACACATGTCACCATTTTATATCAGGGGCGCTTAGAGCGGCAGCATATATATTACCTACGCATCCATATAATCCATGTCTACTTCAACCTACTGAGTATTTGCTTTTCATTGTGACAACCTCTTCTTTGTAATATCGATTAGGTCATTTCTAACATTTGATCCTAGATCTAGGGCCTCCGACAGCTCTATATCTCTGCTCCTTCGATAAGGCCATGCATTCTTTAATAATATGTTCGATTGAATCATTCTCTAGCTCACATGCTCGACATTCTGTACCTTGCCCCTTCTTATATTTAGCTCTATGTATCCTTGTATGCAATATCCTTGCCCTGGCATCTGCCAATAGCCCACTCGCTCTTGAATTATCGTATACCCATTCTACCCCGCCCCTTTCCCGCTTTTCCTTTCCATACATAGTTGCTAAACTTGATCTGGAGCCTATCGCCAATTTCCATTTGTCTGTATATGACTTGTTTACCTTCAATTTCACCATTTTCTCTGATACCCTCGCTCTTGCCCATTGCTGATAATTGTACCCAATCTCCCTAGCTGCGAACTATACTCTGCAATCCAACTTCGTTTTAACCCTAAGTGCCGTCTTTGCTGCATCTGTTCAACCCATCTTTTATTTGTGACATTTTCAATCCTACTACTAAATCTAAGCTTACTTTGTACTTCTATTTATATGCATTTTGACATTTCCACTTCCCCCTCAAGAAATTCCCTGGCGCAATTAAAACGGCAACCCAATACAAATCTTATCACCTCTCTTTGTATTGTTTCTAACTTATTTCTCAACCCTGCGCTGTGGACCAGAAGCCTTTCATACGCTCCTTGTTACTATATATTTATAAAACCCCCAAAGGCTCTTACACCTTACTGCATTTCTTCCTTTTTCAAAATTCTTCGACCTTATTATCTCTTCTTCCTCTAAATAATCATCCCCTGTAGTCATTGTTACCCCAAGATACTTGTACTGACTTTTCTAATTCAATTATTTTCCCTGTACTACAAGCTTCTTTACCCCCTAGTCCCATTAAATACTAAAACTACGCTATTTTTTCATTAAACGCCATGCTCAATTCCCCCGCTGCTTCCCCACATGCATTCAACATGTGTTGAACTTCGCTAGTACCCCGCCCTAACACTACCATATCGTCAGCAAACAGCAGCACGGGTGTCTTGATATATACACCTTTTTCCCCTATCTGGCATCCCAAATCCGTTCTATTAATCCTTCGCGCTATTCTCTCTATACATACAAAATCACCGATTCCTGTAAATAATTCCATAATTCGTGAATGGCAAAGATGCCACCTTCACCAATACAGCGCGCGACCCCATGTGAGTAACACCAGACTTACAAAATATACGACTACGGCTGCAAACGTATTAAACACTTATTATACTCTCCGTTTCTTGCAGCTTCAGAGAATTATTACTCTAGTCCCCTCACAACCTTAAACTGGGCAATATTCAAGCCTTTCGAGGATATCCAAAAACAAATACATGACGTCTTTTTCTCCGGAAAGCAAGACTCTTACCAAATATAGCTTGATTAGCTGGTTCATCGATGGGATTATATCATTGCAACTGGAGAAGAATATGATTGAATAATTCTGCATAGTCTTACAAATACGTGTTCCCGCCTTAGACAAAAAGGGCAAGAGCTTTTGCATCACCGTCGTATATAGGGCCTCCGTGGAAATTCTCAAGAGCGATATAAGAAAGTGTAGAGCTCGTTCAAGCAAATATTTTTCAAAATGGAACATGGTCTCTGAGAAGTCTTGTTTCGGACTGAGAGTGATATTACTGAAATTCTGGAGAACATATAAGGCAGGCTAGAAGATGCGACATGGTTGTTCGTTTATTAGCTCACACGCCCAGTACTTCAAGATCGCGACCCTACAACCATTTACAGCGCACAAGCTCTAACACATTCACATACATGACAATTCATATACATGTCGATCATGTTGGTATCAACTTGATGACATTTCGAGCCGTTATTGCATGTTGAAAATGAGATGCATAAATGACGTAGAGTGATTTATCTGATGAAGGAGGTAGCTTTAAACCACATGCTTTATTTCCATACCGGGTTGGGTAAAATGTATAATAGAGGATGTAGTTTATGCATGTCTCGACGGAAAACTTTAATTACTCCGCAACCACGGATAGGATTAACTTTTGCGAATTCTCTTCTAAACGAGTAGGCCAACGCTATATGTTCTTCAAGAAGCAGCATTTTACAGAGGTCACGAATACGGCGATGTGTCTGTAGTATCTCTATATACAGGGTCATTCATATTGTTGTGCACGCATTTCGAGGTTTGATAGAACTCGGCAAGAAAATAAGTTTTCCCTATGGAGGGAAGACGTGGAAACGTCTTGTTTAGGAGAGAGAGTGAAGTTTATAAAAGTAGTTTGTCTGCCTTTTTTTCCTACATAGTTGTGCGAAATCTCTGTTTGCGGGAGATCCAGTCAACGCATGAAGGAACCGACTTTCCTTAATATGGGTATTAGCTTTTTGCTACGCAAGTTAGTGAAGTGTTTTCGGTGTAATCGGTTCCTTCGTGCGTTGACTGGTTCTCCCGCAAACAGAGATTTCGCACAACCATGTAGAAAAAAAGGCAGAAAAACTACTTTTATAAACTTCACTCTCTCTCCTAAACAAGACGTTTCCACGTCTTCCCTTCATAGGGAAAACTTATTTTCTTGCCGAGTTCTATCAAACCTCGAAAACCTCGAATATATATATATATATATTTATGTATATATGCATATATATATATATATATATATATGCAATATCGGTGCGGTGGTGACATTTTTAGCTTTTACAAGCTGAATACTAACACTTTGTACTTCTTCATTTAATTTAGGCACAATTACATTCATGCGCCATTCAATGTTAGTCTTTATTTCGTAGAGGGTCGTGGGATTACATCGCGTACACTTTAACCTTTAAATAACCTTATAGAAAATAATCTAACAGTGTTAAATCACAAGATATTGAAGTACATTGAGTGCTCCCTATTTTCCGTTATAAATTTGATTGATTTTTAAGTTCGTTTATTTTAACCGAAAATGGGCTAGGTAAGCCACAAATATTTGACTGTTTGTATTTACAGACTTTACTTGCTCAGCATCGTATGGAAAAGTGCATCTTACTGTACACACTACGCTAGCACGTATTTTCGTCCAGTGTCTTTTTCGGATTATAATGCTCGCTTTCGTCAAAGGCGTATTTTAAAAGGCTTAACTACAGTTGCGGAAAATGGCGGTAAGGTATGGCGGTAAGTGATCTATATCGAAACAAATATTTCTTGCCGTATTATCCTAGTCTACCGTGGAGTTAACGACATTTACTTACTTTACCTGCGGCCAAATCACCGGTTTATCTAGTTAGCGCTCTAATGAGATACTGGTAAGATTACTACTGGGATAACCTAATAATAGTATAATTAGGGGCATAATTAATGGGATTGCAGGGATCAGAGAATCACGTTGGTTATTAACGTTTTCCAGTCTTGATGCGGATACCAGCAACTTGGCGCGAAAAGTGACCTATGATATGCTAGGATGTAACGCGACTGTACGAGGTGGCAAACTTGTCGCCAAGTATAGTGGTGCCCTACCGCTACTGATCATACGTTACGTGATCGCGGTCCAGTGTGGAGCTTATTAGGTTAGTAGTCTTGCAGCAAATAAGTGAGGCCTTGAGAAACTGCACTGAACCGCATTCAACATCAACAATCTAAGAATATCTTATTTGAGGCTACGCCAAATGAAATTGGCATCCAGTTCGTCTTTGTCGAGTTAAGTATGGAATCCGACGTACTAGGAGGAGGGGCAGATATACACGCACCCTTTGAAGTAGAAATGTAGCTAGCTGCATGCGTCTGTATAATCATCTCTTTACAGCAACAAACTTTGATTATAATAATGTTTAGGTTGTTAGGATAAATCTAAAGCCTGGTTTTGAAGGTTGCACTATAGGCATCATAGGTCTAGTCATTCGTTTCAGAGGGGTTTATGGACATGCTAGTAGATATTTCCCCAACAAACCATTATCAGCCATGTGTCCTTTTTACCGGTTCTAACATCAACCAGTTGAAGTTGGATTGAATACTCCACAGAAGACTGTAAACGAGTCGAGTGGGCATTTCACGACAGCACAGCGCGTTACTGAAAGTTGTAGGAAAGCGTTTACTGCGGCAGCGGGTATCAGATGCCTAGCGCAGCTGCCCGCTCAGGCGGCCATGACAATATTCACGCTCAAAGTGGCATCCGTAGTTGCTTACGGTATTCAAGTAACATTGGTGTGGACAGAGGACATCTGGAGTACGATCGCAGCAAAATATTATTGCTGTCGACATCTTCTCTTACTTATCCATTGACTTTCCTGATAAACCACTCGGTATAACGGAGTATTCTTAACTAAGCGTGATCAGGCAAGCACGAAGCTGTTCGGCACTAGGCAGACGATAGTATTTATTACTCTACTATGTTGCCAATTTCGCGCCAACACATGGTCAAGTTCATGTAGGCCGCCAAATATTGAATGAAATTGTTAGTGGAGGCCAGCGCTTCAGCGCCAATGGGTAGCTGTTCACACTGCAGGTTACCTTCGTAACCCAGGTTCCAAAGAAAAAGAAGAAGCATTTTGGTTCGGTTCTGTAAGTGTTCAGAAGCTATTGCGCAGATAGGGACACTTTTTTCAGTTAGACGAAAATTCGGCCCGGTAACACGACACAGGTCGGTCCTCACACTGGTTGCAATTTTGTCGAACATGTTATGCAGTTTAGTTGTATTACCTTGAACAGGATTGTTACTTTCTCGTATTCTTGTCGTGCACTATTATGCTGTGAACGATTATGGGCCCGTATTGCAGTTTTTTGGTCACCGTAGTAGAAGTATCATTTTTAGGTTTCTTCACCGTAGTAGAAGTATCATTTTAGGTCTCCGACGAACGATGTCGGTTCGGTAGGACATTTGCATACGTCAATAACGACTCAATGTTACTTTATCAACCAAGCTTGACGGCGATATACGTATTTGCATGTGTGGAAGAGACTATCCAGACGGTCAACAAGTTGGGTCCTGATGTGAACGCCAGCCACTTCTATCCCGTGTGATTTTCAATTGGAAAACTAGCAAATAGTCTCTCGCCTACCGCCTGCTCATTATTTGCGGCTTCTTTCCTCATTGCTTTTAATAACGAACGTCTATAAGTGTAATTATGTAGCGTGTGACCGATATGCGTTAAAACACATATGTAAATGATATTATGTGGAAATATATGAAATGGTGCAAATATGTAAGCCTGTGATGTATGAACTGTAAGTGTCTAAATTGGTGTAAATGTGTATGCTCAGACACTTTTTACGCAACTGTTAACTTTTTATTTTACGAGAACTCAGACTTGAGAAAACGCAGTTCCGAACAACGCGATACTGTGGGTTGCGCCCCGTATAGGTGGATGGCCGTTAGCGGGCCGGGACTTTTCGTTGTACGACGTTGTTCTAGGGTCACATTGGCACCTCCTGTCGTCTTAAGAACGTTAGAGATCATGTAGACGTGCCTCCTTCGGTGCTTTCTGCTACTCCAAGTCTGACCTTGACACTGCCCCGTTGCTGAAATTTCGTCAAATAATGAACTTTACGTTAAATTGGAATGAGTAAAACGTCGAGACGAATGGTTATGTCCCTGGAGGCTCCTGCGCTATAGTAGTGTTTTTGGTGTCCAGGCGGCTGAGCGTTGTGCATCGAGCTGGTGGACGACATCGCTTCGTAGGAAAGTGGTGGCCGGAATTTTGGATATGGGTCTCCCGGCACAGTGAGGATCAAATCGTTTGCGTGCCTGCTGCACGTAGTGACACGGTTTTCTTTATGCCACTTTGGAAGGCGAATACGTAAGCAATAACCTTTTTGTATTGTTTATACATATTTTTTAAAACGCATTAGGGAGCGTGCGTACATGAAGATGCAAGCGTGATCCGCCATTTGCTGGTTGCACGAGCTGTGCTACAATCAGCAAATTAATGCGGACATGGCGAAAGTGAAGCCAGAAGCTGGCAAGTATTAATCGCTAATGCTACGCAAACCAAGTGGGTGATGACGTGCATGACGGATGTGCGAAATGACTAAGCATGATCGAAGAGAAGGAAGCCGCCTTTGAGGATTGGAAGGAAAAAAGATAATGACGGTTAAGTAGGGATCAACGGCTCGGCAGCATCGAGAAAAGAGTAGATGAGCGCTAGCGGAAATGACCTGCAGTTGCTGCTGCTGCTGCTGGAAAGGGAGAAGTGAAGACGGCAATGCTAGAGGAGAGAGCGAATAGCGAACAGGAGATGAGGCTGGTCGTAACGGCCGGGATGGATGAAGTAAAACGTGGACACAAAAAGAGAGATGCAAGAGAGGGGACAAGGCTAGCCGAGGAGGAGGAGGTGGTGGATCTGAAGCTAAGCCGAAACGACGACGAAAGAAAAGCCGACGATGCTAACGACAACGAGGGAGTACGCGGAGGCGGCGACCGGAGGACGCCGCTCCAATAAAGTGAAAACGATCTTGGTGCTGCTAAACTAGAGCAGAAAACGTGCCAGCAAAATACACCGCAGCAGCAAAATGTGATACTACCAGTTAAAAAAAGGGTGCCGGGGACTCGAACATGTTAAGAATGGGGCAATAATAGTTAGGTAGTGTTATTCCGAGGGGCACAACGGGGCAGACAATTATTGCAAAGAGAGAAGGCGTATCGAGGGCTATTGTGAAATTGATTGAGAAGGATATAGGTAGATTCTATAATGCAGAACAGAGAATGGTGTTTTTAACGTAAGGCAGGCAAATCTTGAGGTGGAACAACTTAGGGACCTCAGTGAGCACGCCTAAAAACAACTTTGAGCTTTGCACTAAGCGTAATAAAGTATAATGTTGACGGTGTGCTCATTGCCCAAAACGGTTGATCGAATGTTAGGGCGAGATTATATTGGGCAGACTGCAGGGCTGTCAGCACGAAAATAGCTTCTGTGGTAAAAACAGTTAAATGAAATAATATTAGAATAATAAAGGAGGTAGTAAATGCCTTGGATGGGGGCTGCTAATATTATTTATTTGTCTTAGGTTTTCAATATCATCTTCGCCGGAGATTATTAGAGAATATTTATAGGAAAATATAGTAATAATTGAATTACTATATTTTGCGTATAAATTGAGGGGTAGTCGAGTGAATATAGTGCTAATAAAAGGGTAGATGTAAGGGTCAAACTTTAATGCTGTACGTGAAAATATTGTGAAGCACATTAATGGCAAGGTAGAAGAACCGCGCTTTTCTCAAGCAGGAGAACTCAATATTGTTGCAGACGACATTGAAGACCAGGCCACTCTTCTCAGATTGCAGACACCCGTTAGCGCCAAGGATAGTGGCTTAAGATCGACAGTTAAAAAAATATAATCGGGGTAACCGACGCTATTCGTGTCCGGTCCAAAAACATCAGAACGGGATCTGTCATGGCGACGAACAGTCTCATCCTGATATCTTCGAGCAACAATTTTCCAACGGAGGTTCGCTTGGGTTCTAAAGCCCATAGCGTTACTCTCTACCGGAAACCTCTCTAGTGCTATCGATGCTACAGCTTAGATCATCTAAAGCATGATTGTCATGTAAAGGTCCTTCGCTGTGAACAGTGCGGAAGTACTGACCACTTGCAAAAAGATTGCAAACACGCAGCGCCGTGCCGGCTATGTAGGGGCGGCCATGAGGCGACCTGGGAATCGTGTCCCCATCGCTTAGGTGGCATGGAGTTTCTAAAAACCTGCCAATCGCGTAATTTAATACCACACAAGTCAAACATTTGCTCCGATTGCAGAGATTCAACCATCGGAGTCACTTTTCAGACGCAGTTTCGTTGCGACCGGTCAGAATGGGATCAAGGTGCCGCAGAAAATAAGCGTTCTACTAGCCGAAGTCAAAATTAGACCAGCAGTGCCAGCCTCTTTTGCGGTCAGTACCACAAGCAATACGACACATGGTCATATCCTAGGCGCGATTGTTATAGCGTTATCCGCAAAGTTTATCCCACAAATAATCGACGCAATCATGCTGCAACTTGGGAGGATCATCAAATAGGCGGTAGCATCCGTTCTTCCGGGGCTGCTTGGCACGCATGGGTCGCTGACTATATCTTCGGCATCTTCTGCGAAACCGCTATGCCTTAAGGCTGTATTTAACGCGAGTCTATCAGCGCCGCTGCCTTTGGCAGAGTCTAGTGCGAGAACAAGAGCCTCGGCTGGAGAGCCTGACGGGATAAGCGGAACAAACATCCAAACATCGTCATGTTAAATGGTCAATTGGATATAGGCATTGGCTCACTTCCTCCGCGCAGCCACAAGCAACAGCTCTTACAGACGTCAGTTCGACACAGCCTCAAATCGTTCTTTCGCCGGTGCACAGGCATAAGCAGACCCTCCGGAAATAATTCAACAACCCAACACACGTATCGAAGGCTGCCGCTATCAACTGTAAGTTAAGGATGATATCCTTGAAAGAAATAGGCACGCTCACCTCGGTTCTACAATGAAATTTGCCTAGATTCCGTAGAGGCGCACGCCTGGAGAATCCTTACGTAGCCAATGGACGACCTTCGTCAACTACAAGTACTGACGACGCCAGTTGCAGAACCAAGATCGTGCAGTCAAAGCTATCCTAAAGAGGGTTGTCTCTTTCGCTGCTCGGACCCTGCTTTCAATAGATCAAATTGCCACCTCCAGCAACTGAAATTAATAACACGACTGAGGAGATTCGAAACGCCATTAGGAGTTTTCCAAACAGTTCTAGCGGCGGTCCGGATGGTCTTCGCCCTTGGTATAAGGTTGCCCCCAGGATGACAGCAATTCTCTGTTGCAAGTGTTACGTAACTTCGCTGTTCTAGCAGTCAACGGGCGACTCCGACAGTTCACGCTATCTACTTCCTACAGGGTAAATTTAATCGCCCTACGAAAGAAAGACGGACGTCTTTGGTCAATGCCGTGGGGCTTACTCTGCGTTGACTGGTCGGTAAGGTCTTAATGAAAAAGGCTATGACGGCTATTCTCGAGCTCGTAGCTCCTATGCAACTAGGATGCGGGATAAAATAAGGAGCACAAGCGGCTGTCCATGCGGGCGCCGCTTTTATCAAACCCAACAAAGGGCTAGGAAAAGCCTTAGTCAAGCTCGACTTTAACATGCTTAGCCGAGATAACTTACTCAAAGCTATGAGAAGATGGGTATCTGCTATTTTCACAGTTATATAGCAAATGTTTAGACTGCTCGCTAATCTTCTGTGGCAAGAGGAGACGCTCAAGTCGATTAAGGTACAACAAGGCGGCCCGTATGGGCTAGCTTTTTCCTGTATCGCTTTCACTGAACCACAGGCTAATCAGAGTTTCGACCGTGGTATCTTGATGACGCAATATTGGCGAGAGACCTGGCAACGATCCAAGCCGACATAAAGGCGGTGCAGAAATTTCAAAAGTGCTCCGATGTGACACTTAACTGGAACAAATGCTCTTTCTACTATCGGGGGAGCACCGCGACGAGTCTGTTTTGAGTTTGCGGGCAATACTGTCCGACTTCGATTAGCAGCCGAGGACAATATCAAACTTCTGGAAGCTCCCCATACTGAGGCGCTTAGTGATGTACCGCGCAGAAAATCCCTAATATCTTCTGTATTGTTAATCTTCTTTTAAAAGGACCGAGCTTTGCAACAAATTCGACGGTATTCTGCGTCCAGGATTACAAAGATTGCACTTTCGATGAAGCCCTGGAGGAGTTTCGAGTTTGTTGGGGAGAGCCCCAACAGCGAAAAACTCAAGGCGCGCTGGACCACTTAATGGTTAACAAAAAGGAGACACACGTCTAGCACAAATCCTATTTTTAAAAGGAAAAGCTCACCTCAAGGCTTGTTTGGATCCAGTGAGCATGAAGTGGTTACAAGCTCTCTTTTTGTCGCAACTGGGGCGATCCTGGACAATAGTATACTCGCATCGCCTCGGGTCTGCGGCTTGAGGAGGCTGTTTGCGCAGTGCACATCTGTAGCCTATGCCGGTCAAAAATTACGGCTACAGCGGAACACGTGTTGTCCTGCCGGTTTAGTGGCAGTCGTCATACAAGACATTCCGCCATCAACGATGTCGTACACCGTGCTCTGCAGAGCACGCAGATTCCTTCAGTGAAAAAGCCCCTCGGCATGTGCGGCAACAGCCCCCTATGCCCAAATGAAAAAACCTTAACACCATGGGAACGGGGCCGTCTGCTAGTATGGGATGCGACGGTTTCATATACACTTGCGAGCAGTTACATCGCGCGAACTGATCGGGAAGCTGGCGCAAGCGCAATCTTGCTGAAAGTCGCAAATTGTCGAAGTACAGGGAGCAGCTGTCGTCGCAAACATATTTCAGCCGTTGAAACGCCTCATCAATTGGCCATAGCGTTGAAACGTTATGGCCAATGGATGAGCCGACTGTAATATTCCTCAAGGAACTTGGAAAGAGGGTAACTGCTGTGATGAAGGCTGCGCGAGCCGAAGAGTACCTAGTGCAGCGTACCTTCTTGGAAGTTCAACGTGGTAATGCAGTGGCGGTAGTAGGAGGTCGCTTTCATCGCCGGGGAAGGACTGCCAGAAATGCCGTAGTAACAGCTAATCTTTGACTATTAACACATAAAACATTAAATAAACTAGTCGTACTCTCGTTCGGAATGCGATCTTCTCGAAAAGCGTAAGCTAGGGATGCACTTTATTATTGATTCTTTTTATACTTTATATAGAAAGAATCCCCAGAAAGGTAAATAGTATCAGGTTGGGCTGCAGGTTGGGTAAAGGGGAATCTTCGTTAGAATTCCTCTCTTGTTGCTCGCAGATAATATGGCAGTTTTGGGAAGAGATATATGTGAGGTTCAAAAGATGCTTAATGCCCGTGGGGAGGCAATGGATGAATAAAATGTGTTTTACTATAATTTATAATGTGGTGTGACTATATCGTCAAATAAAGCAGACATGGAAAATAATTCAGTAAGGTGTAATCGTTTGTGGGGGGTTCAACTAATATGTGCTTTTAAATGACATTGGAAAGACAATGTATGTGCAAGGGTTAACATTTACAAACGTGTTCTAGTACATAGCTTAGGTTTATGAAGGAAATTAGGAGGGATTCAAGGAGAGTAATTATGTTTCCAAGTGTCGTATTATTTGTAGCAAAGAGTTTCTTCAAAGAAAGAACGGGGGGTCCAAATTTATCGAAAGAAAGAATTTATCTCAACTTCGATATTAGTATACCACCGATGTCAAGCAACAGACCTTGCTACCCACGAGCGTGGTCTACTATCAAACAACTCACCCGATGCAAGGCTTCCTCTCTAAGGGTGCATAATACTATTTCGTTCAGGCACGGGACCAAGCGTCGAGTAAACTCACTGCAAGCGTAAAAGAGGTCCCCAAAACCTAAACTTCAAGAAAAAAATATCGGCGAGAAAGGTGGGCGAAATTGGACTCCAAAATTCCCTCTCGTCCTCCACCGATGAGACTAAGAAGGACGGGCTACAAGCCGTGTCACGCCCCGATTTCAGGCTTAGGCTTAAAGGCTCGGATAGTAAAACGCATACCTGCCAGTGGGCGTATTGAGCCCGCACGGACTTTCATCTTTAAAAAGGGGCAGCAGAATACTATTATCAATAATACCACGACTGCAGCCATGCGCTAGGCCGATACCTCTGTGTACGCGAACCCACGGAGCACGTACAAGCAGATGACACAACAGCAACTGGCGACTAATATAATCTTCGCGCAGTTACCTTCGACTGCACTCGCAAACGGAAACAAGTTGCGCAAATATACCGCTCTTGGAAACGCCTCACTGCTGGCGTTCGAGACACTTCGCGGACAAGATCTTCTCACGCGGCAACTTCTTGGCCGACCGATTTTTATTCTCCACGGAACACGCAACGTGTCGCCTTTTTTCTAGGCACGAAACATAAATACAGATCACAACGAACATACACCAGTCAAGAGACTCAATTTAAACTGAAGGGCTAAGTTTGTCAATGGACGGAACAAGAGGAATAAACTAGGCTACACGTTCACTAGGCCCATTTATATTGCACCGCAAATGACGTCATGGAGGACAGAATTACAGAAAAAAGGCTCACTTATTTTCTGGGCAGAAAACTTGCAGTGAAAATTGAAAAATTAGTCCATCTGGAAAAGAGATGATATCGGAATACGCAGGGATCCGCACAAAGCCCTTATATATTAGCTGTGTATATACACTTAATTATTTTAAAGATTGTTTTACTACCCTTTACAATGTTATAATCTACGTAGAGGACACAATGTTCCGTCTTGATTCCCCTACACCAAAATGCTATTTAATTATTTCGCCATGGAGACGTTTTAGGGAAAGTGGTTCTGGTGGAAAGCTCTTTCATGATGTATATGTCAACATAACCGAGCAAGATGGCTTAGTGGCAAAGCCTTTGCCTTGCATCCGGGAGGCCTGGGTTCGAGACCCAGACCCGCCACTCTTAAATTGGTTTGCATGGTTTCCAATTTTGTCAAGGAAAATGCCGGAGTGGATTTAAATCAGCCATGACATAAAAGAAACCGTACACGGGCCTTACGAAAAGAAAACATAATGTTTATATATTGTTTCAATTCCGTGATCTCTATTTAGAGAGTGGGCTACAAAATATAACGACTCTACTCCGAAGAACTCAAAAATGTGCCCTAAGAGCAATTTTCGCCCGGCGGCGTAGAGGACATCTTCTCATAACCATGCCATACAGGCCGGGAACTCGTCTAGCCTTCACAGAGTCGCAAAAAACTACGCCGCTTGAAATAGCATTTATGCTAACTATTGTCATCAGCATATCGGTTTCGCGACAAAATATGTAGGTATTTTTAGTTGAAATACCTACTATTAGCGAAAAAACTAAGCAGTCATGGCCTCGCTTCTTGATTACTGACAATTTGAAGCTCTTTTAGTCGGGAAATTCGCTCAGAGGAAATTTGTCTTTGAAAGTCCGGCAGGAAACAGAAATTGACATTTTGTGGAAAGTACCATTTACCAACATTTACGCCTAGTTTTTCAGTATAACTGCAAGCCAGAATGGAGCGTAACCAGACACACATTCCGCTTTTATATTCAATGTAACCTCGAAGTATTACTGCATGGAGGACAACGTTGTTTGAAGTTTTATGTCCTGACTAGTCTGAAAGAATTAAAAGTGTTTGCTATTATGTACAAAAATATAAAAATATAAAAAAACAGCTGATCGGCTAAAAAAACGTACACGAAAGACGGAGAAAGCGTATTTATTATACTTCAGAGCACTATCTTAATAGGGAACGCTAGCGTTCGCTCTGCGTACTAGCAGAGCAAATCTTGTTTAGAAAGCAAACTCCAGGATATCAGAACCTGGAGATTGAGTTATAAATCGCCAGTTTATTTTTGGATTGTTAGTTAAACCCTAAATATCTCAGTATGTCCGATTCTCAGGCATTGAGGTACACCTTACGACAGGTTCTAAGCTCGTAAAGACTCAAATTGTAGAACAAAACAACGCCCTTAGAAAAGTTCATTGATTGACTATTAATAAAGTTTAATACAGCATTATTTATTCGCAAAATAATACCATTAGTTAAATTACATTTGTAACAACAATGTTATTTCTGTATTAGAGAAAAAGTGGAACAAAATAACCAACTTGCTAAATGGAAAGCACACGATGGGGTTGGACTAAAAATGTTTTTTTACAAACGAAGCGTTGGTCCGATAATGGTTTTACAAATTGGCGTAAAACGTGAAATTGGAGTATAGTAAATTGCACAAACTTTTTTTGTAGCAAAAGTGTCCTACTAAAAACAATACGATTTGATGTTTTTCTTCTAATTTCATAAAGAAACACCGTATGCAAAAAAGTACGAGTAATGCGTGGGCAAGTGTTTAGCAAGCTTCAGTTTGCAGTGCAGCTTTTCCGCTTGGCTTGTAAACGGTTAGTGAAAAAGTACTAATCGGGCTTAGAACCACTCAGTGCCACAGGGACATTGTGGCCATATGTACAAATGTATACGGTGTGTAGACACATATATGTCGTTGTGTGTCTATATGCCTATATAATAGCGTTCACAATGATTTCCCAGTGTTGCGTGTGCGTCTTCCCATTGTTGCGCTCCGAAGAATGTCACAGAGGCTTTTAATCTCTAGCAAACAACTCAAGGAAAGGATTACTGTGCGAGAAAACAATACGACGGCTAATGTCGCAAAAGTCGGATAAAGCACGTCCAAGGCGACAAGCTTATGTGTGTGTGTGTGGAGAAACACAAGTGTCATGTTTAGAAATGTAACATTTCGTGGTTAGCCTCCTCCATCTATTAGACCTTCACAAGTGTTTCACTATAATGAACATATCTTGATCTGTTAGTAATGGTTTAACGCACGCGCGCGCAGCTGAAAATCGTGAAATGCATTTACAGACTTTGCTTATTAACGACACTCTTATCCATATGAGTAGAGGAGTTTTATTTTATTCGCGTTGTGCATTAGGAAGAAGGCATAGCCAGTCTCTATACAAATGTAAATCTTCTACAGATACGTATGAGCAAAAACGCACACATATATATATATATATATATATATATGTGTGTGCTTGTTTGTGAGTTAATGTTTTTTGATGGTCGCAGAACAGTAAGACTGCTTGACATATCAATGCTGAATTTAGCCCCTAAATAATATACACACGTGACAACCTGTTTTAGAATAATCAAGATGTATTTGACAAAACTGATCTTAAGGTTTGTGTAAGAATTTGTTAAAAATGATTACTTTTCCATTTCTTATTCAATATTATGCTAACGAATACTCACTCAAGCGCCATTGAAGTCTTATCACTGTGCTAAATTTGAGGGTCCTTTAGAGTAAACGCTAGTGATTTTAAAATATGTTTTGAGTGACAAATTTTTACTAATGCTAGGTTACTGGTTGAAGTCAGCATTTCTTTGAAGTTTCTTAATTCTTAAGTGCAAGGATTTCCCGTGAACAGTGGCGTTCCAAACGGACACTATGCGACCAATAGTACTAGTGTTGGGCCGGACACTGTCTGCGACCAATAGTACTAATGTTGGGCGACCAACCGCGAAGCTGAGTAAGCCGAAAGTCCGGCGTTGAAGGCGTTGCCGAAACTCCATCACGGACTTCAGAAAGCTGGTACGTCTATTGTAGGTGAAGGCAAACACAAAAATGTTTAAAAACGAGCCTAACAAACTCGACGCAGTTATCGAAGGTTAACTATGAGTTAGTTATTTACCTAACAAAGGTTAACTAAGATTTCTATTATGAGTCGTATTAGGCGCCCAACCGCACGCGTTGTTTTTCAGGTAACTTCATCTCTGAATGAATCGCTTTTTATTAAGCTCTATACTCTTTAAAACGCCAGTGCGAATGCAATTGCCAACCAAACATTATCTAATAATTTATTTGCGCCGGGGGGCGTGGCTTGTCGTCGTGATCCAGCTTCTACGAGGCTGGTGCGGGTTATACCCACGGCCTAGGGTTCCCGTTAATTGTCCATATCGATCGAATGTCCGCACTAAGCTCGGCAAAAAAAAGCTGTTTCGACAACATACCACCCACAGCATACGGGTCCGATAAAACGCATTACTTTTTTTGGAGGCGTCTATTTTTCAGATCCAAGAGCTCAAAGAAGTGACACGCAAGCCGATAAATTTAGATACTTCTTGAGTCGAAAAATCACGAATACAGATATGAGGTATTGAGCGATTTGCCTTGTCTCCAATGAACTCTTAATAAATACAAAATGTTTGGGAAAAAATATTACCTAATATATTATATAAAGTATAACTATAATTGTATGTGTAGTAACGGGTGTTGCCCAGTCGCATCGAAATTTCACGCACCTTTCTTTACTGATTTACATTCTAACACGTTAGTCCTTAAAATGCATTTATATACGGACCACGTCGTCACACAAAAAGTCGGTTTATTATGTTCCGGGATAACCTTGAAATATAATACTTAATTACGTCACACGAAAATGTTTAGGTTTAGTTTTCAACATGCATCCCTTTCCTTGCCGAGCACTCCCGGGACCGACCAAAGAGACTAAAAAACACTCTTTTCTCTCCCTTGGATGTTAGTCTATTGAGGCCTATGCGCACTTAATGCCACGGGTTTTCCACTACGCGTTTCTATCAAGAAAATTTCTGTCATTCTTTGCACTTCCCCTAAATCTCCTGGAGGACCTTCATTTCCAAGCTACCGAGCTTGCTTACTAATGACGCTATATCCTATAAAGTCTTCTATGGTGACCAGAGGTGGGTTGCGAACGTCGTCATGTGAGTGTCTCTCCTTAGAGACTTCTCCCGGACTTGTCTGTTTGCTCTTGCCCACGCAGCTTCCCAGGCCGAGCAGTGTATGCATATGAACTAGCGTGTCCTCACGTGCAGAGCACGCATGACACCGACATAGCCGTTTCATTTCGGACCAAGTGCAATTGGAAGCTGCCATGCCTTGTAAGGATATAGGCGAGATGACAGGTAAAGTCGGTTCCTAGCTTCTCCGTCTAGGTCTTAATATACGATAGCAGTCCCGCAGAAACTCTACGGGGATCTCACCCTGGGGGATGACGCCTCGCTCTCCGCCACTTAGGGTTGGACGGTATAGGTCGAAGAAGAGTCACCTTTATATTATATTATCCCAAGATATCACCCTTATCCCTTCATCATCTCGCCGCACATGGCAAATGAGGAACCTTTATGAAGCGGCCTTCATTGCCACGTTCAGTGCAAGATTGGGAACTGCACAAGATACGGGCGCCGGCGTGGGGGAACTATCCACCATCATACAAACGGCCTGCTGGGTGTCAGGCGGTGCCCCTCGGGGTTCCTCCGACCGTCGTCCGCCTAAGCCGTGGTGGCCCCCGCCGTTGAAGAGACCCGTAAAAGCTGCATCAGAGCTCCTGACGAGAACAAGGTCACGCCGGCGAGGAGATGATGACTCCGTCCTCCTTCTCGCCCAGCGACGCGCGGACGAGTTGCAACTCGAGTAACTACCGGGACTGCTGGCGAACACTGAAAACTGTCATCACTCAAGCAAAGGCGGCAGCGTAGCGGGAGCTCGTGGCGGCGATCGAGGCCGACCCCTAGGGCCCACCTTACCGGGTGGTTCGGGTAAGCTTTGTCCCTCCCCCCTTTGTTACCTGAGAAGACCCTGGAGCAGGTTCAACTGTTTTTCCTGTCCAGTCCTCCACCAGTCCAGTCCAGACCTTTTTCGTTCGCCCAGATGACATACCACCTGTCACGGTAAATGAAATCATATGCGCAGGCAGGGGTCTTGCGCCCGTGAAGACCACCTAACTTTGATGGCGTGCCGCCCGGGGTCATTCGCCATCTGGCAAGGCAGCATCCGACTGTTGGAGAATAGAATGTATCCTGCGCAATGAAAGCGGGTGCACGTGGCGCTCATTTCAACGCCGCGCTCTACGTTTTATAGACCTTTTTGTCTACTAGACACAGTAAGCAAACTGTACGAAAATGTAATAACAGAGCGCCTAAATGCAGATAACAAGAGCCTTCATGCTCTGTCGGATGACCAGCACGGCTTCTGACGGGTCCGGCCAACAATAGATGCCTTCCACCATATCCTGAGGAAGGCGAACTAGAAGACTAAGACATCTTTGAAGACCCGGTCATTCGTTACTCTCACCCTCCTCGATGTAAAGAACGCTTCTAATACAGCAAACTGGGGAGTGATTATGACGACGCTGGAGCATTAAGGCATTACACCTCACCTCAAGCGGATATATTATTCTTATTTGAACGACAGGACGCTCATAGCAGGGCGTCCTGTCTCATGCATAGCCAGCACAGTGTAACAGCCGGCGTGCCGCTGAGCTCCGTTCTTGGCCCAGTTCTATGGAACCTGGCCTACGACGGTGCCCTGCGGCTGGGGCTCCCGGAAGGCGTGGAGACCGTCGCGTACGCCGACAACCTCGCTCTTCTTATCACGGCTCGCCGAGAGATAACACTGGATATTGCCAACACAGCGCTAGCCGTCATACGAGTATGGATGACCGGCCATCATCTGAAGCTTGCCCCGTTGAAGACTGAGGCAGTTTATTTAACGGTCCGGAAGATTACACGTGGAGTCAACCTTTTTTTTTTTTTTTTTTTTTTTTTTTTTTTTACTGCTGAAACCTCTCAGCATTACTTTGGGGGATTACGGGAATCCAGACGGACATGCGCCACCCCAGCCATGGTGACTAGTCTGGGACTCGCAAACCCAGTAAACCCGCTTCCCCCCCACCCCCAGGGATCGGTAACTGCGTAGGCATTGCTTCGAATCCATGGGAGTGGTGTTGCACCAACTCCTACATTCTACTCCAATCTGGCATCATCCATCGTCTCATGTCTGCCTTGGTGCAGCTCAGACGCGTCAGCCAGACCGTTAACGCCTTCCACAGCTCCGCCACCTGGGGATGCGTCGAGAGTCATCGCCTGGAGCGTCCCTGGCTGTCCCTGCCTAATCCCAAGGCTAGTTCGCCTTCGCTGCCTATTTCCCCTTCTTTCCCTGTCACCTACGGGCGCTCCCTCTCGACTGGATCGGGGGCTATTGTTGAAACGAGCTCTCCTGTCAGTTTCCTTGGCCACCTTTAAGGACATGATAGTCTCGAAGAAGGCACAAGACTCCCTCCACGCCTTCGCCGAAGTCAGCATGTGTGCTACAACCTTCTTGATCGACTTTCCTCTCACGGTGGTCGCACCCGCGTCTCTGGCTTCTTGGAGGGCCGGACACCGCAGAACTGTGTGCTCGACATCGTCCGTCTCACCCGATCTGCATAACGCGCAGATGTCGACACTCGCCTTGTTAATTCTTACCATGTACGTTTGGAACTGGCCATGCCCGGTCAGCACCTGTGTCGTACCATAAGACAGCTCACCGTGGTTGCAGTCGTACCACGCCTTCAGGTCAGGGATGAGGTCTCTGGTCCAGCTCCCCGCGGGCGGCCTCCGAGGGTCTCCCGGCTGCACTGTGGCCCATTCTTCATGCCACCGGGCGATTGTCCTCGATCTAGCCGTTGTTAAGTCCGGATCGCCATCCCTCCATCTTTCGGCCCGTTCACTTGCCAGCAGATCCCATGGTAGCATCTTAGACAGGACCAAGAGGGCCGCGGTCGACACCGTGCGGTAAGCCCGGCAGACACGAATGGCTACCGGCCGCTGTGACGATCGAAGCGCTCTCCTGTTTCTTTGTGTCCTCAGCGCCATGTCTGCCCACACTGGAGCCGCGTATAGCGCTACCGACTCTGCTACACTGGCCAGCAGGCGCCGCCTGCCCTCTGTGCAGCCGCCGACTCTGGGCATTAACCGCGCCAGGCCGGCCGCGACCTTGTGGGCTTTACCAGCCACATGCTGGATATGCGCCGATCCATTGAGACCTTTGTCGAGCACCACTCCGAGATACTTTGCTGTCCGAGCAAGCTTGACAGGATGACCGTTTAGACGCAGGCGGATGTTCCGGGTTTTCTTCCTGCCTGTAAGGTACATTGCTTCCGTCTTGTGCGGGGCCAGTTTTAGAGAATGGTCTTCCATCCACTCTGCCACCTGCTCCAAGGCTTCATTAGCGGCATACTCCAGGGCCGCCGTTTCCCGTGCCGTGATAACCAGCGCCAAGTCATCGGCATAGGCCACCATCTCAACACCCGCCGGTAGGTCCGGCAGCTCGAGGACCCCGTCATAGGCTAGGTTCCACAGAATCGGCCCTAAGACCGACCCCTGAGGAACCCCCGCAGAGATCTCATACTCCTGACCGCCGGCCGACAGCCTTCTTTCCGATAGGTAGGACGAAATTATCCGGCGAATGTATGGCGAAATGCCCTTGCGCCTCATTGCGTCCATGGCCACCTCCCAGCTCATCGAGTTGAAGGCATTCTTGACGTCCAGGAGGACGAGCACAACGAAGTCTCTTGTTTTCGGAGTCCTTGTTAACTGTTCGGTCGCCCGTTCTAAAACCCGTGTAAGGGCGCCAAGCGTGGACTTTCCCTTACGGAAACCGTACTGGGCGTCTGACAGAGCCCCTTTGAGCTCAATCTCAGCGTTGAGCCTCTCAACGATAACATTCTCTAAGATCTTGCCCATTGTGTCAAGAAGACATATAGGCCGGTAAGCAGAACTACTTGCTAAAGCATTGCTCTCTCCCGTTGGTTTGGGGATTAGGACCAGGTTGGCGTTTTTCCACAGCCGCGGAAATCGCCCTTCTCTTAGAAGACGCATCACCAATGCTTGAAACAGCTTCGGCCATCGCTGAACTAGTAGCTTCGCCGCTCCAGGAGGTACTCCATCCGGGCCGGGTGCTTTACCGGGTGCCAATCGCTGCCATGCTCGCTCGACTTCCTCCAACGTCACCTCGGGAATATCTTCTTCAGCAACCAGAGGCTCCTCCCCGTCGCCTCTCCACGGGTGAACCGGGAACAAGCTATGGACCTGATCCTTTAGAACATCCGGCGGGAGTCTCGGAGAAGGCGCCCGAAGCCTGTCCATAACGATTTGGTACGCTAACCCCCACACGTCTCTCTCCACGTCCTCTGCCAGCTGTTTCCACGCCTGTACCTTACTCTTCCAGATGAGGCCTTGAAGGTCCTCGCGGGCAGCTCTGTAACTTTCCAGGAGTGTGACCGATTGCTCGTCAACGTCTAGCCCCCTCTCCCCTCGGTTCAACCTTCCACTCAGCCAGCTGCGTTGCCTAGTATACGCCCTGTTTAGCCTTGTGCATCGCTTTCTCGCTTCCCCGATCTCTTTGCTCCACCAGTAAACGGACCGGTGCCGTCGGGCACCTCCGCCGTTCGGGTGAGGCGGGCCAGCCTTTGTACATGCGGCAATGAGTGTTTCAATGAGTTGATTTTCGTCCACCGTTCCCACTCCCATCGTCCGACACCTCGCGTCGATCTCCTTTACTAGCGCTTCCTTTTCCAGCTGTCTCATCTGCCACCGTCTGCCTCGGGTAGGTGATGCTGGAAGCGTCGCGGTTGGGGCTCGTACCTCAAAGCAGATGTAGCGGTGGTCGCTGTGGTTATGAACCGTATCGACCCTCCACCCGGTTATCGCCGTGAATGCCCGTTCGTTGGCAAGCGTGAGATCTACGTGGGATTCCCTCCCTGCCCGTGAGAACGTCGGAACGTCCCCGTCGTTCACAGCCATAAGCCCCTGCTCTGCCATCCATTCCAGTAAGATTTGTCCTCTTTCCGAAGTGTTACGACTACCCCATGCAGTACTGGCCGAGTTGAAGTCCCCGGTAACAATCAATGGTTTTCCCTCGTGCGTGCCTAAGCTACGGCCTAGTTGACCCAGGAAAACCTGAAACTCCTGTATCTCCCTATTAGGTGAAAAATAGCACGAGTAGAGAACACCCACCCCGTCTAATTCCACCCACGCAAAGCCACTGTCGCCACTTCCCTGAGCCCGTACTGCCCATTTGGCGTTGTCCTCTCCTGTCCACCAGGTTGCCGCATCGATGCGTTCATCGGTATTTATAGAGCTCTTCTTTCTCATTCGCTTCTTGTTCGGTTCCGAAAGGAGGCATAATGCTATGCCCCTCTCCCGGACCGTCTCCTCAAGCAGGTCGTGCGCAGCTCTGCACCGGTTGAGGTTCACCTGAAGTATTCTAATCATTAGAAGTACCATTGACTTCCCCTCCCTTGGCTGCGGCACCAGCGACAGCGGCGCTGATGGCACCACGCCCTCTCCTGCTGTAACCCTCGCTGTCCGTAGTCAATTGTTTAGCTTCTTTGCGCTGTCGCTTCTTTTCGGCCGCTTCCTGGCGCGCCCTAGCCTCTTGCTCGGATGCTTCTCTCCGCTTCCTTTCACCCTCGAACTTCTCGAGGTTACTCTTACGAGCAGCCTCTTTCAGCTCCTCAAGTTTTTTTGCCAGCACTGGGCATTTGCTTGACGAAGCCGAGTGCCCGTCGACTTTGCAGATATAGCAATGCCCGGTTTCGCTAGTGCACGCACTAAGGAGGTGCCCGACGTCGCCGCACCGGTAACAGCGTCGGCCTTGCGCTTTCTCCTCCTGACAGTCTTTAGCCATGTGGCCTTGCTTCTGGCAGTTAAAGCATGTTGGTACGCTAAACCAATCCTCTGCCCGGCACGTGGTGTTACCGATCTGCAGGTGCTTCATGTCGACTAGTCTTTTTGCCGCCGCAGTCGGAAGAACGACAAGACACTGGTATCGCCCAGTTTTGCCGGACCGCGGGTCTTCTGTGCGCATGCGCATATCTGCCGGCATGCTCAACTTTCGCCTTATCGTTTTTTCGATGCTGTCGCTGTCCGCAAACGGGTCCACGTCGCGCAGTACGATCGTCTTTGGCGGTCCCCCAGAGTCTCGGCAATCAACCTTTGTGTTGATCGATCGTGCTAGCGTCTCGGCAAATGTGCCTGTTGATGCCTTTGTGCCGGTCACTCTAACGAGAACGTCCCCACTTTCGGTCGTGGCTAGTCCTCCGCGCGCGGCCAATACTACGCCCGCCGCTCTGAGGTCTGCATTTTTTCGCACGCTCATGAGCGTTTCTGCTGCAGTTTTACCCTCAATCTTCCTTACCCGGACAGTGGTATGGGTCGCCCACGTCTGGTCTGAGACGTTTGTCTCTTTTGGTAAGCTTCGATCCGCGGGCCGTGTTCTAACAATGAGTTCGACATCACAGTCGAGTACCCGACAGCACGCCTCAAGGATCTGAGGGATTGTGTAGTCTCCCAGCTCCTCGGTCACAGCCACAGCTGGTGCCTCCTCCCGCCTATCTACATTAAGGGTATGCAGGAGTCTACCAAAAAGCCTGATTAAGTCGGCCGAGGTCGCCCCCAAGGGGACCATCCCGGCCACTAGCGTTCGTGACGCCTCCGAGGGACTCTGGTGTATTCCCGCCGTCTCCCCTTCTTCGTCTATCTCCCCGTCGCCGACGACCTCAAAGTCGCTTTTGCATCTAAGTGCCGCCACCTTTCCTGGTTTCAGGTCGGCCAGCGCTGCCGCACCGGGAAACTGAGGAAGCACATGTTCGATGAGTCCTCTGTCTCTCTCCGATCCCTTCATCAGAATGAGTCCTCGCGCTTCTCTAGGGCTCCCAATCCCCCTATGGGTTAGCTTCACCCTTTTGAAGCATCTCTCTGGCCATCTCTTTAACACTATGCGTGCCGTCTCCTCTACGTCGTTGTTTCGGGTTGCCGCTTCCAAGGCCGTGTCGATCGTTGCAGCCGTCTCGGCCTCTCTCGCCTCGATCTGCTCCTTATCGAGCTTCTGATTACATTTCGAACACAGTGAGTTTCCGTGCAGCTCCAGTACCCTGTTCACCCCAGCAAGCTTTCGGACTTCTTCCTCGAGCTCGGCCTTAGCCTTTAGTAAGGCGTCTACCTCATTGTTGCCCGAAGCCTGCGTGAATGTCCGCCTGAGTTCTGATAGCTCGATCTCGAGTGACTCTACCCGCTTTTTTTCGGCTTCGAGCTTTCCCATCCACTCACGGTCTCTCTGTTTGGAAAGACGCTTGAATTTTAGGGAAAACTTACCTACCTCCCCAACGGCGTCCTTGATGAACATCTGGGTATGCGGGTATCGCACGATAAGTTGACTCAACACCTTGGACCAGGTGCGCATCTGCTCGGCGACTCCGTCTGCGTCTTTAGGCTCAATTCTTCTCATTGGCCAAGCCTTTACAGGCAACTCAGGCACGGTTTTGACCCCGCCCTTAGTCTTTGACTGAAGATAATCCAGCCATGGTCCGTTATCCTCTAAGCCCCCATCGTTCTCGTTACCCTCATCATCACTCGCGTCTGCAGGTGTTTCAGTCTTTCGTCTTTGCTTCGGGGTTTGTTTCGACGTCTTTTCCGTGATCTTCCCGCTCTTCCCTTTTTCCTCCTCGTTTTCTCTTTCGTTTTCCATTGCCTGTTTTCCCGCACAGTTTTGGTCTCCCTTCACCACTACCTGCGCATTCACATCCTCCGCGCCGTCATCCTCTGAGCTGGAGGTGTGTATGAACACTCCCCCCAGAGCTCTCTTCGGTTGGCTCTCTTCCATTCTTCCCTCGCTCGTCTCTGTCGTTCCCGTTCTTTCGCCTCCATTCCCTTGCGTTGGCGTCCTTTGCGTCAGCCCCGAGGGGGCGAATATCGCCGGCATTTTTCGCCTATTGTCCCCACCCTCGGAACTCATCGTGTTTGAGCTTGACACAATGTCAAGGTCGCTCAAACCCTACGCCCTAATGCGCCGTCCGTATCTCCCGACCAAATCCCTCTCTCCGTGGGCCAAGCAGGCGACTTCCTAGAGCGTCTGGTCCAACGGGTACCTATATAAGGTGGGACCGTTCTCGTTTTGCAGCCTCAACACTGGTCGCAGGAGGCCAGCAGAGGGCGCGATCAATTCCTGGAAGCACCGCCCATTGGGCGAGGGTACTCACCGACTGAAGCGCCACCTAGTGGCCGAAATCCCAACTTGCCTGCGTCACTCGTCTCTCAGCCTCGGAGGTCGGCGAACGCACAGACGACACCGTCCTTTAGTTGTGCAGCCGTTAGAAATCCAAATTTGAATCCGCGGCGGACTGTTCCGAGTCCTCCGACCGCTGCACGGGTGGTTTCGTTTTGCTTCACTCTACCGAAAAAGGTTTTGTTTAAACTTCACAGAACACTAGCTCCTTACCACTTTGTTTTACGGCCACGCACAACACACCAAAATGGTCACTGAGTTCCACACATCACTATGGTATGCCACTCTCTAGGTTTACCGGCCTGTATTCACCCAAGCAAGCGTAAACCCTCGGAGCTCCGTCGACACACGTCCGCACTCTTTGGCGCCAAACTAGCAACTACGTGGAGTCAACCTGGCGCTCGCGGGTCATCCTATTCTGATAAAAAAGACTGTCAGGTACCTAGGGCCGGTCGGGAATTCCGAATCGTCAGCCCGTCTCAATAAAATGATGGTCGTTGAGGTTTTCCTCGTCTACCAGTACATTTCAGCTTATAGCGTTTGGTTCGCTAGGATGTCTTGTATAACACGATGTCCACGTAGAGTCCGCGGTCGTAAACGTGACACGTAGCTTCTTTTCCGCCGTTTAATACTTGCAGCTCGAAGGATTCCGCCCATTCTAGTAGGGTCCTGCCCCTTCCGTCGGCTCGAGCTGACCCCCAGATTCTGACGCTGAGTTAAAGTTTCTTGTTATTGTTGGGTATTGAGTCCGCAAGGTCATTTAGGAAACGCTTAAAATGTTCGCGCAAAAAGTTGGGACGTATGTAAGTCAAGTAAATCTTGCCGACCTTTATCTCAACGCAGCAGAACCGAAATACGTGACATTTCTGCTACATCTGCACTGTTTGTTTAGGTATTAGTCCCGTGTTCAGCGTCGGGTCCTTGGCCCATGTCTGATCTTTCTGTCTACCTATTGTTGGGCTTGCTGAGAGCATTAATCATTCGTCTCCATGCAATTTAATATTTTTCTATTTTAGACCGCCCTAATTAAATTGCAGTTGGCCTGAATAACGCTTACTTCGTCTCTCTTTTTTTAAAGGGGAACCATGCTTGGTCATACCCCTCGACTTATCGAGCCCGGTGGCGTGCATTTGCGTAAGCCTCGCGACCGAAGGAGACACACAGGTACACGGGTTCGAGCCCCAACGTTGCACATTTATATTTATGGAGTCCGTCGGCGGAAGCAACGCTAAAGCAGTCTCGTGGACGTTTAATGTGGCCTCGGCTTCTTGCTCGGTCCTTGTCTCCGTGTGCCTCTAGTTAAGTGGTATGACTCCTGTTTTGTTTTTGCTAGCTTACTTTATTGCTTGGCTCTTCTGTGTCTTAGCCTTGAGAAGTTGGATGTACCTCGCAGTTAGCCCCGTACTATTTGAGAAGTGCAGCCTTATAGTTACGAGCGAGATGGTCATCCTGCCCGCAGTGGTAGCATTTCTGCCTGTCTGCCTTTATGTTTTTATATACAGCGCCCGTGGGCCAAGATGTCTAAGCACTGCCAGATGCTTTTTTCAATTGCCTTGAAAGCTCCCCGTGTATCAGGCTGGACTCTAGAGTCTCAAGTATGTGGCGTATATCCCTTTCTATGATACGCACATTGATCTGCCCGTCTTCTGTCCGAGATCGTTTGCAAAGGTTTAGCTGCTGCCAGGGTTTCTTTCTCTTAAGATGACATCCCCTCCCTTCTTAGAGATGATCGACCCTATGTTTACACCCGACCCCAGCTGTGTTGACTGGTGGGCGCATCGTTGACTACCTCTAAAGTAGAGCCTGCTTCGAAAACCCGGCTGATCTAGTCATGACTGAAACGTATTGCTTCTGCTTTCTCCGCGACGTTATTTCGCCGTTGTGTTGGCGCCATTTTTTTCGAGTGATTGAAACCCTGCAATTTATTTCTGCAGCATGCCTACACTGCATTCCTTATCGTGGCTCTTCCTAACTGTAGAGAAATAAACAATACCATCGGGATTTAGCAGCCGGTGCTATGTAATTTTTCCAGCGTTTTAAAAGGAGCTGTAGGCAAGCCCAGTGGTGCTTTCTCCAGGCCGACAGATCCAGCTGAAGCTCTTCGATGTAATGCCAAAGTAATACCGAGCCTGGGGGGTGGGGAGGAATCCGGGTTTAGTGGGTTTGCGAGTCTCACACTAGTCACCCAGGCTGCTAGTGGCGCATGTGCATCATGCATTCCCGAAACCTCCCAGAAAAAAAAAACAACGATCCAGCTGAAGCTGTTTCATAGGATTGCGACTCCTTCTGCCCTTACAGAGGCAGCCCTTGCCGCCACAGAGAAGTATTCTGGGGGTTTCTAAGCAGAAGTTTGTTCAGCTCACGGCCTTTTGTAGTCATTGATACCCTGCAAAGAGGTGATGCGTTCCGTGAAGGGACAGAGCCTGTGAAAAATGTATTGTGCATAGACAACAACCACTCCTGCTTAATAAAATCTACAAAGCTTTTTAAATGTTGCTGTTTCGGCTATCTGTTCCTCGAGATGTTTCACTCCGATCATCTCAGTCCGTTCTCTTTCACCCTTTCTTGGCAGGCTTTCTATCCTAAGTCTTCCGCGGGTGGAGTACTTACTGCGGAACGTGCCTTTCTCTGGGCTGCCACTCTCTCCGTCCCTTAAGCGAGAGCCGCGACCTTTTCATCCCATTTCTTAGCCACTTTTGTAAGGTCGTTTTGTTTGTGCTATCTATCCTTTGGCCTGCTCTCGAAGCATTGCTTGCTTTTCCCCCGTTGTTTTTCTGTATTTTTTTAGTCACCGTCTTATATAGCGGGTAATAACTGCCTTAATATCTACCGGTGTGGCTTTATGCTTTTTCTTTAGAGCCTTTAGGTGTTCTGTGACGGCCTCCACGTCCCTTCGAGCTTCATCTTCCTTGTTTGGAGTGGGCTCCGTCTGCTCGCAGAACTTTTTCAAGGCCTTGGTACTGCGGGTAATGTGGACTTTGCCACTTTTTGCTGGGCTTAATAACGAGGTGCAATCGCGGCTGGTTTCTTTCGCTGTCTCTTTACGCTTGCAATATCACTGTGTTCCCCATCGCACGTGCTGTCATAGTCCATATTCTGGAGCGTCTCCACCCGACCCGGAGGGGAGCTCGCTCAGCCTCCTAAACGGATTCATTGCGTATTTGTTTAAATGTAACTTTTCTGTTAAATGTACATTATGGTAGATAACACAGTACAATACTACAGTATGTAAAACGCCACTAATGTACAAGACTGCCATAGATAATGCACTGTGTATACCCCTACGCATGCATGCACGCTTCTCTTTTTATATATATACTGCGTTGTACAGTAATGTGCTATTTGTCTACGCGCGCTAGAAAGTGCCAGAAAAGAGCGCCTTAAAAAAAGCCGTTTACTGAGATGCTGTTAGAACCAATGTCACGCTTGCTTGAATCGATGCCGCATAACCAAAACGCGAATTTGTGAAACACCATAAAATGTGCCAGGACCAAATCTGGCGAATATAGGGGCTGTTTGGGAATAAGTAACCCCCTGTATGGCCAAAAACTGATGAACAATACGCCTGCGTACGTTGACGCATTGTCGTAAATATATGACCCCTTTCCCGGAATTGTATTGTTCAAGTCGATCACGACAAATTCTCGCAAGCAGACCTTTTAGGACCATATGAAATTATCTTGTAACAGGTTGATCAGGAGGGACGAGAAAATGTGATTTTTCATACAAGCATGCACTCCCAGAACTTACTGAACTGACTGCGCACTCGTCCTATTTTAATACAAAAATATAATTAACTGTTTCCATATGTGTGCATCTCTTAATCTTGTTTGTGGCGTAACGAAACCAAACAAAAGCTCAAATAGTGCCTTAAGTCGTTACTGTGCTTTACTAAATGAAAGGTGAAAACTGCGATTCCGTTTTTGATTACGGCCTAACTAACTGGTAATGTAAGAACATTTCTGTTGAAAACAGAATTTATCCTTTTTCTGACATAAAAGTATGATTTATCGTTTAATTATTACAGCGCAGGGTAAAATAGTGTGTGCGTATGTTTGCCTTGCATTTGCCCTTTTCATATGTGCGCATCTCCCTATGTTATGTGTGGCGGACCGAAACCGGTGGATTTGCTCACAAGTTTTTTCTCAATAGTTAATAGGTTAATTCGTGTTGGCGTCTACAGAGGAAAAAATCCTACGAAACGTTGAAAGCAGTTGACTCGACCTTGTTTCAGCGCTGAGAATCCTTAAGGGGCTCAAGGGAACATACGAAGACTCGTTATACCTCCCTCTCGCTTCATCTACTAGGACATACGCTCGAGATTCCTCGCTGCTGGATAGGTTGGCTGGTCGGTCAGTGGGTGGTACGATACTGTGAGGGAACAGGAACTGCGTCTGGAAGAAAGCAGGCTGACGTGAACAGTCTTACTGTGGTTAAGTATGTTGTGTAGCTTTAGGTTCTGTTATGCTCTAATGAGAGAACAGTCATTATTTAGCTATACACCAAACGCTCACCGTTAGACGGCGGCACGTGCTTTGCTGCCAACCGCATTCGTTTTCATAGCAGAGAAATTCTAGACGAATTATTTTAGTTTTCCCGCTCCGCTATCATTATCGGTAGCACGCGATCGAGGAGTGCTCCTGGGGCCGCTGCTGTGCGGGACGGACATTCCAGACTGCGGCAACAGTCGCTGCAGCTGAGGAGTCCTCGACCTTCGGATCCCGGAGAGAAGGGAGTGGAAGGGGAGGGAAGGGGTGAGGGTGGAAGGAGATGGCTGGATGGCCGATGGGGGCTTTCTTCCATCTGGAGGCACACCAGCTATATGGCGCATGCGCTCCGTACGTTACTGGGCAGAACGTCAGTCGAGAGACTGGCTCGGCATGGCAAACGGCTGCGTCCCAGCAGGCGTGGTTCACTTCCTTGTGGCACACTATGTAGAGGCTTATTGCAGTGATCCGTCCGTTGCGGGCATCGAGCGCATCCAAAACAAGGCAGATATACGCGTTAGCCAACAAAAAATGCTAGCTCGCCAGATGTCGTTATGACATCGGCCATTCTATATATTGGCCATCATTTGAACGAGGAGCCTAAATACATTCGCACATGGCTATCAAGAGCCACATTAGACGAGTGACCGTGGGTGCAAAAAGGTTGCCTTTGTCGCTATTTATCCTGCGGTCACAGTCAATGTATGAACACAACCGACTGACATCAAACCTCAGCCCTATACGCCGAGGCGCCTAAAAACAAATACAGATGCAATTAGCTTCCGTTTGAAGATTAATGCCGTTATAGTGCGTTTTGGCTAGTAATTAGTACAACCGGACCGTGTATCCGTGGGCTATTGAAAGCAATTTTTGCGTAAAGTCTCTCAATAGGTAGCGTGGCATGTGGCTGAACGGACATGGTATATGTACGCACGACGAAGGTATGCGAGCGTACGTCGAGGCGAGGTCTGGGTGTGTAACTCCGTGTGAGTGTTGCACGGGTGCTAACGTGCCAGTGTGCCAACAACGTACAACATCGGGACACGGAATGACGGTCGAAGAGCAGCTGGTCGGTCTCGGAGTGCGTGCGCTGCCCGCCAACATGCTGCAGAGCTGCGTGCGTGCCGTTAAGAGGTCGTTCGACTGAACGGCCGAAGGCGAGGGCGAGAGGAAGGGCGACAATAGCTGCCGAGAACATACACTCGGACAGAGAGAGGGGGGGAGAGAGAAACGGACAGGGAGAGAGAGATGGACAGGGAGAGAGAGATGGACAGGGAGAGAGAGATGGACAGGGAGATAGAGCGAGTAAGGGGAGCCTGACGGGGGTAGGCCCTTTCCTACTACTCCGTAAGTTCCACGCTCTGACGTCGTTCGTTCCACGGTGCTCTGGAAACAGCCATAGCCTCGACGCTGCTACTAGTGTTCGCCTGTGGAGCGGCGAGTTGTGTTGCCTGCTGGTGCAGCCGCCGCGGCTTCTTCTTCTTCGTCTTCTTTGTCCCCCTTGCTGCTGCTGCTGTGGCGTACCGCAATGGCGCGCGGAACCAAGTGCGTGCGGCCCCGTGGCGGGCTTCAATGCCTTAAGTTACTCCAGTCGAGTAGCGGTGGTGACCGTGGTAGTAGAAGTTGCAGTTCGAGCAGTGATCGTCGTACACGAAGCAGCAGTTGCCACGGTAGTTGTAATGCTTGTGCCGTTTGTGTTATGAGCGGCCGTAAATTGTCGCTCAACAACAGTTGATTAGCAACAGGTGAGCATAGTTCAATATCGCCGAAGTTCGATGTGTGTCAGCTCGACGATGATTCGGCCATTTTTCGCTGGTTGTGATCTGTGGGTTGTGGCTTCTTCGCGTTCGCACTGCGATGCCGTGATCCGCTTCTTTGTTCCAGCTGTTCTTCAGCGATCTCTCTCACTACGTCTTCGACGGCAGCGATATTCCAGATTCAGCCCTATTAGTACACTCATCACCGTTGTTTGGCTCGGACATCTGTTGAAGTCGGCTTTCGTTCATTTGAATACGTTGGTAGTGTCATGACATGGCAGAAGATTCGCGCCGATATAAAGTACAGGACATTGAAGGAATGTATCTTTTCAAGCAATAAGCAGGTAGCCAAACCTTGGTAATGTGAGTAATTCAAAATCTCAGGGAAATCCTGCCTCCCTGATTTTGAGCGATGCGACTAAATGGCATAATCAAACAGGGAAGCAATAACAACCCACGTACAGCAGCTATATGCAACTGTATTTGTGAATTATGTACATATCGGTACACATCTACGACAACTATTAGTGGTAGACTACCATATAAAATAAGTGACCAGAGTTGCTTTAGTAACCAGCTAACGCGTGAATCGCGCCAGGCGTCAGTTGAAGCTATCAAGCAGTAGTTCCCGTAGATACAGTTTAGTTGATTCTCAGTTACAGCAAAGATAGCGTCGTCAAGTTCTGCGTGTACGAACACCTCCACTGACGTTACGGTACGGCTTTCATAGGGAACTTGTCGCGTTCCTGCCCACTTGCACAACCGCTAGTCAGCGTCTATGTAGTCTAGCTGCTACCAACTTTTCGCATCGAACGGACCCCGCTTGCGTAGCGTCTCAGTTGTCTTGCTGTGTTGCCGGTGGTCGTTCCCGGTTAAAGAGGTCGACGACGACGATGACGACGTCATCATTGCCCGAGTGCCGCTCGAGCCAGCTCGGGCCTAGCTAGAAACCGCAAGCGGTTACCAAGTCAAATCGCCGCGCAGGTGTCTGAAACTAAGAGACATCAGTCAAGGTCACTGCCTCGTGTGACGCCGCGCCGCACACCGCCGTAGCAGCCAATACGCTTCAACGGGCTTACGACGCAGCGCCGTCGTTTCGACTCGTCGTCGATTCTTCATGTCAGCTGCTTAGCGAATAGAATCCCGATACGCAACTTGACCGAGTTCGCGAATTTTGTTACGAATATGATCGGCGTAGCGTCTCAGCGTTACCATCTGCATCAGCCTCATCCTCATCATCATCATCAGCATTATTATCATCGTTGTCATCGTCACTATCGTCACTATTCTCGCCATCAGCTCTAATATCGTCTCTCGTATCAAACAGTATTCATCTCGCTGGAGTAAGGCAGTGTGGGGGTGATGGCGCTGAAGCTTCACCTCAAAAGATTCACGGGCCTTAAGGAGCGGAGCGTGTGGCAGGCCCGGGCCACGTTCAGAGGTGGGTACTGACCTTTTTCCTTCTCGCCTCGCACTTGACCCAAGCCATTCACGAAACACACATACGCAGCTATTCACAACACGGTCCACAATGCGTGTTCTACGCCGATCGTTGGAACGGGAACAAATTTTTGGGATGGGGGTTTGTCATATACTGGATACTCATTCAATTACCACACCTGACGCCGAAACAGGTCCGCAGAAAGTGACAACAAAAGACCATCACCGCTACAACGACCTTGAAATGACCCACGTTAGCTACTTACCTAGACTACATCCACGACTGTCTTTTTTCACTGCAACAATCAGTTCTGGTAACAACTCGGCCGTAGGCAAGCTAGGAAAACCTTCTATGCAGGAACAGTCACTTTACCTAACTCAATTGGACAATCGTCGGAGCGCGCCTGACAATCGTCGGCGATAAATACATTTAGCATCATTGTCGTCTGACAATTTGCCTATACAAGCAAAACCTTTAGTGTAATAATGCATGCGTCGCCTGATGTCGAATCTGCGACCCTTATATGAAAGTCGCCGACTACGTCCGCTACTTCATCCCGTCGACCCATGTATACACTTATAAACATATGTCAATTCAATGCGGAATGTCGATGCTGTCTAGTGCACGGCCGCCAAAATAAAAATAAATAACTATAAACTCCGTAACAGTTAGTTACTATCGCCACCTTGGATGCAGACCTGCCAGTTGGGCGTATCGCACACAAGAAAAACTCATCATGTATGTTAAAGCCACTAGAATTGGGATGGCTGTTATTCTATTGAGTTACACTTCTGCATTTCTTCTGTGTTTCTATTTGTTTTGCTTTGTGGAAACGGAAAACCTGCCATGCCCTAATATACAGCAAGCCGTTGACGGTGTTACACGGTGGTGTACAGACAACCATCTGCAATTCTCTCCTAGGAAATATGTTTTTATAAGACATCGCAAACAAAACATCGATTACATAATTCACGCTGGTACAATTCTCGCACGTGAGGGTCCAGGTCACATCAGGTCTCAGTTTTTAATTCGAGAAATTCCATACCCTGTTTAGGTATGCAATTTGAGCGTGAATAATATCATGGCCGTTTCAACGGACAGCTGTGTTGGGTTTTTAATGCCGGTTGCCGCGTTAAGCGCTTTTCTACAACGAACAGTCACGTATTGTGAAAATGGTGTTACCTCAAGATACAAAAATTACTCCGATATAGAAAAAACTTTCTGCAAACTGCACTTCCTCGTCGCGGAATCACAGTTTATATGCCCACGACTGACTAATGTCTGCAGATCGCTGAGCAACGTGGGTAAATAGGCTGAGATTTTGCTCGCATGCGCCATCAGCAAGAATAATCGGGTTAGCCCTCAGGAATGCGCTGAGTAAAGTGAGCATGGCCCAATGTTAGCCTGTCGCCGCTTCATTAAGACAATAATAACACGGGGTACGATGTCGAAATAAGATTTCAAATCAATGAAGTCCGCAAATATAAGTTTTGTTTAGGCTAAATGAGACTGTAATCTGTTCGAGAGGTACTTCACACGCTGAGGCAGTTAATGGCTTTGTCTGAAGCTATGCTGTTTGTCTGGAAGAAAAGTCCCTGAGGCGCCTCGTGTGTATGCTTGAGAGTAATTGGTAGACGCAGCTCCTTTTTGGTATACGCTGCCACGCGAAAGGGTGCGATAAGTCTCTCTTTCCTTTGGGGTCACCGTAAGAAGGCACTCGCAATTTACTTGAATTATATTTATTATACACGCTCTAGTTTAACACAAATGAAACGTAAATAAAAAAACGCAACGCATTCCCGCGTGTTCCTATGTTACGCTCATTGACGATCGTAAAACAACCATTTCGCATTGTGGCCCTAACGGTTTTCAAACCGTGCATCTCATCGCGCTCATGTCGATGATTACCGCACCACTTTATAGGTTCGTTGCAAAAAATAAATTTGTTGCGTGACATGTTAAAGTCGGTTGTATCGGCACTTCGTTGGAGTGAAAAACGTATATGTTTCTGTCACAATGCGCTTTATGGGAGAGGTCAGATTTTCTTGACGGCACCTTGCCGAGAATTTGCCCAGATAGATGAGATTCAGGTTAACAGAATTTAATTCATTTACATTGACCTTTTATTTTAGGTTTATTTGTGAGAACATCTACTAAAGGAATATATATATAGATATACTTGCCCAGATTATTTTACTCTTACGTCGCATACATACTAGTCGTCCGCTAGGTGCCGATGAACGTGGACGCATTAATCAATGCCTCCTCGAATTAATGACTTGGTGTTACGAAAACGTCATTTTGTGAGTTCGCACTCAGTATGATTAGTTTGATTTATGATTCGCATGGTTAGTATGATTTCCATTTCATCATCCATAACTACTTGTTGTGTGCAAGCATGACTGCTCGATCTATTGCGACTGATCTGGACAAACAGTCCAAGGGCGGCCTAGTTAGTGTTCGATTTTACGAACGCGAGTGCGACCCACGCTCACTCAGTAACATGGTTACACGGAGATCCGTATATTCGCCAGGTACCGAAGACTGCCTTTAAAGAAGTAGCCAGAGAGGAAGTTACAGCTCTCCCCGCTAACGCCAAGTGTCCGTCACAAAAAGGACTTTTCGCAACTCTAGATCTGGTTGGGCTTCTGCCTTTGAAACTTAACTCTGAGTCCTTATATACGAGAACACATACTTGTGTCGGATTTCCTTATATTGGATGCAGTGAGGTTCACGCTAGCTTTAGGGCCCGGAATTTTTCAGCTTCCTTGGAAAACTTAAGGCCGCACGACAATACATCCGCAGGCTACACTGTGCAGTCAGATATGGTGTGGGGTCTCTGCGCTTTAATCGAGGCAGGCTCTGCAGGCATGTAAATAATGGATGGTGTACGCTAGCGATGGTTGTCATCTACCGGGGTGTCGCCAGTTCGATCTCTGTTGTTTTCCTTAAGCGATGCTCATGGAAAATAGATGGCAAACCATACTGCTCGGAATCAGCGACCATGCTGCCACGAGGACTGTTGGGAAAAGCTTAGATACCTCAATATGTCCGATTATGCCGCTGCTCTAAGCATCCTTAATATACAAGGGCGACGTGTATTATTGGGTGTACATGTCAAGCGAAAGCTAAATTCATCGAATCGAAAGGCAAGTTGGTTCTGAGTTAAGAACAACAATAGTATTGACGCCAGTTGGCTATGCAGCTTATCTCGATCGATTTAATTATTTGTCTGAACTATTGCTTCTAATACCAAGCAGATGCTAGTCTGTATGAATTAGAATGAACGAAGTGCAATACCAGAGTTAAGTTGGGTTCCGGTTCTTTGAAAGAATATGTCTATCAACGTACGCGATTGCCAAGGAATATCTTTGTTAGTTTAGTGTCGTTCCATAGAAAACCAATGTTTCAAATTGTCCGGCACACATTCAATAGAGGATGAGTTAAAGCTGTGGTATCTTCGCCGCGCTTGTCCCAACAACCACAATTTGCATGACTTGTCCTTGTCAAGCTTGCTTAGCCACCCCACTAGCTCTAATAGATTTATCACGACATCTATTCTTGAAATTGATAGCGAACTTGTAAATATAGCCCCTACTGTAAAATTTGTAATGGGCCCCTATGTCGAGGGTCCTGCTTTTTGCAGCAGTAAATGGAAATTGCCGTTACAGACAACAGATATGCCGAACAACATGCCATGGTTACCACCACCTCAAACAAGGAAATCGTTATGAAATTAATGAGTGGTATGCAAATTGTGTAGATTGTGCAATATCGAACTTTACCACATACTCAACAGCTCGTTTGAAACATTGTCAGCGCAGTCAAGTGTCAACGATATTGTTAGCTTACGAACTGATATAATGAACGATTTCGCTATACTACTAATTAACGGTGAATAAACCAAAAACAAAACTATAACGGATTACTTTGGACTGCGGTACGTCGGCGAACATCGCTGGTACAATAGTGCAAGGTCCCAACTGTAATTGAACAAGCATGATGATGGGTAAATCTCGACGCTGTGTAGGTAACGGTTATTCGTAATACCGACATCTTTTAATGCGTAGTTCAGAACGTGATCAGAATCTAGTAGGTTTAAATTATTTATAACATAGATATAGTAGCAAAAATCAACTACTCTGGCTTCTTATTCGTCAACGGTCGACGCTACGGTCTCAATTACCAACTAGACTTTAGATTTTCTTGAGACGGGTTGCGTACGCAAGCGATAACCGTCAAACAGCTGAATGATTAATCCACCGCTATTGTCAGCAGGAAGAGACCTGGTCTCATTTTTGAGTTCGTGATCGTCAGGAAGCCTTCACTCTGAGCGGAAATTGATTACTCAACTCAACATGACTCATTAAGACCATGATGTGGTATTTATATTGTTGGTTGAAGATTTTCAGCATAGAAGCATAACATATTGCAACACATCCCTACGAGAGTACATATATTTTACACCGCCATCACCAATAAGGACGATTTTTGCAAACACTCTATTCCAAGTATTGCTCTGCGACAACTATGCAAACGTCGTTTTCTTATAGGAAAATTGGTCAGTCAAATTATATTATTGAAATATACAGGCAGTCGTAAATACGAACGTCGCCAGTCACGTGATCATTTTCCGGGTTGTACAATAGAATAGAGCCTCGTCGTTACTAACGTTAATAATTACATGCCTTTGAATGACAAAATGTTGTGAAAAACATCTGCAATACCGATGGCCATATTACGCTAATTGCAGATAACAGGTTAAGTACTTGCATCGCAATGTTTAGCCTATACACCCTGAAGTTAAATAATCATAGGAAACTTCATAGCATCCCAAGAATTTTTTGTCCATGATACAGTTGTTGCTCGAAACCTAGCGTGTTCAGATAGCCGTTTGTCCTCAGCATTAGTTTGTGTCGCCTTTCTGTAAGTGCGTCCACGTATATATACCTTCAGTACGATTTGTCTTGTTTCTAGCTGGTTGAGAAAACGAGAATCGCGACATGAAAGACGAATATTGGCAATTCTAGCAATAGTGTACAGTGGAAAAAAACAGAAGCAACGTGATATGGCGACGGCATTGACGTTGCCGAGCCGTCCTATGGGCTTCTGCGCAGAAGCATTTTGTCGATTGCAGGCGGCTACACTCAAGTAGCTAGGCCTCGTCAGGTCCTTAGATGATGTCTTGTGGCGAGTCATGCCTCAGTGAGTTTCTCGTACTTCATCTTCATTCGCGTAATATTCGCGGGGGACATGAAAATGATGGTCCTTCCTCGCAGCGCATTTGTTGAGACGCTTCGCATGGTTCTACCGACAAACTGCTTGATTCAGCACGCCCATGGTGATAGTGTTGGCTATATTGTTGTGTTGCTGCGGCATGTATAGACCTAAACCCGACCGGCTCCAGCTTAAGTGATGCCTTTTTGGCTCGGTCATTGTATCTTACTGCGCGAAAGGCGACGAGAGTACGCAAGCTATATCGTGAAAGCAAATCTACGGTTTAAAGTCAAATACAGTTACAGTGCGTAACATGTGTTTTTATACTTAAATACATTGATTTCACTGGCTGATCGCCGTTGTAGTGCCTCATAGCGCCAAAAATACTTTGATCTCCTAGGCAGCGTCTGATTCTGCCGTAAAGTGCAAGTATTTTTCCGACAGCTGCGCCAACGCATGCCCTAGAGGTCCCCATCACTGCGAAGCTTGATTTTAGTTACCATATTAACTCGTTAAAACAGTAATTGTTTTTTATTGTTTTGCGATACATCGATACATATTACCTATCTAAATAACACAAACTCTATAATATTTTCCAAGCGCACGTATTCTCGCTCAGTCTGGCAGCTTTGTTAGTATAAAGTTAAACAAAATTCCAAACATTTTAAAGCTGTGGTTTATTCGAAGCTTGCCAATAGTCGGTTGGCCAGGTGCGCCGCACACAAGCCTAATCCAGCGCAGCATATTTCACTGTTAAATGTAGGCCCTTATAAGGGATTTACATTGTAAAATAAGGGTATGTGCATTCATCCCTTGGATAATAAAGAGATATTTATGGTACCCTATCTATAGTAACGGTTATGCGGCTGCTAGTTTACGTTCGTTACATATTACGCAAATCAATATCTGTGAGTGGACAATTTGGTAATAGTTAAATAAGACTGTTTTCTTCCTTGCGATTATTTCAAGCACATAAACTACTCTTAGCAATCGGGTGCTCTTTTAGCTGTAATTAACATAGCAAATTGGGAGCTAAGGGTCGGTTGTGGAGCATGCAGCCACAACTAAATATGGCTGACTAGACTCCTACGCGGTAGTAATGCATGGAACCTCTTTGTGTACACAGGCGGCGTTAGCTTTTCCAACCCTAATGACCCACGGTTTGTTCAGTCTCTAGAGACTCCTGTTTCGGAAGCATTAAGAAAAGGCACCCAAGCAAGTCCAGTGGTCTTCTCATATCGGGTCTTGCTGCCCGCCGGCGCTTCTTGCGAAATGCGTGAATAAATTCACCGTAGAACAATTTACATGACTACGTACTCACATATAGTCTTATACTTTGACAATACAAGTAGTATGAGAACCCTGGCTACAATTACTTGTAGATGTGCACGATATACCTATTATAAAAGTATTCGCTAGCATACTCAATTCCATCGCAAATATTGGTTAAAGTAGGTGCCTCCGCCGTACTAAGATTCCGCTTACCACTATCGGTTCACAACTTGATGAATGGTACAAGGAGAGGCATAATGCTGCACTGAGCTAGCATCATGCACCCACAAAGAACCTCCCATTGAAAACTCAAGTAAATGAAAGCAATTGATTACCCACAATGGTCGCTATTGTGCCGCATTGAGGCCCGTCTCAAATTGTGAACTGACGACCAAACAATGAGATTAACGTTAACAGACTCTACAGGTTGGCCTTCACATCCTATTTTGTGCGTGAGTCCCTCAATGCGAAACTAGATCGGTTTCGTATTCGATGTGTTTTCTACGAGACTTTTACGTATGGCATCGATGTCAAGATGTGCTAGTAGTAGGATGACATACGTAGGGATGTACATTAGGATGACAGCAGTCGTCTGCAGAGCGCTGAGGCGAGCAAGCAAATAGCCTCGACCAACAGGTGATGAGGGGCATAAAGGCTGCGTACTAATGGCCTCGTAGTCGTGACAGTGCTTACTCACTTTCGGACTGAAGAACATGGATGGCGTCCTCTGTACTTCGACCTCTCCCAAAACGCAAATCACTTAGGGGGAAGGAAGCCTACTTAATGAATGGATGAATACATTCCTGCAGTTGCAACAGAACGCCTACCATACAGGTTTGGATCATCTGTGATCACCAGTTTTGCTTTTAGGTAGGACTTAAACGCTGACCTTTTACTTAGGATTTACCCTCCCCGCTGAGTGTTGGATTAAGAAGACTATGTAGCGCATATTCTAGTTCGTCCAGTACTCTTATCAAATATCTGTTGACATTTAAATGAAGTTTCCATGTTGGTGCTGTAAGGTTAGACTATATATATATATATATATATATATATATATATATATATATTCAAAGCAAGCTGTAAGCATTGCATTAATCATAATACCAATGCAAATAATAAACATTTTTATAAATCGTTTAGAATTTTGGTTAGACGCGTGTAAAATGTTCCGTGAAAAACGTTTTTATCAGATAAATTATGTTACGCATATCTCTAAATTATAGAAATTGTTGTGTTTCTGGTTATTTTGTAAACCCGTTACTTAATAAGAAGTGTTTGGTCTGAACGAGCTGAAAGAGTTTTCCCTTTGATACCAGCCGTCATAGCAGCGATCAGCATCACCGCTGATTTATCCTAAGTAAATAATTTTCAACAAATTATGATAGAATCGGACCTTGGTGTTCCGTTTCTCTCTGTCGTTATTTCGGAATGCTCTATCTGAACGTGAGCCTTTTTAAACTCCAATCCGTGTGACAGCGTACAACGACCATGCACAGAACACACGCGCCACTGAAGTGTACCATCTCTCCTCTAAGGCGTTACATATACGCTTGTGTCATGCTCGAACATAAACAGAGTCTCACACCCGGGGTTGATCCTGCAATCGAGCAAACCCAAAAAAGCCATGGAAGTATTGCGCACTAGCTTCTAGTCTACGCCGCCACTACCGCTGGTTGCACCTGAAAAATGTGAATTGCCTAGACTCATATTCATAAGCGTGAGACCCAAATTTGATTCCAGAGATTTTCATAATTGAGCTACCAACGTCGCACGTTAAACGCTCTGGTTTGCTCTGTTAGCTTATTTAAATTGAAGCGTAGGTGTAGCGGGGCTAACAGATGACAACTTCTACGGCCTGCCACACGGTCGTCTTATATGCAATTCCATTCATAATAGAACTAATCGGTCCACGTGTGTTATTTATTTATAAGTTCAGCTGTAAGCCAGTCTGTCTGCGGCACAGCAGTTTGATTTGACGCATCTCCTACTGTACCAGCTTACTGTACTCTCCTACTGTATCAGCATCATCTTCTACATCTCCTACTGTATCAGCCTACTGTACTTCGGCGTCGTGTGTTTAAGTTACATAAGAACTACGCGTTTAACGTATTCGGACGCTGAATGTAGAGTAGTAAGTACGTCGTCAACGTCGTAAGCTGCTTGTGTCTTTTCATTTGCAGCAAACTTGTTTAAACTTGCAGCAAGCTTACTTTGTCACGCTATAACATACGTTTTTATTTGTAAGCCATGCGGTGCAAGTAGACGTGTGATTCCCATAAGAGACGTACGACATTGCGTTGTGAGCCTGTCCATGTTTCTCGCGCACCCTGCCTAATGTTGTAAAGAAATATATAACAGCAATGTAAATACGTGACGGCTACGACATACGGCTCCCTCCCAAGGGCTACCGAGAACTAGAGATATCAAGGTGTTCAATCTCGGTCGAGACTTCGGAAACTTTTTCCTGCTAGTTCTGCAAATTGGTATTCGGCGACCTCTGCACGACTCTGATTGTTTTTACTACCGCTCGGCAGCCGGCGAGCAAATGTCTAAAGCGATCCCTTGCCGTCCGAGGAAGACAGAGAACCCGTTTCACATATGTGGTAAAACATCTCTCCAGCTACGCAAAGTTTGCCCCCGAAAGATGTATCTACATTCCGCCGAGAGTAAAACTTAGCATTGGTACAATCTTTAGCTGAAAATATTGCACAGCAACGCGCACTGACAGACGCCTAACGACCCTTATTTCCAAGTAAATTGAGGATATTGCAGCCATCCATGGGGCCTCATGTGCGGTGTATCCATAAAGTTGGCCCTAAAGCCCAACTATAGGAAGGAGCTTAGGAAGTGCAATATTTGACTTTACGGATGCTTTTGTCTGTGACCCCTAGAGCGAAATGTTATTATTTTTGCTTTGCGTGAATTGATTTGGTGGCCTTTGCTAAGAAAATAAGCCTCTACCATGCCAGCCATTTTTCGGACAGCTCCAAGGTAGCAATCCGCGTACATAACAACAGCATTACGAAATTCATCCTCAGCTTTAGGATGTTACCATTTGATGTCCACTTGCAGCCAATCGTCAAAAAAAAAGCCGAAAACCACTCGCAGAAGAGGACCACCCACTGCAGTGACGAAATAAATCGATTAATAAGCGGCGGGGGGCTTTGTCGAAGGTCTTGACGCAATCGATAAAGACTGCGTAGACAGGGACCTCGATTGTTGCTAACGCCCGCTCAACTTCTAACTGGAGTCCGTAGATCGCATCTTAGTCCTTCCTGAATGAGTAGTTTCGTTTTCGAACACAGCGGTCGGGTTTGGTGGAGCTCTCGGAAAAGATTGCAAAATCTTAGTACAGAGCAGTTGTCAGCCCGGTTTCTGCTGTCAGTCAATCGAAAAGTGGTCTAGAGCACCCCTGTGCATCTGCCACTTGTACCCCAGTTATTAATCTGTGACTCAGTTGCGAGACATTCCATATGTCAGTTGTTCGGCTAGGAAAATCAGCTGTGCGGTGCAAGTAGTGCTGGTGCTGTTACAGTGAGACGGCCGGCGTAGTGCACGACTGTTATCGTGTCAGTAATCGTCATCAGTCCGGCTAACTGTCGCTGTTTCACCGTAAAGTGTCATCATCGTCATCGTCGTCGTCGCTCTCGTTGCTTTCATTGTTTATACCAATATGCGCAAGAGCGCTTAGTTATTATGATTGTTATTATTATTTCTTTTGGTTGCCGATAGTATCGGCACAGGCGTATTTTGGCAATCGGTCCGGTAGCTAAGTAGCTAACACCCTTGCCTATGAAAACGACTTTTAGGGTTCAAATCCTGGGAGTGATTTTTTTTTTAAATAAATATTATTATTCATATTTTAATTAAGCGTGTTTCACGCAAACAGCGAGATGTTTTTGGGCCGTACCCCTCCGTGCAAGGAGCCGGACAAGGGGCAGGGCATTCTGCCAGATAAAGGGCAGGGAGCTCAGCCAGATAAGGACAAGGGCGCTGATCTGGGCAAAGACCAGGATCCACAGCCGGACAAGGAACAGGGCGATGAGCCAGTAGCAGTGGAGGATGCTGACTCTGGACTGGAACTAGAGAAGGAAGACAAGAAAGATCCACTTTTGTGCCAATTGGCCAAAATGATGGGGCTGATCGAAGACATGTACAAGGTCACTTCAAGTACCAAGAACATGCAAATCGTACTCAAGAATTCAATGGAACAGTTAAGGTTCCTAACAAGAGATGTAATAAGGAAAGAAAAAGCAAGACGTTCCGACGAACGGAAACAAGCTGCGAAGAAACAGACCGACAAAGACAGTCGACAGATAAAAGGCATAAACGACTTGATCGCGCGCTGCGAAACCGCAGATGACCTAAAAGACCTCTTATCGAGGGAATGGCCAGATGGTGCGTACAACAACGTCTCCTACCTCAAAGCGAGCATTCTAAGGGGGAGTCCTCTTCGGATCCTTATTGCCCGGGAGGAAGACTCGGCCGACTCCGTCACTTGGAGAAATATGGCAAACCAGTTCCAAGGAATAGCCGGGGAACAGGGTAAAAATATCGGTACGGTGCTCTCGCGAATAATTCAAGAGACGGGTGACAATGGTCTTCCTAGTGCACGTGCGTTAGTGGCGATCCGTCTGCCAAAGGACTCTACGCAGTGGGATGATGGCGTTATGATTGAGAAAGCGGTCGCAAAGGCAATAGAGATCCAAGAAAAATACGAAGCGCTGCACGAGACGGGGCCTATCTCTTGCTATATGACGAGCCAGGGAGAAGCCAAGGCGGTCAATAAGCTCCTTGAATTAATTGCACGAAAGCGCAACGTTCAGATTGCGGTCACCCAAGGGAGAAACAAGAAGAGAGACACAACGCAACAGGCGAGAAGAGCCATGAGGGCACCAAGCGGCACCTCGATTCTTCTTCAAAGGGAGAAAGGTGTCTCTTACGCTGACACGCTCAAGCGTCTCGGCAGCACGGTCGACCCGACAAAATACAACGTCAAAGTTACAAGGGTCCAACGTTTAGCTAGCGGTGACATGCGATTGACAGTTGCAGAAACCGCAGAGGGTGCCACCGAGTCTTTCTTAGAGGCCCTTACGACCAAGGGGGTGCACAGGCCTCCCGGGATATATCAACACTGCGCAGGTTTATAATAAGAGACTTGCTTGACGGAACGACGCAAGAAGATGTTGGGCACGCGCTAAGGCAGATTGTAGGCAGTGCTGCCCCGCTTGTGGTTGAGAAGCCTCAAAAGGGGTTCCGTGACCGATGGTCGGCCGTGGTTCGGCTAAACCACACCGACACCGCGAAGCTGGCGGAGACAGGAATAGTCCAAATTGGTTGGGCGTCTTGCCCAATTTCCGAGTGGGTTAATGTGCCCACATGCCAGAGATGCCAAAGAGTTGGGCACCAGGCACGGACATGCACGTTTGAGTTGGTGGCAACCAAACGCTGCCACAAATGCGGCGAACTGGGTCACGTCTCAAATGGATGCACAAAGGACCCCTCGTGCTATAACTGTGGGGTTGCCGGACACGCTGCCAACTCCTCCGCATGCCCAAACTACCGGTCTAAAATAACAGAGGCCAGGCGCGAACGAGGCGGCGCGGGCCTAGTCTCCGCGCCTCGGGTTACCGTCGCATCTCTCCGAGACCCGACTGCCCACCCGAAATCCCCACCGAACAACGCCCAAGATGATCCAGATCACACAGTAAACGCGCCTGCTGAAGATGACGAGGGTTTTAGACAACCCTCGCGAAAGAGGACTATGCGGTCACCGCCAGTGGACCAACGGGCTGCTAAGTCTCAAAATTCAAATGACGCAACTTAAAGTAATTCAAGTAAACTGCAATAGAAGTCGATCATCCCACCTAATGCTAGATGAGATTGCGACGAGAAGAGGAGCGGCTATCTCTCTTATAAGTGAGCCAAATGTCAAACTGGCCGAAAGAAACCTATCAACATGGGTGGTAGACGACCGTAGAAACACGTGTATAATTCAAAACACGTTAAGCTGCTACCGAGAAACGGGCAGAGGTGCGGCTTCATCTTTCTCGTGGATTGACATAGACCGGATTGGCCGCTTTTACTCATGTTATAGCAGCCCTAACGGAACGCTCAAGGACCTCGTAGGAATGCTACAAGACATGGAGTGGTCAGCTAAGAGTTGCTTACTGCCACTGGTAGTTTTTCTGGAGATTTTAATGCTGCTTCAACTACTTGGGGGTCTACCAACACTAACAGAAGAGGTACAGTGCTGCTAGAATGGCTTACGGCAGGGGACATGGTTGTCCTGAACAACGGCTTGAATCCTACCTTCCACCGCCGGGGAATGAAATCGCACATAGACCTGACAATCTGCAAACGCGAGCATGCTTTAATAATTTAAAACTGGACCGTACTGCTTGACGAAGAAAATCTTAGCGACCACTACTGTATAGAATATGACGTCAGTAAAACAACCACTTTAACACCCTCTCCGTTTTTAACAAGGACACCGAAGTGGAAGCCGCAAGATAACAAAACGCTCCGGGCCAAGCTGACAAAGATCTTAGACTCAAGAGGGAAACCCCAGTGCACCCAGGACTTGCAAACAATTCTGCAAGAGGTCTGTAGCAAGCCGTTCAAAGACCGCGGACACTCTATGCGCTACCGGTTTGTCTTACCAAAATACTGGTGGAACCAGGAAATTGCGTTGGCCCGTAGACGCTGCATCTGGGCCAGAAGAAAAGCCACCAAGGCAAGGCGCAGCAACATAGATGAGGCTTGTGTCGTACATCTTTATTGTGATTTTAAGCGCCTCAGGGCTTGTCTACGCAAAGCTATAGGGGAGAGCAAATATCGCTGCTGGAGGGAGTTCCTATCAGAGCTAGAGGAGGACCCATGGGGCCGGCCCTACAAGCTGATACGTGGCGTACCAGGAATCAGAAAAAAGGCAAATCTTTCCCCTGATGAACGTGTCCGAGTAATTAACAAGCTTTTCCCTCAACATCCTCCATTCGACCGGTTACTGTATGAAGTAGTAACGGCCGAGGATTACATCCCAGAGGTAACCCCGGCAGAGGTACTCGCTGCGGGGGAAAGATTGAAGGCCGGTAAGGCACCAGGCCCAGATGGCATTCCGGTCTCGGCCACGAAAGTACTCTTTAAAGAATTTCCTGACGTAGTGGCCACTGTAGCCACCCAAATACTCCGCAGCGGCTCCTTCCCCATGGCCTGGAAGAAAGCGGATCTGGTACTCATCCCGAAAGGGATTGACTCCTATAGGCCAATCTGCCTGGTTAGCACGCTAGCCAAAGGCATAGAATCAATATTAGAGTCCCGCGTGCGGTGCTTTGCAGAAGAGCACGGACTCCTCTTGCCAACACAATACGGATTCCGGAAGGGTCGATCAGTCCTTTCAGCGATAGAGCAGGTGGTTACTAAGGCGGAAGCCCTGCGCCAGTCCCCGCCTCGTACTAGAGGCTTGCTACTGGTTGTTTTGCTGGACGTTAAAAACGCATTCAACAGCCTGCCCTGGAAGGTAATCTTGGACACACTACTCAAGAAGGGAGTCCCACCCTACCAGCAATCTCGTCCTACCTGAGCGAGAGGCGCATAGTCAGTGAGGGTTTCGAGTTCGACATGACGGCCGGGGTTCCCCAGGGCTCGATCCTAGGACCCCTTCTATGGAACCTGACGTACGATGACGTCTTACGTTTAGACGACCTTCCAGAAGGCACTGAACTGCTGGCATATGCGGACGACCTCGCAGTTGTGGTCCAGGCCCGCTCACCCCAGCAACTAGAACTGAGAGCCAATGACGCCCTGGCTGAGATCGCTGGCTGGATGAAGGGGGTTGGCCTGACACTGGCGCCGAATAAAAGCGAGGGCATCCTCCTAATCGGGCCAAGGAAGTGCACCTCCTTGAAACTAATCCTAGATGACCAGGAGATCAAGATTGTCAACACCGCCCGCTATCTTGGAATGCACCTAGACAGGGGACTACGGGGCACACCTCACATACGTCTTGTAGCAGAAAAGGCTACTAAGGTCTCACACAAGATAGCCCGGCTGATGCCAAACAACTATGGCCCACGGGAGTCAAGAAGACGCCTTATTATGTCGGTAGCTGAGTCCATAGTTTTATTTGCAGCTCCGGTGTGGCCGTCAACCACACTGTCTACAGCTAACAATAGGGCAACGCTACGCAAAGCCCAAAGAGTGGCTGCTCTGCGTATCACGATGGCCTATAGAACAGTCAGCACAGCGGCCGTTCTTGTTCTGGCTAGCACAGTTCCCTGGGATCTGAAAGCAAATGAACGACGCCGCTTATGGGAAGACCCGAAAAAGGAAAAGACGGAGGAAAGGAATATCACACTTGACATTTGGCAGGTCGAATGGGATTCCATTCAGGACGGAGCGCCCGGGTACCGGGTAAGGACTCTGATCCCGGATATCAGGTCCTGGATGTACCGGCCAGGTGGCGAGTTGACGTTCTACATCACTCAGGTCGTTACAGGACACGGTGATTTCCAGTCATACTTGTTCAGAATTGGAAAAACCACATCTCCTTTCTGCAAGTACTGCCAAAGCGAATCAGAGGATACGTCTGAACATACAATTTTGTGGTGCCCGGAATGGGCCGCTCAGCGTGCGGGTCTACCTAGGGCTGAAGACGGCACCCTTAGAACGATAATACAGCTTATGATTAAGTCACGCGACGACTGGACTAGCATTGCAATCATTATGGAAAACATCATGCGCGCCAAGGAGAAGAAAAACCGTGACTGCACGACATCATCCCGCGGGGCATCCCGGGTTAGCTAAATGCTTAAACTACTCTCCCCCTTCGATCGTTTGAAGTTATGCTTATGCAGTTCCCGATCGATTCGGGGATTAGGACAAGACTGGTTTTTAGTGGGTTGGAGCCCCACACTACCGGCCCACACTTGCAGACGGGTTTCCTGCGGTGGTGTCCGCGTGTGCGTACCGCATTTCCCAGTTAGTCCTATAAAAAAATAAAATAAAAAAAGTCTTTCCTGAACCCGGATTTCTCCAGCGGTAGGGCCTTATTTAGAGTTGTAAGCACTAAGCGACTCTGCGAAGATCTTCTAAAGCATGCGTTCCGATACAATGCCCCGATAGAGACTTGGTTCATCCAAATAATTGTCGCGCTTTGCTTTGAATAGCAGGGATAATCTGGCGTTGTGGGAATTTGCGCCTCGTCCACTATCTCTCTGAACAGCGTGACCAACTTGCCTACAAAAACATTTGAAGATTCTGCTCCTAGTGGATCCCATCAAAACCACTGCTCTTTTGCCGTAGAAGACCGCGCAGAATTTTCGCCATCCCCTCCTCTTTCTCGAAAAAAGAGTTCAGAAAGTGCTGATTCAGTGAGTGAATACTCAACCGCTGGTCCATACGTAGATGCAAATTGGTCGAACGGGAGCGAAGTCAAATTTGGACTTATTAGATTCTGGGACATTTTCACCACCTACGTGACTAGTGCCGGTTCTGCTCGCAGCCTGCCGCTAAATATTACGCAATGGACTGTCAGACACCTCAGCGATTTTTGCACCACTCCTCACTATGGGACGGACGCTAGCGTCGCATATATATTGTTTTTTTTGAACAAGGTAATTTATTTATTATATACACAATTACAATGGTATGTTGTTTCATACATTTACAAATATAGCAAGGAGGATACAGTAATTTAAGCCTACTACAGTTACCATTGTGTTGGTAAAAAGTTGCAGCCGGAATAAAATTACTTGTGTTTACCTCTATGCGAGAGTCAATTTAGGAAGACTCGTGTATCCATTATTGACGGGGTAATAAGTGTGACTTCAAATTCTCCTTGAAATTATTATATATATATATATATATATATAATATTTTTCAACGATGTTTCAAATTATCTTCCAAATGTAATGGCAATGTACGTCCAGGCAGTTCGTATACATATATTTTAATTCATTTCAATACACTTTAATTTGGCCAAAGCGGGGACAGTAGAAGAGTTTTACGATTTATGGTGCAGCGCCATGTTATTTCAGGTACTTGCGTGGTGATCACTTCACATCACAGGTATATCATAACATACTGGTCAAGCCCGCTGACGGTCATGTCTTAGAATGATCGCCACACAGAACGAAAACATGTCTGATTGCGACCGGCGCGGCGTAATGTTTCTGGAGCAGATTATGTCATTGGCTGTTTGTAGGGGAGGGAGCGGTTTCCATTAAAGATGACATGGGCTGACATAAATTAAATATTTAAATATGAGAAAATAATCTTAATTTTTTATTATGAGAAAATAATTTAATTTTCAATGGAACAGCTTTTACAGAAACCTCAAATGGTTCCTTCTATTGAAAGCTTTAGTAAAGTCAAAGTAAATATAATCGAAACTCAACATGATTTACAAACATAGCATAAAGTTGGACCATGCCAATTAGTTGTGTAGTTGTAGAGTTTACATACATAGATACTTGGGAGATAGATTAAGTATTCCTCAAGGGAGCTGTCCATGATCGCATAAGACATGAGTGACATTCTGGTCGCTTATATATATATATATATAAAGCGATCAAACAGTGCGACGAAACCATATCTGCTATTGGCTTCGCGAATAGCTAAAGTAAGCTAACGTAAGCTAAATAATTGAAAACCATTATTGTTGTGCAACATATTCCAGCACAAATACAGTCGCGTATATGTTTCAACGACACTCAGCTCCAAACTTGTTTTTTTTTTTTAATAGAGATTAACCGGTGAAATGCACACCTAGCATCGTTGTTAAAGCCATCGTAGTGTGAGTCTCACGAACCCAATAAAAACCAGTCGCGAAATTCAGGCTGCTCGACATTGTGCGGCGGTTGTCTTCGCCGTAGAGACAAAATCTGCGTTGTCTTCAAACTCATTATCAATCTTCAGACAAAAGAGGCTACAAGGGCTTGGCACGTCAGGAAATTTCCCAGTCTTAGGTACCGAGACAGTATCTCTCGTTCAGTACAAAAAACTCGTAGCAGTGCCTTGCATCGTCGGCCTCTTCTGTTGTACGAACGGTATCAAAGAAAGTCAGTTTTATCAATACCGTATAAGTATTGCTCAAAGCAGCCACCGTGGCTTATTAGCAGTTGCGCAACTGGCAGGTAGGATAACCTTGTTTAAGGCTGTCCAATTTTTTTCAATTGGGGGGCATTCGGCTTGTCCAAATCCAGGATGGCAGGCTGGATTGCTTCTCACTGCTGGCTTCAGGCTGGGGAGGATTTTCGCAACTCTCAGGCTTTGGCCTATGTATAATGCTAGTGGGCATAAGTAGGGGGACACGCTTTTGTTCACAAGTGTTTTAATTACGGCGTCTCGCGAAAGCTTATTAAACGCGTTTTGGCGCCTAAGAGGATGGTCAGTCGATGCGAATGGTTTGTTCTTGTGCTGACACCCAAATGTGTGGAGCGTCTGGCTCTAAAACGGTGTTGACTTTTCGATAACGCCTTCTTGTCTTATATATTTGTTCTCTTACTAGTCGTCCTTTGACAATGTGCTCAGCTGCGTAAGATAGACAGGAACATTTTTTTCCGGGGAGCTTGCTGGGGAGAGCCCGACGAGCAAAGAACTCAGGGTGCGCTGGTGGTAAAAAGAGGCAAGACGCGCCTCTAACACAAACCCTAGGCTTGAAAGGAAAAGCTCGCTTGAAGGCTTGTTTTGATTCAATGAGCGGAGTGTGGCTACAAGCCCTTCCTTAGCCGCAACTGGGGACAATGCTGGACAGTAACACACTCCGCATCGTCTCGGGGTTGCGGCTTGGGGAGGCTGTATGCGCAGAGCACATTTGTAACCTATGCCGGTCCAAAGTTACCGTTACGGCAGAACACGCGCTGTCCTGCCGGTTGAGTGCCGGTCGTCATCCAAGACATTTCGCCATCAACGATGTCGTACACCGTGCTCTGCAGAGCGCCCAAATTTTTTTAGTGGAAAAGCCCCTCCAGGTGCACCAACAGTCTCCTACGCCCAGATGGAAAAACCCTAACAGTATGGGAACGGGGTCGCCTGCTAGTATGGGACGCGACGGTTTCATGTACACTTGCCAGCAGTTACATTGTGCGCACAAGTCGGGAAGCTGGCGCAAACGCACGTTTTGCTGAAAGTCGTAAATTGTCGAAGTACAGGGAGCTGTCGCCGGAATACATAATTCAGCCGATCGCCATTGAAACGTTGGGACCAATGAGTGAGGCAACCGTCAAGCTCCTCAAGCAGCTCGGAAAAAGGGTAACTGCTGTGACGAAGGACGCGCGAGCCGGAGAATACCTGGTGCAGCGTATCTCCATAGAAGTTCAACGTGGCAATGCAGTGGCCGTAGTTGAGTCGCTTCCATCGCTGGGACTGCCAGAAATGTCGTAACAGTAACAACTAATATTTTACAGGAAAATATATCTACGGAACGCCAATCTTGTTATGGCGTATAGAAAATTATTGAATAGAAAACGCATTTGTTTACTAAATAGAATATGAAATAAGGCTAGGGTATAAGTAAGCCTGCAAAGCCGCCTTCTTGTGCGATTCTCTGGCTACACGCCAGGCAAACATGTCATTGATTGTTCAATTCTTCCTTTAGATGTTGCTACAAGCTTTATTTGACTTATATGATTGTTCGTTCGCAAATCAAAGAAGCGGTCAATAAAATTGGTAGTAAAATTGGTCTGTGTGTAACTGATGAATCACCCTTCTAAAAACAAATTGGAATATCTTGGTAATAGAAATTCAAAGAACTTACAGTTGGTGGCCGCCCATGTATATATATATATATATATATATACATATTGCACAGCACACACAAGCTGAAAGTAGCATTCTATAGTGTTGCTAAGGCCCTGATTAAAGGTAGTCTACTCAAATCCTAACTAGATGTTTCGTACCTGGGGGGCGCGGTTGACTTTATACAGATTTGTTTTAATTATAAGATATTTTTACATATTTGTTAATCTCGCAAACATGTGTGTATAATGAGAAATACCGACAAGACTGCCAAGCAACTTACCATTGTCTACTAGTGGGCATATGCATACTTGGAGGATAGATATATGTATGTACGGCAAAGAAAGCCACCGAGCTCTGGAATAGTAGTAGTAGAAAGTTGGTCAGGTATATAAACTCCCTATAGTAACACTTCCTAGGTTGTAATGGCCGGTTCACATGGGAACAAGACATTCCATATCAAGTATATGTCTACGAATTCATATTATCATATTATCGGTGGTCCATTCAAGGACTGTCGGAAAAAACAGAACTAATACGGAAAGGTGTCTGCCATTAACCTCCGGCCGGACTGATTAACGCCGGCCTTTGTGGTATGACTCGGATGTCTGCTGCCTTAGGTGGCTTAATAGGCATCATAGAGTGATAACTTCCACATGAAGCAGACTCCTCTACGAAAGAATCATCCTTATCTGCCCCTGCCCTTTGCAACGATAGGTGATCCCTTTCCTGGTGTGGGTCTTGTCATCCGAAAGGGTAAATGTGTATATGCTGGGCTGGAAGTGACCGTTTTTGTCGTATGGATAGAAGTAGTGTAATAGCTCCCTTCCGATCCATGTGGGTCGGGCGGGGCTCCAGCTGGTCTATCTATTCGGACTTTCGGCGCTTCCGTCGTATAGTGCGTTCCACACTGCAACGGCGGGAGTCTAAGTATACATTTCTTGTGACAAGGATGTAACTATGACTATCTTTCCAGTGTATCTGCTCGTGATGCGATTTATGTTTGCTGCGGATATATTTCTTGCAAACAGAAAGCTGGTCAGACGTGTAAATTACCTATAATAGCATTTGCTTGGTCTGCTTATCGTAGGCATACGATACATGCGAGGCATACGATATATGTGGCGACAAATTAATGTTGTCATATTGTCGTGATTCATTCGAGGACTGTCGAGTCTTAATACTAACACAGATAGGTGACTGCCACCGACTCCGGACGGGCTGGTTAACCCGGTACCCCTGACTAGGTCCGGGACCTAGTCAGGGGTACCGGTATGGAGGCCTGCAGGCTTGGCCTGATAAGCATAATGAAAGAGTATCTTTGTGCTCCCATATGGCAATGCAAATCATACTTTATGCCTTAGGCCACTACAGTAGGTATAATATACATCTTTATTGCGAATGTGCGGGTTACATAAGAAACACCTCTGACATGCTCGTACACAGAATGCATGTGCCGGGATTGGACTCATGACCCATAACATATATATATATATATATATATATATATATATACATAAAATGTTATAATAGCTAATGCTAGCGTTGAAACACTCTGTTTAGATGCTTATCATTTTAAACGAGCATATACTTAACGGAGTACCAACATCAACATAACAAATAGTATATTATCAATTAAATTATCCAAGACTGGAACGTTTTGGAGTGACGTCTAGCTTGAACTTGAACAGTCACATGTAGCATGGAGTATGTAATTGGCTTAAAAGCGAAGTCAAAAAGATTTTTTCCAACTTAGTTGGCCACTTCACCTCTGTGTGCCAAAGAAAGCCACTCTCCTTACTTGTATGTCAGAAAGCCTTAGACCCACTAAACAACAACAACAACTTTAGATATAAGAAAAACTGCACCGAGGTCAGACCAGTATGTTAATCTTTAGCAGAGTTACAATCAGTTTTTGGAAAGATCGTCCGTAATTCCGTAAAACGTCAACGCTATGCGAATAAGGCATAACTGTTGTATGTTTGCAGATTTAAGATTTTCCTGAGCTCAACTCTCTTGTATTATTATTCTCTACTGTGTTTTTAAAGACACTGTCGCCACATGTTCTGTATATTTAATTCAATTCATTGTCGCCTTAGGAAGTTAATGGCCTAGCTGCGATGAGAAATTTGAGAAACAAGTGGGTTCTTCTGAAGGTGGCGTTTTCGGTTCAATTTGTTCAGGAAGGAGATCAATAATATTGGGCTATTATTCGATTCAACACGCAATACAGTGCTTGCAATGCTGCCAAAGGTTAGCATTATATGCAAAAACCCAATAACATTGTAGGAAACACCGCCAAATAAAAGGTCGAGTTTTTGCTTTCGTATTTTCAAAAGCTGTTTCCTCAAAATACTTAACTTACGTATAAGAGGTAACAGTCGTCTCCTTATAAAGAGCTTTATTACAATTAAGAAATACTAGAATGCGTTGTGATTACGGTACAGGCTACAATGAAAACAATACAATTTCCTGAGAACTAATCTAACCGTTTTTAGATTAACGCCCTGGTTTAAGGCGGCTAGGTGGACAAGTAAATGCTGAGATATAAACACTTGTAAAGGTTATTGAGTTTTTTATTAGTATAACCGCAATTGCTGGCGCTAACCAGTATGGCACCAGCCACGGGCCATAAATGTGTGCATCATGTTGGGAAAAGACAAAAACAATCTACTCATAGAATAGTAGTAGCAGTAGTAATGCAGGGCAGCGCAAGAGCCACGAATACCCGTCCCTCAGTGAATCAGTTAAAGTAGGTACCCGCGTAATTGAATGACGGGGCCCTTAGCCCCGAAAACCTACGGCCAGTTTCGTATATTGGTATGCTAACATACATGATGGTGTTTCGACTTAACGTGACAGACGGTCTTTTCGCAATACCACTGTGGAGCATCTGTTGCATATTTTATAGCCATGCACCATTATGTTGTGGATCTCCACTAAAAGAGTTTTAGTCTATGTCATTGGAAATATCCTACCACATTAAGCTTTCGAGTAAAGTATTCTCGGCGTTCCTATCATTAGAGCTTGAGATCTTGGCAGCGTCATTAGCAACAGTTTCAACAGTTTACGTGTAGTATATATATATATATATATATATATATATATATACGCAAATATTTATATTTCGTTCTCGTTAGAGGATGTCCAAGATCGCTATATATGTAGTTAGATGCATATTCGCAATTCGTTTCATGCTCCATTTGTTTGATACGCCGGGATTAATGAATCCGTTGACCTTTTGGCGATGACGCTCTGTCAGCACATTAGTAAGGTTGCGAGTGGCGTAGCTTCTCTTGCTTAGCAAGGATAACGAGCATGATTTGTTAATTATACACGTGGGCAGCTATCACTTGTTGCAAAGCCAAACGTTTGTAGAAAAAGTCGCCTTCAGCTGATGACCTGATCTCAAAATTACTTCCCAAAACGTATGTGGACATCCATACATTTCTGCTAAGATCTGCTCATCGTTAAGTGGATCTAAAGCTACCAGCCTCAATCATAATTTTCATTCGTGTTCTTGTTTGAAAGGCTTCAATTAATAAACAGGTTAAACAGGCTACATGAATTAGTCACAAGAGACAGGCGTCCAATAATTGTGAAAGATCTTAATTGCCATCGGTAACAGCAAGGATTTGTCCTTATAGTCTACTAAGGCAACAAGCGCTATTAGATAACTAACTTCGTTGGTGTATTTATACAAAAATATTTTGCAATGTATTTTGTACTAATACTTTCGTCGTCTAGAGTGTTTTTCTAATTTACATAGATCAGCCAGATGTAATACCACTAAGCTTGATCCAGCGGCGCAAATATTTAATTTAACAAAGGCTCGGATTTAGCCTAACTAGCAACTGTAGACAGATGTCTGTGCAGGCACCTGCTGGTTCTGCAACGAACCTATATATATATATGCTAATTATGGCCGTGCGCTGAAGCCGCAGCTCTTTGTCAACGTGTTTCCTTCGTCGCAAGACACAAACTTAATCCAGCTTGCTGTCTCTCATGAGACCTTGTCAATGACTGCAGCTATGCACATGTGGCTTTGAGAACCACTCTCCAATTATATATATATATATTTCAGAAAGTTCTGTCAACGAGTGAGCACCACTTTTTTTTACTAATCCTGGTGAACGTGCATGTGTTGTCAGTTAGGGTCGTCTGCTATCGTTGGTGTCTGTTTTTAGTACATAATTTCCTACTTAATAAATCTCGATTCGACAGCGCTGTTTTTTTAATCAATTCATGAAATCTAGACCTAGAAAGGCCCACCTGCAACAAATTATGCTTTCCAATTGTCAAGACCATGTAAACAATTGCCTTGGCGAAGGAGGGAGCATTTGTGCTGCCGTTGATATCGTATCCTTAGTACATACAATTGAAGTGCGTAATTTTTTTACATGTCTTTGCGTTGCGTACCGTGTTTATAAGCACCTTTTGGGAGCACTTGGTTTTAAGTTAACAGAAAACGCTGCGTGGGTCGACCAGTCATAGCCAACATATGACTTCAGCGAACATATGTGGACAGAAACGTCAACTGTCACGGGACCTAGAGCCGCGCGCCAAAGACGTTCGACTATGCAGCCCCAAAACTAAAGTTTGCTATAAAAGTGTACTTTTATTGGGATTTACTGAATTCGATTTACTGGGGCTTTAAAGAACAAATCGGCGGCATCTATCCGCAATGCCTGTTATTGGGATCCAAGCCGTGACTTTTAAGGTCAGAGTCGCAGGCCACCGCCCCCAGATCGTGCCAGTCCCCACAATAGTTTAGTTGAGCTAGTCCGCTGTTAGACGGAACCTCCTGCAACAGCGGTAGGGTCTAACGTAAATGTTTCTGTGAGTTTCGGGGCCACTTTGTGTACGCGAATTTTAAATATTTATATTTGCTATTTACGGGCGCGAACAAGTCATTTTGGGCGGCTAGATACAATGTACCTAGTCATTCAATTTATTTATATTAGCCCCATTCATAGCAGGCGCCCCGCCGGCGGGCACAGCAAATTTGTATCTATATGTGGATCATTAGGATAGAAGCCCTCCCGACCCTGGAATCGGACTCGCTCTCTGCATCGAAAAACGGGGTTAAGGCTGAACTCCTCGCATTGCATTTGTTGTCTCTATTCAAACCTGCTCCAGTAACCAGCGCATCTCCCATGACATCTATGCATAGTTCGATAGTTCTTGCTGCATTTAAAGCCCAAATGCAGCCACACACCTGACAGCATCCGCCGATCTCTTTTAAAGAACTGGCTGTTTGCCTCTAACGCTGATCTTCAAGCGGTTGTACGATTACTTTAAAATTCCTATGTTTTTAAGCAAATCATTGCAGTCCCGGTACCTAAGAAGAGAACGCGTCGAAGAAACGCGTCGAGAATTATCAATCTGGGTCGCAGTGCTCAGTCGCCTGCATTGTTTTTTAGGAAAGGTTTAGTCGGACACATCACCAGTTATATGACCGTAAACAAGCTATTCGGAATGGCACAACATGGTTATGTGCCTCGCCGATTTACGTGTATGCAACTACTAGAGATGGCGCACGACTGGGTGTGTAACACCCAGTCGTGCGCCATCTCTCGTGCAACAACGTCTCCGTTGTATTTACTTTGATCAGAAAAGTGCTGACGCGGTCGATCACAAGATTGTAGTCAACAAACTAAGAGCACTCGAGCTCTATCCGCAAACCTGCGAGTGGTTTGCAAAGTTTTTGCACAATCATACTTTCCGAGTCAAGTTAGAGGACGCCTTAAGCAGCCACACGCTCAGCACCGTCTGGCGTACTGCACTAGAACTGCGACTCTCTGTTTTTGTACACAATTTTTGTTCTGGATATGAAATTTTAGATACCACTGAATGTTACATATGCCTCGTATGCAGGCGATTCTAAAATGTATAGTGATATTGGCTCCTCATCAGCTCACACAGCGCTGCAGTCCGCTTTACGGTGGTGCAATAACACAGCGGATTGCAGCTCTCTGTTAATATTTGTGTCTTGTTTTAAAACGTGCTCCCCTGAGCTAAATTACTTAGTCAATACTGCCAACGGCCAATGTGGCGCAGGATCTTTGAGTCTTCATCTCGACTGACCTCGCCTTATCGGCACATACCAGGAGACTAGTTAGAGCAGCATTCATGTTCTTGTGAATATGTTGCTTCGCTGTTATCTAAACTTTTCGACTGTTAACGCGTATGGCATTCATATGTGTTAATACATAGGTACGGTTGAAGGTGTGCAAAACTAATTCTTAAAAGGACTCCGCAGGAGATATGACCTTAAATCGAATGACGTTGTTTCACCGGCCTACTGGACACACTCAGGAATAATGACAAACTAGTTCTAGCACAACTTAGAGGTGCGAGCCTTATTGATCATTTCTCTAAAGTGTAACCGAAAAACCGCAGAAGCCGAATAATGTAGGTGTCCACATGCGTTTCAATAATATGTACGCCTGGCGCGTGGCCAGAAATATTTACAACAGGACGACTACGCAGGTCTGTTCTGCGACTAGGGGTTTCCTTACCATTTATTACACAATGAAATAATTTCTATTATATAATGCAAGTCGTAGTTACTGTTAGTGTGGTATACAGTCAAATGGGCTTTACGGGTATTACTCAAATGCCGTCTGGCAGTTTCTAATCTCCGTACGGAAGTCTTTGGTGCATACAAACAATTTCGCTTAGACTGGTGTCAAAAAGCGCGACTTACTCTAGCTCCACCATCAACGCCTGTAAGCAGTAATTTTTTCTTGTCCGCTACCATTCTGAGATGATTGATTTCTACAACTGGGTCCCTACGTGATTACCATAAAATAAGCCCAGACAGTATGCCTTCTTTTGTTCATAGATCTTGCCCAGCACGCGGAAATAGGTTTTTGTCATCGCAAGTAGCGGAGAATCGGAGTACATTTTTGGATGCCAACCTACTTGATGTATAGTCATGCCTGTAGAGCTGCTCTTAATGAAATTATTCGTTAGACGGTAATTTAGTGAGGTTCTCATTAGGTCTCAAGCTCTGGTCTCGGAGAAGGTTGCCATTGTATCTTCAGTTCGTCGTGCGCTTTATTAAAATAAGAAGACATTATTGATTGGTCTTAAGTCAGTATTCAATATTAATTTTAGTCAAATACTAAAGATAAGGAACATTACTTAACGCAATATTTGACGGTTTCATTTTGGTCAAAATAATTTCTTTACGTAAACATACGACTGAAAAATACGTACAAAAATTGGTTTCTAAATTCAGTTTGTAGTTCGTTTTTACACTACGGATACCTGCAGTCAGAAAGTCTGCCAGTTAGTGAGGTCCACTCTCTTAAGCGGATCCTGATAAAGGCGGGGGCATGTGGTAACTATTGGTAAAGTCCGTGCTTTGTCAGCTCCAACTGCCACGTACATTGAACGGGACAGCGCCGTTTTTATGTAAACGAAATAACAATGACATCAAAGCCCATCTAAAACTTTGCTTTACGATAAACGGACAAATGCAATTGACCAGCTGGCGACAAATCGTGTTATCTACGGGCCTGCAACGATGCTCCATCATACAACACCGCGGTGCTCCAAGGGCTTTAGGGATATGGATTTTGATGGGACACATCAATTACGGACGGACTGGTCTCCGCGGTGTCGTCTACACATTTGATAGTAGATGACCGCACTGCGCATGTGGTGCACGCATTGCGTAGATCAACTCAGTCTCACCAAACTAGCCTTGAGTGCGTGGGCGATATGTTGGTTCAACAGAGGCTCACCGTTGCCAAACCATTATTATCGAATTACAAAACGATAAGCAGTGAAAAGTGCTGCCATCTAGTATAAAGCAAGTCGTCATCAAGAAGCGCTCCAAGCTGTGCAATCGTAAAGACATTGTATTTCACTATAAAAACAAGTCCCAGGTTCAGAACAGCATAACTTTCACTTATTTTTGAATTTTCTGAGATATAAACCCTCAAAAGTTGTAGGGGTATCAGAGACCCCATTGGTTCTTTTTTAATCTAAAAACTAACCATTGCGCGCTCGGCGATTATTCCTCCAGCGCATATTTTCGCAGATGAACCCATCGAGGTATTTGAGACCAGCACCCCAGTAAGTCATCGAATAGACCATGTGCGCGATGATCATTTGCGAGGTGGATGTCCGTAAGTGAACGGTGAGCTATTCCGGTATGCAAAAAACGCCGCGCACGCTTCAATGGAATGCGCGATATCATTTCGCACTCTGTTGTCTTAGGGAACGCATATGTCAGTCGTTGCTTTCCCGATCTTTATCATGTACGACTAGAATTGGCCATGTCCGCTCAGCCCCTGGGCAGGTTAGTATGTCACTGGTCCTTGTGCTGTATACCACTTAGCCTATCCACGTACCTCACGCGGGTTGGCATACATCTCCGCCCAAGCGGCGAGTGTGGCCCCTCGAGCATCAGTCCACGATATCTCCCCGTTTAATCTCCGCCTACTCCTCTCTTCAGCCAGCATTTCCCAAGGAAGGAAGCATGCGAGAACAAGCAAGACGTCCGTGGAGACCGTCTGGTACGCCCGGCTAACCCGTTTTGCCACACCCCGTTGGGAGCTGCCAAAACCGCTCATACTGGCGTGGCACAGAGCGCGACCGCTTCTAGAACAGCAGCTAGTAGGGTCCGTTTGGAATCATCCGCGTAAACAAGTGTCTCTACGCCATCCGACAAGTCTTCAAGCCGCAAGACACCGTGGTATGCCACGTTCCATAGAACTTGGCCGAGTAGCGAGCCCTGTGGCACTCCCGCCGTAATTTGATGGGTTTCATTTTGCGTCAAGAGTGTACGCTCCTTCAGGAACTATGATAGTATGCGCCGCAGATATGCGCACTTCTTATTGTAGACCAGTTGGTGGTGTTGAGCGCAGTGCGAACGTCCAGCAGTATCAATACCATCCCAGCGGAATCGGTATTGATTATTTGAGAGAACATCCCTCGCCTCCTGTTTATCAATCGAGCGATCAACGAGCACGTTTTTGACTAGTTTGCTAACCGCGTAGAGTAATAATATGGGGGCACTCAACACATAAGGGCAAAAAACGGCGGACTACAACATAGATAGTTAATAGCTGCAGCGTTATGCGCTTCTGATATAAAAGGGTGATATGTGTACACACACTTATCAAGCGAATAAATCCATCAATCAATCAATCATGGGCCAATTCGTTGACGACGAGCCACGTGAGGCGTTCGGCATCGGTATTAGTACTAGTTATAGACGTTTCCACTAGGTGGGAACGCGGCCCTTTCGGAACAAGCGTGACGCTAATTCCGCAAGAGTCCTGCAGTAGGATCGTGCCAGCAGTCGCACCATGTCCGGTGGAACCCCGTCTGTGCCCGGAGTTATTATTTCCTCTGCTCTTACTTCCGGGATCTGTTCGGTGTCAACGGAAAAGCTGGCAAGAGCGATGGGCCGATTGTTGAGAAAAGAGCGCGCACGTGTCAGTGTGCGGTTTCGCGCGTATGCAGTCTTCGCGGGCTGCCTGAATATCCGAGCTACGCCAGGGTTTAGCAGGCCGCCGTCCTATCCCGCCACTCCTGGCTGGGCCCCCGGCCGCCCGGCAGGCAGCTGTCAGGATTGTAGCCAGGGCATTCTTGTCTATCAAGTGTCCGCCAAGCAAGTGAACCGGTTTTTAATGAAATAACGACCGAGTGCGGTTGCAAGCTATACGGAGAGTCGTGTGATCTGTATCACCTCGAACAATAAGCAAAAGCGACACCGCTGACGCAAAGGATGTAGGGAAGTTGTAATCCGAATGTTTTAAAACCAAAAACTAGTTAATAAATATATAAATCTACTACATTTAGTAAATATACATGTATTATATTTACAGCACAACGTATATAAATATATTTCATTAACACTGGTTTTAGTTCACTGATTGTCGTAGGATTTTTTAGCGTACATTTTACTTTCCTTCGTGGATATCTGCTGGTGCTAGATCGGGAATCGTATCTTAAACTTTGCACCAGACAAATCTTCATTTGTTCTAAACGTTTAGTCTTTTACTATTCAAATTTGTGTTTGAACCGTGACAAATTGTGAGACCTTGTATTTTTGAAATATCTCTGTGAAATGATGCATCAATTGTGGTTAAGAGTACTGCCAGAAACTGCCTCGCCTTGGAAATGAGTTTTAACTCTGAACGCCAGCTGTGCACCGTTCAACACGACGGCAACAACAGTTTCCAACGCCATCAGCGTAGCGTACTGCTCCAGCTATCGCGATGGAAGTGCGATGGATTTGTATGCCTTCATTGCGAAAAATAATCAATAAGGATGTGTTGGAATCTCTCTAATAGTGGGTGACTAACAGCATCAGAACAGCTGTGATACGATTTATTGTGAAAATGTTAGGAAACTTTGTCCTCTCTCGACGATCCAAAGAATGTGATTTTAAATACCGGCGACAATTATGCCGACAAATTGTGGACCATATTTATTAAATTGGACGGCTTTGCAGCCTAGTGTAAAGCAAATACAGTTGGCCTACTTCCCTCCGCCCTAACAGAGATACCACTAATTGTGGCCGGTGTAGCATCGGGTTTTGTACAGAGACCTGTCACAGTCGATCTCCGAACTGCAGCACCAAGCATCTCCCATCTCTCTTCCCTTGCCCTGGCACGAATGACAAGCAAGTCTTCGCTAACGACAGCTGAAGGAAGCGGTGAGGGTGGAGAGATTGTGAAAAATAGCGAGAAGAAAAAATAACTGCATCAGACTACAACGGGAGAGTGGAAGGTGGTAACATCAAAAAGTCAACGCGTGGCGAAGAAGAGGCAGTGGGAGCGCGGGGAGCAGCAGAAATATAAACATCAGCATTGCATCAAAACAACAACAATAGAAGACGAGACAAAATCGAAAATAAAGGAGACGAATGATAAAAAATATCAATTTCAAACGGCACGCAACAGCTACGGCGAGTAGATCATGAACTGCACGAAAAAGTAGTTCACTTTCGGAAGTATGGTTCAAAATTTAGTGTGCGATTAACAATCTCGTCAGTTTCGTCTAGAAAAATAATATTCGATTAAATGTGTGCTTCATTCTCATTGGAGTGAGATATGATTTTTTTCAAATTTATTATGATTACCTTTGTTCTTAACGATTTTAGTTACAGTCAAAAGAAAACTAAAAATATGCATATTGATGGCGCGCATTTTGCTCGTTCAGGATCGCGTGTTTTCATGTTATCGAAGGAAACAAGCTCAACTTTACAACAAATGAAGATCCCAAGACACATTGATTGATTTGGTCCTTACTACCGATTTAATTATAATAAAAGATATATCCGTTTTTAAATCCCCGATGCCCTCGAACCACGACGCAATTTTTTAACCTTTTATCCGATTCTGAACGTCCTCCCATTGAGGAGGGAGGGTTTAATTTCTGGAGGGGTGATCACTGTGATTAATTTCTGGAGGGGTGATTACTATTTATTTGCCAATAAGCGCTTGAAGGGGAAAAATATAACGGTACTAGAAACAAGTAATGCAGTTATCACTGATTATATCTGCAAAGCGGATGCCTTTAAACATTTTTTCCTCTCTTTACGTAGCCCAAGCAGGTCTAACGCAAGCACTTACTTTCTTCCCTCCAACGTCATTAAGATAACCGTATCTATTTGGGTCGGAATATAATATCTTAAAGAAAATAAATCAACTTCTATCTAAATGCAGCCTCAAACCAGACTGTATCCCTCCATTATTTAATAAAAAAAAGTGGCGCATGTTATAACTGAGCCACTCTCATTAATTTATGCTAGGTCCTACGAAGATGGTGTTGTGCCTGATTATTTTCGACATTCCGTAACGCTTGTACATAAAAAGGAATCTAAGTCGAATGTTGACAACTACATATATATACTTGTGGCACAATTGCTAATAGCATGAATTTGATTTTTAAAAAATACGTATGGATCATTTATTTAATTGCATGCAGTCTAAAGGAGTGCCTGACGAGCAGCAACATGAGCAACGCAACTAGTTAAAATGATCCAAGACTAGGCCATTTATATTAACCAAAGAAAAATCTGATTAAATTTACTTTGACAATCACAAGTTACCCAACGGAAAGGAGGTTTTGTGTGCGGGTCAACAGTTTTAGTCGGTATAAGGTGTGTCCCTCGGGCGTGCCATAAGGGTCATGTCTAGGCCCATTATTATTTTGTTCATTCATCTTAGATCTTAAAATGTTATTTCCGAAACCATTACTCACAAACTCTACGCGGATGATATTGCACTTGATGGGTCATCTGGCACAGATATAATGAAGGAAACAATTAACTCTATATCCGATAAGTGCACCGAAAGTGATATAATAATCATTGGTTCCAAAATGCGCAAATGTGTGTCTGAAGGCGGGCCATGTTTTCTCACTTGATGAAGAAGAGATACCTAGAGAAAACAGTATTCGCAATCCTGTGGTAACAGTAATACCAGAGCTAAATTTAACCATTCATATCACGCAAATTATTCAATCTTCTAGTCTCATATGTATTATATTTCGATGTTTTAATATTGAATGTATTGTTTATTAACCAATATTTGGTTTATGCACATATGTGCTCCAGCTCTCCTAAGTAACTTTCATCAGCGACTTTGCTTTTGTACACTGTTGGAGATGATACAGATCACATGATTTTCCGCATAGGTTGCATTCACACTCGGTTGATATCTCATGCCACCCATTTCGTAAACATATCTCCATATGAAATCTATGCATTGCAAGATGTTTTAATATCGAATGTCTAATGTTCTATGACCGCCTTTATAATAGTTTTGTAGTCCCAAATTAATTTACAGCTGTGCAGTCTAGCGGTCGTATTTGAAGAAACATATTGATGCAATTGAAAAAACTTTGCCTAAATTCCTTCGACACATTGTATTTAATAATTACATGGTAATCATGTATATAATTATCTTCCTTTGAAAGCAATAAATGAGCACTTGAAATGAATTGTCTTGCCGACTGAGTGACTTGTGGCACCATCGATTCCGTCTAAAATCGGCCAGAGTCAATAAGAGATCATGCTGCGATTGCGCTCGCCATTCGCCGTAAAGTAAAAAAAAGTAGAGTCTAATAAGTTTTTTAGACCAGCTGCACCAGACTATTACATATGGTACATGTAACGGCTCTTCATGACTCATTTGAGGGTTATCGGGCTATGTGCGACAATTTTATTAAGTTGTACTTCAATACAGGTAGAAATTGTCAGGGTGTATTGGTTCTGTAAAATTGTCAGGATGTATTGGCTCTGTAGAATTGTCAGAATGTATTGATTCTGTTGAATTGTCAGGATGTATTGGTTCTATAGAATTGTCAGGATGTATTGGCTCTGTAGAATTGCCAGGATGTGTAGGTTCTGTAGAAGGTAGCCTTCCCTTCCTTAAGGTGTGACAGTAAAGCCCGGGGAATCACGGCCAGGGTCGCGCCAATCGGTGGCGGCGTTTTTTTTTTCAGTTGGGTTTAAAGAAATGAACAAAACGAGGTTCGGCGATTTTAAAGTTGCCGCATCAAGTTCTGTGTTAAAAAGAATCCCTTCGTGGTCTCTGGTGCTGCCACCGAGAAAGTCGATCGGATAAATTTATAAGAAGCGGATTCAACACCAATATCCTTTCGAGAGTTTTTTTCGACTACAAAGAAATGATTGACTACAAATTTTTCCCACTTGGTTCGACGGTTCATCGCGAAATTTTAGGAGATAAGGGAGAATTCACAGAAGAAGCACAACACGATCCCCGCGCGCGTTAACTGTTTTTTTTCATGGATAGGATGGAAAGTGGCACAAGTGCATTGCAGAAGGCGGAAATTATTTCTATCAAGAGAACAAAAACACTTTGCCAACCTAGATCATTTTTTTTATTATCAGAACTTTTTGATCTACATGCTATTTTGCCATTAAAGTTGCCCATATAAAACACTACCAGAGTGTTTGTGTATATATATATATATATATATATATATATATATATAAGCGCCAGCCGATAAAGCACCATTGCAGTGACGATTCCACAAGGGAACTAAAGTTCGCTACTTTAAGTTGAATGAAACAATAAAGCAGGCAAATGCGCGTTGCAGCAGCATACGGCGCAAAATTAACCTACAGCGGCCCCGATGCCTTTAGGGAAATCAATTATGATCGGCTTGGCAATAATGTAGCATTACAAGGAATCCAGTAGTGTGGAGTGAAGGCACCGAACGGATCCTATAGAGTAATGGTCTGACAGTGTAGCGCTACCTAAACGCTGGCCAATACGGGATAGACCTCTCGTTAGTGCACGTTGGTCGAGTCGTGCAGGTGCGCTAAACCAAGGTCTTTATTCATAGCATTTGGCTCCGGCGTCACTTGGCGATGCTTCAGTCAGGCCAGAGAAGAGGCTTCTGACACGAAACTCATTTTCTCGGCCGGCTTCTTCTACTGGAATATGGGACAACTCAAGCCGTTCCTCTGATAACAAGTGTTGTGGAAGGCACTAGGCAATGATTAAGGAAATTCGTTAAGTAAATCTCAATTTCATCCATTATATGTAAAACAACATAGAGTCGCAAATATTATGTTAATTTATCGCATTGTATATATAGTCTAGGATCCTAACGCCATTAATCGTTGGCTCGGATATTGGAAAAGCGCAACGCCCTCATTCAGCTTGCACCCCTATTTGTTTGTAAATCGATATTTTGGGCTTGTACAACCTGCTTGAATTGTCTGCTTAAGTTTTGATGTCTAATGCTGTGTTATACTGTAAAATTACCTATAAGTTAGTACAAACAAAGAAGAAGCATTAGAATATTTGGTGCCCATGTTTTGTGACACCAAAAGTGGTGGCGCATACCGACATATCGCCACAATATTCAGAGAGCATTCGCTGAATCACTTTGCAAACATAATTCAAAAACATCTGTCGTAACTAACTACAGACTTAGAAAATATCTGACTTTATCGTGCATCCAAAAGACTTCCGGTGCTACATAAAAATATGTTTATGTTTTAAGTGTTAAATCCAGAGATATTCTTCTAAATTAGGTAAATAAATATAAAACAAACCAGAGATAATATTCTTCTAAATTATAATATTAAAATTATAAATTCCGTCGGTATAATCCAGAGATTATAGAGAAGCTTGCGGAACATGCGATTTTCTCATCAACGCGCTCAGCAAGAGGCAGCCGAATTTTAAAGGTATATTTTCTGTGAATGGGTTGTTCACGCAAGAAGTAATGGTTTTGTGATAATTGCGAGGTTTTAAGCAATTACTCTGAGTGTAGCTTATAAAAGTATTACCAAATAGCAACTCATTTAGAAAATATTTTTTATTGAAACAAGAACTTGATTATAAGGTAAACTGTTTTGACAGAGTAGACTGCCGGGTATGGCTTTTGCAGGGAACCGGTGTTTTTGTTGTACAGCCACATAGAGCCTATTTTTGCGATTAGCCCTCGTGACCTTTCAAATGCTCTTTCCCAGTTTCTTTTATCCTACATTTACTATTGTCGGCTTTATTAGTAAATATAGCCGACACTCTGCAACTACACTCTGTATTATACTTTCTAGGCAAGAGCAGAGAAAGAGAGAGATATCCTCTATATATATATATATATATATATATATATATATATATATATATATATATATATATATATATATATATATAAGATTGCGCAGAAAGCCTAGATAGCTTAAACGTGTAAACTGAAGAGTAGATGACCTGGGACAAAAAAGCCGCGATCTTACCGGGGACACGCGGTTTGATATAATCTGGAAATTGCTAAGGACAATCCGCTTAGCGGACAAATTTCTTTTACGCAGACGTCGACCCTATATAGTCGAGTTCAAGCCAATCAACGGGTAAGGGTTCAGTCAATCGAGTGTAAATTAGGCTCTCAAGGGACAGCGAACAAAACAGTTCTGGGTTTATGTCAGGCAGGAAAAACAAGGATGACAAATAAAAAGCAGGATAAAATATACACAATAGAGAAAATGAACACGGCGTTTCAAGCGCTGTTTTTCATGACTGGCGTAAACAGTGTAGAAAAGGCAAGAACAAGCACGGATTACAACCCCATTAAATGAGATCAAAGGCGTGGCAAAAAAATACTTTAAATACGGCGTGTGGTCTTGACGACATTTTGGTATGAATTATCCAGGCGTTGGGAAAGGAGTACTTTCATTATCTATTAAAGGCATTTAGTAATACATTTAAAGGGGGAAGACTCCTGGTGGGTTGGCCCAAGGGAAGAGTTTCTCTTATTCCCAAGAGGGGGGAGATAATGACACTTTGCAAGATAAGCGACCAATCACAAGTACACCTATAACGTATCGAACATTTATGCAGGTATTTAAGAGTAGACATCAGATTACTCTAGAGACAAAAGGGAAAATATGATAATGGCAGCGCGGATTTATAGAGCACAGAACAAAGTTGTTTTAACTTATGTTGAAAGATAGTTTTGAGAGAAGCTGGGTGGAGTAATAGAAGGCATTTACAGGAATAACTGTTCGAATAATAATAGCAGCCGGACAATCTATAGAGTTTCTAGTCTATAAGGGATCAGACAAGTATGTCCGTTGTCATTAGTGATTTTTTTAATGTATATAGAGAGAATAGCGCAAAGGATTAACAGCACGCGTTTAGGATGGCAGATAGGGGAAAAGAGTGTATATACCAAGACACCAGTGCTGCTGTTTGATGACGATATTGTTGGGACGGGGCACTAGCTTGTATTACAAGGGAGGGAATTGGACTATCTAAGTCAATACAAGTAACATGGGGTCACAATGATTACAGCGGATGTTTTTAGAGGAAAATATATTACAAAGAAAGAAGGCTAAAAGAGGAATACATGCAGGTTTTAAGGCTTCTGGGGTTTAGTAAATTTATAGAAACAAGGAATACATGAAAGGTCATGTATGTACAAGGATTATTTTTTGCTAATGCTTCGCGACTCCGCGGGGTTAGAAAAGAAGTTAGGAACAATAAAAAGAGAATTGATAAGATTTTCATTGGGTTGCCGTTTTACTTGCGCCATGCAGTTTCTTGAGGTAGATGCCAAATTTTATACAAAGGCAAGACCACAGTAGACTAAGATTTAGTATTAAGATTAAAAATGTCACAAATAAAATATGGGTTAAAGAAGATGCAGCCGGTGAAGTCGGCGCTAAGAATCAAAACGAAGTGAGACCGCATCTAAGAAGATTGGGCACAATAGTCAGCAATGAGCAAGAACGGGGGTGTCGGAGAAAATTGTGAAATTGAGGGTAAAGGACATATACGGACAAGTGTAAATTGGCGACGAGCTCTAGATTGAGCTTGACAGGAATATATGGAACGAAAGAGCGATGTAGAATGGGTATACCATAATACAAGAGCGAGTCGGCTATTTGCAGATGACAAAACACAGATGTTGAATACAAGAATACAACAAGCTGAATATAGGGAGGGGGAGTACAGAATGTCAAGCTTGTGGGTTAGGGAATGAATCAATTAAGCATATTGTAAAATAATGTATAGCCTTGTGGAGGCAGAGATATATACTTGTTGGCGGTCCTAGATTTAGAACCAAATAATAAAAAAACTGCAATTTTGATTTTACAAAAAAAGTTTATAGTTATATTTATTTATAAAAAGGGTGACATGTGTATTTAGGTATACATATTAAAGAAATAATAAATCAAGCAATCGATGCGTTTCATAAATGTAGCACATCAGGCAATATACAATGTTATGTTCCGGACATAGGGCAGGATTTCACACGTGAACATTACACTCTGCCCATGCGATTCGGCAGGTGGAACTGGGTTCAGAAAGCCTCCTCACCTTTAGGAGGTTATTCTTTAAATATTATCATACTAGAAGAGTCGTTGTTTTTTCCTACCCGATAAGTAACTTACATTCTCAATTTATCATCCCAGTTTAGGGTTACAGGTAGATGTGATTAAAAAACTACACAAGATCGTGTGGGAAGCGCTACCAGTCGAGCTTGTCTTCAAAGCATCCCCTTATTGTGTCCATTATTGCTGTCGCATTGCCGCGCTGAACCGCCAGAGATAGCCGCTGAGGTAAATCGTTAAAAGCTCTTTTCACCTCAGTGGCCAGTTCCATTCTTTGCCTCTGTATTTATAGCATGCATCGAAAACACTACTATTTAATAGTTAGTTCGAAAAGAAACTCGGCCGAGATATATCATCCGCATTTTACTCAGAGGCTCCCACACCGTATGTGAAGCTTTAATCTGTTCAACTTACTTTGGCGCTGTGCTTCCGCCGGTACAATGTGGCGTAGTGCCCTCAATGGGCAAAAGTCCTTTGACGTAACATTGGTCGTTGGATGGAAACACGCATCTCGATAAGCTGCCAGGGCCCTTATCGTTAGAGCTTGCACAACATATGACTACGCCTCGCGAAGCTTGCAAGACATAGCAAAGTGTATCTTAAAAGCGATGGAAATCACCGTTATCGGTGTTGCTGTTGTTACTGCTGTTGCTGGTCGAGATAGAAATAATCAATGACGTAGGGCGTATTTTAGTTGCTGCAAGTTTCTAAATTAGTTTTTTTGTCCCTGGATTTTCGTGTACTGTTGCATACACCTTCCTCGACGCCGGTCTCCTGAATTACTTCTGGCCTGAATTAGTCTCGCACTTACATTCGCCTACAGCCAGGAACAAAATTCGGAGAGCTCAACTGAATACTGCCGATCGAACGGCAGAAAATCAATGAATCATTGATGTAAGATGTTCGGTAATGCATTGCTCCCCTCCCTTAAACCTTTATTCACCATCTGCAAGTCGGTCTGAGTTGCATATTTAGCTGCGTACTTTGTTAATTTGAAATTGACCATGAAGAAATTTTCCGACATCTAAGAATTGATATTTTCAAACAAGGATGACCTCTTTTGCAATCACAATGTTAATTCCGTGTCTGTTTAAAATAGGAGAAACACTGATTATTTGAAGCCAGGGTTGCTTAAAAGTGCAGCATGCGAAGGTGTTTAAAACCTGAATTACCGGTACTTACAGGTTGTGAAGTGGAAAGCCTGGGAGACACAAGAATTCACATTGTGAATTGAAGAAACATGTGAGTGCTCTACAGTTCAATTTCGTGCAGCTGTGGATACTGCATGTAGAAATTCAAGAATAGATTTCCAAGATGTATACTTAATTCGTCAGCCAAGCATTTCTTTGACTGCGTACGCAGGGTCCTGATGCTGTATTCTGTGTGGTGCTGGACGGAGCAGCGCAAATGCTGCAAGTATCTAAACAGATCTAAAGCAAGTCCTTCCAAGTGATTAAACAGATCTAGAAATGCTGACGCAGAGACCACAAGGCCCCTGTGGCTTCTTCTGTGGCTTTGCAACTGTCAGGAACTTAAAAACGTAATCAACGTGGACACTGCACTCCTTGTGGAGATCGTTCCAGCGAAAGAAACTGCATATCGGCAATATGCAAAGATTCCACCAGCTGCCAGTTCTACTGTTGGGAGGCTGGATCAGACCAGCGGGTCGACTATTAATTATATTACATACACGTCTTCCGCCGGCGTGTTTGTGGTGGGGAATGATTTGTATGTGGGGCTCTTAACTAAGAGGGCAAACCTAGCGGTTCTCTATCTCCGTTTCATCTAGACTCGGCAAATGTCGCTGACGCGCTGAGTTTTAAATTTCCAAAATCGAGTGCTCAACATAGCCGAACGGAAGCCTTCAACTTACGTTGTGCGGTATTGCAGAGTGTCGTGTCATTTGAGCGATTTGGATACAACGAAACACATTACTTACATCCTGTCGAAGGGGTTCCGAGCCTCTATATGGCTTGAAACAAATGGTAACATGGCCAAGGCTGTAAAAAAAAGACTCACGGGCTGCTTTTTCCCCGAGGACCTTACACGTTGCAATGGCCAACCTCTGTAGTTTTTCAGCACAGTCAAGTATCCTGAGTTTTAGCTTTATTATACTGCAACGGCACTCACTGCGCAAGTTAACGAGACAGTGCAGGCTGCTCTGGCCTCTCGTTATGGGCGATGCCCGGCGGCTGCTTGTCTTGACAACAGTGAGACTTCTCCGCTTCAATGTGGTTCCAAGGCTGATTTATGATTTTGACAAAGTGTAAGGACACCTCACTTGAGCAAATTTGAGTCTGCTTGGGAGGTGTTTTACTGTGTACGTAAAGCGAGCACTCTGCTGGCAGGGCGAGCGAGAAGCCGTTTCGTTTAGCACATGTCAGACTCTACACCGGTCGTAAAACTAATGCGACTAAGGTTGATAATGCCGCATACAATACCATTCTTTATCTCGGAATGGAAACATAAGGTCCCATAGTAAACAAGTTTTTCGAATATACTTTGTGCCTCACACCTCCGGCCTTGTTGTGCATGTGACGATTTTTATGCCTATGGCAGGTATATAGTTTATGGCTATCATCATTTGCTCTGTTTGAATACAAAATTTCACGAGAAGTACACAAAGTGCTCTCAAGCGCGTACCCAGTATTACGCGTCTGTCTGTCGAGCCCTTGCGTAAAGATCGGTGCAGTGCCTCTTTCAAATGATATGCCGTAAAGAGTAAACAGTTTCATTGTTATGATGTTATGTATACTCAATATAAGTATAGAAAAGGAATAATATATATATATATATATATATATATATATATATATATATATATATATATACTTATATATATATATATATATATCATGTACAAGCGCCCGTAACACAAACTATCAGGCTAGCCCAAAGAGACTTAGCTAGTTAAAAACTTTTTATTTTGTATGTAACTGGTCTGGCAGACTTATTGCGTAATCTTAAAGTCCATGTTGCATTTTTGCCGACGACCAAAATTTCGTAACCATCTACAGTTTTCTTCAACGAAACTGCGAAATAGTGCGAAAAACGACGAGCTCAAGATTAACGCTGAAAAGTCAAATGTCTTACGTTTTAGCAGGGAAGGATCACGCGCGGCCAGGGATCATGGTCTATCAGTATATGAAAAACCACTTTAATTGATTAGCCACTTTTCGTATTTAGACATCACACTAACCTCCCGGCTCTCTTTTAGCAGGCATATCGAGGAGATACAAGCAATATACTTATGGCCCGACCTTTGGTTACAGAGATGGAAAAGAGCCATGCAAAGGAATCGCGCGCTAATCTGCCGAAGAACTTGGCACGGGTACCACCATCACATATGCATGAAGCCCAGCTGTTTTAATATTTAAGAATATGTTTGTAGCTTTTGTGGAGGGAGATTTTGGACGCTGTCACACGCTTGTGTGTGCAGAAATTTGCGGAACGTCCTTATCATTCAAAGTAAATAAATATTGTAAAACAAAATTGTTACATTGTGAAACATGAGTCAACTGTCTACTAATTATGTGGTAAAATAAGCACTGAATATATATGTATATATACGAAGTCGGAATCATTTGATACTTTAATTTTGCACTTTCTCTTTTGAAACCACCAGATTATTAACAGCTCAACGTCACTTGGCCGTCGGGTGATGGACCCAAAAGAGCCCACCAGAATTACTAGCCTAGGTGTGTTACAAGCCGTAATCAAAAAGCCATCGAGCCTACAGTTATGGTGTATGGTGGAGACACCGCTGATACCCGTCACAGAGGAGAGACGAACAAAACACTCATAAATGCTCTAGAAATCTGCTGCAGGAAAAATAGCACAACATGGAGAGCCGGCAGACATATGGGAGGGCACTTCTTCTATAGTAGTGGATAGCTGAGAGAGCCCTAGTAGTACTGATAAAGTAAAAAACACTCTTAAAAACTCTACGAATTTGCGGCAGTGAAAACCTGGAGATGTGCACGAGGCTTTCTGCCAGTATCAACTGGGAGTCTGGATATCGGGAAAACTGGGGGCGCGAAGCACTTGCGCAGCTTTGTGTAATATGGTCGATACCAATCACGGTGACCTGTACGGCTCTAACCTCATTCAAGGCGAAAATTCAAGGCTCTCAGCAAGGTAGTCCTGACAATTAATTGTTAATCGCCTGTATCTATCTTTCTGGGATACAAAACCCACTCCGTCGTTCTGGGGCCCGATCAACCAAAGTTATGCTACAATTGTCAACGAGTGAAGCATCTAGCAGGCAAGTGCACCTTTCATATGGCCTGCAAGAAATGCGGAGGTTGTGATCATTTGGGGTCCAGTTGCCAAAGCAATCGAGGTGTATAAACTGTGGTGCCCCCTACGCGCCCGGAACGTCTTTCTGTCTGCGTGTGGCTTATCTCCGTGAGCGTAACAAGATTATCATGGAAGCAAGAGTTGTTCAACAAGTTAAGGCAGCGCATCCTACTGCATAAATTACGAAGAGACCTGATATCACAGCCACTGTCGTACAAAACGAACGACCTGGTTGTTCTAACAACGATAAGACCTTCTACGCTGTAGTTCCTAGGGGCATATCTATCACGAACAAAAGCACATCATCGAAGCTGCTCGTTGCTAGTCCGCGACCGTTATCAAAGCCCAAACAAAAGCGAGCCAACACAAACAAAAGTCAAACAAGCTCGGCCGCAACGCGCTTCTAAATTTATCACGCAGAGACATCCGTAGCAGAACGTCGCGCAGATATATTGGAGGCGCCTTAACAAACGTCGCTCGGACGTTAGAGAGCATCAGTCCTGATTTGACAACAACCTTGAAGACAATTGCGGAGGGCCTGAAGCCTCTATTGGCGCTCCTTCCACTTGCAGAGAAGCTTAAAACATTATGCACATGGCTACATGTCCTGTGTGTGGAGGTGTCTTCACGAGGTTTTGCTTCGTTCTTCAAGGGGTCATGCCAGACATGTACAGGCCAGACACGCCAATGCCACCAACTATGTTTTAATCAATTTTCCTTGCGTGCGGCAAATATTGCAGAGCGCAAACGGGGATGTCCACGTTCCACTGGGCTGTGGCAGAAATTTACGGTAACACTCTACCCATCGATCTCCAGGCAGACATGCGCCATGCCAAACTGTTGTGCATTTTATCTAAATCTGTGCGGTCCACTGTTGCGGAGGAGCTTACTAAGACGTTCTTAAACGTCGCCAAGGACACGACGACCTTTACGCGTGGTCTTTCTTGTTCTTCTTTCCTCCTGTCGTGCTGCGACTTCCTTGGGCCAGAAAGCATGTCAAATCCTTGTTTGTCCTAGTCAGGCAGAGCTTACGTAAGTTTTTAACAAGATTAATTCTCAGGGATCTGACGCACGAGGGCTCAAAGGCGATATCTCCTAACACACAAGCTGTCGAGCTGATCGAGCTGATCTGACGCACGAGTTGTCGAGCTGATCGAGCTGATCTGACGCACGAGCTGTCAAAAAGCGATATCTCCTGTGCTGTTAGACTGGTGAGCTCCCAGGATAAATTAGCGCCAGTTAACGAAAATACGAAAGGACTAAACACACTCTCTCCGCTCCAAACATCCAGATGCGTCTCTGGATCTCTCCATGCCCACATCCCCGGCAGTCATGCTGCTAAACGTCGCGTGAAGAGCTACTGAGTGCTATGAAGACCTTCAGTAGAAGTTCAGCTGCCGGCTTTGACTTCATGAGGCCCCGTTTGTTGTCTGGTGTTCTAGGTAGCACGGCCCGACGACTTGCTGACGCCATTGCCAAAGTTGTTAATGTTCTCAGAGTGGGCTCACTTCCATCTTGTTCTTTACTATTTATTATCGTGGCGAAGACGTTTGCATTAAAAAAAGATGGTTTAATACGCCCGATTGCCTCTTTCTCAGTCGTTGACGACTGGCGTCAAGTCGTGAGCACCGCTACTGTTTCACCAGACCAACCTGGCCTATGGTTCAGAAAAATCGCATCTAGTCATACCGGATAACGCTATGCTATTGCAGACAAGTCTCCAGCAGGGTGATCTCCTGGGCCATTCACTTTTTGCTTATGTATCAAACAATTTGTGGATTTACTGCAGTCCCCCCCTTAACACCTGGTACATGCCTGACGGCGTTCTGAACGCAGACCTCCCGACCGAACTTGAGCCCGAAAGTCGTTGACTTTGGTGTGATTAGTGGCCTAACCCTAACTCGGTCAAATGTGAAGTATATGTTACAGCCCACATCAAGTTTGAGCCATTGGGTTTAACTGATCTTTTTAGGTTACTTCTGGGTTGTTGCATAGTAGACAAAATTGACCTGGAGTTGCTCGGTGTACCCTTATTGCCATACGGCATTGCAAATGCATTGGCCGATCGAAAAGACTTAACTTCGCCACAAACAAAGTACCCCAATTACGGGTTCACTGGGGCCTATTCCATCTTAGATCTTGCTTTTCAGCCATGAGATTAACACAACTGCTTAAATGTTGCTACCTGTTTTCATTGCCTGAGCAGCCATTGAAGTTACAGCTATTTAATCCACTCAGCTTAGATCATTAATAATAATAATAATAATAATAATAATAATAATAATAATAATAATAATAATAATAATAATAATAATAATAATAATAATAATAATAATAATAATAATAAAAATAATAATAATAATAATAATAATAATAATAATAATAACCGACCAGCCACACAAAAACTCAAGCAGGTTTTGCATAAAGATGGCGAGACAGTACTCTGTAATCTCCCGCCACCCGCTGCACCAAAAAAGCAGGCTGCTGAAACGAAAAAACAGACCTCGCAGAGGATGCCTGCAAAATCACAGTCAGAAAAGAAAAAGAGTTCGACAAATAATTCTTCTCATATCGTCACCGCGATCTTAAGAATCTGGAAGAAGATGAAACCCATGCTCTCAACATGGCTCGACGAGAACCCAATCATCAAAGGCGTGTTATCATATCTCGAGTCTGAGATTGGTATCGCTTTTATGAAGGCTGTTGTAGACGGTACTGAAGATCCAGAGCTCCTAGCACTTCCTGGAGCTGCTGATCATTCCACCTAAACAATAGTTTCAAATGACCAGCCAACAATCACACAACACCAGTGAATTCAACGATAACGACCATACAACGGCTTCTCTCTCTCAGACCCCATATGTTTGCACGCAGTGCGGTCGCTGTGTAAGAACCTCCAAAGGACTGAAAGCCCATATAACACGCCTCCGCTCCCCGACTCCCTCTCGAAGTCTACCTACCGGTAATAGTCCGGGACCGGATAATCTCATATCTTCTACCTCAGACTCTGACCTTCGATCTGATTCGACCTCATTAGTACGGATTCTAACAAGTGCCCGCAAGAATTTAAGACTTGCCAGAGTCATACCCCGCGGAGCCAGAGAATGCTGCGCCGCAGCATACACCAAAGCATTGAGCAATTTTAACTCGAGGCTTGACCTCAAGAGCTGGAACCATCTCATGATGCTTCCATCGCTAATGTTTGCCATTCCGCGTCTGAAAGATCAAGAAGTGACGCTGACCAAACTAATTAAGAAGAATGTAGCCGAAATAGATCTTAGGACTCTTCAAGGTGTGGCCGACGCGACTGCACTCAGCACTATCGACAAGATACGCCACGTAAATGAAGATGAAAACAGTATCCGCCAAGCAGAGATGAAATTTGCAGAGGGTGATATCCGTTCTGCCGCTCGAGCCCTGCTGTCCTCAGACATAATTGCACCATACGACGCGCACACAGAGTCTGAACTGCGGGCCAAACATCCACGTTCCCCATCTGGCTGCCAAGAGCGCATAGAGCTGCTTCAACAACCGGTCGCCTTAAACCCTGGTAAGATTGACGTACTTCAGGTCCATGAGGCCGTTAAATCTTTTCCATTCACAAGTGGAGCCGGTTTGGATGGTCTGCGTCCTCGACATCTACGTGACATGCTTGACCAGACGATTCCCTCATCTGAACGTCTACTGAACGAACTGAGTACCTTTGTGACTACAGTACTTAATGGTACCTTGCCGTCATTCTGTCTACCGATTTTCTATGGTGCAAGCCTAACCGCCCTTAGAAAAAAAGATAACTCAATTAGACCCATTGCGTGCGGACTGGCCTTACGAAGAATGGCTTCTAAAATTGCCATGAATGTGAATAAAAATACCATTGTGACAGCGGTCTCTCCTCACCAAGTTGGGGTTGCCATTAGAGGAGGAGCAGAAGCCACCGTGCATGCTACGCGTGCCTTTTTGCAGGCAGAGGGCCCGACAAGAGTGCTAGTTAAACTAGACTTTCGAAATGCGTTTAATACATTAAGAAGAGATAAAATGTTTGATGAAGTGCAAAAGAAGGCTCCAAGACTCCTACCGATGGTGTAGCAGGGCTACAGAAGTGCGTCAATGCTCGCTTGAAATACAGATGTAACCATTGAGTCCAGGACCGGTATCCAACAGGGAGACCCACTAGGGCCAGCGCTGTTTTGTCTTGGCATTTCTGATCTGGTGTCAAGTCTACAGAGCCCCTTTAACGTCTGGTATCTGGATGATGCAATCTTGGGTGGTCCCGCGGACGTTGTGGCGAAGGATGTACAGACCGTACTACAGTTCGAGGAAACAAGAGGGCTAACGCTCAACGCCTCTAAGTGTGAGGTTACAGCGATAGGAGGCAATGCGCAAGAGCAAGAGAAATCTATTCAAGCGATCATGCAAGCACTTCCCGGAATAATTCGCACGACACAAGAGGACCTAGATATTCTGGGTGCTCCCGTCATGTGTGAAGGAATCCCACGGGTTCTTCGCGCAAAACGAAAAGCTCTTGTAAAAATCCGCCCACGCTTGACAAATATGCACCCACAGGCGGCCCTTTGTCTGTGGAGGCACAGTCTTGGGTCATCAAGATTTAACTATTTGTTGCGAGCATCCCCGACCTTCACATATACCGAAGGCCTCGCTGCTGTGATAATTTGCAAGCATTTGACGAGGTGGCAAAGGAGATACTGAGTGAAGTTCTAAACGTGGGCCTTACCGACAGATCCTGGGAAAGGGCCACACTTCCTCTCAGCGAAGGAGGATTGGGACTAAGGTCCGTGGCAGAGCTTGCTTCGTTGTGCTACGCGGCCTCTATCATAGAGTTCTCGGGGCTTGCGGAGACAGCACATGCTTGACAGCTACAAGTGTCAAACGACCGCTCGCACGATCTTAGATTACATCCAATCCCCGACAGAGAGAGCGGTATTCATAGCTGCCCGTGACACTTTCAGCAGTGGCTTCCTAAGAGCACTTCCTTCATCACAGCTGGGCACCATGCTGGACAATACCTCTTTCCGCATGGTGGCCGCTCTGAGAATAGGCGCTCCCACATGTGAGCCATACGAGTGTAAGACGTGTGGAAAAACAGTGGATGAGGACGGACTGCACCCTTTGAGCTGCACTAAAAGCCCTGGTAGGGCTCCCAGACACGCGGAAATCAACGCGATCCTAAAGAAGGCTCTTCGTAGAGCCGGCATACCAAGCACCCTGGAGCCCAGGTTGGGCCTCGAAGACGACAAAAGACCAGACGGCGTCACCATCCCGCCATGGTCCAACGGCAAATGCCTGGTATGGGATGCCACGGTGTCATGTACAGTGGCTCCGTCATACCTGATGCACAGCGCCATCAGGTCAGGGTGGGTTGCTGAACATGCCGAGATCGCAAAGAAACGCAAATACTCTGATTTGGGGAGGAGATATCACTTTGTACCCGTCGCCATGGAAACGATGGGCCCGATCAGCAAGAGCACAAGTATCCTCCTCAAAGACCTAGGTGTCAAAATTAGTGCTAACACGGGTGACCAGCGCGAGGGCGAGTTTCTGCGTCAGCAACTCTCGCTCGCAGTGTGTAGGGGAAACGCCGCCGCTATCATCGGCTCTATGGATTGAGAAGGGGGGGGGGGGGGTGAGCCTACGCGGGTACACGGTTGGGTCCCACAATTGTAGGGAAATACTGAAAAATTGAATAAATAATAATACTAATAATAATAATAATTAATCTTAGGCTAACCGCTGTGGCAAGGGACCAGGTAGTGCTCCCGGTCTCATCAGGTGACCTATATGTGACGGACGCGGTCATGACGGTAAGACAAGCAATCGTGTCACTCAGGCTGCGGACAGAGTTTAAGCATCATTTTATAGGGATAGACGCTTATAACATTGAACTTTAGAGACTGACCAATGAATTGTCATCGTTATTCGATTCTCTTCCCAATGATAGCACTAACCAGGGCAGCGCCCCTGCAGTTGCTAACAAAGCCAGGCTTCGAAACTGTTAGTAGTTAAGGGGCTGGACCTTGGTTATACGCCCTACACCTTTTAGCGAGTTTGGATCCTTGTGAACGACAAGTCGAAGCGCATAAGCACAGGACTGCGGTTGGACGTTAACCTAGCCGTGTCCTATCGATGTCGTTCTCGTAATCTTGTGAACGCGTTGGCCCATCATGGCCTGTCGTGCACCTTGCGCCTTTAGTGCAGGCCGACAAGCACGTCACTCCGCGTTAAATGACATCTCTGTCGCGCACTGAGAGCTGCTGGCTTTCTGTCTCTACTGAAACCCCAGGTCTATCCAGGGATGAGGGCAAAAGACCAGGCGGTCTAATTCTGACACGCTGTGAGCGTGGTCGCACGCATGTTTGGGACACAACTATGACCGACTCATATCTGATGGTCGGTGCAGGTGCGGACCGACCAGGTCATGTCTCCAGGTTAGCAGAGGCTAACAAGTGCAGAAAATTCTCTAAAACTGCTTATTCGCATGGATTTTGTCTTTTAAAGTTCAAGACTGTGGGAGCTGCAGCCCGCCCCCGCATAGTCAGTTTTGTAGCGACGGTGGCTTAGGCGGCTAACGCACCGTTGGAAACGGGGCGTTGCCATTGTAACCATGGTTGATAAAAACAATCACAAGTTCAAGCCTCGGCCTTGCTGGTTGTATTTGTTAGACGTGGTTGTCATTGCCCTGCTGCTACACACCTCTGCTGGAGAAAGCCTATATAATCTCTAGTCACGAGAACGCGATGACGATAGACGCATTTAGCCGACATCGTGCCACAGGCAACTTAGCCCATTACGAGCATCTAAAATGTGGTTGCCGAAGCGTTGAAAAATTCAAAATGATTCGGCGCGTGGGTAGAAACCTTAACCTTTCAACGGCGAACTCGAGAGCATTCGAATTCTTGCGCCAGAGGCGCTCGCTCAACATTGAACGAGTAGATGTAGCGTTTGTTCCTGGGTTAGAGAACCCGTGGCCACACTATCGTACGGAGAGAATTGTCCACTCTAAAGTGCTAACATAGCAAATTTATATATTTAAAATATATATGTATGCATGTAACCAATGCTACTAATTTAATGTATATGTATAATACTTGAGATAGTAAATTATGTAAATGATATATATTAGCGCTAGAGTATGTGCACTATATGCACAATTTCAATGTATTTTATTTAATTATCTTGCTCCGTTTAAGCATGTGCAATTATCTGAGCTTATTTCATATAAATACCGAAACGAACCCAGGTGGACGTATCACTATTGGCACTTTTTAAACTATTCCACCGCATTCGGGGCTTATGGGATTTTTTTAATTATTGCTGCCAAGCTGATCTAGCTGCGATACTAGCTGTAGGCACCGTCCATGGCACATCCCAATTAATGATCTAATAGGTCACACGCGATTTTTTTGTTATTTATTATTACATCACATTCATTATCCTTCGGTATTGTTGATTACATTATATTACACGTATTCATTAAATCTCGGAAACGGCATTCGTGTGCGTTAATCTTGGACATATATAGACTATGTTGTATATGCATCTCCGGAAAATGTCAGCGACCTAACGCCCAGATAACTGGTGCTGACCGACATGTTTCATGATGATATTTGGTGCAGACAAGGCCGCAAAATTTGCAGCAACACTCATCGGAAAGGTTATGGAACCCAGTGCGGTGGCACAGTTTGTAATGGAACCCCTGGACGGAGTAGCGGGTGAGAACGTGTCGTTGCTCGAAGAGCGGTTCGATCCATTTATTGTCCAAAATTGCCGGTGTTTTGTAGAATGCTTCTAGCACTTCTCTCATCTTCTGCTCGAAGTGCCTACGGAACTCTCGCAGTGACGCGGTAGTCGGAAGTTGAAAGCGGTTTACCAGATCCTCGATAAACGGCATGGTCCTCGACAGGCTATAAATTAGCCTGTTTTGTGCGTTTCTAGGGAGGCCCAAAACTCTCTTAAGGAACGTTGCCTTCACCGTGACTAGAGCACTAAGCTGCTAAGTGGATAGGTGTTCCTAAATTAATGCGATACCATAAGATGCCACCGAGGCCACCCCGTTACACACGAACATTTTGTATTGCATAGCGTCTTAGCAGAAGTTAATGCCGCGCACATTCTTTTTAGACTGTGTTAATTGCCTCTAATAATGGCGTATCATCACGGCTCTTCCCATGTCCTGATGGTCCTGCAAGTGCCTCTACCAGATGTAAGCAAATAACAGTGCCATCCGTAATTCGATGAAAGAGCTGTGCGTTTCGGTCAAGATTCAATTTGCAACGTTTGCCATATGTATCTACGACATTTTTATAACGCGTCGCTGCTGATGAATTGTATCTGCCGTGTCATAACCGTGCCCAGAGCTTATGGCATCAATCCTTGATACAGTTAAATGGGATCACCATTGAACAAAACACTACAAAAGCCATACAGAAAAGCTGACGACGCGCCGTGAAAATCCACTTTTTACACAAAAATGATAAAAATGATTATGATAATCATGCACCATATATCTTGTATATGTGTACGAGTCGCTGAGACCTGCATCAGTGCAAAGGTCTCTCCGACCAAAGATGTCGGCACGTTGGAGCTCGTTCCGGGTGTTCTCGACCTTGTGACTCCATTATTCAAGAACATTTAATATATTTGGCGTCATCCCTCCACGTAATTTTGTCTATCTACACGAGAAGTCTTTCTTTCAACTTTATATTTGGCTGGAAATCCGCATTTCCACAAACAAAGCTGTCAAGGCCTGACAGATACTGAACGCATAGACCAAGGTATTTGTACACATTGTCGAAGTAAGTTTTTGTCCGTTGCAGAAGACAAGATATGTATGATGTACCAACAGTTGGATCTATGACAGGATACAGCATGTTGACTTCTAAGATTAGCCCTACACTATTTTGGATTAGAGAGCTCGGGTTCACATAAAAAACAACCTTTAGATATCCAAACGGCCTGGAAAAAATAAAACCGAGTACTTCGTTGAATTGCGTCATAACAATATGATATGCGGTATACGGAAGACCTTTATATGGGAGATCTTGGGAATGTCTGATGCACCTGCGTCGCCTGGCAAATAGCATCGACCACTGCGGGTTTCTCAAACCCACAAAACTTGGGCTTCGCGCCCATCTCAGCTTACCAAAAATTTCTATAGACTGCTACAAGCTGTCCAACAAGGGCAGCAATTTGAATAACTTAAAAATATTTAAGGCAAATTAATTACAAATAAGCTTATTTTTGTACTGTTTTTTGTTGTATTATGCAATCGTCTCGAAGGTGTAATAAGCAAAAAAATAATAGTCAAAACATTTTATAGATAAAAGCTGAGATAACGTGCTTAATAAAACTAGTGTGGTATGTCTTGTTTTGAGCAGCTTGTTTTGAGAACCCCTGTTTGAGTGGTTCGGATCTAGATGAGCACCACCATCGGCAATCGGATGCTGTATGGTATGGCTCTAACTTTTTCTAGTATGAAAATAATGGACTAAAGTGGTATAAATGACATCGCTTGAATGTTACTAACTATTGCTACATAGCCGAGCTCTTAATTAGTATAGACCAGCGTCTTTGCTGGGAGCAGCATACGCCATTTATGTGAATGTGGTACGAATTCACAATTCCAAAGGACCTGGCCGTACGTAGACTGTGACAGTTGGATGATGGCATGCCTGCGTCCGCCATCTATGCCACATCTGCCGGGTTATGCAGCGAAATGATGCGTCAGAAAGTCTTAGCGAGAGAGCTAGACTAACTCCCTGCCATCAAGTTTTGCATGGTGGGTAGAAAAGCTTCTGGTGGGTTATTGTCGTTCTCGCGTTCGCTTGAGTAGTTCATATAACGTCGTCCAGGCTACGAAGACAAAAGGTTGAGAGACACAAGGTTGTTCGGACGAGAGAGTTGTTGACTGCACACCATATAATCGCATAACACGCTAACGTCGCCTTGGACGGCGGTGTCTGAGTGCACAGATGAGAATATCGTTCGCCATAGAACGACTACTACGGCTACAACGACGTATCTCGAAACTCCTAAATAGTTGGGCTCGAAAAGGTTGTATTATATACTTATATATATAGGCAGTTACGGCGCGATTCGGATGTATTGACTTTCCGCAAAACCGTATATATATATATATATATATATATATATATATATATATATATATATATATATATGGAAGGGTTTAGAGTCAATCGTTTTATTTTATAGCTTTGTCTGTTCGTTGAAGCGTACCATTTAACGGCTAGACAGCGACAAAAATAAGGGCCACCGAGCACACTAAAATAGCGTGCAAAGCATGTACCAATGCTGTAAACTGGTATTATGTAATTCGTTTTTGTGCTTCGTACACGGCCATTGCTAGTTTGGTCAGTGAGCCCACAGTGCGAATAAGGATGGACGCCGAGAGAGATGATGACGACAAAGAGACCAAAAACGTGTTACAACAAATAAACATACTGCAGAGAACATGGCTCTACGATAAATGTTGAAAGGCTCCACAAGGCACGCAGAGCCAGCGTGGGTGGAAGTCGGCCAATACTTTAGCTCGGCCAGAACCAATAAGACACGCGGTCTAAAATGAGTTGTTACACTCTGCATTGAAAACCACCGCATACAAGTGCTCCATCGGGATTTGTAGACTGCAATACTAAACCGATACAGAAATACGTCTGAGCCGTAAGTGGCAACTAGGCAACGAAGTGCACTTCTATTCAGCAAAACCGCATACTTGCCATAAATAACCTGAACGCATAGACCCAGACGAACCGAGACGTAAAGCAGATAAAACGAATGCGTTGCCCTAGGTAGAAGCCCCTTATGCCATACACATACAGATGTTAATCTGATGTGGAGAACTGTAGTTAATCCGTTGCAGACAGGTCATATGGAAACTAACCGAGTGTGCTACTATAGGAAAACAGTATTTATTCATCTGGAGTTCATGGATGGTTAAAAAAACGTCTAAATTGACCTGATTGTAGACCGAAACGATGCTCGTGTTTAACAACGCAGCAGTGACCAATATAGTTTTTATAGCCGCCAAATGTGGTTAGACTCAAGACCAGCTAGCGGCTACGCAAGTGTCTACACGCGATTAAGAGTCGGAAAACATAACAACCCAAAGCCAGCACAATACCGTACGCTAGGTCAAAGTAGGGATGTTGGAGGTTATGAAACCCCAAGGTGCAAAATACCTGTCAGTCAATTCGAGAATTACGACATAGAAGATGGCAATGGCCATATGCTTGACTATATCAACAAGGCTCGGAAAAAAGACGGACCAGTACGAATAACAATCGCTCTCACCGTATCAGGTGCGTTGGTGAAACCTTAACAACCCCAAAAATGGGCCACAGAACAACAAGATGAAAGGAATGGCAGCAGTACCAGCCACCGTATTATGAGTCTCACTAGCGATCAGGTCAGCCAACTAACTTTTAACGACACACGAGTTTTAGCAACAACGGCAGTAACGACGCAGCTAGAGGGACAGAACACAAAGTTCGCGCGCCACGATAACCGTAACGAACAACAGACCAAGAAACCAAAAGAGTTCTATTAGCGTTGGCCGGGCACGCCGGCCCGATGGAACTACCTGAGTATGCCACAGAGGCTATGGGCACCCGCCTGGGACAAGAACAATGATAACTGAGTCAACGGCTATACGGCCAATCGAAACAACCTGGAGTCGGTAGTACATCAACTGGGGCACCCACCAGATCACTTAGATGAGACATCCGAACAACAGCTGCGTCACAACAATGACCTCTTACAAACAGGCCGAATAAGAGGAATGCAAAGTAGGCGATATAAAGGACCAACGATTTAAAAATATCTACAGTAATTATTGGAAAAAGAATATATATATATATATATATATATATATATATATATATATATATATATATATATATTGCCGCAGAGCTAAAACTTTACAGAATGACGCTTTTAAAGTTATTTTACAACGAGACATACGCATTTTCTTTAAGAACTTTATCTTTCGCATAGCCTATCACCTGTCAATCGAATATACATTTCGCGGACACCTACGTTCGTTTTCAGGATTTCCTGGGAACTGTACGTACAAAAATGAGCCTTATACTTATCCGTACCACCAGCTGATCGTCAATATCAGATATTTAAGGTGTCTCCTGTGTTGTGTAAGTCTAGTAGCCATGTACATGTACGTCTTTCTTGTTTTATGCATTCGGATGCTGCTCCTCTTGATTTCCCCAATTTCTGCTCTCGTAAATACTAAATCCCCCCACACATGGTCTACGCCCTTCCATACCTTTATTTGCTAGTGCGTGATATCCGTAGAAGCCCCCCGAAGTGAAAGGTTTTATAGCCTAGATATGTGTCGGAATTAAAAGATTCCATACTCAGAGTGCTTCCGCACCTAACAGTTCTAGTACGCCATGTCCTTCACACTTCTATGTCACTACATTGTTATCCTGTGCAAGCTTCCCTGTACGATTTCTCAAGTTTTTTACGTTTTCCTGCAGAGTCCAAATATGTGTGTTCGGCGCAAGCATGGGAGTGCTCTGATTATTGGGCCCTGAGTTTCTTGGGCGTCACTGGGTCTTTGATCCACAGGCCGTAATGCTGTCGTCATTACAGTCATTTTTTCTTAGGGGTATCTCAGGAATTTTGGCATTGGCATAAAAAGCTAGCTGGATCGACTCTGCCAGTGAGATACCGTTTTCTGAGCATTTCACGTAAAAAGAGCAGCAGGCCTGAACGTTGCAGCGTTTTCTAAGATTCTCCATAGAGCCGCACTTCTGATATTTGGGTTTTGAGACAATTAGTGGCGAAGTGGTCCAGACTATAACACTTGTAGCACTGCGGGGGATATAGTGCGATTTATGAAATAGTGCGACTCCATGCCACTTAACCCCAGGCGCACCTCAGCCGGAAAGCTGTTGCCGGATGATGTCAAGATAACGTGCTCCGTTCTGCACAGCGTTAGTTATTAGATGCCTCGCTTTCACCCGAGTCGCTTCTGTAACTTCGGAGGGCTGTCGTGTCGAGAGATTGTCGATTCAGAGAAAGAAGTGATTCAGAGAAGTCGAACCCGGTGATCTTGCTCTTGACCGTAAGTCATGTTCCGTTTATCCTTGAGAAAGCCTGAACTTCCGCTAACTCCGATAGCGAGAGTAAAGTCGCTCTCTCTATGACATGTTTGCCGTTTTTCGTAAACAAGGTTCCTCCATTTTCCCCCGACGAGCTTCGTGATATCGTCGCGGATCTCATTAAAGCGAAGTATAAGGGCGTGATCAGCCACGGAGAATGTTATGGCTTCCTGTCTGTCAAATGTCACTTTAGGCAATATAACCACATTCGGAGCACGAGTACGCTCATTACTCAGTTACTTTAAAAACTCCAAATCGTTGGGAAGTTCCTCACCGTTACAAGGCTCCTCGGTTTCTTCGCGGGCACCGTCAATACTCGCACGTAGAGCTTGCAGCCTGCTTTTTGGCTCAATGCGGTCGGCTTCACATCAGTTGTCTTTGGACGACAAGCGGGACCGCCCGCACCGCCAACCGCTCTAGCTACTCATCCGTCGTCGCCGCTTAATCTACGTGCAGCAATTTACGTTGTTTAACGGGCTCCTTCTCTTGCCGTTTTGTTGGTCTTCATCGCAAGGACATGATTAGCCGCTGCGCCGTGCCTATACAAACAAGATATTGTTTGTATAGACACGTTTTGCGTTCAATATAATAATCATGCTGAAGATTGTAACAGGGATGGTGGCAACTGCGACGAAAATGTTGCTCACGACGATGAGTGATAGCTAACCTCTCAGTTAGTAGGTAGTTAAATGATGATGATGATGATGTACTTACGATGATCAGGTTGAAGCTGACACCTGATGGCTTAACTTTACATAAGACGCAGTTTCGCATAAAGTGCTTCCACACCTGGCAGTTCTTTAAATTCACATAAAGTGGGAAATGTGAAGTATGAAATAGATACAGTTAGTGCTTTTATGCATTTTGAATATGTTTGTTTATTAGAACTTAAGCATTGTAAAATTGCGCTTCCGTGACTAACAAAATAACAAAAAATAAAAAAAAATTAATTTAAAAAATTTAATTGATGGTAAAGCATAACACTTATATATATAGATATATATATATATGTGCCTCAGCGGGCTGTGTATATGTTCTTACATCACAAATGTATATTTTGCTGCACTTAAATAATATATATATATATATATATATATTCATATATATATATATATATATATATATATTCATATATATATATATATATATATATATTCATATATATATATATATATATATATATATATATATATACTGAATTAAATCGTGCAATAACGTGCAATGCCAATTGACTTGAATCATCGTTAGCGTAGGTTGGTAGTTCGATGATAGAGTTTGTTCGATGCGTGCAGTAAAGTTTTGCCTTACGTGACCTCAACTTTATTCGAGGCTAGCTGCCAGCCTGCCTAGCCGCAGCTGAGGGCCGTACTGTGACTATCACTTAGAGTAATGATCAGGCTGTTTCTAACGGATGCATGCACTGGCTAACCGATTCGGCTCGACAAGCCTGACATGCCAACCTCGAGCGACGGCAAATAGCAGGCCGAACTTTCTTGGCCTACTTCTTGTCGTCGTCATTGTCTGCCGAATTATCAGGCTCCAGTATGGCGCGTCGGCGAACCCCTGAATCTGTGCCCCCACGGACTAAACGCATGCGGGAATGGCGTATGCAACGAATGTCTAACAGCGCTTGCTGACCGAACACATACATGCGACTAACCTCTGCCTCATGCTAGCGTCTCAGATTCAAAACGATTCTCACTTCGTTGTGAGTGACAAACCATCAAACAGACACGATAATAATTAAGCCGAGGAAGATGTTCGTGTCCGTAGAAATAACATTTTTCGGTTTCAATGTCTCGTTACGGAACTCCACTGCGACATGTATTAGAAACGGCAGCATAAGTGATAAACAGTGACCATCATTACCGCGGTAATGCAAAATTATTACATTTCTTGAATAAGTCCGGACGACGAGTAGGCTGCCACCATGACAATCGTTACCTTTTGCTAGATTGTTTGTGTCCACAAGGAGTAATGTCATATCAATGATTGAAAATGGTGCATGGTAAACGAGACAAAAGCCAGTGTAGCATTGCCTGAGTTCGTGTTGAAGATTATGTGTTGTTCATATTAGCCGATGCATTGGAGACTGCAGCTAAGCGCTACCGTTTCATATCGATTCAAACATCAGCGCATGAACGCTCAGTTTTCTGATCTAACACAGCGTTATGATGTGGCGCTGATCAACTAGGACATACCATGAACAGCATTACCTTTACAGTCAATTTAGCTTGTGCTGCGTGTTGTCTTCAAGCCGTTAGAACCAATTTCTCTCGTGAGGTTCACGTATGCAATATTTGGTAGTGATACAGACACGTGTTTGTGTGCCTACGCCATATGCTTTTCATTTTCTTTATAGAAGACAACTGCTAAAATGTATTATTATGCAAACCGGGCGTTGTTCTAAAAGTCAGGGTAGTGTGGTACTTAGAAATCCGCTAAGATACAGTCGTCCTCTTTGTCCCGTGTTGGGGACGACCACAGTACAGTTTTCTTGAAAATATATTTAATTTACCGTTAAGGCTGCTCTACTTTGTGCGGGGGGTTTTGCTGGCGAGATAAATTTTGCGAATTTTCTCACTGTAAACTAGGTCTCGTGGTCTCTGGTGAGTGCCTCTACAAGGGCTTGGCATTTCAGGGGACTTCCCGTTCATAAGTTCCGAGACAACAGGTACGCAACGTTCGTAACAGCGTCTTACTTTGTCAGCTTTTTTTTAGTTGAGAACATACGGCAGCTTTATCAAAGTGGCATAGGTAATGTAGCCACTGTGACCCGATAGCAATGGCGCGCTTGGGTAGGTGCGCAAGCCGCGGTTTAGACGTGCCATTTTTAAGAGAGTATTGATTCCGTCCAGTATCCAGGGTGGCCCGCCTGGTTTGTTTTTTTTTGCTGGTTCCACTTGCTTAGAATATATGCTCTGCTCACTGGTAGCCCCTTCATCCGGGACTTAAGTGGAGAACATCTTGAAGCATGTTTTTTACCCTTAAGTCCACGAAAATCTATCTAGAAAGGACTTAAATGGCTGCCAGATACGATACGCAACCGTGTATGTTGTCCTTGTCCGTGCTATGTATATATAGATTTTTACACCTTTGCTAAGCCTTTGGCAGCTTTTTTGCTGCACGACGCGGATGAGGTGTTTCCGTAAGAGCTTCATCGAGGATCACACCCATACTCGTCACAGGCGGTGATGATCAGTGCCAGATTGCCTGAGTAGGCAACAAAATAGACTCTCGGTGAATGTGGGAGCTTAGGTATTCCAACGTAGGTTAGGCTCAGTATAGACCCCCTGGGGAACACCGGCTGTTCTGTATAGCTCATTTCTGGTGTTTGCATAAGCGTTTGTCTATGAATTTGAATAAATTAACAAAATGTATTTTTACACTTTGATCCACTCGATTCTACTCTCAGAAAGATAAAGCTTTAGTGCTTAATAATTGTTGGCTCATTTTTCTTTCTTTACTTTGTGTTATGGATAAAATAGAACCATCCTAAATAACAGGCTGTCGCCTATAAACTTGAGCCACCATAGCGGCGTACAGCCGCCGTGCTTTAGACGCAAATTTCACTTCGTCGAGCTCAAAATGATTCCAAGCCGCACCCATTCCATTTAGATTTTATCAACGTGCGCAAAACAGTAATTTAGCTAACATTAAATAAATAAACATTTGCTTTCATGACATTGACTGGGACGCATCTAAACACAAGTAAAACACAGTACAGATCAGAGTAGACTGAATAGAGAGAGCTGAGCAATTTAACGACCAGTTTGGACCTTTTGAGAGACTTAAATGTGCCTTCAACTATATTCTAGGCCACTTGTGCGTGCGTGTCACTTCCATAGTGGAAGTAGGTTGAATATGTAAATGCGACATTGAATTAGCTAGCTTTTCTACCTCTACCCATGTGCACCCTGGTACGTGTGGTACTCATTCCGGGGCGTACATTTCTAAAACGCAAAATTACTTGAATCATATCGCTGAGGCAATTTCGTTGGAACAAGCCGAAATAGAGACCCTACCTCTAATGTAACTGTAGGTGGGGTCTTACAATATTTGTATCGCTATACTAGTACTGACTAGAGGTATCTAGCTAGAAGAATGAATGGGACTGTTTTGCCGGTAATTCTTCACCCACTGAAAACCAGTCGCCGATTATAATCTATGAATAAATCATGCAATGCTGGGGCCATCCGTCTTGTCAGGAAACATAAAACCTAAATACATAAGAATTAAATAAGATAAAAACAGTATAAGAAGCACGTTACAAGCTTAGTCACAATTCATTATTAACCGTTTGTCTATTCCATTCCATATTGGAGAAAAACTACAGTAACGCTTTATTGAAAGACAAGCACCGACTGCTGGCGCAAATTTTGCAAAAATAAAACCGCCGTGAGTTATTTAATTAAACGTCTTCCACGCCACTCACAGCGTTTCCGTTATTTTTAAAATTTTAGACATCGTTCCAGACACGAAAAAATATATAAGTATATTATGTATGTGTAATCAAGAAGATAATTGTAAACTGCTTCACCGCAGACTAAAATAAAGATTTCCCCTCTATTAATGAAAGGAAAACAGTTGCGTTTTTTCAAGCATGAAGTCCCCGTGAAACGCTTAATCTAAATTACATTGTATGTTGTTATGTTATATTATGACAATATTCGCTTCATTTTGGCCTTACAGTTATCTGATAAAAGTTACTGGTGCTATCAGCTGGCACAGATTATATTCTAAGGCATGTTAAAAACATCTATAGATGTTGCCGTGGTATTCATACAATTTATTTATATTTTGCAATGCAAATTTTGGTCGAAGATTTCTACGGTTATGGCATACAGGAACTGAGTGGCAAATGGCTCGGCATAGTCGATCTTAATTTGTTTATGGCGTTATCTTCGCTGGGGCGCAGGAGCACCGGCGTGTACAGATACACATAAAATCGTCTCTGCATTGTTGGTTTTCTTTAGAAGTGACTAAAAATGTCTGAGCGCAGCTTGTCTTTCGCAGCCGTATGTTTCACGTTCTTTAGTGTGAGCGATTACTGTTACAGTCCAGTCAACCGTCGGCTGTGGTCTTTCTCGAAGTATATCTATCTACTGCCGTTTATGAATAGGGTGTCGCGTTGTTTAAACTGAATAATTGGGTATTTCCTAATAAAAAGATCCGTTTCATCTAATGTTTAACCCGAAGAAAAATGCAATTATTGTAGGAGCTTGTCTTACTTAAGCAGTCTATGGCGGCATTTGCAGTCTATGGCGGTCTTTAAATAAATTAGCCGCGTAGATTTAGTAACGAACTTAGTACAACCATAACTAATTAGGTTATAGGTGCTCAACAGCCATGACCGGTTGAATTGAAATAAAAGATTATCCATATCACTGACTGTAGAGTACAAGCATAACGCATCGAGTGAGCAATGCAGCAAAGTTACATTGGCGTTAAATACATAGTCATGGAGGAGTCTCTATGACATTGCCGTAGGCAATATCTCTCACGCCTTTAAGTTACGTTTGATCAACTTGTGTAAATCACTTCAACTAACGGCGAATGAGCTCTCTGTTTTCTGGTTAAAAATACTTTTATTTGACTATTCTCAAGACTTTATTTATAATAATAATAATAATTAGCTCTAATTGTATAATTTTCAATAATATTTGTTAGCAACAGTGGACACTAGTACGTATCCAAGCCGCATGATTTATATTAGTAGATTACATTAAAAGTATTTAAGCTGTAAGCTAGACATTTCTCGTTATTTGTGCTCAAATAGGAGTTTACTCTAAGCTGCACACGTCACGCACACACTCGTTTAGCCAATTATTTTTTGTGTTGACACTTAATATTAGTACGTAAGTCATGGATAGTGGCAGCTTTGTGCAGCAATGCTATATCAACAACACGTGATAGGAAGGGTGGCCTAATAAAGGAAATAAGCCGACGCTGCGGCTAAACACCAGCCAACGCAATAATGCTTGCAGTGTTATTAATGCGCTTGCAGTGTTATTAATGGCTGCCTTAGGTTTTGAGGTATTTACTACAATTATGGCTAGTAAGCATGCTATTACGGAGGTATGTCGTAGCAAAAGACAAGCGTAACAGCATTAGTCTACACCATTTGTGGACTATTAGCTCTTCGTGGCATAGGCGACGTGCAATGATCTTTCAGCTTGCTGTCCACATAGTTAAGCATTCATCTATAATCGCGACACACCAATACCATAAGAAGGGAAGCTGCACGTATCGCAAGGCTTTAATTAGATATCGAGTCTAACATAGACACACTTTGCAATTTAGTGAGAGCTGTGATTTCGACAATTGCTAACAACGATCGGCCGGAATTCAAAAAGCGCTACATGGAGACATTTAAAGAAGCTCTTCGAACTACAGCGTTTGTTGATGGCCAACTGGCATACAGCATTGCATGCCCTTTTATGGTAGACAGCTGCTTATGCGTTGTCCCCTGACGAAGGAAAAGTGGATAGACACGGTATCGTAGTGCGTTTGGGATGCATAACATATTACACTAATTCAGCTGGTGGCTGGCATATCTCGCAAGATAACTTACAGTAATTATATTGTGTTCATTGCACCTTTAATTGAAAAACCGAAAAAAGAAAAACTGCCTTGAAAAAGTTTGTTATAATTCCGATAAGAACAATGGGGAGGACTATAAGGTCACGAGTTGGTATAACGTGAGTGTTATCTTGTCGTGCGGTATGAACGTCAATAGGTGTGTCGTATCGGACGAAGTCGTGCGCGTTAACGGCAAACCAGATCGAGGCGAACTTTGACGAAGCATTCGAGTGGCCCATTGGGAGACCAATTGATGCGCATGAGACACTTGACATCCACCTCGTCAACAAGAACAAGTACAACTTTGCCGGCGTGAACAGGTTAGTTGAACGAGCTGGTCTTCGGCTATAATGGTATTTCTGCGTAATTTATTTATTAGGCGCAAAGAAAAACAAAACACTCTAGCGTATGTGTTTCTAAGTATATATAAAGTTTACCAACATGTAAGTATAAAATATATATACGTGCTTCTAAAAATATACATAAAGTTTACGTGCTCTGATATTAATTTTGTTTCTAGCCATTTTACTCTCTTTCTCTTTCTGTTTCTATATTTACATATTCATACGACAGACAAATACAGGGAGCGAGATATCGATTTTGAAACACTTCACATCTCCCTGGATTTGTCTTGAATATGTTTGGCCGTGTAGAAACGCCTGTTCCCTCTAGCGATTACTCTTTCTAGTCAAGTGGCAGGGAGGCATGAAGCATTTGTTTGTCGGCTGTTTCAGAGCAAAACGAGTTAATCACGCACGGTACAAGGGATGCCTCTATTACCGCGTTCCTTACGTAATTTGTGGTAATAGGTGCTTGTTGTGTTATTCCGTCTATCTCTAAAAAGGCCCATCCAAACCAGCTGCTTAGCCTAAATGTTATATGTATCCTAATGCTAGGTATTATAAGGAAATCGTTACGTATTACCCCAAAATTGCATTCCGAGTCGTGCCTTGCAATATCCCCCTTCAGCAGCAAAATAGTAGGAAAAATAAGAGAGTGAAAAGTGTAGACCGACATTGAACACACGAGCCACGCAGTCACTGTTTTAACTACAGAGTGGACGCAAGAGAAGAAGGCAAGAAAATGAACGGCGATAGGCTATAGAAAGAATTTAAAATAATTATTAGGAGGTTTTCTACATTGGCAGCAGTCCAAGACGAGATAGCGATAACAGAAACCTTAAAAGAGATTAGGACTTTAGGATTTTAAGTCACAAACGTAAAATAGGAAATAAAAACAATGCAACTTTATGCATTTTGTATGATATGAGTTAAGAAGCAATTAAGTTTCTGTTCGAGACATTCCAAAATAAGGCCTAAACACAGCGTCACCAAAGAAACGCAAATAAGAAGCAATGCGTCGAAAGCTAGAAGAGAGATCAGCCTCTATTGCCGCCGATGAAGTTAGTGCCATGGGCAAGAAGCTTAGTACCAGACGGCGTTAGTGTAGGTAATCAAAGCTTTAACGAAGGCTGGCAACGCCTTTGTGAAAAGAGAACAAAAGATTACAAATAGACTCGGGTAACCACTACGACCCCCCTAAGGAGAAAACAAGGAATCAATTGATGGTGATATTCTTACTTGGAGAATCAGCGGACCACTCATTAACCTGCAGCTTAGAAGATAACAAACTAGCTTCAACTAACCTTAAAAGCTGAGACTAGAAAGTTCCCTGATATGCCCAGCCTTCGTAGAGGGGCTTCTCAAGAGCTATTAGTCCAAATCTATGGTATTAAAATTCATAAAAAGGATTCTCGAAGCGAAACTAACCGCCGCACAAATTCGAGCAGCCATTTTTTTCATATTTAAGCAATTTAACATAGTCATGTGATGAAATCTCAATAAGACAATTTGCGTTAAACCTGACAAGTCAAGGAAAGTAGTGAATAAAATGAGTTTGTGGGTTTTATCAACGACAGCTGATGTAGATAATGCAATTTCTACTAAATGCTCTTTCTCTCCCGTCCTCTCATTAACAAAAAATAACAACTCCTAAGTGGAGCACGTAAAAAATGATTCACTCAGATGTATTGAGGGCCAAAACCTTAAACGGCATTGTCTGGCGTTTGCGCCGAATCCTGCGGAAAGTGTTGTTCATTTGTATTCTGCACCACAGTACTCGCTATCCACAAGTCTCTGACGGCGGCATCTCGTTCATCTATAGTGTTCGCGGTCGTCGAATCTACGAGCGGCCAAAGCCTTGTGACGACGCAACGCGGAACAGCAAAGCTTAGCGTAAACTCTAACAAAGCAGAAAGGTTTCTCATATTCAGAATTATTGGTTGATACTAGAATATAATAGAAAGCATATTTACTGGGGCCAGTCAATTGAAGCAGTGAGAGTGGCCATACGGGCATTACCGGCAACAAATTCTGGAGTAAAATCAGTGGTCCTAATCGCATCAAAATGTTTTTTGTTGGAGTTACTAGTGCTAAAATTCTTCGGTAAAGTAAAGAAGGATCGTCGCGTCAAACATAAACTGTTAAGACACGATATTTGTTACTAAATATACATTGACCGCAAACACATTTATATTAAATTAAAGGTAATGGTATGTTACGTTATGATATGCTATGTTCAATAATAAATTAAGTTCAGTTCAAGGCATTGGATTAGTAGCGTCTTGTTCTTGCAAAAGCATGCCTTCTACAAGAGTTTGAGTAGTTAACATGTGCTGAATTTTGCTACATTTGTGAACACATTACCTCCTATTGCACAATCAAGAGCCTTCCAGACTTTACATTACCGTCTAGGTCAGAGATCATACTTTCCAAGCTTTTGGAATCATCATGAGTGCTTCTTGACGCTGACAAAGTCGTGTTCAAATACATCCAAAAGTGGTTCGAGCTGGCTGAGCAGCACTCGTGCATTCATTAAACTTGCAAACGAAAGCACATTAGAGTAGTCCTATTTAACATAATCCACTTCCTTCTCTTACAGAAAGCCCTCTTCGGCAGGCTCCGAGGAATCAAAACCAAATTTGACGAAAGCGCGCAAGAACGTTTGACACAGAATTATAATATATATATATAAATATTCCATTTTATGGTTACAAGACATTGTAATTTACTAACTATACAATATACATTGTGTCAGACGTTACGCTTGCCACAGGCCACCTGGTTATTAGATTTAGAACTCGTAGTTAGTTCTTATCCGCTGATCTGTAGTATTCAGAACTCTATATACAACTGCATTACTTCAATTGGGAACTTTGACTGCCTGAATATATGCATGCGTGCAAAAAAACTGCCTGAATATATGCATGCGTGCAAAAATGGCTCACCATCTCGCTAGCCGGCACTGTCGCCAGATTGCGGCACTAAAGGCTCTAGATTCAGTTCGCGTTTGTTGGCCTATAGGCGTCTCTCTAAAGGGCAGGCAGGGAAACACCGCAGTTTGATAGATCCGCCCACCTGCCTACGTTAGTAACGGAAACAAAAGATGGGTTGAGATTGCTTTTGCCAATTCTTTGCAGCGGCTGTTTCCGTCGTCGCTGTAGCTCCATACATATCTACCTATGATCTGCTCTAACCTCAGTAATCGCCGCCCGTACCGAAATCGTTCCGCCGAGGAATTCAGATTTACAGAGACCAATCTATTCTACTTCTACGTGACACAATCGACTAGCTAGTCAGTCTTCTGAACAAAGCTCATTAGCATGGCAAATACTGCACGTAGCGCCTAAGATCTGGTTTCTTTTTTCCTACTACTACTAGCCTAAACCTACAAGCTTTAGGAATCACCGCTTCTGCTAGAGATGCGTCGAGACAGACTCGAACCATTGAGCTATATACTGTTAGAGTTGCCCTCTTAACCTCTAACTATAATTGGCATCGTTACCATCAACAGCTTCAATAGCCGATCCAAACTTTTCAGATCAACAGTAGCCTTAAATTAAAAAAGTGACTTCGAAAAAAAATAGCATGTTTATATACCACAATATTTGTCTAAGATAACGCTACATTTAACGCTTTAAAACTGCAATGACAGCAAAAATAGCCAATACCTAATACTCAAAAATAAGTTGGCGCTGTTTTGTTGTCCTTGTAGTAGTTATTGTCGCCTTGGTTGTTCTTGCTGCTAATAAAAGCTAGTTCTAGGCTAACCGGCGGCTCAATTTGTTTTCATCTACCACAGGAGTATCTGGGGAGTGTATCGACTAGTATTGCAAGAACTTCTAACCCAAAAGCACCTTGTTATCTGCGATGATGCCCTCATCGACCTCAACAATCAGCCAACTTCGACTGGGGTCACTCTCGAGCTCCACTACCTGGTGCCAAGCGACTCCCTCTACCAGGTATTTGCAAAAGACATGCGGAGCATTTCATTTGGTATATATATATATATATATATATATATATATATATATATATATATATATATATATATATATATATATATATATATATATATATATATTTATTTATTATATATATATATATATATATATATATATATATATATACATAGGCGAATGGTTTATTTATTGTTTCTTTATCCATTCGATTCATTTTTACATGTATTTATAATCATGATAATATAGATTCATTTCTGCTTCTAAGTATGCCACTTGCGCAGAACGATCCATTGCCTTGGCGTTATAATCTTAAAACGGCACCAGGTGAATACAAAATGTAAATAAACTCTTGGCAGCATTGATGTCTCCCAATAAAAAGAGCGCGTATGACCATCCCCAATACTCAATTAACTTTAAAAAAACTTGTAAACATGCAACATATACGCAATATTATCTGGCGGGCTGTGAGAGAACATTTTGTTTACTCTGTCCGTTTTAGGTACTTTAACCGATACTTTTTCATGCTACTCCTAATTTTAGTATAGTAGTTAGATTTCGCGATACAATTAGACATTGGTATGTCAGCAATCTAATAAAGTGGGGGTTTCACACACCTTTTTCTAATTTTGAATCATAACATGACACATTTAATTAATCTGAGCTTCGCGCGCTTAATTGATTCAACATTTTTCCTGATGCGTAGGCCCCATCCCACGCAGCAACGCAGCAATCTGAGTGTCATTGCGATTTTGTATAATGCAAGTTGTTTCATTACAAAGCGTGTAATACCGATTGATCTATATGCATTCACTTTATATATATATATATATATATATATATATAATTGCTGACTGTAGGACCTTCTTGTGCCGTTTTATAAAGCACCCTTGATGCAAAGTTAGCATCTAGCGCGATCATGAGTTTTAACCCAGCAGCAGGAAGCCACCTAAGTCCACTAGCCCTGTGCATAAAATCCGAGATGTGGCTCGTCCGGCTAGTCTTTCTCGCCACCCCTACGGTTCACGCAGCAGGCATACGGTTTGGTCGTAGCGAGCCGCTCGCTAACGGATGTCGTCTACGATGTACGTTCATAGTGTTTATAGCTCTTAGAACAGTATATGACGATGTAATTGACGACAGAAAGCGTACTTTATTAAAATACGCGCACAGCGTTGGACAGCGCGGGCTTGTGCAAGCAAGGAACCGCTGAGCGTCAGCGTAATTTTGCAATCTGATGTGCAATGCATGCGTCCTCTGCAAAGGGATGAGCCCCACCACGGGATGGACACAGATGCGAGAAGCCAGCCGCTACTTGAGCGGTCGTTGAGCAGGACTTGCTTACGCAAGCTAAAATTAGATTTAGTTTTGCCATCAGTTCAGCCTGGTGGCCGTTTATCTGCCCTAGTGGCCTAGACTGAGTTTGGTGACTGTGACAAATATTGTCTCTCCTCTGGCTCGCATTCGATTGGCGTAGGATCTTTCGGTAGCCGGCGTACGACGGCTAAAATGTTGTTAAGGGTTTAACGTCAAGGAATCATGTACGCTACAACTGCGCCAGTATATCAGGCTAAGCGTCCTACCTTGTTTACGCACCATGTGTTTGTTAACAGTAGACAGCGCAAATAGATTCTCATACACCACGTGAGAAAATGTATAGGACTCACACGTCTAGACGCCCACAGTATTTTTAACCACACGTACATTAGCTGGGATATTACGCTCGCCAACAACAAACCTTAATCTAGTTTATTTGTCCCTGGCGTTGCCGTTGCCAGCTCATCATCGCTAGCCAGCCTTCCGCTTTCCCTGAATTGACTAGCCTTCGTTTTATCCACATCTATTACCAAGCCATTAGCGTTTACATACTTTTGCACAGTTGCAAGCGCCTGCTGGGTTTGAAAACGACCTCTGGAGAACAGAACCAAATCGTCAGCAACGCCTTGACAAACTTGTGTCATTTAGTGATTACTAATAGCAAGTCCGAAACCAGAATAGAGAATAGGAGGGGACTGAGATTGTCCCCTAAGCCATTCCTGTGGGTTGGACCAAACATTCGTGTTGTTTTTTACATTCTATTATATAGTAACTTTAACGCAATTTTCAAATGTGTTAGGTCGCTGGCTTTGGTGGTAGACAAGAGCGATTACAGCTACCGATATTTCACGAAAGGTTGTGCACTTTTGTATGCCCTTCGATTAATGGAGTCGATCTCACTAATTGAGTGAGAATACGGGAACGGATACTTATATTTTCGTTCATTGCATGACTTTTGTTTGCAGATGGAGCAGAGTCTTACAGAGTTGGAGAAGCAATACGCGGCAGCTATTCAGGCTTCACAGGGACATAGCAGCGACACGGATACCGAATGTGAGCACAGATGATCTACCAAACCATGACAAAACTTCGTGGAATAGCGTTTAATTGTAGAAACTGTATAGAAATACTGTATGTAGTGACATGTAGGAAAATACCCCTTTTGTCAACATCAGCCATTTGTTGATACAGATTAGTGACACGACATCGCTACAATAAAAGCTACCAACGGAAGTATTGCTATTACTTGCTTTTTAAAAAACAAATTAATAACATATTATCTAAGTCACTCAATTGTAATTAATTTGTATTAAGACAGTGTATACACCTATATATAATATACAAGTGTAGTATATATAATAATGTTTATAACTACGCCATTGGTGATCCTATTTTATAAAGCAATCACGCAGAGCGATGTTCTATTAAGATCATAAATAAGTGTGCATTTATATTGACGGATCACCTAAATTATCCTTAACTGTAAGTTTTTATAGATTACGGCTATGCCTATCAGTGAACGTAATGCTCATAAAGCAACTGCCATTCCAGGTGCCGGCGAAAAGTCCACGCTACTCAAAGGAGGCGGAAGTCGTAGGCGATCTATGTCGAGTGCCGTACGCAACATCACCAACATTATTAAGCTCAGACCGAAGAGAAGCCGCTATTCTCCCGGAGCCAGCGATGATGAGGTACTCCCAAGCTTTCCTCTGAGGTCACTTAAAATAGTTGTCGCTCTTGTATTATTGCGAAACACACGTATGGACGAATATCATTATAACTCTCCCGTACCGCTTGTTAGATACTTGCCGGCTTAATTGTTGGTACTATAGCTTTATGAAGTTACCACTGGCACTACATTGCACTCACATGTTTTAACTTTACAACTGTATATCATGATGATAAATACTGATAAACAAATTTATAATCATAAGGGTATAACAGGTCCAATCTCTTTACTGGAACATATGTGCTTTCCATATTCTCGCATTTGTTTTTTGTTTATCATGGCTGATTACAGTCTACTCCAACTATCGCCTTGTCCAAATTAAACGTTTCGAAACGCATTTAATCCTTTAGTCCTGGTCCCGCAACCTCTTGAGCCACTATACTCGGCATGCATATACAGGTATATCCTAGGTATACAGCCTTGCTGTCCTGCGAATATTGTACACACCAGACAACAATCCACTCACGGTTTTCTATTATCAAAAAATATTTTTGCTATCTTGTTCACAACATAAATAATGTATTTTGACTTAATTTATGTGGCAACCAGCTTTATTGTTATTACGTTGTCTCATGTTCCAGTTTATCAGTTCCACTTATCAATTTGAGTTAAGCTATCGCTACTGGACTACGAAAAGTACTTATTCTATCGTCCTCAGGCCTTTATAAGCCTCGGTTTTAATTTGTAAAAATAATAGCTGCGGTATTGTGCGAGGTCCAGTTGGAGTATGGTCCAAACAAAATGCTGCAATACAGCTCTACATTTAAATATTTAAATCGTGGCACAAACTTAAGGGGTTCACCGACAAACAGGACAACAAAGGACCACCCTCTAGAAACATAACGACTATTAGTCTTGCGGGTATTTTAGCAGAACTAAAAACGGCAGCGCGCTCAAATAATATTTTTGTGCGGAATCAGTGACTTGCCAAAACGCGTCTTGTTCTAACACTCCTGGGTAACCCTGGTAGATTTTGGGGACGTTAGTGCCACATAAAGGTGCCATCAAAGCCATTTTTTTCTGTAGCTCTGCTTCGGATGGGAACTTGCGTCCCATTCGAGTTTAATGAAACCTTTATTAAGCCATCGATATTTTAATGATACGTTACACATCTCAGGCCTCAGTGTTGAGTGAAAAAGTCCAGTTTTACCAGCCTAAGGAAACTTGCTCTCATCCAATAACACTCCGCGTAGAACCATCGAGGTGACACCCTATACTTTCGTTTAAAGCAATAAGTGGTATTTAATATTATTTCCGAATAATCATTCATGCGTACTATTGCATAGACGATAATTATATTCTCCCGTACCCCAGCTGGCGCTTCGGATATTGTTAACAACCACTAAGTTGAGCTTGGGTTTTGGTCTCAACCGTCGCCGGCAGCCTGGCCGTAAAGGATATGTTCTATATTTGTTGTTTATGGCGAGCTTTGCTGAGTACTCTACTGAGTATGCCTCCGCGCTTTGAAACATTAAACATCTTGTAAGTTGTTGGAAGATTTCTTGAGTCCTAACTTATTCTCTTTGTCAAACAAGCTACATTCCTTCAGCTTTCTAAAGGATATTTAGCTTTGGTATGTATATATATATATATATATATATATATATCTTGATTAATGCTTACTTAGAAACAATATTTTTAAAGGCCTACGGTTGGTCAGTGAACACATTACCGGCCGTACTATAGTCAAAAGAAGGCGTAATTTATACGTGTATGAATCTGCTTTCCCTGCTTGCCTGAATTTAGACAACAGTGCAGTGGACTCAAAGCGCTTTGCTTTTCTCGTTAGACGAACGCGGCCTGTGGTGTTTGCGTTTACAGTGCTGGTTTAGCACAGCGGCGTCGAGCGTGTACACGTATACACATGTAGATCCGATACAAACTCGAGCTCATGAGCCGCGTCCGGCCGTTTGCTCGTCCCGGTTGGGCGCCTTATTTCGACGCGCTTCGTTCACAGGTCACCGACCGACCGACAGCTCGACCAAGAACCCCGACCAGCCAGACAACTGCGTTCTTCCATAATTTAGCCACCGGCCACCCTGATTCAAGCCTTCCGGTCGTAGCAGAAGCATGGCAGCCAACCAGCCTAATGGCGAAGTACTAACCTTTACGCCACGCCAGCTGTGAGGTGCCATTTTTCTATATTACGCCAGTATTGATGCAAATAACGCAATCGTATTAAACGTGTACATTATTGCGTTGCGGTCGCATTTGGGCTCCTGCCGCGGCAATAACGGGCGCTGTCGCGTTTGCTATATCTCTTCTATTATATATATATATATATATATATGTAAATATATATATATATATATATATATATATATATATATATATGTATATATATAAATACAAGTTTATTTCACCAGAAATTGGCAGATATATATATACATATACACTACCAAGCTTGCCACCTGAGCCGTTTGACTAAGGAGGGATGATGAAGAAGCATCTAACGTATGTTGGCGGTGGCGTGTCGACATGTCCGACAAAACTGGTGTACTGGCGGTCTGCCCCACATTTTGGACACAGACGCACTCTCCACTGTTGGTACTCAAACCGTCGTTTCCCCCCCCCCCCCCCCCTATGTGCGAGCGAGTTAGCGACTGAGTGCGGATAGAGCGCGGGGGTAAGAGGCGAAAGGGGTAAAAGAGAGGAGGAAGTGAGATGCTGCCCGCAGCAGCAGAGCGAAATTGGATGTGCTGCCTGTGCAAAGTCGCTGGAGAACGGCGAAAGGGCACAAGGGCTGGTGAAGTATGCACGAGGCAATTCGACCAGCCAAGCTATCCCAGTCAAGATTTCTCGCTTTTGCCTGAGCGCTCGATAGCACCACCGGCCACAGCATGCCGAGTTGCCGTTCTCGCTGTTTCAGCTGCCGCTGGCATTTTTCCCATTACAACCCGAATTCTACCACTGACTACAGATGGCTACAGCGAAAGCTCGCAAATCGCTATGGGAGCCGGCGCCCGCGGCTACGTACAGTAGACATAATACTACGACTACGGATAACGTTGATAGTAGCAGCAGCAGCGACGCCGGGAACTAAAACGCCGATTGGTTTGTAGCGGGGGCTTCCTGCCGAAAAGCAACTCCGATCTCGCATTTTGACCGTAGCAAGCATAACTGCAATAACGGTGAAGCGCTGCAGCTGACAAGGCCCCACAGTAGGCCCCACAGTGGGCCCCACAGTAGGCCCCTACACTGGAGCTGGACGATTGGACGACCAGGTTATAGTAAACCGCGCAGCTACGACTGCAGCCGGCCACAAAGCATAGCGCCGCGATCATCCTCGTCGTCGTCGTCAGCAACAACAGCATTGCCAGTCTCGCGATGGCCAGAAGCAGCAGCATTGACAGCAACGACAGGCTGATGTCTCGCGTTGCACCATTGAACGGCATACGAGCCCGGCCGCCACGTTTGTGCATGTTTCTGCACATATGTGTGTACATGTGTATACATGCATACACGCAGCTGTTGATGTGGTGGCAATTCCCAGCAGCCAGTTACATTCGTTTCTTTTTTGGCAGCGTCCAGAAGCAATAAAATAGCGATATCCTGACTGAATCTGCAAGTTATGCATGCTTATATTCATATGTGTATGCATATATATATATATATATATATATATATATATATATATGTATACAGAAGCAAAAATTCATATTGCACATTTGTTGGTCTGGGTAGTGTGGAACGCTCAAACCCACTAAAAGCCTGGTGATCTTGCAGTCTACAACATCGGGATATTTATGGTATGACTTCAGTGTATCTAGGGAGCCACTAGTCTGGCTTTAAATATCTAGTTTGCTAGCAACGCTCCATGTGTTTTTTGTCATCTTTGTCTTTGCTCTCATTACGACCTCCACAAAATCAGCACCCGCGTCTCAGCTTTTGTTTACGCTGAGCATTCTTGAAAGTCGTACTGTTCTACACATCTAGTCATAGGCGGTCTGCTTCGTGGCACCGAAAACCTTGCTTGATAGTAAAGTCATCTCGAGAAGACAGTCCTGCGGCCACACCCGACACGGGGCAAAGAGGACGACTGGATTTTAGTGGGTGTGTGAGTCCCACACTACCGTGGCATTAACAACGATGCCCAGTGTGCATCACGTATTTTACCTTACGGGGACCTTGCATGCGAAAAGCGTGTGATCCACGTTATGAATAGCGCCGACGTCTCACAAGGCGCACATATCTACCTCAGTCGTTCCGATCCTTACAATATATTTCTACGTTTTACAACGTTTACCGCTTCTCGCATCGGCATTATTTCATGAAATCTGGGATCGTTGACTTCGTTCATGACCCTCTGTGCATATCGTTTCGCCATTACCCTTAGCCTCCGGTTTCTCCAGAGCCTTTCATCTTGCGCCGACTTTTCTAAATGCCTAATTCCGGAATACGGATGTGCTAATGTTCTCTTCTATTCGTTTTGGTCAAGGCATCATGCGGGCAATTGCCAGCACATATTCCGTGGACACCGTCCTGTACACTCCGTTGACCCATATGGCGTGCATCCTCTGCGCCTTGCTTAGCTTTTTCTTATTCTTCTTGACTTTCAACGCAGATGGTCCGCATACCGGTGACACATAGAACATAATTGAGTCAGCGATTGATGCTAGAAGATCGCGTTTTTTCCCCGAGGGCACCTTTGTTCATGACATTTGCCTGATCAGTATTTTCAACCGTTATATAATTAATGTGCGCCGTACAATTCAGGTTTCCGTCAATCAAAACACCCAGATCTTGCGGCCGTCCACTCCGATTCTCTACACTCTGATTCTCGGAAAAGCTTTTCTCGCCTCGCTCTTTCTCAGTACTTGCATTAGGTGCTGGGACTTCATCCACCTGAATTGACCCCCTCCACGGTATGGTTTGATCGGTTCTCCAACAGCTTCGCGCTCTTTGCGGTGACTAAGACCGCCAGGTCATCGTTAAAGGCGACAAATTCAACCCTCCCTCATATTTAGCACGCTGTCGTACACTGTGGGTCCTAGCACGCAGCATTGTGGCTTGTCTGCAGTAATATTGTACTCCCTGCCATCGCCGCTAATAGCTTAAAATGGAGCCCAACCTGTGTGCCGTTTCCATCGCTGCTTTCACTTCTTTATGCCCGGCTTTTTGGGCTTCTGTAGGCCGTCCTGCGGCATTCGTTTGATCCCAGAGCCTGCCATAAATTAGACTCAATTACAATTATGCAAGCTTCAGTGTTGGCTCTTAGTCGCTAGTGGTGTTATGCTTATTAGGGTATATCCCAGCTGGGCAAGATACCCGTCCGAAACAATTCGCCCTCAAAAGTTCCGGTCTTTCCGGTGTGTGAAACATGCTGCGATTAGGCCCTATATTTATCATGAAGTGAAGAATGGGGTCCGATAACCCCTTTGGACCAGAAACCGCAGCGGACTCTCACATATGGCAAATATAACGGCTTTTCGTGACACTGCGTAAGGATTGCTTAGATGTGCCCAGACATAAACGGTCTTGTACAATATTCGTGAACTTGTGTAATGGCTTCACATAGCGGGTGTACTACGTGATGCGCCAAGCCGTGACTGACTACGAAGCCCCGTTCGGCTGAAGATATCGCTGCTGTGCCCGACAGTGTGGAACAATTTCTAGAAACGTCGGGTCCAACAACTGAGTGTTTTTCTTACTTCAATCCGGAGATCTTTATGGGTAGATAGCGATGTATCCATATAAGAGTCAGCTTATGTGATTGGGCCCACGGGCATCAAATTGTGTTTGTTTCTTGGTAAATACATATCATATCATATCACCTTTATTGAAAAAGGGGTATTACAATAGAAGCAAAGTCGTTTTGAATCTGTGAACGACGTGCAATCCTCCAGGCAAATGTGTTGTTTACAACGTCCACCCGAGCAATCTCGTGGGGGTGGATGGAAACGCCGCTCCGGAGATTATTTGGTCTTAGAACAAAATACCTAGTAATAAGTTTCTGACGCACTAGTTGTTTAAACATGCGGTAATCGGCATGGGATTGGTATTCACTAACACTAGGCAATGTGATACGCTCGCGTGGTAGACAACACCGGCGAGCAACTCGTTTCACGAACTTATCCTGCACGCTCTGCAAAAGGTCAACATCTCGTTTATAGAATGGCACCCATACGTGACAGCAATAAGTCCACTTTGGTACCACTAAGGTTTGATACAGCTTTAGGTACACATTATGGTCCTGTATAATGAAAGACCGCATTATGAGATTACATATTCAAGACGCGGCCTTGACAACCTCAGCCATGTGAGGTCTAAACTTCATTTGGCGGTCGAAGATTACCCCGAGGTCCTTGTAGCGTGAGACTTCAGGAATGGGTTGGTTGTTTAGCATATACTGAGTAGTACATGATCGAACGAACCTCAATCTATGACCTATGTCATTTCAGGCATGATTTTTTTACGGCTGCCCTAACGTCGCTCTCTTCAAGTTTATGTTGTCAATTGATGTGTCTGTTTGGCTGAGTCTGGACGCGTATATTTATAAGCAACGTTTCAAAACCTCCTGTAACGTAAAGCCTTGCTTAAACTCCCCAATACTGGTAGCAATATTATTTTAAAATAAATCTTGTTTTGTTTTGCTAGCTGGGAAATACCTAGACGCAAGGATCGTCAAGGTGCATAATTTTATCCGTGAGCCTGGATCGCGATGCTTAAGCACGTCGTTTAAAGCTTATAAAACTGTCTGTAGAGGGAACGTTTCTCATTACATGCAGTTTCGTCTGGCTTCAGTAAGAGAACCTTATCATTTAACGAGTTTATTGGCGGAATGTGCGGCCCTGCAGTGAGTGCTGCCTGCAACTAGCACAATAGATTGCTAAGCTCTGTGATCTAAACAATTCGTAGGACCTTTGCGTGCAGGTAGAGCGAACATCTCAGACAATTTGTCAACCTTCTTTAGATATATATATATATATAAAGAAGGTTGACACTGTATTGTACTGTGTTGTACTGTGAGACATTCCGTAGCCTGCACAACTCCATTAATGAGAAAACGACCTGGGCTGCTCACAGATGAAGTGATTCTGCTTCACGATAACGCAATGCTATGAATGGCGATACCACTCAATATAACACTGACTAGTAATATATTTACAGGTAGTTCAATAAGTTCTTAGAATGAGCTTTTTATAATTCGAATTTTGGCACGTTTTCTCCGCTAATAGGAACTGCAACTTTTCGACTGCTAGCACTCAATATATTATGGTGATTGGCCGTTGCGATTTCGTTTGATAGCTTTTCCCGTGCAACGTATCGGCGTGATTTTTAAAAATTGAGAAAAAAGAGTTTCGAGTGGTTATCAAGCATTTTTATTTCAAAGGTTGGAATGCGACCCAAGTAAAAATTGAGTTAGACGAGACGTACAGTGACTCTGCGCCATGTTTTGCTACTGTTTCCAACTGGATTAATGTGTTAAAAAGAGGTCGCAGGAGCACCGAGGATGAACTACGTCCAGGAGGCCAAAAAACGGCAACTGATGAGGAAAACGTAGAGAAAGTGCGAAAAATTCTTGGCACAGATAAGCGAATGAACATTAAGGAAATAGCGGAGGCATTAGGGATTAGTTTAGGCAGTGTGCATTTTATCCTACACGAAAACTTGAAGATGAAAGAGCTTAGAGCAAAATGGCTGCCGCATTTGCTCAACCAAGGCCAAAAAGACGCGCCTGTTTTGGCTTTACAGCGAAATTTGGCCAAGATATCGAACAATCTGTCGGATTTTTGGTGCAGATTCATGACCGTCGATGAAAGCCGGGTTCATCACTACACTCCCGAGACCCAAGAAGCACCTGATAAAGGACCTCCGAAGAGGGTGCGGACAACGGCATTGACCGGAAAGGTGATGGCTACAGTTTTTTAAGACCAACGTAGAATAATGCTGGTCGACTACCTTGAGAGCTGTAAAACGATCACAGGAGAATATTATGCAAGACTGTTGGACTGCCGTTAGCAAGAACTCATCGTGAAACGGCCCGCTTTGCAGAAGAAGGTTGTCCCGTTTCACCAGGGCAATGCTCCTGCACACAAGTCCCGGCAAGCATCGGCAAAACTGGCCCAACTGAGGTTCGAACTTATTGAACAACCCTCCTATTCTCCAGACCTGGCCCCCTCTGGTTATTTCCTCTTCGGACATTTGAAGAATAGTCTCGGTGGAAAGCGTTTTTCCAGCAATGAAGAGGTTAAGGCTGCTGTCAATGCCTATTTTCAGTCTAACGACGCGGAATTCTACTCAAGAGGTATAAATGCTCTGAAATCTCGGTGGGAAAAGTGTATTGAGCTTCTCGGGGAGTATATCGAATAAGAAAAATTTTAAAACATGATTTGGAAAATTCTCGGTTTTCATTCTAAGAACTTATTGAACTACCTGTATATATACGGGGAGAGCCTTATTCTGCAAACAAGCCCTCAATTTTGGGCACAATTAATAATATGTTAATTATGGAAATTTAAAGCTCAATGCCGAATTATTGAATCTAAATGTATTTGTTGTTCGCAGAAGACGGCCCAAATATATATACATATATATATCCTACTTTAAACTAATATTTAGTACTTTAGGGGTCGTAGAGATCATTGCTATAAGAATTTTCCCAGTGAATTGGAGGCGAGAACAAGCTGCGGTTGTGCAAACGGACGGTGTTTTCATAACCGTAATGAACGAGGTAACCCCACCTTAAAGTCATATTATAAAATATATAAAGCTGTACTTCATTAGGTGGATTAGTTTGCAAAAAATTGCCTTCTTTCGGTCCTACTAGCTAAACAACAATAACAATGACGTTTCAGCGAGTTCAGCCTACTGGTTATTAGCAACGTAAAGGCTGTAACAACATTCAGACAGGTTTCTCTGCATTTATATTATTCATGGGTTAACACTCGTTTACATATTGGATTGATCCATAAGTCCGTTCGGATTTTTCATCGATTTTTGAAGACACATCGTCGTTACAACGCCAAGCTTTTATTGAATGCTGTATTGCCGTCTTCGTTCAACTATCTTAGCCCAACGTTCAGGCAAGCTCATGATTCCATTCCTCCAGGAAGTGGACTAATAAGTAATGGTCTATATACGTTTAACCACCTTCCAAACAATCGACTTCTTTGCCATTAAGGGAATTTTGAAGGGACCGAAACAGATGACAATCCGCGGGAGCACGGTCAGGACTATACGCAGGATGTGGCAAAATATCCTATCCAAATGCCATTAACTTCTTGGTGGTAAGCAAATATGTGCGTTTCGTTTGGTTGCAACAGCTCATAGAAGGTCACCCCCTTTGCACCCCACCAAACACTTAACATCACTTTTCTTGTATGGGGTTCGGGCTTGGTAGTTTCTTGAGGCTCACTCCTTTTTTAAGCCGCGTCCTTCTGCAGACACGTCCCCTGTCACCATGGTGCGGAGAAAGGGGCGATTCTCGTTCTTTTTGAGGAGCTGATTGCAAACTAGCACACGGTTTTTCAGTTGGTGATTGCTTACTGCCTCTCTGCCATACACTTTACATATTTTAGTTACGGCTTGAGTGACATTCTTTTCTTTTCGGAGATAAAATAATGCACAATTAAGTCTGCCATCTTCACTTTAGCGTTGCAGTTCGCGTAAGTCAGATATTTGAACGAATTCCACGGTATAATACAACGCAAGTCTGCTCTTACCGCCATATAAATAAACAACCCTCTCCCACCAGTTTTAATCTTTTCCCGGGGCTGCGCAGTACGACGCATGCAACTTTTCGAGCTGATTTATGGATCAACTCAATAAAATAACGTATTTAATATACATAATGAGCAAAAAGGACCCTAACCTGTGTGTATGCATGCCCAATTTCTTTATCCAAGAATGCTTGCTGGCATAGTAAAAACTTACGCATATGCCTTGTTCGGAGAGGCCCTTATGTGCTTGTTGAAAAATGAAATGGATAAACATCTTATTTTTGAGCGGACTGGAAACAAGCAATTTTCGATAGTCGGTCTTGGGGGTGATCGTGGAAGTAGGTAACCCATTGTAACTAGGATTCACCTGATATTTTTTGCCAATCAGCAAGTACTGTTACCTTTTATGTATCTATTTACCCCTTGAAAGGATCAGCCCTTGATCAATCCTCAATTATGGACATTGTGCATACAACTAAGCTGCAAACCTATGATAGTGGAGTGTGAGTCTCTATGTTCTAGGCTTTCTGTGTGCAGTTTGCACACGGTAGGCATCGGTACATTATAAATGGCGTACCTGTGGTTTCAGACGGACGAGTATTGTGTACCCGTGGGAAGCGGCACAGTCGGGCCAACTGGGCCGGTCGAAGGAACAGCCCAGTATGGTTCGACACACAGTATCTTGCGTCACATGAGCGACAATACTCTACAGATGCTGGCGGCCGGCGCGCGCGTCGGTGGACAAACGGACGACACCCATGCCATCACCAGTCCCGTCCTCGTTAAGAAGACTAGACCTGCAGATCCGCAGGGGGACGCCTTGAAGGCACAGGACTTTCAAGTGCGAATACGACACGCAAAACCAATTCGTGCCTTTCTAACTTCCTTTCTCTTGCCATGCGTTTACCTCGAATGTGATCTCACCGTTTATGTTAAGTCAGACCAGTGTCACAATGACCTACGAGTTGTTCAAGACTATGTCAAAGACTGTCCACGGCCAATGGCTAACCCTACTAGCTAATAATTTACACTGAATATCTAGGTTATGTCATAACCGAGATTTTCGTATATGCGTGTAAATAGCTCCACTATTACTACTTCAATAAAAAACACCAATATTGTACTTTACAGATCTGTGTGACAATAATTGAAGCACGTCATCTAGCGGGGTTGAACATGGACCCCGTCGTCTGTGTACAGGTGGCCGACCAGAGGAAGTATACTTCCGTTAAGGAGTCGACAAACTGCCCTTACTACAACGAGGTACATATCCCAATAAAATGCTACAGCTCGACTGAAGCATTGGGATGACTAGGAACCACATGATAGTTTACCTGTAGCATTACATTTACTATCACTACTGCCAATATCATTTTTAAGACAATTTCATAAATGTCTATATATGTTCATTTTCACTTGATCCCGATGGGCCATTAATATGTGCTGTTTGGAATGAAGTAGCACCTTATCTTTATTTCATCTTCCATCTAAAAGAAAATCCAAGTACGCTTTACCGCTAAAATGTTTGCAGAGTCAGCGGAGAGCGCATAAAAACAAGCTTCATAAGGCCTTGTAGTTTCGCCAAACAAAACCGCTGTTTCAGGCTAGTGCAGATACGTAACTAAGTGTGAAAGTTTATCTTCACCGAAAGCAGCCTGCTGATACATCTACGGCAATCGTGTTACTATGAGTAACAACAATAAAAAAAGAACATACTCTTGGTGGTATCGATTACTATTAACGCGTGACTTTCGTCTGCTAGCAAACTGAAAATGCATTTTCGGTTAGGTTTTCCGATGTTCGGTTTTGCAATGTGGTATAGTAATGTAAACAGAATACTAATGCCAACAGGAGTAGTAGTAAGGATATTTACAGACTGTGCTAAGTCTTCTTTAGCTTATATATATATATATATATATAACTATGCATAATTCGTCCAAGATCTTCAAAGCAAATTCATAAGATCTCCTGGACTGTGAGCGCTAATCGAATGTGGTTTGAGTGCTCATGCGGCTTCACCTCAGCTAGCTACGTGTAGTGTTCGTCTATCAATTTTCTTTTCGGGATTTGTGTCTAATGCATTCCCATTGGGATGTTGCTCTGTTTGGTTCATTACAGTATTTTGTTTTTGACTTCCACTGCGCGGAGGCAGTACTGTTCGATAAAATGGTTACCATAACGGCTCTTCACTCGCGCAATCTCCTTCGTTCAGGAAAAGTGATCGGCAGCTTCAAACTCGACGTCGCTACAATATTTCGCCAGCCCGGTAATTATCCATAATTTAGCGCGTACACTCACATATTTCCTATAAGGTACGTGATTACCTCACGCGTAAAATACGTACCATGGTTGTCGGATACACAGGTGGGCTTATATATATATATAAATTAAGTTTGCAAATCTAACACATATATATATATATATATGCATCGCTTAGATTGCTTGTCAATTGTGGCCTACCTCAACCTTTCGAGCATATTTTACTGCAGAGTTTCATAGTATACTACGCCTGCCCATTCCCAGTAGGTATGATTCAGGTGGAAAGCTTTATATAGATCTGTTTTCGGGAGAGCCTATGCGGCACCCACAAATCAGCATGCTTCACGTAGTGTCACGGCTAGTGCAAATGAATGGACCTATGCATGGATTCATCATGTGTGTTACTTTTTCGTCTTTCAAATACTGGTATTTATTCACAGTAACTCGTACTTACAACCTACAAGTACGCTCGCCATCGTACGCATTGCAGGCCCGTAGACAGCACACATTTTTTCCTGGCAAGTGCGATCATTTTGGAGGCGGTCAAGAGTGTCCAGACGAGTTCCATTCCATATGCCGCTGTCGGAACAACTATTCTATGAAAAAAAACGTTATACATATTTTCCAAACCTATTATGGCCTTTAGAGCGCGTTCTTCCACATTGTCAAACGTGAAACCAGCTTTTGTTAAATATAACCGAATCATTGACGTGCATTAGTAAATTGAATATTGTGTGTAGTTTTTTTTCAGTTGAATGAGTGTCCCACATACCTTTGATTTCACTAATATCTTATTTATCTTTTCTTGGGATTCCGTAGATGTTGATACTTGCCTATCAACAACTTTCTATGCTATGAATCTTGTGTTCAAGTAGTGTTTTTGTTTGAAAACTCGGTTCACTTCCTTTAGCCGGATAATCTCCTCCGTGTGTAGTTGTTTTGTGGCGCAGATAAATCGTCAGCAAGCACTGAGAAAACTGTCGTCAGTTCCGATACTTTTAAAATGTCAGGCAATGTTATATATTTAGCAGTATATTTTGCACACTGTGCTGTCTTTTTTATTATACTATCGTTCGCGACCCTGTTTCAAAAGCAGGCTTAAAATCGGAGCAAGGAGAGCAAAAAGTCATTTGACGGATCGTAATAGGCTTGCCTTAACTTAATTAAGAAGTGCCGCACACGTGGGCTATAGTGGACATCCCGGTCCAATTTCGCGGTGTATTACGTTCAGAATTTCGGCTACTGTAAAGCAGTTTGACAGCTGATATCTCTACAAGTATTGTCCTTAAGACAGACACGTATTTCGTGGTGGATCGTATTGGGAAGTTGACCAGATTTAGCCAAGCAATAGTGCAGTTGAACTAGGCACCACGTCAGCGAAAAATATTAGCACCATACAACGCCTTATGTTACACACAGCACGTTTTCCGCCGTTAGTCGCTCAGGGCACCTCTTGTCTATATATATATATATATATATATATATATATATATATATATATATATATATATATATATATATGGATAATCAGATAAACATATTTATCTACAAACGTTTGGCCATGCGCATACAGTGAAAGTCTATCTTGAGGTTGTTGGTAGTTCAATCGATGACCGATAACATCTGCTAGCGCTGTTAGAGACTAACTCCGAGAACATCGAGTGTAATCGAGGCCGAATCATGGGAACGGCAACGCGCGCAATAGCAACAACTAACTAACGGCTCGGTGACGATGGCTGTCTGTTGCAGACCACCAATTTTGGCACAAGTGGGCTGTGCTTACAGATCCGGATGACATGAGCGGCGGCCCGAAAGGCTACGTCAAGTGTGACGTCTCGGTCGTCGGCAAGGGCGAAGCCGCTAAGCCACCGGCGAATCAGCGGGGAGGCAGCACTTCGAATGCCGAGCAGGATGACGACATCGAAGGGTGCGTCTACTTTCTTTATCTACGCGTCATATCCCTGACATACTAACTAACTAACTATCGGCACGATAGGAAACGCGTCGGCCGGCAGAACTTGCCCCTGACTGACGCGACCACCTTCGAACAAGCAGAGCAGCAGCAAAGCTACTGGCGTCGCTATCTGGGTAGATTTGGGACGTCTGGCTTGCAGCGCAAGTGAGACGCTGATCGTTGCAGTCTGATCAGGCGCTAATGATGCTCGCATTGTCACTGGGTTCTGGACCCCCAGTCGACAGTGGGAAGGGGCCACGTAGCAAAGTCCGTCACAGTGCTGCGTGTAGCACTTTCAATTGAATCTAAGCGTTCTACTTAACGAAATGCAGACGTTCGTTTGATTGGTTCGTTTGCATTCGGCGTTGATTCTCGATCCGAAAGGAATTGTACAGTCTTCACGGTCATGACACACGCAACCAAGTCACATAGAATAGAACGCACAGAAAACCTGATTGACTTGTTTAATACAAACAGGAAATGTTTGATTAGGCGTTTGTAGGAGTCGAGCGTCTATAAACAGCAAACTACGCCCCTTCGCTCTTCTTAAATTAGAATAAGTTGCATAAGTTGAAGCTATTTCACCCATGTTTCTCGAAGGTGTCACAGTAGGTGTAAAGTTCAGCATGCTACATGCCGTTTATGGAAAGTCGTTCCTAGCAGATAACTGAGTACCGCAGTTTGATGTTTTTTTATTTTTTCTGAATAGCGCGTCCAAGGCCAACCGCCTCATTCATATGATAATGCGTCACAATGTTTCGCCAATGAGATAGCTGATTTTGAAACGTCATCCAACTAATATCGGCATGCATTAAGAAAAAAACAATTTAAATTTTAAACTGTGCAAATGTATTTTTAACAAATCCTCTGAAGCTTCTTAACCTGCTGAAAGTCCTGCCCAGAGTATAGTTTGAACTCGCGGCCTCGTGACAATTATCAGAGCCTTTGGCGCCAGGTGTTGTCACAATCTGTTGGCCTGTGCTACAGAACTGATTAAATATGATATGCCCGCAGCATCTGCACAACTTTGAGGTTTAGCCATGGAAAGCGTGTCTTTCGACGTGTTCGGTGTCTCAGATACGTCAACACACATGTGATGTGGGCGATTTGGGCGCGTCAAGCTTATCTGCTTGCCGCCAGACTTTGTGCACACTATACAGTAAAACATAGGACTGCATGCAAAGAAGTTCAGATAGATAAGAAAAGCATATAATAATGGGCAGAATACTTATTGTTTTGTGTATTGAGTTTTCACGTGGAGGCTGTTGGCCTGGAGGAATGTCAGCATATTAAAGATATTAGTAGACATATTTCGGCTAGGTTATACATTTATACTTTCTATACAGCTGTATGATTCCTCTGGTTACTTTCGGCTGGATGTATATATATATAGATATATGCAGGTATCTGAGCTTAGCAAATATTCAATCGAGAGTCGATGCAGGCTAGCAGGAAGACGCTAGCTATTGCGCAACGCACTGATTGGTTTGTGGTTGGCAACAACCGAACAACAAAATACATACTTCTATCGTCTGTATTTACTAGCAGCATCGAAATGCAAGTATATAAAACTAAAACAACGGAACAGATTGCAAACGCATAACATTGATCCCGGCCTGGCGTGACTCACCGTAGCGTGTCCTCTCTCCATAACCGTATACGTCTCGTTACGCATACACTCATTGCGCTTTATGTCTCTGTGGAAACATTTGCAAATCGGTGTGCACTTACTTATCCAATAACACCACTCCCAGACTGGACAGTATTTAGACCTTGGCATACACTGATAAAGTGGTACGACGTCTACAGAAGTAATGTAACAGTGGTCCGGCTTGAATGAGACTGAATAAGCAACGGGTCTTGATAAACTGGGCACTACTGCACTAGGAATTTGCAATATCTGCTGCTAATATCAACATGTATTTTATGTCCACTGCTAGGTATCCCGTAGGGCGATCACCCGCTGGGTGCTGTATGTACAGGTGAATAATATAATGTAGGACGTGATGTCGTCCAGTTAAACATGGCGTAGATTTCGTAAGAGAGGTTAATCTAGAATAAAACACATCTCAAGGAGGTTGTTTTTAATTAATTTTCTAACCCCTGTGAACTTGGAATCAGCTCGAGTCATACCTTTAATGCATCCTTAGGCTTAGATGGCATCTCGAGTCAATCAAGCCACCACACGCTACCGTAAGTCAGCGGTACCGGAGAAAGCAAACCCTTCAATATAGGCCATTCTTCGTCACGTAGATATGTGGTTTCCAATTAAAAAGAAGAGAAATGTAAAACATCTATTTTGGCTATGCTTAATAAAGGGTTACACTTTTTTGATTAAATGCATAGTGCATTAAAAGTGTTTACGAGACTTGCCTTAGTGAAATTACGTCCTGTATTTATTTGCTGTGAAGCAAAAGTTCATGCGGGTCTGATTTAATAGTATGTCGGTTATAACCGATGATTTTTAATAATAATAATAATAATAATAATAACGGAGCAGCCGTTGTAGTGGCAACACATAGTTGGCAAGTGAAAGCAGGGCGAGAATTGCTAGATCATGCATCCGTCATGCGGGTGGTGTTATGAGGTGGCGCTTACTTGTAGGAACCTGCTGATTCCCGAGGGAATGCCGTCGGAGCGCCAACACGCCCGTTACATCGTCTCGATTCACGAGGCGGATGGACTGCCGCGAGCTACTAGCGGAAATTTAGTGACCTCGATGAAGAAGGTCCTCGCTCAGGACAACCAACGACAACTGATCGATCCCTACGTACAAGTGTCCTTTGCTGGACTCACGGTAAGGCTTAGCGGAGGTACTTTGTTGCGTGCTTTCGCCGCCGCCATGTTCAATAAGCGCAGTTCTAACAGAGCGATCGACACAGAGAACCATTCACACATTGACACGCGAACTGTTCATCAATACACAGCATACAGATTGGAATGACACGCGCATGTGGTTTGTAAAATGGGTGCATATATAGAATATTAGCTTTTGGTGGCTATATGATTTTGCGTCATGGAATATTTACGAGTAGGTGCTACAATTTAATTTTGTTTCAACATTTGATTGGAAAGCTCTCGGGCATTGTACTAAGAGACCATACGCACTGCATGTACCGACTTATTTGACCAACAGAGTTAAAACAGACCAAAATGTGTTTCCTATACTTTTCTTAGAAAATATACCCATGTGTGCTATGAGAAAATGTTTTTTATATATATTTTTTAGAACAATCTGCAATCTAGTCTTGAAGGTTAAATTGCTGGAGAGACTTACGACCAATTGTAGTGTGTGCTTATGAAAAATAAACTTCCTGCCGGCCAATTGATGTTGTGCTTATGAAAAATTAATTCGTAGTTCTATAGTATTGTGCAACCGAAACGTAATGCAGGATATTTAAACGGTCTACCAATGTTTAGTGTTTTATAGTCCGAGAGACTTACAAACGTTTGAAACAAAAATGATTTCTTAATTTTTGGTTGGTTTTTACTGCATACCACGAACTAATTTCCAAATTATATCTTCAACGTTTCATAATAGACAACAGTGCACGCATCTGCTTTCTCCCGCAGCAGGTCATTTTAATGTCCCATAAATACCACACCGATGGTGTATTGACGGTCTCATCTTCCCTCAGTGCACCGACATGCGTATATGTTCGTGATTGGTGTGCTCTCCTACTAATAATAATCTGCATCAGATCGTGTAATTCACACAGAAGGGGTCGCGGTCTTTTAATCTTACTCGTCTTCGATTTGCGGCAAGCCTGACGACGACTCTTCAGGGTTAATGCAATTTATATACTGCAAGCGACTAGGGTTGCCGTGAAAAACTTACCTTTTGCCTGTGGGATATGTACTCCGTCTGCCCGGCTCACTGATAAATCTCTTGGTTGCCTTGCTTACCGAACCCATTGTTTCCACAGATATTGGCATAACTTGAAATTTTAGTGAGTGGGACTCAGCTAACACTGAAAAAATAACCCGATAAAACTTAGATATTTGATTAACGAGTGCTACTAATGGAGATCTAGCTTAAACGCCGGCTGAGCCAGAGCTTAGACTGAATATCGACCATTACAGGGCAGGACCTCTGTGAAGAAAAGCTGCTGCTCGCCGGCATGGAATGAGCAGATTGTTTTCACCGAAATGTTTCCGCCGCTTTGCCAACGCATTAAGCTTCAACTACGTGACAATGGACCCGTGAAGGATACTGTCATCGCTACGCATTTTATCGACATCTCGAAGGTGCGTTCTTAATAGCTCTGTGTTCTATATTGCTATTTAAATAACTAAGTTTATAGATGGAATACAAGCAATAAACAGACAAAAACAACATAATTTCATTCATCCCTCGAAGCTCAAGACATCTAGTTCAAAGAATCTTAATAGCCTTCATACCACGAGCCAAATATTAAAAATCTTTATACCCAAAGCACTCGTCTACGGCGCATATCACAGTACTGTTTCTGCGAAGTCACTTTCTGGAGAGGTTCTTCTTGAAGTTTTTAAACAGATAATAGTCGCCCGGGGCCAGTTCCGGAGAATGTGTGAGATTCTGAACAATTTGGAGCTTTAGTTCGTGTAATTTGATCATTACAAAAAGAGTCGCGTGGCCTGGCGCATTGCCGTGGTAAAGCAGCACAGTTTTCTTTGGCATTGTAGCAGTGCTGTACAGCGTTCTGTCAGCTGGTCTATTAGAGTATTGCGTTCCCAGTTTTTGCTCTTCCCGTAGTTAGTAAATTCATAAATAACCTTTTGCCTCCCAGAAAACGGTTGCCGGTGCCTTTTCGGTCGATATGCGTATTTTTACTCTTGTGGGAGATCTTTTTCCGCTTGCGGTTCACTCCCTGGTGGCACCTTCTCCTTCTGGAGTAAAGTAGTAGATCCAGGTTTAATTGGCGGTTAGGAATCGGCCCAAATATCCTTGGGCCGATTCGCAAGGATATTTGTGCCGACAACAATTGCTTTCCGATATTGGTACGCGTGTTAGTTCTTGCTCAATCATGAACTCGTGTTTAGCCATTCTGGTTTAATTTTTTCAGCATAAATGCTAGTGCAATATTTGTTATACTGCACTGTGGCTGATGCCTGATTCTTAATCTATATCGAGAGAGAGCTTCGGTGGTTCTCTGTTTTTCGTTTGCACATTCCGCTAGCTGTGCTGAATGTTGGGCGACATTTGAATAGTGCCTATCACCCTCAAGTTAATCATCGCTATCTCAGCGACACCTGCACCTATTATTGTAATTTTAAAATCAGCAACGCATTTGCACTGTCGAACTTGCATTTTCTCAGAAATATCCCCACTGAGCTAGATCACCCGAAATGTATAATGTCTCAATCTCTTGTAATCGCTGCAAAGTGCATTCAAGAGACATGTACGCGGTGACGGTGAAAGGGAAATCAATACGGTAAACACTTCGGAATTGTACTCCGCGGGGTAATCATTTGCAGGCGTTCCAACTCCTTTACCTTTACAAATCAAATTTCCTCCAGTACAACCGGGTAAAGCAAATATGCGACGCAATACTTGCATAGAAAGTCGAAGAAAACGAATTTAGTCTCTGTTTCATGTTCAAGATTGCATATGTAAAGCGCGTTAATGCTCGTTTCTATGTTCGTTCACTGCCTGATAACTTTGTGCGGACTTCCTACTTAACATAATTCAATGTATGTAACGACGGAGAGAAGTGAGCAGAAGTATCTAGAAGATTGTTACTTAATTGATATTGGGCGGCTATTGCTTGGATCTGAAGAACCGAGACATTGCTGTGCGCAGGACTGAATTCCACTCGAAAATAATTTTTTATTCTACCTTGATTGCTTAGTCGGGTTGAAGGTTGCTTTGCTGTTACATTCCTCTGCTGCAGAAACACCTAAGAGAGAAGAACACGATGGCTAAAATGGTAAAAACAAAATAATGACATATAGTAATCTCCTACCAGCCGACATTGCGAATAGGTGGGTGCGATTAAGCTTAGACTCCCCTCCTTTGACAAACCTTGAAGAAAAAGCTCACACGACCGCACCAAGGGAAGTCACATATATAGAGGACTCGCGCTAAGAAGCTTCGTGTAAAAACTCAACATTGGCGAGTGCACTGTACTTGCGCGTCCTCTAAATTAGATATTTTACTCTTCTACACTTTGAAAACGGCTACACGTTGAAAATTACCGTACATTGAACAGAGGCTATGCTACACTGAGCACTCCAAGATTTACTCAAACAATACAAATATCGTCATTAACATCTTTACTGCTGCTAACAAAAGCGGCCGATTTACAATAAAACCTACACATTGAGCCGAAGGCCGAAAATACTGCAGTACACGAGTTTAGTATAATTACATCGCTTTTGCAGTAATCTAAGAACATTTACTTTACAACAGATCTGCATGCACTGGCTACATACGGTAATGATAATAACATATGCAAATAAAGGTTACAAACTAAATGTGGTTGCCCCCAAGTCGCCTCAAATACTGTTCCAGCTATCAGAAATACTCTCATAGAATAGCGCTCATGTCTGTAACCCTCAGTCAATTGAATAAAGGTGTTTGCTCCAGACTCTGTCAGCCTTCAGTTATAACTGTAAATAAATCTAATAAAAACGGCGAATACTGCACGCAATTTTTCAAATGGTGATCATTTTCAGATTTCGAACGACGGAGACAAGGGTTTTTTGCCGACGTTTGGGCCATGCTTTATCTATCTATACGGATCGGCTCGTAGCAGCGACTCTGTCTTCCAACGGGGAAGCGTCCATGCTCCCCTGAATGACGGTCTCGCCGAAGGCGTCATGTACAGGTACACATAAAAATGTGTCACAATAAATTTTCATCATTCTCATTCTATAAAAGCGTAAACGCGCAAAGTAAAGGAATCAGAAAATGCTCTCTAGAGTATACCTAATTTAAGAGAAGAGAACTCGAAATCGTAGTCGTATGTTGAGAATATATATATATATATATACAACTTTTAGATATATATACAACGTTGCAGACACGGGCGATAGCCTTTTCTGCAAAATGCCTTTAATGGTTACAATTGTTTGAATTGTGTAATTACGGCAATTTCAAACTCAATGAGAAATTACTGAACTTAAATAAATTTGCCGTCCGGAGAAGACGGTCCCATATAAAAAGACTTAATGCTGGCCGCTTAGGACTGCGATGTTTTTATAATAATAATCATAATAATAATAATAATATGAATTGCATATATAATGGGAAAATTCAATGCTGTGCCTTTAATTCTTTACGCCGGCGCAAAATGCCAGTGTTCCTTGCGCCGACGTGAGAACCATAGAAACCAATGGTTTTTTTCAGGGGACGTTTGCTTGTGTATGTTCGCACGCAAGTTTTGCCAGAGATGGCGGTCATGCAGCTTCCTCCGTCAGTGCATGTTGAAGCCGCTCCGCCCGTAACCGAGGACAGCAATCAGGCGAAGATTGCAGACTTTTTCCTGTCAGCCGTCGTCATGGAGGCACATATGATCGATCGCCGCTTCCAGGTAAGTGCTATGGAGAGAAATCCTCGATTCAAATGTAGCCAAGTGAGGAAGGGAGAAAGATGCTTAACCACACATTTTCGGTGCTTCGCCCCGAACCGCTACTAAACGCTACTAGCTTTAATGAGTCGGTGGGGTAACGCGTAATAGAGAGGCAACCCCACAATGTGCCTATTGTTGTAGGATAAGCCGGTATACTTCGAACTAAGCATCGGCAATGCGGGCAACACACTTGATGGAGAATGCGGTGCTACTGCTGGCGGCTCCAAAGAGTCAATGGAGCCCGAATGGCGCTCGACTACACCGGCGATGAAGCCTGCTCTCGGACCAGAACCTAGTGAGCACCTTCACTTGCCGTTTGGACACGCGAAACCCGTCATTTGGGTGCGCAGCAGTTGGCCGGATCATCGACGAAGGCTCTACCTGTCCAACATGCTGCACAGGTAAGGTTAGACAAGATAACACGACACCGAGTACGTTAAGTTTTGCTGTGCAGACTTGCAGGTTGGTTATGATAATTACGACCGTTATTATTACTGCCGTCGCCACCACACGATGAGCACGCATAATTGACCCAGCTAAGGTAATGAGTTGTTCATCATATGCGGAGTAGAATTATCATAATATGTATGTATAACATTCGTATTGTACAAAACTAAGTCCCATCAAGCTTGACGATATCTTGGGTCTGAAATCTACAAAATATAGATAAGGAAAATGAGCGGTTTGCCTTGTGCTGCCTGATCTCGCGGGCAAGTTTTATTTTATATCGTAGAAGATATGCTCTCTATCTAATACAGTTGGCGCTGTGGTTGAAACATCGCGTCGCCCGAGTGTATGTAGTGTACATGCACTTGCAATTTGTTACCTGTTGTGAGTAAAACGCTCCCCGCACTACAGTGAAACCTATACTACCTAATGGGATCGTTGGTAAAAAGGGCATGTATGTTATACAAACTATGTATTTGTATTATTAAAAATATAAAAAAAATCAATCCCTATAAATCGAGTAGTAATAAGCAAGCATGGTCTGAGATCGCTGATTTCTTTCTCCCTCTGAATTCTAACTCATGAACTAACAGTATGCTGCCAGCGCGATACAATCAACTGTCCGATTGGTGCCGTTATTTGGCTTATGAGCTGTATGAATTATGTAAAGAATTAAGTTCCATCTGGTCTTTTTGACGTGCTTGATAACCGTTACATTGTTTGTGCTTAATTACCAATATTGTTAAGTCGTAGTAAAATTGCACATTTGGTGTACACTGCCGCTCTATGAAAAAAAATCAGGTCCACCGTGGACACATATGACAAATTACCAAATAGATCAATCATATATAGGCATATTTAAATTGTACCACTTTGTACCTACTGAAAGTTATTAACATCGTGTACATTATTGGGCAGAGCCCACCGGATATATAACTACTAATCACTAATATATTAGGGTATATTAGTGACTAATAGTTTATCATTAATATGTTAGTTATTAGTTATATATCACTGAAATATTATAAACATAAAATTCCTACAAACTAAAGTAAATGTTACGTTTGCTCGTATAAGTACGAAAGTTGTTGTGAATTTTTATAACTCAATGTTCGTAATAGTACGGTTTTTTTTATGGTGCTGATGCCTGATCAGCCCTCCGAAATAAAGCTAAATCGCCGTTCGCCGCCGCATTACGTCAGATGACCGATTGCAAACGTTATTTAAAATTCATAGTGTGAACTAAAATGTCAAATAGGAACATTACTGTTTAAAATACTACAGCTGCAATACAACGTATTTTAGCATATTCAAACGAGATGCTCATAGGCTTTATACACATTCGTTGTAAAGTATTTGCAATGTTCATTTGTCGCCCGAAACTATCTAGTATACCCTGAACTGTTTAGCTTTTTGCACTTCAGTGGTCTTGCTTGTTGACTTAAACCAACTTTGAGATCTACAGAGGAGCGTTCTGTGCAGTCGATTTTCATAGCGTACTACTGAGTGAGCCCAGTCGTTGTGTTGCTTTGACGCAACTCATTGTTTGTCTAGCATTGATCTCCGCTGCTTCTCTACGCTCTCCGCTATCGAGTATTGTGGTGCTTCTAAAAGGCAGGTTGCGGTCTTTCGTCTTGATATAGAGCGTCAATAGAGGAGCTGATGGTTGGGTCTCTACTCTAAACTTAGCAGGTATAGCGAATTAACTAGGGAAAGACGTAGCAACTTAGACCGGATCGAATACAAGATGCTGCATGTCCCGCCTAACACCTGACAGGCAATAAACAGCTTTTTAGAAGCAAAACTGCAGTAGGATGGATGCCAACCAACACCAGTAATGCCAGGAAGTGATCTTTGACGCTGGACTTTGTGTATGTAATTCTATTGCTCATGGTATATCACTTCACGTGTTTAGGCTTCCAACTAGCGCCTCCGTAGCCGGAGGTCTCTGACTGGTTGGTTGTCTCGTGAGGCTTTTTCCGCGAAAGTTCTCTCGTACTTTTCGGCCCGGTGTTGCTTTCTTCCCACCGCTGGTGTATGTTGCATGTGGATACGCGACGGGTGGATGGGTCCCTGGGGACCCTCGGGCTCCGTCGTATAGGTTATATCATCGTGGGCTACTGCACAATTGACTAGACAATGTGAGACAGACCGCAATCCTCCATAGGGTAGAATATATATATATATATATATATATATATATATAAGAAACGCCGATCAGGCAAACGGGAGGCGCTTTATAGAGTAGGGAACTGCAAAAGATCATTTGAATGTAACATAATATGTTTGAGTAGAAGTACGATCTTGGGTTCACTGACGCTTCTTATATCGCGCTATAGTTTACACTGTAATGTAGAAGTCGTTACGTAGGGGCTGCTATATCAATTTACAGCGGAACGGGTCATATCCTCTAATGTCCTTAATGGATACAACTACTCATCTGCGCGACACAAAGGGAACCCAAATTAGCATATGAAAATGATGCGGTTACACGCGTTTCTCCTCTTGCTGAAACGAATTCCATTTGCCATCTGATAAAAATTGACTCAAAGTATTTAGCAGGTAAAAAACTTTATATCGAAGAATCCGCAGAAGCATCTCCAGAAGCGAGTAAATCATTTGGGAAGTTTAAGTTGACCAGATCTCCAAATAGGGTTTGCAGGCTGCGACGTTAATTTATTAGCGTGCGCTACAACCTAGTACTTAACGTGCATCTCTTTTTTGGTAATAATGTTGTGCTTTAAGTGGCCACTTTAATTTGGAATGTATTAACAAATTTATAAGATATGTTTTACGGGTGTATGCAATCATTGTCCTCATATTGTCAAGCCTCCATACAATCATTGATCATACCTTTTGTTTGTAGTAATGCCAAAGCAATACCAGACCTAAGGGGGTGGGGAGGAACACCACGGGTTCTGCCGATCTATAAGTCCCACACGAACCACGCTAGCTGCTCGTGAGGGGTGTGTAGCAGGCATCCCCAAAACCGCCCATAATAAACAAAACAAATACGAATATCATACTTGATTCTTGCTTAGCTCACAATGTTGAGGCAAATGCATTTCCGTCATTTCTTTCAGGTTCGACTGAACCTGAAACAAAAGGATTTGATGCACAAGGTTAATAGGGAAAGGGTGATAGCTCTGCAGAGACTCTGGGAGTTGTCACTTGCTAGTTGGAAACGATTCGACAGTTATACATCTGCAACATAGCGATAATTATCGGTTAAAGTGGGTGTTCTCCACAAAATTAAAGTTTGCCCATTTGCCTTAATGAACTAACCTAGACAATAGCTGTCGCTTTGTAAGTTCTGTGATGAGCCATGCACCGTGTTCGACCAGCGGCGAAGATTCTTCTTCAAGAAGCTTGACTTAGTCTGGTCTCTGACTAACCGGCCTTGGATACCATTCGGCCGCCGAACAATGTTCTGTCTAATGGTGGCTGCTGTGCGTCGTTGTGCTGAGCAGAACAAAGACAGAGGCGAGTTGAGTGAGGCCGCCAAGGACGCCGAACTGACGCCAGCCGTAAGCAACGCGTGCGGCTGACCTTTATAGGATCGCTTCTCAGATCGAATAGGTGCGAATCAGGCGCGTTCACCAGATCCGGTCATAATAGTGCGGTCTGTAGGGCAAGCACGCTTTGTGATGGAGTCCATCCCCGTTAGTCCCGTGCAGCAGCAGCACCACAGCAGTGAAAACGGGAGGCAGTGCGCCATCCTCTCTGTCCTTCGGAGGCGGACTGACCACTGCTAAACACACCTCTCAATTCGTAAGGCCTGCGGCTAGCCGCAAATCGGCCAGTACTCTTTGCGCAGCCAGCAAACTGGCACGCCTAACGGTAACCAGGCTTTCGGGGCGCGCTAATCCAAGCTCTCCGAGCTAGCATAAAGCTCCAAGTTAGCAGTCAGAGCATACCTACTGCCGCAGCAGCAGCAGGACTACCAACAGTCATAAGCAACACGTTTAAAATGCAGCGGCCCCTTCAACAGCATGAGACGACAATAAACTGTAGCAATACATAATAGCAAAAAAAAAACGGAACCGGGACCCGCATCGTGTAGAAGAGTTACCAAAAGTGTGTTAAAGCTAGTTGTATCTAGATTTGATGGCGACATCAAGCGCGCATTTTCGTCCTTCTTCTATGCTGCCCTGAATTTCGAAACCGAAAACGCAAGAACGGGGCATTAAAGAGCATTACAATAGATTGTACTTGTCTCCGTTCGGCGGGCAACTCGGCGCGCTCGACGCATTATGGGCCTACAATGCGTACTAGACAGAAAGTACATCTTGTCACAGAACTTTGATATTATGCTGCAATACGAATCGTGCTTTGACAATGGTATGCATGATGCAGAAATGCATCTTGCATTCTAAAAAAAAGTTACAGATATTTCAACTTGTCAAAGCCTCGCGACTGAGTGTGCGTAATTGCGGCAAACGCTCTTGATGTAGCCCATGTCAGCATATATCTACTTGGCAAATAAATCGCCATCGTTGTGCTTATTAAAAAAAACTTTATCAAATCAGGCACTTGCGAACCTTACCGTCTCCAATCTCGCCGCCTGTAACTGGGGCTTGCCTCGATTTTTAAAGTGTTATTATGTTTAAAATTAAAATCTAGCTTTGAAAAATCATTCCAATTACACTCAACACTCTTGCGTTTTTTTTCTGGCAAAACCCCTACGGACATTGTGACAATTGTTAAGGCCTGTGTCCCAAACTTCTATACCATATTGGCTCGACATACGACACACTTGACCTCGACTACAAAATTAACAACTGCATTTTACTGCATATCTCGTATACCCGGGACCTAGGCATATATGCTACGTCAGACCTTGATTCCAGCCTTCACATTAAGCATGGTTGTGGAGGCATCATTGCGCATTATCAATGCTATTTTACGCTACTTTATACTAACGACTCTATTTGTGTACATTTGCTTTATAAATCTCTTGTTCTTTTCAAACTCACAAGTTGCTCTTCTGTCTGGGAGCCCCATCTGACCAAATACAGAAAGTTGGTGGAAGGCATCCAAAAGACGCTTCTAAGGCGCCTGCGGTTCTGGTGCTCTCAAAGCGTGCCAAGTGATTTTGTTCCTACTATTGACTTAGTTTGCACGTGGGCAACATGTCTCTTCTGCGTCAACTAAGTAAATGTGAATTGCTCGGTTACTTTTTTATGTACACTCCCTCTGCATTTGTATGTTTTTTGATGACCTACGTTGAATATTTATCGAAGTAATTTTCGTTTATATATATATATATATATATATTTTTTTTTTTTTTGATCACTTAGTATATATATATATATATATATATATACATACATATATATATATTTTTCGATATATATATATATACATGCATACATATATATATATATATATATATATATATATATATATATATATATATATATATGTACACTCCCTTAATCTAAGAAGCCATCAGTCAATCGCTCCAAAAGCCGTGGTCCGTTGTGAGTTCGTAGACGGATTGTTTGTTTGGCGGATGACCAAATAGGTGCATTCAAATTCAAATAGAACTTGCCTATTTGGCGATTAGTTAAATTCTTCTTTTAGACGTACGTATACAACAATACATATGTGACCATGATAACTGTAGCGTGATATCGGCTGTTGCCGGGATGTCGCCGAGATAAAACGGAAGCAATTCTTCTAAATGGTCTGAAGCGTCCTCCACGAAATCTAAATTTATACCTGGAAGGTCATCTAGTAACACCCATGCCCATGGTCAAGTACACGGCGTGATCCTGGACAGGGCTCTCACAGAAACACCTCATATGCGCAATGCAGCAAAAAAGCAGGCAAAGCCTCAGCAGAGCTACGGAAAGTCTTACCACGTACCAGAGGAGCGACCGATTCTCGACGCCGCCTCTTAGCATCAGTAACAGAGAGCAGCATGTTATACGCCGCACCCTTAAGAGAGCGCTTGACTACCAGAGCTACCACACGCCGTGTTCTCAACAAGACCCAAACCCTATGGCGCTTAACATAGCACGAACCATACAGGTCCTCTCCAGACGAATTCCCTGGGACCTAAGAGTCAAAGAACTGGCGGATAAAACACTAATCAGCAGAACAGATACCCTAAGCAAATGGAGCCAACAATGGGAAACAATCCAGCCGGTCCATCCTGGATATTGGACAAAATCAAAACTTCCAGACCTCAAAAAATGTGTACAGCCTCAAATAGGGCATAATGGCTGTTTTCAGCAATACCTACACCACATTGGTAAAACTCACTTTCCCGTATGCCGTATGCGCAACTCGGGGGGGGGGGGGGGGGCGGACGATGTAAGACACTGCTATGAACGCTGCGCCTTCTTTGGCTCTGGCCGAGAGCTACTGTCCTGGAACTTACTACGGAAGAACCCCCCTGACATGCCGAGCCCTTGTAGAGGCGCTCCTTAAGGATTACAAATCCTGGATTATGGTAAGAAGAGTCGCAGAAAGTATGTCCGAGGCCGCATATAATAAATAACCGCCGCACAAAGCCGAGCAGACTCAAAGCCAAGAAGAGTGGCCAGGTGAAGTCTTAAGCAGACAGTACTGCGGCCACCCACCGAGAAGGGGCAAAGAGGACGATTCGATTATACTATATGTATATATATATATAGACTATAAAAAAATATAATTGTTGCACACACCCTTGTATGTATTACTAAAAGTGATATTATGTTATGCTATATTGCATTGTGAAGAACCCTAAATCACTTTAACAACGAGCTCAGCATGGCTTTGCATCACATCGACCAAATTGCACCTAGCTACTTAAAATAGCGCAAAATTGGGCATTGATAACATCGCTAAACGATCGTTTTATTTCGTTAATTTTGACTAAAAGAATGTATTTTACTAGGTTGTCCGCCCTGTTTGTCTTACAAAGGTGTAATATGCTACCGACTTTTACTCACACCAGCGATCAAAACGCAGTTGTTTTGTCTGATCTTGGCTTTGGTCATCACGTTGCCTTGCCGTCACGTTGTCATTACTTTTCACTTTGAACTGGTCGTACTATTCTCCAATATTTTAGCCGAACCACTCTGGAATTCGCACTCGACTGTGCAGACTTCTCGCTCGTCCGAAACGCACCTATTGCGTTCTGTTTTAAGCACCTAAAATAACTCGATAGAAAACTGTTGTATACGTTCTTCTAAGCCGAGGGGCCGCCATTAGATCACTACTTATAGCATACCTAGTTTAGGCCCACTGCGACGAACTTAAGCCGCAAAACGAGATCTTTTTTAATTGCAAACTGCTCACAAACGTCTTCGATATTCGCCATAAAGACCTACGAAAAAAACGCTACATTACACGAATGCAGTAGCCTGCTTGACATAAGGCTTGCACGGAAAGTTTATCCGCACGTTCGTGTCTAAATGCAACTATTATACCCGCACAACTCTCATGATGCTGAGGGGCTTCGCCGTATTATGGTGTTGCTACACATAATTTTTGTTTAGTAAAGGTCACTATACTATGTTTCGTTAGACGCCAGGATTTCTCTGCCTCTAAAGAGATTGCCAAGAATATTTCACTTACTATAGGCCTAACGTTTAGGTAAAAAAACAACCTCCTTACAAAAAAAATTTATTCTAGGCCTAACTTTTAACGTTTTAAGGAATAACTACATCGAACTGCACTACGACAACGCTCTAATTGTAAACTGCGTACACTTCTTGCATGTATGTGTAAGCAGTTCGCTTATTACGTTATGTGTATACACTATCAATCAAAAGGTTGCATTAAATAAAAATTCGCTAACAAGAACCCCTACGTCTTAGCCATCGATTTGTTACGCTCTATATGTGCGTATATATGCCACGGTCTGTGCGTGTTTTTAATTGATTGTAGCGTGTATCAATGCTGCTTTATGAGCAAATTATTGCGAACAGACTCTTGCTGCTCTTGAGAGGCAGAGAAAGGCCCCAAAAGAAAAGGACCAACATATAATATTTCCTGGTCTCCCATATTTATCAGCGTACAGGAAAAATGTAACTTGTATTATCCAGAACGTGTATCCTGTTAGGGTTTGATGTAGCATAAAATGAGACGTCAGATTATAATTTTATATACGATATGTCAGGATATTAGTTACTAATATATTAAATGTGTCATCCCATTACAAGCAATATGTTAGACTAATCCTCGGCTCCTAGATAAACGTATACTATGCTTAACAGAAACCAAGCCATGTATTTGTAGCTGTTTATATTATACGCTCACGTATTCAAGAGAGCACTTGAAAACTGCACAAATGATCACGTGGTGGTTTTTTTCGAGAATATGGGAATAGTGAAATAAAAGTAACAATACTTAGCACATTCGACTTGTGATGTGAGGCGGCTCTATTTACTACCACGATAGCTAACGTTGTACGATAAATCCCTGGCACTGCCTCAGGCGAGCAAGCGGAAAAAGCCACACTGCTAGCAGCCCTAATGAACGTTCACATACCCTCTCTAAAGTTAGGGGGCCAACCCGTAGTGAGTAAGCCCTGTCAAACTGTGTCTACTTTAAGTCGAGGACCCTGTTTGCACCTAAGTACAACATAAGGACGCCACTCATGCTACCTATTTGCTCTCATATTTGCTCAGTCAAGGAGCACAAATAGGAACGTCCCTACGATAGTTAAGCCTATTAATCGGTGCATATGCAACAAAATAGAGAATATCAGATTCTCTGATCTAACGATGCCGCTTTATTTTCCGCAATGACAACAAACGGTTGCGGGGACCTTATTCTTTGCCAGTCTTTATGTGTGGTGCTCATGTGATGTGGGGAGCAGTTCAGGCAAAGCAGATATCTTCACCGTTTACTTTTCTTTCTACTTGGGGACCGTGCGTGTAACGCTCAAGCAACGAGACTGCGCCCCGTGCAAGATTGTTTCGCTTACAGCTACACTCTTAGTGTTCGTGAGCGGATGTTTTTCGTTTCGCAATTTTACACCAAGTATTTAAGCTAAGCATAATAAGAACGGTACAAATTTAAGTTAACAAGTCAGACGTCGCAAACTACCGGTTTGTTGTTAATGACTAGGTCGCCTGCAGCGTCTTGGAGAATTTCCTTAATTTGTCGTTTCCTAGGGAGCCATTTCAATAGAAAAATTGAGTCCGTGTCGTGACGACCCAATGTCGTGTTTGCAAGGTATAAAAAGGCTACAAACGCGGTACTTAGGAAAATAAAACGTGTTCAGACTTCTAGGCACAGACTTTTAACACTCAGAAGCCTCACTTCTTATTGGTAAATGCTTGAATGCACGTACGCAGGGAGCAAATGTAGACAGCCCGACGCGCATGATTTGAATAATATATTCCGACGCTTCTAGTAAAACGTTTAGAGCCCATAATTGGCTCGTTTCGGAAACAGAATGACATCACCACAACTCCGTGTGTGTTTTGACTTCAATGCGATTTGCAGAATTCTCGAGCGGCTTGAGTTTGGCATAAGTGATGTTCTGGAGATGGTGCGTCTGGAAAGAGGCGACGCAGATCGCCGACTGCGGGGCGTTCTAGAACAGCTGGCATCTGACTGTGCCGCCTATCTGCAGCACTATAAACAAGAACATCCCGCCAGGAGTAGCACCAAGGTAAACTAAATAGAAGCTCTTAGGAGGCAGTGCACCTTGATTGCTACCAGGTTGCCGCAGACCGCGACAACGATGCATTTCATATTTATTTACTTAGGCTGAGTAGCGACTAAACCACAAGTTCATAACTTTAACAACTCTAAGGTCAGTGAGTCAGGACTATCACTGGGTAACCTGCATATGTATGGATATGCATACATTCCCGGGCATAGAATACATTGCCCGGGACATGCACACCAGGAAACCTGATGTGCATCATCATCAAGACAATGATGGCAACCATCTTCCGTGACAATGATGGCGATTATCGACGAAAAAGAGAACGACTGTGACGACGAGCATGATGAGGATGCTAATGACAACGACGATGATGATGATGATGATTGTTCTGAGTAGTTGAACTAATTGCTGTTCTTTTTCGGCTGTTTGTTCGGCCGGGCCTGGTTAACTCAGCAGCGAAGCAAACTGGACCGCGAACGTGAGCGACATTGTCAGCGCGAAATCGACCACATGGGAACGATGGCACGCGCCATGAAACCGCTCCTCAATCGCCATTCATTCAAGGAGAAGCTTCAGTCGACGCAGCAGTTCTCACGTAAGCTGAGGGACATCTGCGAGGATGCCCAACACTCGCTGCCAGATGTCTTCCTCTGGATGATTGCAGCCGGTCGCCGGGTTGCCTACCACAGAATACCTGCCCGACAGCTAATCTACTCGCCGTCCGACGAACAACGAGGCTCGCTCATTCAATGTCGGCAGACTATGCTGCTAAAGGTATGTTATGCATTGTACTGTTGAATGCGCTGTGGCTGGATATATAAAAAAAAAGTAGGTTTAAATTACTATATCCTCCTTGCAAATAAGTGTAAATGTATGAAACAACATACCATTGTAATTGTGTATATAATAAATATGATACCTGATATAATGACCTTGTTCAAAAAAAAAAAATATATATATATATATATGGTATATTGTCATGCGACATAGTTATAGGTTATATATAGTCGGGCGATATGGATATATGCTATATTGTCCAGCCATATGGATATATGTTATATTGTCCGGCGATATAGATATATGGTATATCGTCGAGCGATATGGATATATGTTATATTGTCGAGCGATATAGATATGTGATACACCGTCGAGCGTTTATTTATCAACCGATTAGAACAATGTTGCCAGCTGGAGAGTGCTATTTGCCATCTCTAACCAAACCTGTAGTTAGCCGTTTGACTGATATATTCTTTAAATTAAATATATTTTAAGCGATTGACAAAAGTGCTTAACTAAATTCGTTAGTCGGGATGAAGTTGGTCTGCATGTATCGCATACTGGCATATACCAACGTCTTACAATTAATTTGATGCTTCACGTGTAATACTACGCCATGTATCTACTAACACGTTGCACTACTTATAATTGCCTACGCTATGGTTACCGGTTGTTAAGACAATTCAATTGAGGTTAAAGACGCCGCGTACAGTACGAAACATTTGTCTTGGTATGGAAAAATTGAGTTTTACATGTTCGACGACCAGTCTAGCTCATGATTAATATTACACGGGCTGTTTGAATATGAAATTTTACAAGAAGTTCACAGTGCATCTCTTAACTACGCTCTGAAGCGAGTACAAAGTGTCATACAATTTGCCTGACTTTTACAAAGAGATTCGGGAGACGCTGTGCTGCGTCTCTCGAATAACGCGGAGAGCAGCTGCTGACAGTATAAGTAGTTATGTCATATCCGTACTCCATATATGTGATAATACATACATATTGTTTATTTCGCAATAACTTTGCCTTTCAAGATGGTACATAATTACAATACAGTTGTCATTACCTACAATTTCAATACTTCACGACCGGGCAAAAAGTGCAAAGACCGCCGATGCGTCTGCTCGCTGCGTGGTATTTAGCGCACATATTCGGGCAGCACTGGCAGCAACATTGATTGCCAATTTTGCAAAATCCTTGGGTCGAACAAACTAAGCGATAATAGCCATACACAATGTCTTTGTGTACACGTGCCGACTAGTGCTTGCCATTCCATCTCAAGGTTCCCTGGCGAGGTACACATCTAACTGCGCTTCCTCTGTCGAGACCTCGGTTATTTCTGCCACTCCAACAAAGATGGCTAAAGTTATCTTATAAAGGTGACCTAAACCTAACTCTGATTGTTTCCACTGCTCGTCCGCAACCTGCTAGCAGGTACACGGAACAGTTTCTTGCCGTCCCCGGCAGAGATGGCTCCACACCCTGCCAAAGCTGTAGCTCAGCATTGGCACAATCTTAAGCTCAAAAAGACGCAATGCGGTACTTACAGGCTGTCTCGAAACTCTCGTACCTTTGTGTGAATACAGGCAATATCTGCTCAACACCCAAAGGTCGTTCCCGTAGAGTGTAGTCTCAGACCCAAATACGGGAAGCAGTTGACAAACTCCTCTCGCACATGGCGGGCTAAGTCTGCGATGAGCAAGAAGAAGGCCATGCAGTCCACTGAGAGGGTCTTCTTAAGGGTTCTTAAGAGGTCCCTACGTTTTGACTAAGCTGCAAGGTGTCCTCGTCCCTTATGTTAACCTCAAGGCGGTCTTCAGCAAGCAAGCTGGAGAGCACTCGTAAGAAAGAACCACCTATTCCAGCAATGTCGAAACGGATTGACTAGTAAGTGACGGAAAGCGTTGTAGAAACCCTTGTCAGAATCGATAAAGAACGCCTACAAGTGATCCCTGAGCACAGCCAACGTCCGCTAAACTTCCGACTGGAGTCACAAGTCTTGCGCAGCAACATAAATAAAGCGTGTTCTTTGTTTGTCGCGGACGGCAAGAAACTGGTTTGTGTACATGCTAGTAGGTTGCGGACCGGCAGACTTAGGTAACCTACAGGGCCTTACAGGGCCATTTCGGCAATCTCTGTTTGAGTGACGGGGAAAAGTGGCCGAGGTTTCGGCAAAGGCAGTGCAGTTAGATGTGTACTTCGCCAGCGGGCTTTAGAATGGAATGACATGCACTAGTTGGCGCGTGTACACAAGATACATTGTGCATGGCTTTCATCACTTGGTGTGTTCGACCCAAAAATTTCACCAGATTGGCCATCATTACCGTTGCCGGTTCTGCTCGCAACGTCGCAAAGACGTGCGCAAATACCACACAGTGACCTGTCAAATGCCTTTTGCCTAGTGGGACGATCGCTAATGTATTTAAATAGTATATAATGACAATATTATATTTATATGCCATCTAAAAATGCAGACTTACGGCAAAATAGATACTATCTGTTCGCAAAAACCCGCGCACGCAATTCTACCCACGCACAAAAATTATGCTAATCTCGAGGACCCAGCCTGCTATTGCGAGTCTGGGTTTGCATTGGACCCACTCTAAGTTCATGCCGCATCGTTATGGAATTTACCTATAACATATGATTCTCCATGCCATCGCCGTTTCCAAAAAGGTTGGTTTTTCATAGTATTAGCTGTTGTTCACGATTTCTCCTGAACAGAAGGACGTCGATTGCAGTCCGACACTTCCGGACTTGACAAAAAACTACGTCGTTTGATTACATAATTGGCCGTCAGCTACTTCGAGGAAATTTACCTATTACATGGCCAGGTACATGGAACTCTCAGTGTCCTTGCTTTAGCAAGCTAGGTATGAAATATTTTAACCTTTTTTATGAGTTAGCGTCTGCAAATAATTAAAAGATGCTTCTCGTGAGGTTTCGAAATAGAAGCGAACGTGCTCCTTAAAAATATTTGCATTATCATGTACCTTAATGTCTATGTTTCCCAAAACACATATCCGCGGGGTGAGTACGTCATCACGATTTTTGGTTTATGCTCGAGATCTCGATGATAAACCATTCAGATGCGCCTAACATGCTCATTCATCATTAACATGCTTCTACTGGGTTGCTGTTATCCGTTGTCAAACACTGACGTGTTTCACTGATGTGACCCTTTTCTTGAGCCGCGAGGCAACAATGGTGCTTCAGCTTCTTCAGTTTTCACACCAAAAAAACATTTAGAGATTGAGCTCACGCAGCTATAACGTATAAATCACAACCGCTAATATGATTCGAAACTAATCAGGAACTATCCATATTAATCCATTATGTGCCATGTAGATATCGAACAATTTTATGAGTCGTAAACCGTCTTCACCCGCTGACGAGCTCGACATTTTCGAGGTGAACGGATCTATAGTCAAGCTATTCTGCTAGATAATTGGCCCGCACTCTCATTCAGCTCTACCCGCTAGAAAGTTGTCGAATTGACAAGACAAACGTGGCATTATATGGAGTAACAATTTATGTTATAGACGCACGCATGCACTTTATTACAGGTAATAAAATCGTCAGTATACGCCCGCAGCAGTAAGTTTATACATAAATACCCAGCGAGACACCTAGAAACATCCACAATAAAGTGGGTACAGGTGACCCATGTTGTGATAACCGCAGTATGTAATGGTTGCAAATTTTTTTGCGTGTATTATTAATAAGACGTTTTTTTCTATTTGGACTGGTGTATTAACCATGACAACATATGTGACGCATAGAGAAGTAGAAGAGTATGCATGCCAACGAATGAAGAAAGCTGTATCAGGGAGGCCACAGCTTGAAATTCCATATTGCAGTTTTCCTTCGTCTCATTGAAACATTTTGGAACACTTGCTAAGTTCCTGTGAGATGACAAAATAAGTTAGGGTATTTTCAAAATTACGCAGGCGGCTGAACCTTCTCTTTTTAAACGACTATTGAAAGCAATGCAGCTTAAATAAATAGTGGAAACGCGAGTGAAGTGGCACTGGAACAGGGCACTTTAGCGCAGAGTGGTTCTAGGCCACGCCTAGCGCAGCGTGGTTATCCTCATCTCAGCCTACCATGCTGTAAAACACTCCCTGTAGGGCCGTCGAGGTGAGGACAGCGGACTCTATAAGATAGAAACTATTTTGTAGACCACAGATTCAATAAGCAAAGGCTCGGAGCAGTTTATCAAAACAGTAGTAAGCTGGGTAGATGCCCTTACAGGTAATGATGACGCAGCAAAGAACATCAAACAGTTTCTGTGGCTAGAGGTACGTTCTAAGTCTTTCTTTTTCTGGAAAGCGTAAGCAATTACAGAAGGTTGGTGGGTTTTGCAAATATCTCGACAACCCTTCAATTATAATGTTATCGCATTGCCACTAAACTGCCATACTTTGTCCTGTTGATGAACAAACCGAGCAGAAATGTTGCTCCTGATAGACCTAATCAGCAAATTTATCATCCTTAAAAGAGCTATGGTTAATAATACGGTTGTTTTGATTACTTAAACGGCAAGTGTTCCCCTAGTAGCAGCGACTCCCTGAGTCAGGGCATATTATTAATCTGCATAGTCACACAGAGTTGAATCGCTTCTCAACTAGTTCTCGTACTGCACGTTATTCACTAGCACTAGTCGCCTTCCTATAAGGGGCTGATATATATATATATATATATATATATATATATACATATATATATATAGCCCTGCGGTGACGGCACCCGAATTAGTTCCACTTGCTTTATATTTAGTGTTCTCTAATATATGCACATAAATGATAAATAATAACACGATACATTGTAGTTTATTGCTATTCTAAGCTACGTGCTTGTAAATAGCAGAGTGCGTTGCGTCGACGACATGCACCATATGCAGCCACGACGTCACATAGCGTCCAGCATCAGTGGTTGTCTAACGTAGTGCGTGTCTCAAGCCTAATTAGGTTAAACGCACTTCGGACTTCCGTTGAAATTCTTCTAACGGCCATTCGTCCGACGGATCCCTATACGACCGCTCTCACATGTCTTGCATCGGCTCCCCCGCCTCCCTTTTGGCTGTGGTAACTGTTGGCTGCTGCGGCAGCCTTTACGTTAGCCCCTGTTAATCGCTAACTAGCTAGTCATCAGCGCGTTGCCAGTGAAAAAGTGAGTAAGTGACCTCTACGGTCTCCAGTAAGGAGAATCAGGATTGCAGCAGGTACACTAGACTCGTTCACCAATCGACACACGTTGTTGACCGATGAGTCTCTCTGAGTCACTGAGGCGATATTCGTGATGAATCGATGCTGTTTATATAGAAGCCACTGGTGGTCGGGCTGCCGTTGTAACTACAGCTACTGCGCACGAATCGTCGTTGTTTGTCATCAAGCGTCTTGAGCGTTTGCTAGCACGTTTGCAAGCGCAAAGCACGAAACCAACCCGAAAGCTTGCATGCTTAACTTATTGTTCTTCGTTACCGCGAGCCGCTTGCCCATTAGCCTCATCATACACACCGTATTAGCCATCTTGATGTGTGGGTAAGGTCTCGTCTAGATGTCTCGTCGTTGTCGTTCTAATTGGACGACTCCCGTCCTGCAGACACCCGCACACACACATTATCATCGGCGCCGTTGTCCAGCCAGCCAACCAGTTATCCATACAAGACGAATGATGTGTATATGATTACCTACATCGAGACAAATCCCAACTATCCTAGTGGTGCTTTCAAGGACCGAGTCGATGAACGAAAATCAGTCAGAACAGATGCATATGGTCAATAAAAAAAATACTTCCATGAAATGTAAAGACGATTGCGATGAAAGAAGCCTAATTTCTGAGCGACGAATTTTTGAAAACTTCACCACGACTACGCATCGCATTATTCAATGAATAATTTGATTTCTTTATTTCCGCAACTTCCTTATGTTCCCACGTATAAAAGCATTTAAAGACAGCATTTCGAAACTATGGAGGAGATGACGAGAAAATTCGCAAGAAAAACTCAACTCGATGCCGAAACACTCGTTTAAAAAGTGTTTCACAAAGCGGGAAAGATGGTGGCACAAATGCACTGCAGCGGACGGGAGCTATTTTAAAGAAATTAATCATATTTTGAAGGATTAAATAGATATTCTTTCCTATAAATTTGTATCAAGGCTTTTCGATTCGATCTCGTATATACTTAAATATGTACCAATGCATATATGTGCACTTCTGTATTTGTTCGTATGTCCGATCATCTGTATATATGTATATATAAATATATTTATATATATATATATATATATATAGCACATTCTGTAAGAGATATTACGCAGTACCAATGTTGCGAACCTTTTCCTTGACTTCTTAGCCGGGTGGCGGTAACAAAAAGCAGACGCCGAGTTCAGCGTGGAACATCGAAGCGAACCTGGAGGTGTACATCTGGCTAGGGCTATGGCATGAGCGGGAACACTCGCTCGATGGAGTTCCCGAGGTAGGTGATCCGAGTAAGCAGGAGCGGCGCTGGTCGCACCTTTGCTGTGTTGTGAGCCACATCTGCTCGTTCGTTCGCCATCTCATCTAATAATAGATCCAACGAGAGCAACTTTGTTTGGCTAGCTATAACCGAACCACTACGATTATTGTCGAGTGTTTTTGGTCGTACTCCTCCATCGGCATTCGATGCTGATATCCGTTGTAGAATAAAGGAGCGAGCCAGGTATCTGACTGTATAACATTATAACCCTACGTGTCTCACGTTCTACACCTCCGTTGGCCGCCATAACAAGTGGCAGGTATTTCTATCACGGACTGGAGTTCGATTCCTCTTTTATGTCGATTTGTATACAATCGCTTTATTGGTTACTCCGGAGCCGCCGCCACCGCACATAATGTAGAATTTGTATCAGTATACATACATATTACAATACCAATACTCTGGTGCTTATGACTGACTTAAAAACAGCCCACTCAAAATACAAACAAACAAAAGCAATGTCTAACGGACACTTACAACCTGGTTGAAATAGAAGTAGCCGGAATTGAATGTGGATCCAAATACGTCTAGTGGACAAAAGAGACCACTTACTGCCTCCACTAGGTACAGAAAGCTTAGAGGATACCACCTTCTTTTAAAAAAGAGAGAGAAAGAATGAAAAAGAATACTGCTATAGCAACACACTCATTATGGCGCGGTCATTGAGGAGTAGACGCCCAGCGAGCGATAACTAGATAGAACGGAGCTCACAGAGAGCCCACCAGCTCGATGTCGAAGGCACAACATTTAACACAGCGTTAAATTGGATGTGCAACTGGAAGCGTGAAATCACGTTTCTAGCAGAACTGATGGTGCCTCTTTTTTACTACATCGTCAATTTGCATTTGATTTAGATTATAAATGTCACTATACTAACTACACTATAAAATGTCGATCGCTTTTGACAGGAAAGATATCAGAAAACAGTTTGAGAACTTTTAATTTTGAGAACAACAGATGAGTAGTATCTACCTTGGATACGTGTAGATCGTAACGCTTTTAAACACAGAATCCAAATAGGTGATTCATGGTAAACGATATAAAGATTAGAATTAGAAAGACCAGAATTAACCATTTTCAATGAACAAGAAACACGTTTGCAGCGCTCACCAAGGTAAAGACTACTTTTAAGCTTAGTAAACATTTTTACAACAAAGCACTCTGCTTCGTCCCGACCCTAGAAAGTTTTCTTAAGCGCTTTTCAAACAACGTTTGTACATGTCTATTTCTGTTGTAGTTTAATAAGCTGAGCGTATGAGTTCATACGATTCTATGGATCCAACCAGAGAGACAGAACTATAGGGACCTCCAAGTAAATAAACTATCTGTCCATCATATAGTGTCTCGCTCGGTCAGCATTTGAATTTTCGAGTTTTCGCTGCAACAACTCCTATTATTGACACGCCTTCATTTGACATAGTAAATTCGCTGTGTTATGTATTTTTTTTCAATATTTAAATCGCTTGCCTGTTGTGTGTTTACATTTTTAGGGCTTCACTGAGGGGGCTATTCCTATGGAGAAATTGCATTACACGGAGAAAGGAAAGTTCATTTTGCGAGCGCACATGTACCAGGCTCGGTCGCTGATAGCATCCGATTCGTCGGGACTCTCCGATCCGTTCGCGCAGGTAAGCGTACTTCTGATAATATTTGTGAAGAGTCCGTGCGCCAATGTAGCTTTGCACATGATTGTGTATGTTTTGGCTGTCCGACAACATCAGCTATATTTTTAAAATAGAGAAAGTGCATGCTGTAATGTGAAATAAGGCCACAAATCTTATCACCCAAATGAGTCTAACATGAGGTACCAAGCAAAATAAAAACGTTTTCTTGCTTTTCCCAACTGATAACGAATCTATATAGTACTAGAATCGGACCCTTACATATATACATTGAGCGCAATGGCGTGTAAATATACATTTATTTACATAAATGCATTGGTTCCAGTAATAGTGAGTGCATGTTTATTGAGTGGTGTCTTCTTTCTCCCACCAGTAGGTCTTATGGCAACATCTTAGCCAGTACTAAGGAGGCTTTCGTCGAGACCGTCCGGTTCCCCCTGATTCACCTCTAATTCTTAATAATTCGTGCCAGGTTTAAGGCGGTCCGCTGGGCCTTTGCCGCGACATGTTTTACATGTGCCGCGTAAGCCCGTAGAAAGAGTCACCCTATGGCACTTTGCCTCTTTCCCAATTTCTATCGGGTGGCCCGCCATCCTAAGGCCTCCCTTTGTCTTCTTCAGGCCAGCGCCTAAAATATTGCGGTTCATCCACTCCGTCACCATCGATAAAGCTTTGTTGGCTGTCTCCTGTAGGGCCGCTTCAGTCCGCGCCGTGGCCATGAGGGCCAAATGCTCCGCATAGGCCAGCAGCTCTGGCCCTTTCTGGGTAGTTGTTAATGTCTACAGCCCCGTCATAAGCCAAGTTTCAAAGGACGGGTCCCAGAATCAAACCCTGTGGAACCACGGCAGTAACCTTTTGCCTTATAGCAACCAGACTTCGTTCATCCAAGTAGGATAAAATCATTCGGCAAAGATTCGTAGGTTTCTTTTCAGCACGTGTACCACTACTTTCCAGTCCATTGTGTTGAAGGTATTTTTAACATCCAAGTGAATTAGAAGCACAAATTCCCTCGCTTTGAGAGTCTTTGCGGTCTCACGGCCTGCTCGTTCCGGCTCCAATGGTAGATTTTTTGTTCCGGAAACCATACTGTGAAGCCTTCCTTCTCAAAGCAGTTCATTAGTCACGGTCTGGAAGACCTTCGGCCACCGCTTAACAATTAGCTTGGTCACCTCAGAGGGTACGCCATCGGGGCCAGCGGTCTTTCTAGGCGCCAGCCGTTTTAGAGCCCGTCTGATCTCTTCTAGTGTTACCTCCGGAATATCTTCCAGGGCAGTGCCGAAGAGAGAAAAGAGATTATATCGAGCAGCACGTCTGGCGGGAGCTTCAAGAGAGCTCTTTAGAGCTTGGTCAGAACAATCTGGTACGGCAGGCCTTATTGTCACTGTCCACCGCACCAATCAACTCGCGCCTTGCTTTTAGCAATGAGTCATCGCAGTTTCATTTGGGCGGCTTTGTACTTGGCTCGTTAAAAGTCGGCTTGGCTCACCTCTGCCTCGTCTGGCCCGTCTCCCTTCGGTTTCTTCTACCCAGCCAGGTTCGCGTCCTCGTATAGATCATTTGAAGTCTAATGCATGCTTTTCTTCCTTCGACAATCTTCTCATTTCACCATTACTCACCATGGGTGGGTGTCGGCGCAAAGGGCCCGCCCTCTCGCATGCCGCAATGAGAGAGAGTGAAGGTATGGTACTTTGTAGAATTAATCACCAATCGTAACTTCTCTTGAAACGTGGAGGGCATTCCTACTCTGCCTCTTTGCAACCAGACTTCGTTCATCTGAGCATTTTTTCAGCACCTGTACCACTACTTTCCAGTCCATTGTGTTGAAGGTATTTTTAACATCTAAGTGGATTAGAAGCACGAATTCTCTCGTTTTGGGAGCCTTTGCGATCTCACGGCTCGCTCGTTCCGGCTCCAAGCTCTTCCGGCTCCATTCAACTCTCACCCAATAAGGGGTCGATTCCCATAGTGCGACCGTGCGAGTCTCGGCGATCGACCTCCATCTTTGTATTTTCTCGACAGATGGTACCAGCGCCTTTCCCGCGCCCTCTTGGTGTGCCTCAGGCCGAATGATAAGGCCCCCCTTCTTATCCTGGATAAGCCCGCGCACGCTTGTCCCGACTTTGTTCGGTCTGATATGGTTTCTAAGTCCCGAGAGTATCTCTGTTCTAGAACATGGTTCAAATGAAAAGAAGTAATTAGGTTTTCATTGGGGTACCGTTTCAAATATAAGTGAACTTATTAACGGACAATGTCAAAATTATCAAAAGAGAAGTACGGAGTAAGCTAAAGTGTAGTAGTAGACGTAGCATTAGTAGGCATTAAATGATTTAAGAAAATTTAGGAGGTAAATATACAATGGAAGTACAAACAAAATGGAACAGGATACACTAATGTATCAAATGGGCAAATTAAAAGTAACGTTAAGGCGAGAATGTGACGTCAAAAAGGGGTTGGATAGAATGGTTATACGATAACACAAGAGGCAGCGGGCTGTTGGTGAGTGGAAGAGCAGGTATGTTAGACATGAGGGTGCAGCGGGCATGTTATGAGGAATGGAAACAGCAGTTTGTCGGGTGTGCGGGAAGAGAGAAGAATTAGTAGATCATCTAAACCATCGAGTGGTGTGAACAATTAGCGGGGACTAGAGACTTAGAATTAGAGAACGCTTTAAAATTAAACAGGTATGCAGAATAGGAGCAGGTCGAAATTACGAAACAGAGGCAAATCGGATGAAACGAGAAAAACTTGAGAGTGCAATGTAAAAAAATATTAGCTGTAGTGTTTCGCGCCCCTGGTATAGAAGAATAAGATGGGTACACACACTTATCACGCCAATAAATGTTTACTCGTTTATGCACACACGTATCTATCGTTGTTTAGCCGCATTAACCGGCAACCGCACAACTATGGTCGCAAATGACAATGATGTCAACATCTAGTTGTTAATTAGTAGAGCCTTCATTGATTTCTATACGATCGAAGGAGATAGAAAGCTAGACGAACACAAGCCCAGGACGACAACGCATTTGTTTACTAAAATTAGCAGTGAGGCATAATGAAGTCTAATTTGTCCTGGTAGTTCAATAGACTTGGTCACTTGGCAAAGCATACCTCACCTGAGGGAAAGCCACGGAAATATTCGGAAAAACAGCCCTTTAAATAAATATATATATATATATATATATATGGTGTATACATATATACATTATATGCATATACACATATGTATATAATATAAATATTTATGCCCGTAATATAAATACACGCTTAACATGACCGACCGTGCAACTCCATGTGAGAGATTTCAGTAGAGATCAGCTAATCAAATCCGTCCTAATTCCCGAGCTTTGCGCTGGACGGCCCCCGATGAGATTATAAAGTTATTTTGTTTTCCGAAAAGGACAGCTTACCAGATTGAGGCTAAGTACACGGATGCAGAAGAAACAGAACCAGATCTCTACGCGCGGAAATTCACGATAGAGTGCACTGTTAAGAACTTCAGAACTACTGAGACACTGCAACAGTGCATTTTGGACGATTTTGGAGTCTCGATACGCGCTTTGAGTTACAAATTTGGTGTGTAATCACAAACCATTTGTCGAATTGTTCACGATTACATATATATATATATATATAATTTTTTTTAGACGGTTTGGGGTTGAAATATATATATATATATATATATACGAAATGAGCAAAATCATTGCAGCCACCGAACGGCAAGTCTCGCAGGCAAACCTTGGCGCTTAGCAAGAGTCGAGCCATAGGCTTAAGGCAATGTCCTGCTTAAGATGAACCTCCGTCCTGCGGGCTCTTTAGCGCATAAGAGCAACTACGCACAAGTGGCAGGGAAGTCTCCGAAGCTTTATTAACTAAGCTTTATTTAACGTATGTCCTTCACTTCAAACTAACTGGCTTGCTAGACTCAACGGCTTTGGCATGCGCTATCTACCCGAGGTGGCTCTGAACCTCTAACAATATGTGTGTGCCCTTCATATATGCGGTCCTGCTGTTCTGCCACCATAACGTTACATCGTAAAACTAATGCTTTGGTGCTAACTGTCTGCACTATGATAGGCTGTGCAGGCGTGTCGCCACTTGCCGTATTAGAAGTAATTCTAAAATAATAGGAGCGGGCCAAAAACTTGGATATAGTAGGTTTGTGAATCCCATATCAACCAAGTGCCATGACCTGGCTAGTTATTAAACAGGAATGCGTGGTGCTAATCAAGACTTTGAAAAGGAAGATTTTCGTCAAGCAATAAGTGATCAGAAGCTGTGCGCATGTTGGGTACTGGTTGAGGTTTCGACTAAGTTTCTGGAGTTAGAATCACATTCCAAAATTTGTCTCATATTCAGGATTATTTGTGTCTCCGTTGAAGGAAGCGAGTGCCGAAGTTGGATAAAGGCTACCACCGTTGTCCCGTGATACGAGAAAAAAATTTGACATATCTCTTTTGACTGGATATTGTGCAATTTCTATGACCGGTCACGGCCCAAAAGTCCTAAAGGAATAGTGCAGCTATGCCGAATTCTACACATAAAGGCTAATAACCTCCTTCCTCCCGATTCGTTCGACTTTAGCACGTGGCTGACTCTATCGACAACAGTCGATTTCAATTAAAATCTTGGCTCATCTGAATAGCATATTCTTCATGGTCGATTGGGTTAGATTCTGCCTCGTAGATATGTTGTAGGGCACCAGGGTTAGCCATATTGAATCAGATTGGCACAGTGTGGATATGAGGGCTAGACAAGGGCCCGTTCTCGGTCCCTTTATGTATTAATTGTTTTCAACCCCTCCAACGCGTAGGGCCATCTTATTCATATATTAGATCAGAAATAATTGAAGCATTGATACGTATACTAAAGAGCCGATAACTTTATACTATGTTATGCTATTAAACAGAATTGTGCATTGAAGGCAAATAATCAATCGGAATTGACATCATTACAATATAGTGATTGATTTCCATATTATGGGGTACTTTCCAGTTGCATGATGGTAGAAAGAAATTACAAGGTATCGCTTTGGTAGTAGTGGTATTCTTTTTTTTTAGAGGACTAACTGAAAAATGCGGTTGCACACACGGACACCACTGCATTCCCTGCAAGTCCCTGCAAGTGTGTGCCGGCAGTGTGGGGCTCCAACTCACTAAAAACCAGTCATGTCCCCGTCCCCCAACTGACTGGGAACTGCTTACGCATGCATCAAACAGTCAGAGGGGGCGAGTCTTCTTACTCATGGCGAAAGTTGTCCCTGAGAGCCGCAGGGAATCGCAAAAGTCGCAGCTTGTTGGCCGCTGTCGTAGCTTGTAAAATCTTATTAAAAACCGCTGTTGTCAAGTTCCAGTGTTCCAGGGATTCTGTCATCTTTAGAACGACGTTGCGTAGATTAAAAGTGAACGTATTCATTAGAGTCCTCAAGGGGTGATGCTGTTCCGCCCATGCAGGACACGCCAGAGCTGTGTGCTCTGGAGTGTCCTCGAGTCCATTGTCGCAGTGGACGCACGTGGGGCTGGGGGCCTTCCCGATCCTGAATAGGTACGACTGAAAGTCGCCGTGCCCCGTCAAAATCTGGGTGGTGTGGAAGGAGTAGTGGTATTCACGTTGCATTATTCTGTGCTAGTTACGATGCATAGTAGACTATAGTCTAAATATGGCCGTGCACAGCTGTGCCAACCAGACGGTTGCGGCAAGCGACTGTCCTTCGTCGTATATAAATATAGTCACAAAAGAGTTAATAGTCACTTCGGCCATGCCATCAAATGCAAAAGAATAGCATCGTCTTCACGGTGCAACTCACGGTGCGAGATAACCGTTCTGTTATACCTGTCCTTGAGCATCAACTAGCGAAGTTAAAATGCGTTATTATCATATGCCGTAATTGTTAATACGAATTATCTACTGATCGTATACATATTTTTGTGTTTGCACTACCCTTAATATTTGCACCTTAGCCATGTCAAAACATAATTGCTTGCTGCTCTTTTACCCCACTATGGCCGCATCATTATGTACAGTTCTGATCATGCTGTCTTGACATGACTCAAATAAACGTTACATAATCATGTTGATCTTTGCATTAAAAGCGGAGCTACAAACACTGTCCTGTTTTTTTTCTCTGTGTTTTGATAAGCGGTGCATCTATGTTAGTATTGGGCAAGTATTATCTACGTAAATCTCACGTAATTTTGCGACCCGAGCTGCAGCAGCCTTTGGGAGCGCAGAGTGTTTTGCTCTGTTAAACAAATGCTAATCTACAGAAGAGAAAGAAAGCATATTTAATTTAAGAGGTCATTAAGCAACAACCAGTATCATATAAATATATTGCTAACAAACTGACCAATACGCACTAGGTTCTTTCATTTATATACACTATTTCGGCAAAGTACATTTTTTTGCTGCTTATCATAGATGACGGTGTGCTGAAGTCAAAACCTTCTAGCCAGAAGCAGAGCTTTTAAATGGCTAGGCGCCACCAGTCCCGCATGATCAATGATGCCGAATCTACGCAAGCCGACTCTCCGCCGTCTCTAGACAAAAAAAAAATTAGATAAAAATCTCAGTGCGTGTTTTATGGCCGGCTACTCAGTCTTCTCTACCATGTCCGAGTGAGACGTTAAGTGGGAGCGCCTCGCATACAGAAAACGCTCGCATCCAAAGGCCTCTTAGACAGGAATATGCTATACGATAGCCTGGTTGCTAACCATGAAACAGAAACTCAAGTCACATATAAAAATTCCTCATTGGTGTAGTATATCGTCGAACGCTGCCATGACCGTTGTAAACGTCCTCGATGAAGTTTGGAAGTGCAACACGACATACTGAAAGAGCACATATAATTACTTCCCACTTTACTAGGCATTTAGTTAATTGTCTTAAATCATTTACTTTATCAATGCTGTTCTACATGCAAAACGATATACACTATACGTTCGCGCTCGCTTCTTGCACCACAAGTTGTACTTATGGTGTAATGGTGGTTGAACAATGAAATTCCGATTGTTTGATCAGGAGTACGCGGTAAAATATTGCAATATTATAAGACATGGATACCGCTATTAGTGTGACAATGCGCATACCTACTAGACAAATGTTACATGTGTGTTCGTGCATTTAATCACTTCATTTGGGAGGCAGGTTCATTTCTGCGGCCACAGCGCATGTACACAAACGATCGAACAGACTCTCAGTCCGACCTGGGATGAAATGGTCCAACTTCAAAACATTGAGCTTTGTGGAGATTCCCGACGACTAATCGATGATCCGCCACTAGTCGTGATAAACGTGTTCGACCAGGACAGTGTGGTACGTTCCTCTAATGGTATTGCACTCCGTATGCATGTGCTTATGTTAGCTGGCTATTTACTAGATGCATTTAAATAACCCTCAAATAGTACTTAGTTCGGACAGCATGTGAGTACATCAACATATGCTTAGCGTACTACTGCAAACTGAAATATGGTGTTTACAGCCATAACGTTTTAGGAACAAAGAGCGTGGCTTTCTGATAGAGCGCGCAGCCGTTTTCATGCTTCTGCAAAAGAATATTGTTACGAGCCCTTGACGTATGCACCGGAGAAATTTGCGCTTTGTACGTTATTCAGTAAGCGTAAGTGCCATTCGTGCTCTCGCCCAACTGCCCAATGTTTTATTTTGAAAATTGCGTGCGATGTGCTCCTAACGTTCTTGTCGGTCTTGTTGTATGAGTCATTCTCGTTAAATGTTATTTTTGTTGTTTGGTACTGCTGTTGTCTTTTTCTGTTACCCGTGCGGTTGTTGACAACTATTGCTGTCATTATGAAAGTCGGTGGATTGAAATTAAAATCACGTGCAGCAAAAAACAGCACGATGACAAACAACAACAAAGTAAGGCCGGTGGCATTAATTTAATTTTAAATCAAACTACTTGGGATTAGATAACGCTTCTCTAACGGGCGATTCGGTGAAACGAGACACATGAAAGAGGACGTTAACTTTGTCTAACCGGCTCCCATTACCGTTTGATCTTCCTGCGATTTTAATCTAGGGCAAATGCGAGTTTCTAGGCCGAGCTCAAGTAAAGCCACACGTAAAGCTCGGAAGCCTTATTGACATGACAGACCGCGGGGAATCCAACAACACAACTCCCCATCTCGAGTGGCACGACCTTTATCGCTCACCCCACGAGAGTGCTGGACAGCTTCTCGCCGTCTTCGAACTCATCGAATGCAACTCAATTACGGGTACGGGAAATGCTACACCATCGTTCACTAACTGGACTAAGCACTACTGTTACATGTTATTATGTCTCGTCTCATGTAGTGACGTTCAATAAAGATTATCGTAGCGTTCACGCGTAACCTACATAAATGAACAAAGTCAATAGATCCCAGCCGCCGTCTGGCAGGTTTTCAGCTGTTAAGAGTTGAGCTACAAAAGTTTAGTAAATTAAATTGCTCTAATCTAGCTTCGTATGTGTCGATACAGGGCTTCAGCAAAGATGATCTTTGTAAAGTAAAGAGGATCTTTAAGTCGAGTCTAACCTGCCATCATATATACCTAAGGAAAACCAGGAGAACGTGTTACATACGTTTACTTTATTGCAAGATAAAGTCAAGCAAGCAAACAGCTTACTGCAAAGCCAAATTATTATGGACCAAAGTGCAACATATTATTTTAAATGTAATTGTTGCCATAACAATTGAATTTTCTTTCGAATGTGCTTCTCCAAAATTTTACTAGATTTATCTTTACTGCAAGTTTGTATATTGAGATAAAATATTTATATGTTCAGCTGGCAAATAAAGATATCTAGTTGAGCTAGGAAAGCACGTTATTGTTAAAATCTGAATATAAAGTTTAATGACCCTACGAATTAAACCAACAAAATGACTTTGAGCACGATCTCCGATCTATTTTGTGTTCCATTTTTGCCCAGTGATGTAATGTGATACATTTATTATACAAATGCCAGTTAGACTTTGCGATGGGCAAGGTTTCTAGTGAGCATATATATATATATATATATATATATATATATATATACATATACATATATATAATTTTAATTGTTTGTTAATAATATATTACAATTCAATAGTCAGTAAGTAGTAATATATATATGTTTGTTCTTATGCATAATCAAAAAGTTAATAAGTACGGTGCAAAGAACGAGCAACATAGCTGTGTCATATGCACCCATCTTGCATGTCTTGCTATGGTATCTCATTAATTATTCATCCTTCCAAGACCTTATGAATAACCTCACATAGCTTTGCGTTAGCTCCTAGCAACTCGACGTACTCTGCACGATGCGCTTTATCAGACATATATCCCACGATAGAATCTGATTTGCAAAATAGGAAATCTTAGCAACTGGTTCAACTTACTTCTCCCAAACGCGCATTGAGTATTTTTTAACTCCGGAAAACAGCGGTGGCAACATTACAGCTTGGAATTATATAGTGTGTGAAAATAAAGGCTGTTATAAGCTACTTAAGAAAAAAGCGACATTGCTTAGAATCCCTTGTCAATTCTTTGTATGCACGGCCTGTCTCCGATATGAATTTTTCGAGACAGAAAGTCGTTTGTTAAGTGTAAAGTCTACGTAATGTGCACTTTCACTCTGTTCTCGTATGTCCATCTGCCAATTCAGGAGATTCTACGGGCCGTGTGGAGAGCGTGGAGCCAGTGTGGCGTCAGGAACGAGGTCCCGTACTGCCAATTCCACGGAGCATTCGACCAACCCTCTCAAGATATAAAATTGAACTCCTCTTCTGGGGACTTCGAGATCTGCGCCGTGTTAATTTCCTTAAGGTGGATAGACCCAGGTGGGTGAATGACACGGCTATTGATATAAACAAGGTCAATGCCCCATTTACTACATGGCAATTAGTTAGAATGACGATTCTGTTGACACTCGAACTTTTATTAAAGCCAGTCAAGGCTTTATCTCTACTTATTCCTTGTTTTATTCCTTGTTATGACTCTGAAGTCTACGTTCTTTATTTTTTCCAATTCTTCTGTTGAATTTTTAAGACGGTTGTGCTCGAAGTGTTATCTTGACTTGACGGCAAAAAAATTCCGTTCGGTTACTTCCATTTTTAATAATGCATTTTGGCCGTTTCGCGCCAGCTCAAACAGGCTGACACTTTAGGGTATTTATTTGATACCAATTTAAACTATCTGAGATCTCAGCATTTTATTATTCTTAAAGAACTGGCTCGCTTAAAGGCACAGCTGGCATACGATTTAACTGTCTGCTTTCATGGTGGATCGCGAGGGAGACAATTACATGCTACTGCAAGCTATTTCGTTCTTCAGCACTCTATCAAACAATTATGGCATATTATGAACTGTTCTACCCCTTTTTATGTGACAATACATTTGTGTGATGGTATTTGCGTTATTTCTGTTATGCTTCATTTCTTTATGCGGTTAGCCTAGAGCACGATAATACGAGTGAGATTTTAGTTACGTTATCGTTCTGTCAACTCTATTTACCACTGCCTCATGGTTATGGCTTGATTTCAGAGTGGACATCGAATGCGGCGGAAACACGGTGCAGTCATCGGTAATCACCAACTACTCGAAAAATCCGAATTTCAGTATGCCAATTAAAAGCATTGACATCGACCTTCCCGACCAAGAGATCTATTGTCCCCCCGTCACTATTCGCGTTGTTGACTGTCGAAGTTTCGGCCGATTTACGCTCGTCGGGACGCACGTAATTAGCTCAATCTACCGGTACGTACTTAGGGGAGGCCTCCTCATACATGCGCGCTTTACACAGTCTATCACATAAATTGGAGTAGGCAGACTAATCGTGTTGTGCCTGTCAGCTAATGCATTCCACTCACAAAGTAAATGTTTACTGTGGAATGGCACAAAAATCACCTTTCTATGAATACAAACTTTCTGGAAATCTATTTTATATTATTATATAGGCAAGTGAGTGAAATACTGTAGCGTATGCTTAGTAATATAATGTAACACGAAACTCTTACGTATTCGAGGAAAACAGGTTTATTCAGTGGACTGGGCAAGAAGCAGTCGCCAGAGCATCGCAGGGGGGACGTAATTCTCTTCCCGCAAACCAAGCGCGTCAGGTCCCAACTGAAACCCTCATTGACGTTGAAGACGGTGCAGTGAAGGCCAATGGAGGGATGACCTCGACCCCTCAAAACATTACTGTGATACACCTCAGCACATCCAGGGATTCCAAGGTGCGGAGCATTCAACCTTTGATCATAACTCGTTATGACTATTATTATTATTATTCTTAGTATTTATGCAACTATTTATAATCGTTAGATATAGTGTCACCTTTAGCGTAGTTATTGGCGCCAGTGAAACGAAAGATCTGAAAGTACGCGTTCTTAGTGTACGCACAAACAGATTCTTATGTATTAAATGTACGCGAATTGTTAAAAAGTTTACCGATACCTTATCATATAGTCAAATCATGTTACCTCGGTCAAGGGCCAAGTGTCGATTAAATTTAGGTGCAGTAAAGTAATACGCATTTGTACCTACAATTGTAGGTTTTGACAACAAGAAAAAATTGTGTGCCAGTAGATATTTCGAGAAACTCCTTTTCGTCGGGTGCAATTCGAACGGGAAGATCTAACAGGTTAGCGAATTCCATACGTTATGATGCAGAAACGAACAAATAAATAAACGATTATAAATAAATGTCTATGGCTAAAACGGAAATGTCAAGGTAATCTCCCGAGTCTTAATGTAAAGCACCTTTCTCGGTATTCAACGTACATTCAAGTACATGTGGGCAATAATGTATATATATATATATATATATATATATATTCCAGAACCCGCAATCTTGTCGTCATTGACCCAGGCGGCGCACAGGGTTAAAACATTGTTGGACAGTGATGAGTGGGATGCCTATAACGTTGAACTTCAAAGGAAAACCCACAAACGGTCGTTGTTATTCGATTCTCCTAGCAATGATAAGGCTGACCAGGATAGTTGGACAGCCCCCCTAGAAGAATAGCGACTAGCAAGCCTGATTAATAGAGCACCTTCTGTCACTGATAGAGCCAGGTTTCGAGCTATTAGTAGTTAAGGAGGCTGGGGCCTGGTTACATGCCCTACCCTGTCCGCGAATTGGGACTCTGTTGGATGACGAGACGACGCGCATAAGCACAGGGCTGCGGCTTGGTGTTGACCTAGTCGTGCCCCACCGATGTCGTTGTGATGATTTTGTGGGCGCGTTGGCCCATCATGGCCTGTCATGCGCGTTGAGTGCAGGCCGACGAGCACGTCACTCCGCATTAAATTACATCTTTAGTCGCGCACTTAAATCTGCCGGCTTCCCGTGTGTTCTAAAGCCTTCGGGTGTATCGAGAAATGATGGAGACCTGACGGCCTGACTTCGACGCCCTTTGAGCGTGGCCGCATGCTTGTTTGGGACGCAATTGTAACCGACTCATTAGCCCCTTCGATGGTCGGTGCAGGTGCGGACCGAGCAGGTCATGCTTCTAGGCTAGCTAAGGCTAACAAATGCAGATAATACTCCAGCGTTGATTATCTGCACGAATCTTGTCCGTTGGCGCTCTAGACTATGGAAGCTGCAAGCCCCCTTACGCTCAAGCTAGTTCAGCGCGTAGGTAGAAGCCTTAATCTTTCGACAGGAGACTCGAGGTCTATGAAATTGACTAAGGTCTATCGAGGAGACTTGAGGAATATCCAGATTCTTGCCTTAGAGGCTATCAATCCACATTCAACGAGGAAATTTAGCGTCTGTTCGGGGCACATTGTTGAACTGAACTTACCCTAGGTTAGAGAACCCGTGATCACACGCTCGCGCGGAGACAATTGTCCACTCCAAAGTGCTAACATAGCGAAGTTATATAAATAATTGCAGACGATAAACAAGCGGTTATATATAGATATATATACATGTAACATCATGGTTTCCGTGCAGCTGCGAGATAATATTCTAAGGACGAGTTTGGAGACCGAGGATACAAATTGCGATAGTTACCAAAACCTTCATGCTTCTGTAAGTGATGTTTTGATAATCATGCTAGCCATGCTTCCGCATTTGCGATTTTACGGGAACTCGTTTAGCTTCGCTTGCACGGCGTTGGCGTACCATTAATATTCCGGCCCTAGCTTTACGTGCTCTCCGGCACAAGCAGTCATACATCTTAAACGAGAAGTATTTTTCAGTCATTTTTAAAAACAGCGCAAATGCTTTTTCAGCACAAAGCTGTATGAAACGTAAAAGTAAACAGAACGCAAATAAAAATTAACCTAACGATTTTAATTAAGCTTAATCATTTCTGACAACGTCACGTTTTGTTCTGCCTACCTCAGGGCACTCATCAGCGACGTAGTGGTGCAGATATTGTGTTAATAGTGTTCCTGCTAAAATGGAAGTCAAACTATCGTTATACCCTACCAGAGTGATTAAGCGATCCTTCCACATAGACGACAGTCTGGGATGGCACGTTTAACGCTTGAGCCTCCCTAAGCTATACTTACAATGTTCCTAGCGATACTCGACCTAAATGATACGTAAACTTGACGTTACCTCCTAGCAATGGATTTGGACTTATATAAATTGCGTTATATCGTCACCGAATGTCCTATGTACTCGTATGTAGTGGACGTCGTGGGTAGCACGTTTTGGCAAAGAGTTGAATTATTAAGGCTTCGACAAGTAATTCGTGACACTGTTTTGGGTTGTTAGCCTGCATACTGCCTTCACACCTTTTTCAACATCAATATCAAAACTATGACCATATATAGCAGCTGTAATAAATGCTCGGCCGACACACAGAGCCATGATAGTCTGCACTTAGTGTGTAGTCAGTCACATGCTGGGTATGTGCTAGCCTCAGGCTTAGATTGCAATGTTGCTGCTTGGCTGCAAATGACTGAACAGACGCAGGCAAACCGTCTACGGACGAAAAGCATCGAGACATAGTCTGCTCTTGTAATCTAGATAAATCGCCCATAGCCTTGCGATGGGTGTGCGTTGAACAACGTTGCATTTTGCCTCTTGCACTTGTATTCGTGTGTGCGTGTATGCTGTACACGGATGCGGCGTAAATTCGTACGTACAGGTGTATATAATTATATACATACGTACAACGTATGTATATAAATATATACATCTGTATATATATATATATATATATATATATATATATATATATATATATATATATATATATATAAATATATATACATGTGTGTGCGCCCGACGTGTGAGCGTTTACGCTGTTGCTGTTCTAACCCAATCCACTGCCAAATTTGTATCTTTTTCTTTATTATTCCTTTATCACTGTAGAATGTGGATAAAGATCCACCAAGAGGCAAGAGGAGACACACGAAGAAGCGAAAGGAGCGACCTTGTGGCAGCATCAACCGCGGTGATGATCTCTCGGAAGATTCTAGAGACTGGTGGAGCCGATATTTTGCCTCCATTCAGAGTCAGCAGCAGAAAGCTAACAGCGGAGGCAGCGGCATCCGGGCAAATTCAGATGAAGGCTTTCATTCAGAACGCCTTCAGAGTCTCTGTGATCAGTACTCAACTATCAAGGTACTGCAAGGATGAAAACTATCTTTGGATCTAGAACATAAACATATAGAAGCTATAGGGCTCGCATAGCTATTTGTGAGATGCGCTTAGTCTCTCAGAACTCTGATAGTCATGCGCTCAAGCTCCATGTTGGCTACCAATAACTATCAGGTGAATATACGGCCTGCTAAAGCATATATATATATATATATATATATATATATATAAGACGCGTATATACATACAAAAGTGCTGACTTTAGTCACGGTGCATGCCTAATACATAAAGGTGCACGGATCGGAGCTCGAGTGCGTTCCTGACTACAACGGCTTTGTGGAGTGGCTCGAGAGCTTTCAACTCCTCCGTGGAAAACGCACCGGTGACGAGAGCGATGACGAGCGAAGAATTGTAGGAATATTTAAAGGGTCATTTAAAGTACACAGGTAAGACACACAAAATGAGTTTGCTGTTGAACTAAAATGAAACGCTTTTCAGTTGGGTTTCGTGAGGCATGATTTATTTGTATCTCACTTACTTAGCGTCACAAGAAAAGTAGAATAGTAAACTTCACGCATTTTTGGTTAAATATAAGATATAAGCTATAAAAAATTAGTGCTTGAGAAAATGTGTAGATACGTTGCAAGAGTACGGCAACGATTAAATGCTCGCTATACTTAGGTTAACCAGGCGTGCATGTGGCGTGCGCTGAGGTTTTTGATAATAAATGGTTAAACGTGAAACTAAAGGGTACAATTTCTATATACATATTCTGGAATACGCACATACAGAACGTTACGCCTGCTGATCGATGTCATACTTGATGTCATCTGGCCCGTTTAAAGTAAAAATACTAACGTCGGGTGCGGGCGTCTTAACGTACGAGCAGGTACCCAACGTCACCCGATTGGGAACCCTTATCACGATCTGTGCCGAGCAATGAACCTATCAAGGTGCTAGTCCGAGTCTATGTTGTCCGAGCCACGGATCTACATCCTGCAGATCTTAACGGCAAGGCGGACCCGTACCTCGTGATTCGACTTGGCCAGAACAAGATGAGCGACAAGGACAATTACGTATCAAAACAGCTTAACCCGGTCTTCGGGAAGTGTTTCCAGTTCGAGGCCATCTTCCCACACGACTCGATGCTACACATCCAGGTTCGTTTGGCCCCTCGCAGCTTCCACGCGGTCAGACGGAACCCGTCATCGTTTTTACGATATGTACACCGTGTTGATTTAGTTTTTTGTAACACGCAATCAACATTGTCCCCATTATCCGTCATTCGAATGGCGTTTAACCTTTTAAAAATTAGTAGATTGATGAAGTTGATTAGTATGTTAAAGAATAATTAAATTTATTTATATATACAAATTTACATATATGTCGCTTGTTGTAGGTTTTCGACTGGGACCTTCTGGGTCGGGACGACCTCATTGGTGAGACGAAGATTGATCTTGAAAACCGATTTTACTCCAAACATCGGGCCACATGTGGGTTGCCGCTAAAGTACGACACCGAAGGTACGTTGTGAGACGCAAGATTCTTCTCCTTCACGCTTAAACTCTAGTGGGTCAGTTACAACACATGATGGGTAGTAGCTATATTGGCTGCCGGAGCAGCTCATTGACTGCCATGAAGAATAAGAATATAACAGTATGTACAGAAAGTGTTGTGCTTGTACAAATACGTTTTAGGCGGTTGTATAGTCCCATAGATGCTAACTCTATAATATTAGCAAACCGCTAACGTTTCTAGCGAATCAGAACGGCTCTAACACTCTAACGCTGCAAAACGTAAGCACTTTTTTAAAGGCAAAGATAATATCAAAACGGATGCTGTCTGTCAATTACACTGTTTATAATAATATATGCTACTGTTTGCCTGGCGCGTAACGAGAAGATCATACAGCAAGGAGCCTCGCCGTGTGATTACGTGGGGTTGAGGTGTACAAACACAGCGTAAACCTTAAAAATTGCACGCAAAAGTTATATAAGCAAACATTTTTATATTGCTTGTCCGTAAGCAGCGGGACCAAATCAATGGCGAGATCCACTGAAGCCATCGCAGATCTTGGCGAAGTTGTGCAAAGAGCAAAAAATTGAGGGCCCGCTTTGCCTTCCGCCGGGAAATCGTGTCCGCGTCGGTGGACGAACCTTTGTCTTCCGAAATAGCAACAGGGACACCACAGGGACAGGTGGCGAAACCGCAGACTTTGAGCCACCTGGACAGCATTCGAAATCATCAAAGGTTAGTTGATTCTCTCTGTCTTACATACTAGATTTACACAATTTTGTGCAATGTACGATGCCGCATCCAAGCATAATTCTAAAACGTGGGCCCAAAATATCAATTTACGTAATGCAATGCAGCTTTATATTGCTCCATCAGAATTTGGTCCTTTTTGGCGTTTATACTGGCGCATTTGCTATCTTTTGTTTTAATGTAACTATTGTACGATCAGTCTATAGTACAAAATATTCTTCATTATTCATTTATTAATCACCTTTGTTAGGTATATAGTCAAATATTATACATAAAAACACGGTCACTGAGCCAGCCTGGCCAGTGATTCAACTCTGGGGCACTCCCCCGCATGATATCTCCCACAAGCCCTCCCACACCTGTTACAAAATATTATATTATTTAATTTAACTTTTGTGTTTGAATAGTGAGAGCAAATTCCCCCAATCTCGGCTGCACCCCTTATGGCAATGTTGTTTATGACTCTTTAAAATGCCATGCGTATTTCATGGAATTCATAGTATTGATATATTAGATATCATTCCAACCATACCGTCTCATCAACACAATATTATTACGTTTCCAACGATACGTAGTGGTTACGGGTATCACAATTATTAGCGCGTGGGATAGGTGAATACCCGCTAAGTAGAAATGCATTAATTGTATGACGACTAAAATCAAGACTCTGTTTTCGCTGGGGGTTTACCCAAACCGTCAACCGTCGATGACTGACGAACAACCGTCAACCCGATAAACAGAAGCAACGCGCGGAGAATTATGAGCACATGTCATTGGCTATTCTACATCGTTGGTCGGAGGTGGGTGAAGGTTGCGGAGCTCTAGTCACTGAGCATGTGGAAAGCCGACCGCTGTTCCACCCCGAACGTGCACTGGGAATTGAACAGGGAAAGCTCGACATGTGGGTTGACATGTTTGCCATGGACTCCGGACAACCTCTCCCCGGCCCACCCGTCGACATTTCACCTCGCAAGCCTAAGAGGTACGTCCGTAAGCTTGAAGTCTACATACAAGAAAATATACAAACTATACTGATTGGAGCCCTCGTTTTCTTCTCTAGGTCTACAATGCATTTTTCTTAGTATTTTTTATTTCATGTTGGGTTCTACAAACGGCCTATCAGCATATTTCTATTCTTATTTGTTTTATTACTTATTAACCATCATTTGGTTTATACACATCTGTAATTCAGCTCTCCTGCTTCAGTTCCGTTAGTGTTGTTGCTCGTGTGCACCGTTGAAGGTGATACAGATCGCACTATTCTCCGAAAACCTTGCATTTACACTCGGTCATTAATTAGCGAAGTCAATATTGTATACATAACTTCATATGAAATCCATGTACTGCAAACTCGATAACAAAGTACCTGCTTTTGCAACATGGATCCGTCCAATAGTTTGTGATCATTGATTTAGTTGCATCGAAAAGCCAATTGACATCTGCTAACTTATCTCCCCACTCTGCAAGGTATTTGTTGAAGGCCTCCGCCCTCTGTAAGGCATAACTCGCTCATAAAAGAGAGGTGTCAAGGTCATCAGATAAACCTGTTGCGGTTCGTACGGTGGACTACTGATATTATTTTTAGAAAACCGGCTTGATTTTTTTAAGGGCACTATAAAGTTTGCTTTGGCCATAAAACTGTATCCCGTGGGCAGCGGTTAGTGCAGTCTTTAAATTAAGGCTGGCAGCGACGTCCTGTGATCACAGATGAGGCGCTGCTATGGTATAAAAAACAAGATGCCCTTGTAAAGTATTTCCTTAATATATTTGATAAAACTTTATTCTTACGTTTAGAAAACTAATATAAGGTATGCAAGTGCTGAACAAGTTCTTTTGATGCTGTCCTCAAGCGAAATTAATCTTATCCGGCGAGTCTGCCTCAGCGGCAAACTTTCATCGCTTTAGTTTTTGATTCATTTATCACTATGTTAGGGTCAACAAATTTTTACAGTAATGCAAGCGCCTGCCGCAGGTGAAATCGACTCTGGAAATTCCAGACTAAGGCCAAGGTCATTGGCAAACATAAGGGTACTCAATGGAGAGTAACGCCGCTGGATCACTTACAATAGCGGGCTGAGGTTTTCGCCTTGTGCAACCTCTGTAGTCTGATCAACTGGGACGTGCTCAGTTACCCCGTTGTCGAGAGTTACAAACCCCCTTCTTTGACACAGTCTGTTATAGCTTTCGTATTACCGTTGGGACACCACGTGATGCTAACTTCCCTAGGATTATTGCTCGTCATGCTATATCGAAAGCCGACTTAAAGCCTACGAAAACAGCAAAGAGAAAGTTTCGTTTTCCTCGTAAAGCTATTTTAATGCTGTTGAGAAGAATAGCTTTAGCTATCGTCGCCGATCGCCTTCCCCTAAAACTGTGTCGCTTCTCTGGGAAGCACTCGGCACTTTCTAAGAAATGTTGCAGCCGACGTGCTGTCAATGCAGATAGAACTTTGTACATGACATTGCTCTTTGCTATGCCAAGGTAGTGTCGCTTTTTTGTAAAGCCGACTAGTTTTCTTAAACAAGAAAATCACTTTCCGGGACTTTTTGTTAGAATATACGCCTGAATCATATAGTGCTTAAGATATGGGCATTCTCAGGTATACCAACGTTTTTTTTCGGGGTTTGGTCGACTAGGGGCGCACGCTGTTAAGTGTAATATTTCGTATTTGTATTGCATACATTTCGACATTTAGTGGGTCAGGGACGGGGAAGACCTACTGCGATAACTCCAGTTGAGTCAAGCGGGTTGAGTTAATCCTAACGTTTAACCGTTGCCGCGTTCGGCCTGCTGCCTGTAACTAGAATGTGTAGTCTGGTACCTTAGATAGACCAGCTTTATTTGAAGACCTTTATATTTAATGTTCTCATCCTGGCGTTTGTGGCAAATATATTTTTCGTAGACCTTCCTTGCGGAGCTACGTACATGGGTGTGTTGGCTGTGGACACCACTCACATACTACATACACATCCACACTCTAACGTGCTAATGAGTGCGTCTGTTCTAACATTGGCCGATTTGTCAAGGGAACAGTTGAGATTTCCACAAGACACACTTGTCTTGTGTAAGCGCCATTTTATCCAAGCAATACACTAGCTTTTCCCACAGATCGAGAGTACCGAGAGTCTGATGGGATTATTTTGCCAATAAGGTATTGGCACCAGGGCTGTTATAGGCTGAAAGTTAACACGTTCACTTACACAGGATTGTAATTCTGCCAATTGCACTGGTGATTGCTGTTTGTAGTGCCTACACGATACAAGAGATAATCTTTTCCACATTGATTGAATAAGGCCATCACTATCTTTTTTTACCACAGATGGCCTTTGCCGCCGGCGCTCTTAAAATAATAATTTTTAAGCATCCTACCTTCGGCCGGGGCGTTAGCTAATCTAATAGCGTGCTTTACTACAGGCAACCCACCTCATTCCGGAACGTTATAGAACGTGTGCACGTAGGGTGGGATACTTGGGGCATTTGTCTGCTTTTGTATTATGCTCCAAGATATTCTATTCTATGTGGGCAAGAGCCCTAAGTGGCTTCGTGCTCACCATTACATGGGCAGGAACGAGCCTTCGCCTTACAATCTCTCTTTAAATACTCTTGTGATCCACATCTCTGGCATCTTGGTTTTGCCATCTTACAATTCGTGACTAAATGATCAGTGCTGAAACATCTGAAGCATTGCATTGACTCTCGGTTTATATTACCATTATGTACCGTGTTAAAATTGAAGTTTCTACGCCATATATATACCCCTATTGTAATTTACCAGGGGATATAGCTAGATAAATAAGCCTAAGATGCAACTTTGGTATAAGAAGAAATATAGCAAAAAAGCCTAGGCGCCCCTTTACTTATATCTAGTCAGATTAAAATCTGCGGCTAACGTTGAGCTTAGATAAATATTATTGTAGTCAGTTCAACGTAGAAAACGTTAACCTCAAAACGTAATAATGTAGACCATCACTTGAACCGCAACACAATTTACTCGACGTTATCTGCACACTATGAATATATATATATATATACGTCGGAGCTTGTAGATAACTGCACTAAATTACTCTTTACTTTTTTTTTCTTAATGGGCAGCTTCGAGTTACGAGTAATCATATGGAATACAGATGAGGTGGTTCTCGAGGACGACGCCTTCTTCACCGGCGAGAAAATGTCAGACATCTACGTTAAAGGGTATGCTTTTGAACTGGAACGATAATAATAATAATAATAATAATAATAATAATAATAATAATAATAATAATAATAAAGCCGGTAAATGTGCAGATGGAACTCCCTATAAACACATCAGCTCCTCTAGGCTTTTTCCTTTCGGGAGTGTGTCAAGAATCATTTTCGCGTTACCGCCCTGATCTTCTACGACGATGCGCTGCCTTAGGAATAATGATAACGGAGATGACATTAAGCGCTTTAACGACAATTTGAAACAAATTACTAGCTGGCTGATTTCAGAGTTTTTACCCCATTGACCAATAATAAAAGTTTCTGTGTGACTTTGTGTCTACGCGCAGATGGCTGAAGGGTCCTGAAGACACCCAGAGTACAGATATCCACTACCGATCTTTGACGGGCGAAGGAAATTTTAATTGGCGTTTTGCCTTCCCGTTTGAGTATCTTCCGGCAGAAGAGAAGATAGTTATTTCGCGTAAGGAGTCTCTCTTTTCTTGGGACGAAACAGAGTCAAAGATTCCCGCTCGGCTTCAGTTGCAAGTTTGGGATGCAGACCATTTCTCGGCTGACGACTTCCTTGGAGCTCTCACACTTGACCTTAATAGGTGAGTAGTCTATCTACGCACCGCGCGGAACTCAATGTGGGGAATTAATTATATTTCATTTCGCTCTGTTCCCATACATTTACGCATATATTTTTTTTATATTTAACGACACACGTCTCTGTAGAGACAACCTTGCCCCGAATTAACGCTGCTGGTCAAGGCTATTTTTTATGATATGATTCAAGAAAACAAATAATAAGAATCATTATTATAACAACAATAACAAATAATAATAACTGCTTCAGAATTATCATGCCCTCTAAATGCGTAAAAACTGAAACATGAAGTAGTAAAGCCTCGACTGTAAAATTAACGACTCCGTTTTACCGTTTTACAACCGTTTTAATATACTCTTTTTTACATTATGCCCTAAATTGGTTTTAGTCCCCACAATACCAAGGTTCTGGAAGCATCATTGCACCTTTCTAATACCATCTTCCATCGCTTTATTCTAGCCCCTCATGTGTGCACTTATCTGTATAAATCTCTCGTTATTACCGAACTCACATATTGCTCTCCAGTCTGGGAACCCCAATCTGGCTTAATATGGTTAGTGGAAGGCGTCCAAGACAAGTTCCTGAGGCGTCCGAGGTTCAGATGCCCCAAAAGTGCATTAGCTGGTGGCCAAACTGGCGCATGCAAATTAGTACTGCCTATTTGGCGATTAGTTACGTTCTCCTTTCAGGAGTGGGCAAACTGGAAACAATACGTGCATGACCATGTTACATTGTAGCACACGCTTTTTTATGAAGGAGGGTTAAATACTCTTACGTACTATTGCTGCGAGTAGAGAAAGGCAAAGGTCCTACTTCCCTTCTCGAACAGTGTGGGACTCGACCCCAGCGGATGTATGTTAGCCTGCTAAGACCCACACCCACTAAGCACAACTCTCCCTCAAGCTTCACTCTGTTATGGCCCGGATCTTCATAGAACAAGACTATAAGCCATCAGGAGAAGTAGCGAGTGCCACTCGGATTAATTGGCCGGATTATTTGGCCACATGTCCACCCGCGTCATTCAAAGTCACGTGATCTTCTAGTACAGTAAGCAGAAATTTTGCACGCCTGAGCCTTTCCAAAACTTCTTTTTCCTCAGTACCTCCGTAGCCATAGCTACTTCTAGCTTCCACCCATAAATCGTGCCGCATATGTAGTCTACGAACTCCTGAAGGGTTCCTCTAGGGGGATCTGGGAATGGATATTTGCTGTTCCGTCTCCCTCATTACTCCATTTGTTCCTAAGTTTTGCAATTGTTGTGGCTCTGGCCTATTCTAGTACCTCCGTTCCTTCCTGGCAGTAAACACAGCTCGCTGGGGAGCTTTTCCAATTCGAAAGAGGTAGATCTGAAACTCCCATGTCCCGTAAGGATCTGCGTGAGGTAATGGTTTGGTTCTCCCCCCGGCCGATGTTTGTGATGAAGGATCGGAGAGTGTGCCCTGGTGCTCCAGAAGTAATGGAGTCTCTCAGGCAATGAGTTTTACATGTAAGCAATTATAAATCAGGTGATCTACGTCTATAGTCGTACTTTCTCAAGACAATTCTAAGAAGCTAACTTCAGCGGTTTGTATTTGGGTTTTAATCATAACTTAAAGTAATATCTGCCGCAATTAGACTGTTTACGTTTCTAAAAGTTTTAGTTGGATATGAGTTGGTATGCTTACACAAAAAATTGTGTGTGTATCCCTTTAATGTTGAAAAGCTGATACCTGTACTAAACGTATATAGGCTTTTTTACCTAAACCAACTTGGAGTGTATCCAGAAGGATTGCGGTAGTGCCATTGAAAGTGATAATTTGTTAGCTAAAGTGTGGTATGGTTAGAGCCTTACGTATTATATGAAAGATTAAAAATGTATTTTTTCCTAAACATGTTCTTCACTATCTTGCATTATATTTAATGAGGTATTAAACTTATTTAGTGAAGTTATAATTTACATTGTCATATTGATTAAATAATCTATATGGCAATTAGAGTTAGGAGAGATATATCTTCGAAAAACCCAGGGAAGGGAGCTGACTTATAAAAAATCATGTCTATGAAATATTTGGGAAAACGTTGTAGCCAAGCTTGCACCTTGTGGTGTGCCTAAATCATAATTTGCTATACTTCAAAGGAAGTAATTTTAAATAACTTAAAACCGGTCAGTAAAATAGCAATTAAAATGAGATTGGACAAACTTTATCCTTGAAGAAAGACGATCCGTAAAAGTATGTGGATTATGTATGTATTAATATACAAAGTTATTATTATTATTATTATTATTATTATTATTATTATACTATTACTACTACTATATATATATATATATATATATATATATATATATATATATATATATATATATATATTATTACTTATTCGAGCATGACCGTCATTTAATTTTTATAAATATTTTATTATTTGTACTGCTACATTTGTAAAGCCTTTGTCATGCGCAAATAGAATACATACGATATAAGTTAGTGGCCACTGATTCGATACAATTAAATACATGTTTAATTTGTAATAGAAAAATATACGTAAGTGCTTGTTGTTAACGACTTTTTGGAGCGTTATTTCTGCATGAGGTAACATGTGGCAAGTAGGTTCAGTGACTTATCCGACGCGGATATGCTGTTGAGGGGACCTCCAAGCCCACGTCAGAAGACACTTTCAGCATACGTGGCTTGGAGTTGAGTAGCGCCTGACTTATTTTCCGATGTTGCACGAGTGTTATCTGACGCAGCATTAAAACCACATAGGCGTATGCAAATAGCAACCAAAACCACAGCGGTAAGTTTGCCAGCAGAGATGATCTGCGAATTTCCACTGCGAACCACAAGCGTGCGGAAAATTAGATGCATACAAGGCGTCCTAAAAGCCAATTCCAGCTAAAGACGTTATGCTGAGTGGTGCCATACATTGCGTCTTAATACTACCCTGCTGCGTTCTCCGTTCGGTTGATTAATAATGTACGAATATGACAGGAGCAACAGTGTAAGTCTATGGTAATACTTTGCTTGCATTGAAGTTCTGTGCTCAGCGCTTTATGATTGTCGCCATAGTGAGGAGTGTAGGTTTGGTAGAGAACGACAAATGAGCTTTGATCTATTCGTAACTGCTAGAGAAAACATATAAGCCAGTAGGGGCTAATAAATATAGGCAGTACGCACTATTAATGGGAAGTGCGCACTGAGCTCTGCGTACGCTGCAGGTAGGTTGTAATGCTGCTCTCGTGCCTGTGTACCTTTGCCTACGGCTGATTGGCCAGTCGACCACGCTGCACGTGCTCGACCCCCGAATGCCTCTTCGTCGCTGACATGATGATAATTGGATTAGGGAAAGCCCCCCTGAGAGAGAGATGATAATGAAGATATACGGTGATTTGTCCTGTCCTCTGGAGGGGCGGTTGGCTAGCAGCTAGCCTGCAGTCGTCGTGAAGTTGTTATATAAAGAGTCTTGAGTTGGTCCCATAAATATAATAATCGCAGTTTTCTTATTCTGCGGAAGCGCCTAGTCCGTCACGTCTCTCCATACACGCTGTATGTCCTTCTTGGCGTGACGGCCTAATTCACGGTGTGGGGCCCGGTGCCTCGATTCGACCACAATATTGTTCGAGTTGCGTTTTAAATCAATTCCCATAGCCAATTATCAAATTTCGTAACAATATGCTGTTTGATTTCCTCAAAAACAAAGTGCAGGCGTTTTCGCGGCAGTGATTACGTAAAAACGGTGTTTTTTTAAAACTTCAGAGAGGTCATTGTGTGATCGCCTACTTACTTTTACTTGTATTGCGTACAAACAATTGTTTTGGCGGAGTTTGAAAAATTCGAGACTTAAAGAACGCGAATTGCTTTGTCGTCTGCAACCCCGGTTTCCTCGTGTGCAAAAAAAACGCCTGGTAGACGATGAAGAAAACTCGCTGAAATAAGATATTTCAATATGTGGTTATGTCAAGAAATAAGACGGCATGATAAATGTTGCAGTTTAAAGATAGTATTGTTTAGCCATATTTCGAAGAAGTAAGTTCAGATGAAGCTTGCGTATATGACTTGCGTATACGCTTTTAATATATATATATATATATTTATATATATATATATATATATATACAGGGTGTTACGTAAAAAGTTGTACTTCTTTCGAGGTTTGATAGAGCTTGGCAAGAAAATAATTTTTCCCAATGGGCGGAAGCCAAGAAAACGTTTTGTTTAGGAGTGAGGATGAAATTTAGAAAAGTCGTTATTCTGCCTTATTTTCTCCTACATAGTTGTACAAAATCTACGTTTGCGGGAGAACCAGTCAACGCATGAAGCAACCGATCATACCAGTGTGTTCGGCGGAAAATTTTGCATAACCTAAATGACACCTAACGCAAGCTAGCAAAAAGCAAATAGGTGGAATAAAAAAATCATAAAAAGTCGATTTGTTGTTATAACTTACGTTGAAGCTTTCACGTGCAAAATCTAAAAATTTTGCCATTGCGCACAAATGACGAACACTCTCTGACGATAGCAAATTTAATGCCCGTCATTTTCGTACCAAAGAGATGGTGCTGCGTTACGTAGTTGCTGAGAAACTAGGCTTTTTCGACAGCCATATCAAAAGCAAAGGCATGCATACTTCCTAGCATCTTGACCTGCTTTACCACAGAAACCACTTGCGCACGTCCAGAAACACACCAGCATTTATTTATTATAAGAAGTGCTCGAAGTTCCGTCCGCCTACCACTAAACACGTTCTGTAGCGATTGCACAGGCTCTCTTGCACTCGTGTAAATATGTTAGGCATTGCCCTAACGGCGTCAGCAGCGTTGAATATACGGTCAACCAGATCTTCACGCGATTCAACGGGGGTTTCGTAGACAACACTCTTTAGGTAGCCCCACAAAAAAAAGTCGAGGCTTGTTAAATCGGGGGAGCGAGGTGGCCAAGCTATAGACCCGCCTCGGCCGATCCACCGATTCTTGAATGCTTCGTTTAGGTATTCTCGAACCGTAGCAGAGTTGTGTGGCAGCGCACCATCATGCTGGAACCACATTCTTAGACGAACGCTTTCCGGGACGCTTTCCAAAAGCTGGGGTAACGTATAAATAAAAAATGCGCGATAGGCAGACCTGACACTTCGTTTTATAGCTTTTGGCGTTGGCGGTTTTTCTTATGGTGTTTTGGCGTCTCGAATGACGAATTCCGAATCAAAGCCCGCGCAAATTTCCGATAGAAGCTTGTGCGAACGGCGAATAATTTCGAAACAAAGCCGGCTGCTCAGCGTAAACAAATGCTGGTGTGTTTGGTTCCGCCAGATTAGATGCAGCTGCGTATCGCGCGTTTTTGATTCATACGTTACCCAGTTGTTAGAAGGCATCCTGGAAAGCTTTCGTCTGAAAATGCCGCCACACAACTTTGCTACGGTTCGAGAATACCTAAACGAAGCATTCAAGAATCGGTGGATCGGCCGAGGCGGGTCTATAGCTTGGCCACCTCGCTCCCCCGATTTAACAAGCCTCGACTTTTTTTTGTGGGGCTACCTAAAGAGTGTTGTCTACGAAACCCCCGTTGAATCGCGTGAAGATCTGGTTGACCGTATATTCAACGCTGCTGACGCCGTTAGGGCAATGCCTAACATATTTACACGAGTGCAAGAGAGCCTGTGCAATCGCTACAGAACGTGTTTAGTGGTAGGCGGACGGAACTTCGAGCACTTCTTATAATAAATAAATGCTGGTGTGTTTCTGGACGTGCGCAAGTGGTTTCTGTGGTAAAGCAGGTCAAAATGCTAGGAAGTATGCATGCCTTTGCTTTTGATATGGCTGTCGAAAAAGCCTAGTTTCTCAGCAACTACGTAACGCAGCACCATCACTTTGGTACGAAAATGACGGGCATTAAATTTGCTATCGTCAGAGAGTGTTCGTCATTTGTGCGCAATGGCAAAATTTTTAGATTTTGCACGTGAAAGCTTCAACGTAAGTTATAACAACAAATCGACTTTTTATGATTTTTTTTATTCCACCTATTTGCTTTTTGCTAGCTTGCGTTAGGTGTCATTTAGGTTATGCAAAATTTTCCGCCGAACACACTGGTATGATCGGTTGCTTCATGCGTTGACTGGTTCTCCCGCAAACGTAGATTTTGTACAACTATGTAGGAGAAAATAAGGCAGAATAACGACTTTTCTAAATTTCATCCTCACTCCTAAACAAAACGTTTTCTTGGCTTCCGCCCATTGGGAAAAATTATTTTCTTGCCGAGCTCTATCAAACCTCGAAAGAAGTACTACTTTTTACGTAACACCCTGTATATATATATATATATATATATATATATATATATATATATATATATATATACTATGTTTAAATGTGTTTTACATGTATGAGTATATATATATATATATATATATATATATATCGTTTCTGTAATACCACGCATATCTAGCCATACTCCTAAAGGGGGGTTACACCTTAGACCAAACAGTTCTGGAACGGTCTAATAAACAGTGGTACGTGTACATTGTACAACATTCTTTTGACTAAAGAAGGGGGGCATGGCTTGAGTAACTGAGTTTGTGCTGACAATTAGTATACCGTGTACTTTGTGTGAACACGCAGGTTTCCCAGAGGAGCCAAGACATCCGCCCAATGCAAACTTGACATCCTACGCCAGGACGCTCCACATGTGTCAATCTTCAAGCAGCGCCGAATCAAAGGTTGGTGGCCGTTCTTCGTTAAGAGAGCCGACGACCAGCAAATGGAACTCACCGGCAAAGTTGAGGCCGAGTTGCACCTTCTGACCGGTATGTGTTCATTCCATGCAATTTTGCCAATTGTCCTTGCCAAAATAACATTAGTTGTTGCAGTTACCATGGTAAAAATAAGCAATTGTTGCGGTAGCGTATCCACGCAGTGCTTCTCTCCAAACATATACATAATGTATTATATAAAAAATAAATCACTCTAACTAACATGTTTATTGACTCTGACACTGCGTGAGATGACGCTATTAGGCTATAACTGAAAACCTTAATATTTTTAGTCGATTTCGTGCTTAACAGTCAGCCGTATTGATGCGGCACTCACTAAAATGCCGAGCTTAGATGCCATACATACTAGATAGAACATAATCGATTAAACATTCCAGTACATAGTGCATGTTTGCAGTTCTATGGCTACATGCAAGATGGAGAGCGTACACGCATACTTCGTTAGGCTATGAATACAGATGCAATCCCTAGCAATGATGAGACAGTTTTATAGCTTGCCATTCTTAATGACTTCGCGTCTATGGCACGGAATGTGGCATTGACATTGTTGTTATTGCTGCTGTTGTGGTGATCGTCATGACCCTCGGGGCCGGCCTGCAGGAGAAGAGGCGGAAAAGAATCCGGCCGGGCTGGGTCGATCTGAACCGGACCCCCTGGAGAAGCCAAATCGTCCCGATGCGTCGTTCGTGTGGTTTCTCAACCCCCTCAAGTCCGTCAAGTACATCGTGTGGCACCGCTACAAGTGGTTCATTTTGAAAGCTCTAGCGTGCTTTCTGCTCGGTCTTATGCTAGCGCTGTTCGTTTACTCGATACCTGGCTACACGGTGAAACGAATGCTTGGAGCGTAGATTTGCATTGCGCATTTTCAACTAATTCCACTGGCGCATTTCGTGTAATTACATTTCCGCTTTCTCTCTCTCTCTCTCTCTCTCTCTCTCTCTATATATATATATATATATATATATATTTATATTCTTCCTTCTCTTTTTCCCTCCCTCCCGTCTCTCTCTCTCTCTCTCTCTCTATATATATATATATATACATATATATATATAACCTCCCCTCGTTTTCTCTCTCTCTCTCTCTCTTTATATATATATATCTATATATATGTGTCTTGGCATATACTATAGGGTAACTAGCTATGGTGCTCAGGAGGTAAAACGACGTGAAGTTGAACATCGAATTCTCAGACTGTGAACAGACTAGGCAGAACCGGTGATAATGTCTGTAATACATGGGTATTACTAATAGCGAGGCTTGTAAAATGGTCGTGCTATCATCAGTGGTATTATACGGGACAGTGAGACCATTAGCTACATATATATTATATGGGTGTGAACAATTAGATTCTAGTTGTATCTATTTATACATACCGAGTGACCAAAGGTTGTTATGTAGTTATAAACGTCAATCGACAGATGTGAGATTTTAAGTTAAAGAAAGGATCACTATATATATATAGCGGTCGGAACATGACATTAAACATCATGTTTAATGTCATGTTCCGAGCATGAATGATTGATTACATTGAATAAATGAATTATGTTATATATATATATATATATATATATATATATATATATATATATATATATATATACTTGAATAAATGAATTATGTTAGATATATATATATATATATATATATATATATATATATATATAAAGAGAGTATATAAGGGTTGTCTAAATGAAAATAGACAGGTTAAAAAATACATTTATTATACATTTAAAAGGGACCGCCATTATTGTTCAAACACGGATCGCATTGTTTTCACACCTTGATATACCGCCCGCAACTATGCGTTATCAGAAACACGGGATCTTCATTATAACGCATCAAATGTTGCAACGTGAGGCTCATCCGTTGCGTCTTGTGATTAGGATTGAGGTGTTTTGGTACTAACGGCATAGACACACACACTTTGTTATGCTGCAAACGTTAGGGATTGATTAAATGCACCGTTCCTTTACTCACTGCAGTATGTTTAATCATTTCATCATCGCAGCAATGTTTTCTGTGCCGATCACGGTGTTTGCTTGATCTGAGTAGATTTAGTATCAATATTCGTCGTTCACAAAAACTAAACATCGTACTACAGCGCGCTGTCCCGTTCTGGACGCATCCACCTTTACCAGGCGTTAATTTAGTTTAACCACACCCACATGAACAGGTGTGTCGTCCGTACGCGATCTGTGACACACTCCACGAATGATCTCACACAACCCCAATTGCTGCTTAAATTATAAACAGCGACCACACGTGTCAACTTTTTATTTATGCGAATGCTGTTTATCGAAATACATTTAGCTAGACGGTTTTGCTCGTTTGCCATCGAATTGATGTGTATAGTGTCATTGAGCGTCGTGCGCTGGTAGCCACTTTCAATGCGAACGTAGGTACATAGTTATACGTGTATGAAAAAGCCCAGCAAGACGTGAGCTAAATTCCAATACGACAAACAACAGGCAGGCGTAAAAAACGCGGTCTATCAACATTTTTTCCGGGCTTAGACGCCTTTCTTTTTCGTTTTGGAACCTTGTATTACGTTTAGGGAGAAGTCTCGCTTTTTCTCTATTCGTAATGATGTGTGCTAGTTATTGTATGAGGTTTGCCTTCAGTGTTTGCATTTAACAGCGAATATATACTAAGCAGCACGACTGTTAAATATATATATATATATATATATATATATATAACGGTTTGCAATCAAAGTGAATTAGTGAATTGTAGAAGTGGCTAAGCTAAAAATGATACCCGATTGAAGATTGCCGAGTTTATTGTTGTTTACTACGATAGCACCGGCGTTGCTGTGAGCGCAAAATAACATTGTGCCACCGATCTCCGCAGCTTTACAGGCTCGTTTGCCCTATCAAGCGTGATTTAAATGTGTTGAAGATCCGTTTTGGGCAAATATATACTACTTGTCTCTTCTATATACACATGCAGATAGTCCACGTGGTTTTAACGATAACTAACGAATACATTGAATATATAAGTGATACTCGAAACAAGGCAAAATGGCAATGCAATTATAATAGTACATCCGTATTTATGTGTAACTCTAACAATCTTTGTTTGTTAAATAAACTACATATATTTTTATCTTAAAGAAATGTCGTCTTATTTGCATTTGCGTGTATGTGAACCGCATCTATGCAATATTTATATGTGTGATTCGTGTACAGCCAGGTGACGGCTAGTTGGCCCATGCTGTTTAAGTTCAACGATTACTGGTACAAGTGCGAGTGGCGCAGAACGTTTGTTTCATGTAAGCTATCTACTATCTCATAAACTGTTGCTGTTTTTGGCGAAGACCGGCGTTTCCATTTCCTAGTCGGTAAGTCGATATCTGGCACAATGATAAGCTTTCAAGAGACGTTTTACAAATGCGGCGCTAACGTGGCTAACAACCCTACAACTTGCAGTTTGTCAAATGTAATGCAACCAGCTGGAGAACCGAAGAGTGTTACTGCACCAGTGATAACATGTTTTGGGTTTAAATTCGCATACAAGCAGTGAGGCAACCTGGCAAAGTTTTACTACGCAATTTATGCACAGTATTTGTGTGATATAAACACTTTAGATATAGGGGTAGACCGTTGGAGAGTTGCGTCGAATATTTTCATCGTCAAGAATGATTTTTCAGATCTATTAATCTAAAGAAGACTTCCATCAAAGAGCTTACGAACAGTACGACAATACAAACAAGCTTAAAAAGCTTGTGACTTTAAAGGGCATATATATAATGGAACGTAAAAATCCATTTGGTAATTTCGTCGCTAAAAGTATTTTAATCGTGGTAGTTCCAAAATGTTGTAGGCAATGCGTATCTATGTTATGCACAACTCTGAGTGACGACCACTCTATTGCGATTCGAGGCAGTAGTTTATTGTTATGCTCACGGTGCAGTCTCTAATCTGTTTGTAGCTTTCATCACACAATGTTCCTAACCATACTGCTTGCTTAATTAGTTATAACTAAGCTCAAATTATACTATACAGCTTACGTTAAGTCTAGTTATAAGTAGGTGATTCGTAGTGCTGGAGACCTGTGAGCGTCACACTGTCTAATTATTGTACGGCTAAAGGCTCAGACACAAAGCTCAATCATGCAGTTGTATAGTCGTCTGCTCATGTAAAGCTTGCATCGAGTGTGGAACTCTTTGAGATGTCGGCAAAATTTGTGGTTGTAATGCGTGTAGAGTAGTGGGTGCTTAGGGTGTAGTATGATGATCTTAGTGTTCAAGCTGCGAACGGAACTGGATGCCCGACGGTTGCTGTTCGAGTTTCTCCAATTTTCGTTGATCCGTCGCAGTTCTGTTGTTTGTCTATGCTGTGAGCAGGCGAGTCTGCGTCGACTCTTTGAAAGTGGTACTCTGTTTGGTTCCGGGTGAAAATGCTACATTTTAGTGGAGTGTGTCTCATACATGGTGACGTGTATTCGTTGCGTGGGCCATACGTTGTCTGCATAGATGCCACCTACGTTATCCGCATAAGCGAATAGTTAGCAGGCAAGACGTCGCTTATATGAAGAGGAAAGCCCATGTTGGGTTAAGTAAGCTTAGGGCGCATCATGACGTGAGAGAAAGAAGAGAGAATCTAGTTTTGGCGGCTCGTATGAATGTTGATATCTCTAAGGTACCTATGTTAAGTGCAAAAATTGACGACATGTATACTGCATTCGCTTTGATGGCAGTGTTTACTGTTTCAAAGACAGCTCTATTAGGTGAAAACCCAGACGATGTATGCAGTGGTTTGACGCCAATGCAGACGGCTGTTCAGCTGATGAATGCAGCGTCTCCTGTTGTTACTAGTGGAATGACTCCACTTGTGATGATAATGATGACGTCTCCAATAAAGTGTTTGCTGCAAACAAAAAGTGAATTGCAACCAAGCGGCTAAATGCATAAACTGCCGCGATTCTCACTCATATTCTTTGGCATCTTGTCCTATTTAAATGTTCGCAATTGTGTAGTGGACGGCGCTGATAAAATGTTGGCTTTTACAATTGATTGACGAGCTTCCTCATGCCACGGATATCAAAGTGATCGACTCGTCCGCAACGAATACCTTGCCTGAGCTGTAGCAAATCCGCGGATCTGGCTGAAAGTACTTTGCTTCGTTGACTCATGCTGCGGTCATGAGCTGTCTGGTCATTAAGACGCCCTCCGATCCTTTTTCGAAAATTCTCTCCGAAAGTTCTAGTAAACCTGCCCGGTAAAACAGTTAAAAATTGCCCAAGAAGATGCAAAAGTTACTCCTTCGAAGGAAATCTTACTAAACGCTTACTTCTTAAAGGGCGGAAGCAGTCAATCTTATGCCTTATGAAAGTCTTAAATGTTATCTTTCCAAAAGCAGTAGAATATCTTAAATGATTGGTACAAGCACTTACCCTCTGGTAGCTTTTCTTTACAATCTCACTTAGAGTTTTTAGTTATCGTGAGTTTTATTAAATACGGATAGACTGAGTTTTATGCCAGTGGCTTTAACCGCTAGCATGATGCACTTCTCGGTGTTAGAGCTTTGGATTTAATCCGTCTAAATGTGGGTGCTGAAGGAAAATAAATCGAACCCGCTTAATGTATTAACAAGGTTTCCTGAGCATGAGTGCTACGGCATTGATGCGGACGTGGTCAGTGAGGCACGTTTGAAAGATTTAAATTGTGCATCAAACGGTTTTGATTTCAATTGCAGCAAAATAATAATCAAGTAGGCTCAGTGAGGACATTCCAGTAGAATCATTTCGTTGTGTTCAACTGGCAGTGCTAACGGAAACGTTCAAATTGTATATCAAAAAGCATTTTGGTACGGAAAGTTTCGTTCTGGGATTTTACTCTATTCAATTGAATCATAAAAATACGCTGCTCAATAGTCTAGAATATTAAAGACAACCTTCCTAAGAATGTTTGTATTTTTAGATTACATCTTACCTAAAGGCACCTCCGTCGATAATAGGCGATGCAAACTTAAATCACTAGTTCGCTGATCTGAGTAGGAGCGTATCTTCGACGTCTAATAGCCTCGTCCCTAGCTAAGCAAAGTGTATGTTACGACGGCAAGGAGGACGCGATGATTGCAGGTGTACCACTGTTTTTATGCGAGAACCTACGCTGTGGAACCTAGCGTACGACAGCGTGCTAGAGATAAGCAGGCCTTGCGGGATTGACTCCGTCGTCTAAGCCGACGACCTGGCAATCTTAGTCACCGCAAAGGACGTGGAGCCGCTGAAGGAGAGCGCAAGCGACGCCTTGGAGGCTACCACTTATCGGTAGCACCGGAAAAGGGCGAGACGATAAAAGCACTGCTCGAAACAGAATAGCCGGGCAAACGGCCACATGATTCAGTTGACTAGACAGGTGTAACGTTCCACAAAAACTTAAGCCGTACAGCCTTCTTAAACAACGGAAAAAACCTTAAGTGGCATGAAAGCAAATCAGACAAATGAGGCCGTAGGAAACAAGGCGACGTTTTCTAACATCAGCCGCAAGGTCAATTCTGCTCTGCGAGGACTAGCTACACTGAAGGCCAAGAAGAATAACAAAAAAGCTAAGCAAGGTGCTGGCCATAAGTATCACCAGAGCGTACAAGATGGGCTCCTGTACGCTAGGTTAATTTAGCATGAACATATATTTGCAACACATTTTAATGTTTGTTTTATATCAATCAGTCAACAACATTTGGATTTGTGTTTTATATCATTCAGTCTAATAATAATTTCCATATTTATGGTACAGAAGCGATATAAATGTTACTCCTCGTTGTATTACCGCTGACATGTTCAGCGGTCGCTTCGATACAGACGCGTATGTACTGTGCGCTAGTTGGAACATCAATAGTATTAACTTCCTAAAATTAACTTACAACTTTTAATTTTTTTATTCTTATTTCGGAAATGTTTGTACCAGACGCTGTGCTGGTAATTATCTGCATGATATGGAAACTACGTACTACCTAACCCAAGTTTCTACAGGGTATGGTGGCTCACAGGTCTATATGGTGAAGATCGGGAGGACTGGTCTTTTTGATCGAACGTAGGTCGAAAGCCGTCGTTGAAGATAATCATGCCTAAATTAGCTAACCATTTACATGGATCCCGATCTCTGCCGTTCCAATGATAACTTCCCCATTCCACTACAACCGCGTGACCTTTGCCTGATCTTCTTCGCGAGGTTGCCCAGGAAATTAGAGAATTACTGTGGCCGCGTGTTTGGTAATATGTAGCAGCTGAACTCTCTTAGTTTTCGATCGAATTTTGCCCATTTCAAGCTCTTACGGGATTTTCTGCCTTAGCTGGTACTGTGTTGTTGGACCCTCAGCACCGAATCCGCATTTTCATCCCTGAAACATTCCTGTGACCGTCGAAAAGCCATTTCTTTTTGGGTTCTCTGATCATCTTCAGCTGCACATCTTCTGTCTTCTTTGCATATAGCATCGACTGGGCCTCGTCAGACCGGTCCAGGTTAATCTGCGTGCATTCGTCGAGGTTTTCCATTGAACTTTTGGCTAATTGAACCACTGCCTATTCATTACGCACTACATGGAGTTCGCTACGTGTTTGAACTGAATCTCCTTGCAATTATTGCATCTTGCCTCAGATGTACAGCTCTTAGCCATATGACCCTTACACCCGCACAACATCTGTGGCACTTTTTTGTACTCTTTACAGCTTTTTTGGTGGTCAATCGTTTGACACCTAAAGCGGCATGGAGGAGTTTTCCATTCGGCCAGTGAGTAGAATACCCATATTTTGTTTTTTTGGATTATTTTATAGCGACCGTCTCTGAAACAGTAAACTCAAGTTCAAGCGGCCCTCGTCCTTCTGTTCGCGCGACTTAGCATATTGTGCAAAAGGTCTGTGTCATTTCCCGTCCTAGCAAACCAATAGTTAGCCGCCTTTCTTGCTTTGTGAGCACTTACTTTGTCTGTAATGTACATGGCACTTTTTATCTTTGGCTTTCCAGTCGCCGGCCAGTGCCTGAATAATTTTTTTGATAATTTAATTATCAGTTCAAGAGAGACCTAAGGGTATTCTTCTGTGTTTATTTTGCCCACTGGCGGTGTAATTGAGGTTTCCCTTGTTTCAGTATTAACCTCTGACTCTCCCAAATCTATCTCGGTATTAAAGGTCTTTAGCCTGCTTACCCTTCCGGCCGGCAGTTCTCCCAAACGATTAGCTGTCGGAAACAATCAAAACAATCGTCTTATAAAGTCCGCATACTTGGCATTTTGGTCCTGAACTAAAAGTCCTCGTAGATCTCGGTCTCTCATAATGCTGGCTTTTACTGGCCGCGTTTTCCCGTAGGTTTTCTGCGGCCATTATTAACCAGCTCTGGTTTAACCTGCTTGATGGTCACTGCATTTTGCAGGTTCTGCAGTATTTCCTGGTTCTTTGCTGTTCTCCTGCTGCGGCATACTTGATATCCTCCGGTGTGTGCCTTTGCTTAAGTGCATATTCAAGCTGCTGGATGTGCTCCTGAGGTAGTTTATTCACGTCTTCTTTTTTTCTCACTGTTTTTCTTCAGCGGCATTTTATACGTTTCTTCGAGCACTGTCAGGCTGTTCTTGAGAGCTTTATCGCACGCTTTATATTTTTCTTGGTGCTTGTTGGCACAAATGTGTTTCCGAGATTGCGCCGTGTCCTGGACCTCATCGAACTTCGAACTACCCCATATCATTGCTTCGGTGTTTTCTTGCCGCATCCTTTGGCCTGGCTTTAGTGATTCGCTGCTGGTGGTTGTTGCTTACCATGCTTGTTGTTATTTGCAATCTAGTTAGTAAGATTTGCCTCAAGACGTTCCCGTCGACCTTCACCTTTTTTCCATTTTATGTATATATATATATATATATATATTGGGGCTGGCCTTTCGGCCGCCTCGTATGCCCGTTGGTGGCTGCTACTTATGTTAATGACACAATATTTTCGAGCAAACTTCAAAATGTCATGTGTGAAAATACCAGGTAGGCCAGATAGCGTGCCCTCCCATCCGTAAACTAAATTAGTATCTTTCTTCTTCGCTTAAACTTGCTTGTATGGCCCTACGGCCTACACTTTTACTACACAAGTCTCAGCTGATTCCTGTTCCGACCAGAGAACACAACATTTCTAAATAAGTATCCTCACTTAAGAAACTATTGCGTCACTCAGAATGCTCGTCCGGTGATGAACTATTCAAGTGCGTTGAATTAACCTTCTGTAAAGTTTATTCGGTTTCTGTCGCTCTCATTTACGCCTTCACCAAAAATAAAGTGTTTTTACGGAAACAACCTCAACACAGAGTTTGACACACTTTTTTTGCTTGCTGCCTTACAAGCACAAATATCCACTGATAACACTCACTGTCCTTCTACTATTGATTTGTTATTTAAACCAGCATTTGTTTACGTCCGGCGATCACTGCAAAGCAACGTTCGAATTGCTGACTGAGAGAATCATAATCGCTTTTCACCGGATTTTCACCGTTTTGCTCATACAAAATTGCATCTGTTTGGTCGCTGCGTCGAAACTATGTAGTTGTTCGGTGTTCTCACTAGAATGTCCGCACTTGAGCTAGATTCAGTGCGGAATTCATTAATTAAGCCCTTCTCCGGAAGCACAAACACGTCCAACCTGCACAGTTTGTGACCTGTTTAAGAGTGTGCTCAGTCTCTAATACCCATTTCGTAACTTGCGAATTTAAGTTTTTTGCCTGTAAAAGATCGTGAGCAAGATATGAGTTGCACATTTGCGACGGCTGTCAGCGCCTTCCGAGATTTCTCTTACCTTCCTGTTCGTTGTGCTTTTCGATCGTTTGCTTCAGTACTTGGCACCAACTTCCCCCATAAATTAAGGAAGCCGCAAACATCCGATGCATCATATTGTAGTACACATTTCACAACTCTACATCTCCACTAGGTGGCCCATTTTCCAGACTAACATCTTCAGAAATCGATTAGGTCTAGCACACTTTTCGGAGGCCATTTTCATATTTAGTTAAACCGACTCCATATTTAGTAAAACGCTGAACTGCGTGCTTGACAGTCGAAGTTAGTTAGTCATCAGATACGCCAGTATCTATTTTTAGCTCTGCTAGCTACGATACGCCCGCGTTCGGGGGTGCAAACGACCTCAACAGTTTTCAAGCAACTTCCACGCGAGAACGACGTAAGCAGGCACTGCTATAGCGAGGAATGAGATGCCTCGCAGTTCCGTTTCGACCACGTCCACACACAGGCGTCATTCTATAACGTTACATATCTCTCTCTTCATGTCTCTATGTCTCCCTCTTTTTCTGTATTATTCTCTAGTGTCTCTTTGGAATGCATATCGACGTGACAGTTTGTATAGCTTGGCGCATGTTATCTCACTAGAATCCTAGAATTTTAGAAGACATCAGACTAATCTATCATTGAGCACTGCAAGATACGTGTACAAAACATCAGTCGACAGCTCATTCGAAATGTAAGACTCCTAGCCGTAATTAAACACCATAGCTTACGCTTTTAACAAGTGCGCTAGCTTTTGCGTGTTAAAAATAATTGGAATCGTGCTTCCTTGTGCTTACAATCTCTTTCCGTATGTGCATTTGCTACGCGTAGTTCAAGCAGGCCTGTTAATTCATGCACATACCCCAAGCAACACCAATGTGCGTACTTCGAGACGTGCTTAACTGTATTCAAAACAATAGCAACCCAGCAGCCATACTCAACCATATCGGCTGTTGTTCATAGCATTGACGTCAGACTTGGTATTTTGTCCGAGACGACCCACATATGCTGCTCCATTCAAAAATACATTTAAGAAAAAGTCAAGCGACATCTCCACGATATTCCGGAAGGCACAGGTATAATGCACGAAAAAAGCGTCATTAAATGAATTCACTAAAATGTACGTAATTCGTATACAGCAATACAGCCAGACCATACAATGTGTTGTATAGCTATGACAGGCGCCGTTGTACTGAAAAATACTACTGAACATTTTGTTTTGTTTTTTTGTTCAAGTATAATATAAAATCCAACGTCTCCAACATTTTTCCTCCAACTTTCTTCCGGAGCAGATGTTTGTGTAGATAGGTATTTCTCACAATTGATTTAATTAACAATGGTTTATATAAAGGTGTCGAGCCAAACGGATGAACATCCTCCTACATTCGGTCCTATACCGGTGTAGACACAGTAATCACGTTTTACCGTTCTTACGTGTAAACAATGTGTGAATTTTGAGTTCCAGTTAATAAACGTGATATTGAATTTGGTTGGCTACATATTGCACGTTCTAGGCTGTGCAATTATGCACAAACCTGGTTAATTTATTATCACTTTGACCAACGGTAACAAATCGTAGACCTTAATTATTTGGTTACGAGATGCGTACATACGTTGTGGTATTCACAGCTATTTTAGTCCCACGCGCAGTCTGTGTTACCGAGAACCAAGTGCCTTTTGTCTTCTTTCTTTGTTTAGGTCACATTCATTTAATTATGATGCTTGTAGGTGTTATGTTTGCTTAATGTACATACACTGAAAGTAATACGCGTAAAGCCAATCTTTAACTACTATTTATGCAATTTTATACGGTTGGCAAGTAGTCGTTTTTAACTATATTCGACAGCTTCTATTCGGCAAAGTTTAGATTGCTTGAGGAAAAATCGCAATCCCTCGTATTGTAGGTTGGCTAAAAATAAGATTCTAATGAAAGATTCATGCATTTGTATCACTCACTGAGGTTCTGAGCCATTTCCATTTTGTTGAGGCGAAATTAAAATACCATCTCGCTCTTTTTCTATCCGTGTTCGCTCGTGTAAGCTCCTCAAGAAAAGGTGATACCGTTTAATAATAGCAATACTCTCTTTTAATCGGTCATCAAAATCAGTATAAATCGCATTAGCATTGTATTACACAATTATTCTCGTCGTCTCCAGTTATAGTTGGATTGCGCTTGAGGAGAAAACGACACAAAGCGTATAATTCAGTAGTCAGTAAAGATAAATCTAAGTTGGACCTGGTTCAATTATGCGCTATGATAATTAGCTTGCGGTGAGCGTAGAATTCAGTCAAAAACCTCAATATTTCCACTGGTTATCAATACCCGGGTGCTGTTCCTACTTTCGTTGAATTAATTCAACAACTCGAATACGAGCTATAAGCAGCGTTTGAGTTTAGCAGAATAATTTGAATGCCTTAGAGTACAATATTAGTTTTACGGTGTTCTGTCTACAGGCGATGCAGCTACCGTCATAACAAATACTAAATAGGCATCCCCCGTTGTAAATAAGTTATCGTTATCCTGGCAAAAACATTAACTACGTTATAACGTTCGACATACTGATTCGTTAAAGGTGGAAAGTCGTTGAAGTATCGTACCAAGAATCTTTTTTGCAATATAGGCTGCTATGTATTGTTACTGCTCGTGGCCACGCATCATAAACTAGGTATCAACGTGCTGACTCACCCGCCCAACTCAAGTCTAAAGATTAGTTCCACATGCTGCTGGGTCATTTACCTTCGTATCTTAGCTTGTAAGCACAAGCTAGATATATAAACGATAAAAGTACCCTTTAGAGACGATAATGTTTTGCTAAACCAAATTATAGTGTCCATGCGTAGAGAAGTGAATTTTTTTAAAATCGAAATAGTCATTATGCCAGCCAGCCTTAGCAGCGTTTCGTCATTTTAGACTAAGGCAGTTCGGCTGAAGAATTATTTTAACATCTTGTCTATATAATTTCCAAACAGTTTTGGTGGTTTAAATCGTAGTTATGTCATCAGTAACGAACGGCCCTAAAATAAATATTTACATGCATATATAGTAAAATACCTGTGGTGTGCAAGGCCTAGATGTTTTTCTTGCTTTGGGAACTATAAAGCTCGAATATAGCATGAATAAGTAACAAAACCAGACACAGATTTATGGTTGCATGGATACTCTGGCATTACAGATTGCCAACTTACCTTTCGGCTATGCTACAGCAAAAAACATCAAATGAATGCTTAGATAGCGAAATTGGCGAGGTCATCTGATGTGTAGGACTTAATGAAAGTTGCCACGATTTAGATTAGATAATGCATACAAATTGCTCAAGAGAAGCAAGTGTATGCGGGGGCATTTATAGAGACTTGATATACTGTAATCTTTCAAACGGTACAAGTCAACCCTAACGAATTGCCCATTTACTTTTTTTCATTTGAAGATGGTGCCCTGCGTCGCTGCTGCCCTGTCACACAAAGCACAGCGATCATTTTAAGAGGATGTAAATGTGTCGGTTATTGTGGCTTCCCACAATTGAGTCTAATCTCACCCTGAGTCTCCACATTTGTACCGGTGGGATTCTACAATCGGTGCGACTAACCAAATGCGATGCTGGTGCGGGTAGTTCTGTTGTCGAGTGAAATGTCGATGGGGCCAGCCGGTCAAGCATGAAACTAAACGCTTGGTCATTTGATTGCTAACAGGCGGGCCCCTTACAAGGTATTTTTTGAACATTTTAGGCGGTTATATTTAATTCCACTATCATCCGTCTCCTATGAGCTTGGAGTCGCCGCGCGGCATATTTTTAGTGCACCGAAGGCCGAAAATGTTGAGATATCTAGGGTTTCTTTAACAGTTCTTGTGGCAGCATGACCGCTGATTCTCAGTGGTGTATGGTTTATATTAAATATTCTGAATGAGCATCGCTCAAAGAAAATTTAACCAACATCGGGGATCGAACCGGGGCTAGTCATCTATACCCTCGAGGGTCTACTCTACCGGTTGTGATAGTGGTTTTCCTGTCCACTGTTCATTCACTGCTTTTGGCCTCTTCGGTCTTCAGGTATAGACTCGAAGTGCAGCGATTTGGTCAACGGTCTGTGGAGTCGCACATAAATGATCACATGTTGCGTCGTCAGCAAGATTGCATAGTGCTGAAAAAGCGCACGCGTTTACACGGAGTCTATTAAATAGAATACTGACATTAGCTTAAGCACAGTAGCTAGATTCACAAACGTACCCCTCGTAGGAATTACTGAGTTGCACAAGGAACAAGGCTCGATGATATCAGAGTTGCAAAACGCCCCGTGCAGTTGTCATAATCTACGCCGTGCAGTTGTCATAGTCTACTCTCTATCTCGGTTCTAGACCTAAACCCGTCCTGGCAAAGACAGATGATCACCTGCGTTCAACCCAACGATATAAAAATAGAGTACGAGCCTGTCCTCTACTTTCGCGCTCTCGGAAATCCCCTTTCCCTTGACACGACGTCATCTAACGAGGAGAGCAATCAGCTTTAATAAATAAAAAACCACATACCAAGAGACAGGTCTCAGGCCAGGAATACGAATATCTGAGAACAGCAACAGTGCGAGCGGACTAATTTTCATTTTACCACCTCGCATCGTAACGCAAGGCTACTACTACCTTCCATATTACCAACGATGCATATTGAATAACTCGTATTGTGCGCACTTTGGGAAGCAGAAGCTACGTACGAGGTCCAGACCTTATCGCAGCCGACTGCGTGTGGTGATACTAGTAGCGGCCTATAACTAACCAAGAAAAATGCCAGCTCATCATTTGCTATCATTAAGCTTGCATCACGCACGCACAGGCCGTTGTGGAAAAGATGCACTTGCAAATTGTGCACGAACACTAGCAATGCTCCTGTACATAAATTGACAGACAATTACCTATGATTGGTGTTATTCTTGCTGCTATGCCGCTTCTGCTAATCTGCTTGTTGATCCTATTTGACCGTAATTGTGCTTTGCTGTTGTTGCGAGTTGCTGCCGATGTTGTCGCCGAAGGGCAGTAGAAGTAGTCAGACAACCTCATGTGAGGTAACTCAATGAAGGCCTGCCTTTGGTGGCCTCTCTGGTGGCTGTGTTTGCGTTGCTGCCGTCGCCGCGGCTGTCGGTCGGCCGCTTTGTTGACGTTCTGATCGTTCGGATCGTGGTGTTTTATCATCACCACCTTGTAACAACACCTTACTTCTGTTACAGGGTGGCGTTCTACGAAGTGCTTTGCTGTTTGCCTAGACACGTTCATGTAATCCTAGCCATTGATGCTTCATATAATCCCAGAGCCATTGATACAAACACTTTTCGATATCTTTGTACATTACTTGTTACAGCCTGACATCAGCTATCTTTGCAGCACCGCACTTAGTTTAAATGCTTTGACAAAGACTGTACGAAAGTACTTTTTGTACACGGTCAAAAGTGTAATACAGCGAGATCCAGGGAAGTGATATTAAATATGCATAATCCATATGCAGAATTTAAGAAGGCTAAGCATCGCAACGCTAATTGGCCTCATAAAGTTCCATAGTTTGTGCAGAAGTAGGTTGTCTGCGGAGGAGATTATGGGTGATGTGCGTCATCCAGTCCTGTTACAACGTTTAGTGGACCTTGACGGTGATTGATCGGAACGGTTGTTAACCGAGTACAAACGAGGTTACTTCAAACCGGCTGATTGACGTTGACTTGACGGTGATTGATGTGAAAATTTAAACTACAATAACTATACATGAAATGAAAATAAACAAACCACAATAACTACACATGAAATGAAAATAAACAAACTATAATAACTAGGCATGCGTTGAAAATTATATCTATCAGCCATTTCGGACTAAAAGCTGACCAGCATTCCATTAAAATTTTCACCATGGATATTCAGATCTGGCATCTGCTGAGAACACGCGTGTTTAGTGATGTGCATATTAAATAGCCCACACAGCTTTGAGCTTAACCTAGGCGTCCATAAAAGAACCTAAACCTTTGTCTGACTTACTAATTGTCTGCCCGGTGGAACCACCTCTGTGATTTGTTTAAAGCAGTTAGTCAGTTGATGTAATCGTGCTTAGCTTTTATGGGACTTTCTGAGTGCTCAGCGTTTAGCCACCCCTTGGCTCTATCTACGAAATCCTACTTTAAAGATATAACAGTAATCCGCATATCTATGAGATCCTACTTTAAAGCCATATACGAAGTATGAAAAAACTTTACGTTTATGGCTTTGTCAATGCCGCATATGCGTTCAAGTATAAAACCAAACCATGCATGCAAAAATGTCTCTTTTGCGCCGGGATAAGGTAGAGCTAAACCTTTAGGCAAACTTATTTTACAATGTGATATAGTTCGTTAATTTCGAAATGGCACATTACATGCCAGTTTAAGTTTAAAAACTGCTGGTGCTGATCTTACTGATCGACGGATATATAACTAGCGTCTCCACATACATGTCTTCTAAATAAATAACGTTTCTGTTCGTATCCCTTATCTATGTGCTACAAATGCCGCTTCAGCGCGCCAAGTCGCACATATTTAAAAAGCTGATATCTGCGCGCTTCCAAAAAAATACAAGGGTCTTTAATAAACCGTCTGTTGGATCATTGGATATTTGGTAATCTCATCGCTTTCGTAGTGGAGATTTTGATGGTGCAGACCAACCACGGACAAGTCAATATTCCTTCTATGGAGAACTAACTGCTACGGTAAAGTGTAATCTACTGGTACTTAAAGAACTCGCACACAAAATGAGCGTCCGTAAAATCAGTTCATTAGAAACTAGCAGTGAGAAGGTGAGATGTGCCGATGCATTGGTGCCACACAGGCTCACTGAACACAACCTGATGAGCCGCCTAAAATAGATGCGGCTTTACTTCTTAACAAGAATAAAGAGCATATCTTTTGAGAGAAACTTGATTACCGGCGATGATATGTACATCGTCTACAACAACGTAGCTTGTATAGAGTCATGGTTGAAACAAGGCAACAGGCGCAACATTGTTGCGAAAAAAGCCTTCATGCTAGGAAGCCAATGTTGTGTCTCTAGAAGGATCTTTTAGAGGACTAATTGGAAAATACAGTTACAACATGATTACCACGGCAGAGAAACTTCCTGCAAGCGTGAGCCCGTAATGTGGGGCTACAACCCATTAATAACCAGTCATGTCCCCGTCCCCCGACCTGACGGGAGACTGGTTACGCACTTATCAAACAGTAAGGGGGGGGGGTTACTACTTCTGACAGGTGTGTCCCCGGGAGCCACGGGGTGGGGGCACCAAAGGGGGTTGATCCTTATTTTATCTTGTACTATGGCTTAAAAGACTCCGGATACGGTGTCCCAATACTCAATTGTTTTCGTTATTTTTTGCAAAGATCACATGGGCTAGCCGGTATATTCAATAAAAGCTGTAGAGATGCGCATTGCTTCGCTTATGCTCGGGACCTCAGAACAGTGTGTTCTGGGGTGTCTTCTGGTCCATCGGTAAACCCACTTGAGGCTGGGAGCTTTCCGATTTTGAACAGGCAAGACTGTAGATCGCCATAGCTTGTCAGCGTTTGGGTCAAGTAGAGGATACGTTCGTTTTGATGTTTGGGATTAGGGTACAAAAACTGGCGCTTGGAGGATTCATTTTTATAATATCTCATTCATCCTGCCATAGGTCGATTGTGCGCCGACGCTCCTCGTCTTTCCTACGCTAGGGGTTGCTCCATAGGCGGCGTTCGGCTGCTTCCAGGTTTCAGGGGACCGTTCCGGCAATAACGAGGACGCCGCTGCGCTAAATGTCCGGTACGCTGCAATTCCCTAAGAGTTCCGACCCTCTCCATTCGACGCAGGCGGCGAACTTTAGGATGTCGGTGGGCCAGGCCGAAGTTTCGTACAGGATGCCTGACTTGACCGCGTACATGAATATTCGACGTCTGGACTGTCGAGGCTCGTAAGTGCTTCTATGCGGCGTGCGGAATTACTGGCTGCCTTGATTGCCTTCTCCGTCATCCACCGCACGTGTTCGGCACAACGGCATCACCTGCAGACCCCGTTTAGGGTACCCCACTTTATTAACGAATTGCAATATCTTGGTATTTTAGAAGGAAGTGGATGGTGGGGTAGTTCCTCCGCCAACGGAAGTATGGCCTCGCTCTTAGCAGAGCCCCGCGGCCTGTATTAAGTGGGCGACACCCGCAAGTGCTTCGCTGGCAAGGCTCCGCAACAAATCCGGTGTCCGGGCGTGAACGGTAAGGACGAAGTCGTCGGCATAGACTAGGAGTTTGCGGGGGAAAGGTCTCTTAGCCTCAGCACATCATCATAAGTTAAACTTTTTTCCGTATAGTACATTATGTACGCGCTAGACATATCATAATGGATTAGCTAAGCCAACGTATACCTAGCGGCCGTGTATTGTGACTATCACGTGTCCGTTTCAACGAGGCCAGGCCGAGACCACTTTTAAAGTGTGCCCCGAACGGAAGCAGCGTCGTCGTAAGGTTGTCGTCATAAGTTACGTTCCATAGCAGGGGACCAAGTATGGAGCCCTGTGGCATCCATGCAGTCATGATAGGATGGGAGGATACGAGATAGGTTCTGAGACATCCATACCCCCCGCGTGCGCTTACGGTCTATCAATTATAAAGCTCCACCCTTCCGTAAGGCAAGCTGGAGGTGGTAAGTCTCCATCAACTCACTAATATATTTGAGAGCCAGTTTTTCTGTAACTTCCAGGGAGTCTTCTCGGCAAGCCAAAACCAGTACCGCAAGATCATCAGCGTAGGCTATGGTCTCGACACCATTCGGCATTTCCGGGATTCCCAAGACCCCGTCAATAGACCAGGTTCCATAGCACCGGGCCCACGACGGAGCCCATCTAGACGTTGATGTTTACTTCCACCCATAATTTTTAGTAAACATATTTTTGCTATTTTTGTTGACACAAACATCATGTTTATTATGTGTACTTTCGCAGGGGCTGATATATTTTGGAGTTGTGGGATTATTCGACACTCAGAATCCAACTTGTTTTAAGGTTTTACAAGTGCTATTATTTTTGTCCCTCTGTCAAACCTATAATTATAGTCGCTTGTTTCGACTATGTTATAGCTATCTGGTTTCTGGTCTAAATAACCACGTAAACACATATCTGATGTAAACGCTCGACACAATCAGTGTGCCCTAACTTCAAATATGATACCGCCACTGAGCCGTCCTTTCTATGACCTGGCAGAAGAATTAAATACTATAACTATAATCATTTGATCAACTGTGTTTGCGGGATGGTCGTGATAAAATATTATGTTAAAAATATTAAATATTGCTTCTGGAAATCATAGGTTTCCTCTTTATTTACATAGATATACAGTTAATTTATATTAAATCTAACCATGGTGAGCTTGGTGGCTTTATACTTATCGTTGCCCGCGTCGTTGTTACCATTTGAACGTGAACGTTTGCTCAATCCATCTTAATGGGGCTGCGCCGTGCCCTTATAGATTCTATATTCTTCAAGGCGGCCCCTGAATGGATAAAACAGTGCATATTCAGGCCAGAGTGATGCTAAATGAACAGTTTGATAGTGTTCCATTAGTATCAATATATGGGAACAGCCAGAGTTGATTAAGTGGTGAAATCTTAGTTATTTTGATCTCATCTGTAATTCACATTACCACCTTCAGATGTTTAATTATGTCGTCGGTTTTCGTCTTATATCAGATGTGCGCTTCCCCCGATGCGTGCAAGCAAGTAAACTCTTTTCGCTTTCGGCGCAACATGTAGGCTGCTTTGTTATTGTTGTTGTTGCTGCTAAAGCCAGTGGTCGGTCTTGAGCATTTTATCCAGTACAAACACATACTTTACGCATATATATATATATATATATATATATATATATATATATATATATATATATATATATGTAATAGACGAGTGTCTGAAGTAAATTTCTCGCTTCTACGGCGTTTCTGCCAGACTGTCTCTCGTATCTTCGCTTTGCCCTGCGGCGTCGTCGCATCAGATGTTCCAGACCACCGAAAAGTTGACCTTGTAATGAGCTTAGCCCGACCGCCTTACTCAGCTTCTAGCAGCAGAAGCAAGTTGGCGGCCGAGAAATATGCCCTAAATTAGTTTGAGCTTATGTAAATGGCTAAACTTTATCGTATATTAAATCGTGCACTTCACACAGTCGAGTCAGTGGTCATCGCGATATAACTAGAGGACAATTGGTCTCTATAACTCGCCAGTCTAAGTAGCGGATATATTTAACTGCGAAAGAAAATATATTTTTATGTTTGTGCCTCTTGACTAGTGCTCAATCATGCCTGCGGGTTTGCTGATTATCTTTGAGCAATCTAGAATAAATCATTGGGATAAAAACCAGGGCTCTAGGTTGCCACTGTAACAGGGCCGATCATGACGGCCGATCATCTCGTATTTTTGTGATACCAGATGATAAACAGAATTCGAATCGCTGCTAATTATGAAACATCGGCTAGCTATAGCAAAAATGGCCCACAATATTGTTTGTAGTTTTGGCAAGATTCAAAACGTATTATTAGATATCTTTGTGTGTTTGAGGCTATAGCTGAATAAGGGTCTAGAAATACGCGGCATATGTCGAATGCTCTCACGTTTGCCTTATTACTCACATTAGTGGAAACTATCCAGTGATGAGCAGTAGGTATTCAAACTTCACAGAATGTATGAATAAGCTGGATTTAACATATATTATAATACGTTAGAAAACTGCATTTAACATACGTATTAATAAAACCTACAAAGGGCTAAAAAAGACAGCACAAGGGCTGCTTACAAGGGCTGTTCAGCTATCGACATAACCAATGTGTCAAATATAGTCGTACACTATTCGCTGAATAACATTGAATTTCGCATAATTAGAGTTACAATGCAAAATCAAATTATCGGCGTTTTTTACGTGGCTAGACAACAGATACATATACAAATTGGGCTCTTATTTCTCGCTTGTTTGAAAACCGCTAACGTATGTTGGAATGTTTCGAGGCAAATATAGGAGTGATTTAAGACTGAAGTAAAGGAATTCACATTGACGTATGTTTTTGTGAATGAACGTATGGCTAGTATTCACCAGCATGTCAATAAAGATCACATAAATTCTGCCATGTAGGAATGTGCTCTTTTCTTATGGCAAATAGCAGAAGCGCTACTAAACAGACATTATTTTATATGCATGATACGACCGGCCAATTACTATTTAAGCATACGAGGTTAATATTTATATACTTGAATAAGCTCCTACGCAGGCACATGTGAGGCATTCTTAAGCTGCATCGCCCAAACTGGCACAGCTAGCCAACATCCACGACAACAAAATATTCCGTAAATATGAAAGTATCCCTTAATTAAACAATAGGCTATTACATGACAAATTGGCGCGATTTAGTGTATATTTGTACCTTGAGCTGAAGCTCTCCTGACCTTTTAACCCGTTCGACCCACGACTGCAGAAATAATTATGCTATGCACTTTTTATGTATAAATAAATACTGACGTGGTTTTAATATCGCAATTCGCAAAAATTAAGGTACATTTAGCTCTAGTCTACCAAGAGCTTTGGCTTATTGGATACCCATTGAGATCGTGCTTTCCCAGGCTTACGTTTACGTTTTTGTTTTACGGTTTGATCAATATTATCAGTTGTATTCTATTGCAAGACACTGTTAACATAATAAAACAGGCTAGCGCTGGCTTATCCACAAGAAGTTCATCAGACCTGATCGTATAGTAAGTCACGCTCCTCCCGATTATTTCTCTCACTACGCGGTGTTACGCAAGCTCACCTTTTGGTTGGCGCAGTCATAAAGATGCGTAAATTATTGTTTTACTCTGCAAATAGTCTGGATTCCTCCACTGAGCAACGAATGACGTCAGTGTTTTCGGGTCGTGGGTTTTGTCCTCAACAACAGCACGCACCCGCCTTCTTTGGTAGATTTTTGAATATACCATATTCAACGGCGATCGACGTACACATATATGCATGTAAACATAATTAAAAATAATAATCGTCAGTTCAGAGGATGGTGGTAGTGCGGTACGATTGCACTTTCCTTTCGCTCATTTTATATGCAAGGCTCTGGCCAAAAGCGGAAGCAGAAATAAGTGAACGTGAACGCAACATAACATCCATAGGCAGCCACCTCGTCATAATGGAAGACCACGCCTACCTGCCATCCGGGAGCTCTTCAACCTCAACAACAACGACGAGACTGCTGGTACAACCTAACATCGTAGACGCCGAACCTAGCCTGAAAGTTCCCTGCCCGGTGTGTGGCCTACTATACACCAGGCGTGGCTTACTACGACACACTAGAGCAAAACACCCGACAGATATAGCACCGTCTCCCGATATTGACACGAGTCACCCCGCCGATCCTTCAGTTAAAGACATCCTAGTCAAGCTTCTAGACATTAGTAAAACTTTTAAATTAGTACGTATCACACCAAAATCCATTAGGCATATCTTAGCCTTGACCCTCACTAAGGTGCTCGATGATGTGCACACTCAGAACAGTTTCCACGCTTGGTTGGCCTTATTTTCATCCGTACCGGTCATACTCCGCCTCCCAGCCATTAGAAATATCAACCAATCATTAGCGCAAATCATAAGGAAGAATCTCCGGGATTACGAGTGCGGCACCAGGTTGCATAACCTGACGGCCCACAGAACCGCTCAAAGAAACGCGCGAACCCACGCTGACTCCGATGTTGCTAGAAGAGTCTTAACCAAGTTATCTGAAGGAGACGGCACCAATGCTGCTAGAATCCTAATCTCTACAGACACGTTTTCATCTGGCGAAGATACCGCCAACGCACTAAGAGCGAAACATCCGCCTGCACCAGCAGAGCCTCTATGGCCTGAGCCACCATCAACAGATTCTGGATCCACAAGCAAGGATTAGACTTTATCCGTCCAAGGCTACTAGCCGACTTGCTGCCCCAAACCTCGGAGAAACAGCCAGTAAATTGGCAATATCTATCGCCAAAGTTGTTAACATATTGCGCTTCGGGCAACCACCAGCGGAACTTTTACCAATCATTTTCGGCGCTAAATTATTTGCATTGAAAAAGAAGTGCGGCTCTATCCGACTGATAGCATGCTCATCATGCCTGCGCAGGATTGCTTCGAAGGTCAGCATAAGAGATAACACAGGACAGCTCGCACACCTAATAGACGACCCACAACTGGGGTTCTCGATCAAAGCCGGAGTAGAAACAGCGGTTCATACAACTCGCTCTTTCCTATCCTCCAGAACTTGCCCTACGTACTTGCTCAAGTTGGATTTTTCAAATGATTTTAATACGATAAGAAGAGACCATTTGCTAAGGACAGTCAAATACTCAACCCCAGACATGTACCATTATATCGAGTCCTCATATAGACGTCCAACTTGCCTTGTAACGTCTGACCTAATACTATCGTCCAAAACAGGTATACAACAAGGAGACCCTCTGGGTCCACCTTTATTTTGCCTGGCAGTTAACGACCTGATCAAATCGCTCGAAAGCACGCTTAACATGTGGTACTTGGACGATGGCGTACTGGCGAAGTAGAGCTCCTAGGGGTACCCTTACTTCAGGAAGGTGTCGCCCCCGTGTTGCAGAAGTGGTTGGATAAACTGAATACCGCTTCGGAGCGCCTTCCTCTGATAGGTTACCATAGCGGTCTTTACCTGCTAAGGTACTCTTACTCAGCCACACGCCTAACTCATATTCTGAGGGGTATCGAACTTACCGGCGAAACGGGCGAGCTACGACGCTTCAATGATCTTACAGCCAATACAATAACCAATCTGCTTAACATCAAACTGGACGATACAGCCAAACGACAGATGTGCTTGCCAATAGCCAAGGAGGGGCTTGGCTTACCAGACCCGACAATATTAGCACTCCCTGCGATAGTTGCTGCCACCCATCAGGTTTCCGGCAAGGTCTGCGAACTTCTTGACGAAGCCGGCCAGCTCGAATTTACCTCCATGCGAGATCGAGTCACGAGTAATTTGGTTGAGGTTCTTGGAACTTCACCAAATAACGTCGCATCTCAGAGTAAGTGGTCGGCCATGCTAGCCGGTCAGCATGCTTGTTTACTTATTGATCAAGCTGACAGTGACTCTACTAGGGCTCGGCTTAGGGCAACCTCCGCAAAACATGCAAGCGATTGGCTACACGCCCTACCCAGTGCATCGTTAGGAACCTTACTAGATGATGCCACTACAAGAATATGGGTTGGCCTCCGACTTGGTACGGCGCTCGTTCACCCTCCCATATGCCGATGCGGGGAGCCAGTGGGCATTAGAGCTCACCACGCTCTATCCTGCGCCCCCAGTGAAGGTCGTCGACCACGTCACGCGGCTATCAACGACACAATAGCAAGGGCCTTGAGGACGGCAGGCTACCCAAGTACGCTGAAACCAACTGGACTAACCAGAAACGACGGCAAGCGTCCCGACGGGATGACTCTCATCCCCTTTGAACGAGGCCGTACCCTCATATGGGATGCCACCGTAACCGACTCACTTCACCCTCAATGGTCGGTTTCGGTTCACTTAGAGCTGGTCACGCCGCGACCCAAGCAGAAACGAACAAGATGAACAAATATGCCGAACTGGCAAGAGCCCATAACTTCAGCCAAGTGGCCTTCGAAACCTTGGGACCACCGGGCCCCTTGACTGAAAGAATACTTACTAAATTGGGCGAACGATTAAAGATAACTACTGGGGACAAGAGAGCCGCATAATTTTTGCGCCAAAGACTCTCCATTGACGTCCAGCGGGGCAACGCGATCTCAGTTTTGGGATCGCTTGCCGAATGGTGCATACCAGGGCTGTTATAGGCTAAATGTTAACACGTTCACTTACACAGGATTGTAATATAAATTGATTAATAAAGTTCAAGAGAAAGTTGGATCCATAGGCAGTAGGAACTACTCCAAGCCAGCCACACACCCTTTTATACCCATCTCGTCGCCGACTCACAAATAGTAACAGTGCCCTAAATCGAAGAACTACATCACACGTGTAGTATACAAGCAATATAAACATGTAATCCTTACGTAACACGTAAAACTGTTATTAGACACGCTTTTGCAACTTGCGTAGCTAAACGACTGAAGAGTAGAGATTATGTGTACACTAATATGTCTAATTATGTTAACAGAAAGCAGCATATTTCACCAATTATAAATACATAATTTTTATTACTGTTTTTTTGCTAACTTTGGTAGAACGTTTGGAGCGAAATCGGGTAGCGAAGTCGACGCTACCCGCTACCTAGCGAAGAGACGTAGGCAAACTCAACCAACCGCCCAGAGGGGAAACGCCGGAGATAGAAACATGGCAGAAGGGACAAATACCGGCAGGCGGTGTACTTATCAAACAGGGAGTAGTCAGGGGCAAAGGGTACTACAGGCCTGAAAACTGAAAGGGACAAAAACCTAGACTGAGCTGAAAGGGTTCACGCAGAAACTCCCTACGGGCATTGACTCGATTAGAGCTACTTATGAGTTGGCGGGAAGGGCTTGGCGGGAGGCCCAAGCGCATGCGAAGCCCCAGAAGACCTCAGATCAAGCAGGGAGCTTGGCATGGGCACGAAGAGCACGATGGTCTCCAGCCGGAGAGAACAGAAGATCGGTATGGACAAGATGGCCAGAAAGGAGACACTGGAGAGCAGATCCTCTGTCGACGCTGTCAAAAAGCAGTGGCAAGTAAGCAGAGCAAAAAACAGTATGTAGGAAAGAAGATGAAACGGACCGAAGACAAGGGATGATTAGGGGAAAAGTAGCCAAGACAGATAGTCCGCCAGGTTAAGACTACCGCAGTGGGCCTAACGACTCAAAGGGAGCTATAAGTTAGCTTGGTGGTAGAGAAAATAATGACCATAGACCAGGCAACCTTAGACAGGCTGTCTCAGCAGTTTCCTACGATTAAAACTGTTGCCGACATGCAGGCAGCGATACTGAGCTTGATATTGCGATATAATAATTGCTATACTGAGCTGCCAGGGGCGGCGGCTAACCCCGGTTTCTAGTGGAAAACGTAGTGAGCCCTGACGAGGAAGTCAGGACGCAAACCCTTAAAGCTTGCTAGAAAGGTGGCGGCTGCTATCAGGGACTCCACAAAAATGCAGGAAGATTGCAGAGAAGTGGAACGGAACGGCGTTGTGGAAAGGGGGTAGTCTTGACTGCCGTCAAGGCCACCGGTGCGGAGACTCTCCCTATATGGGCTCTAACTATTTCTGATTCGTCGAGATGTAATTGACACGATAAATCTAAATACAGCGGTATCCATCTTGTGAAACAAAATATGCTTGCAACCTGGTAGAGTCAACATCTTATTGTCTGCACATTTCTATAAATTGCATAACCCCGTAATAAATCCGGGAATATTACCTTGCACGATTGCTGAACTGAATAGTCTGCCTATCTTGCATATAAAATCACTCACACAAACAGGCAATTTTGTGATTCTCTTATCTAACATTAGACAATGACTTAATGTTGGGGTTTATGAAACATTGCGTAATCTTTTTGTACGAGACGGCCTTAAATAAAACATAAGGCCTAGCTTTAGAACTAAATGCTAGAAAGCACCAGGCCAATATTACAAAAAGGGGTTGTCCCAATGGAAAGTAAGTACTTAGTAGATATTGGAGGTTACATTGATGACATGAATGCGTAAGTAATATATATATATATATATATATATATATATATGCTGTAAGCACTCCTGTTGTGAAAGAGCGGCATGTGCACTTAGGTATACAAATCAAGCAAATAGATCAATCAATCAAAAAATCTCGAGTACGTAAATTAGCAAAGTAAATTGGTCTCTAAGATAACGTGTCAAATTATATAGACAGCAGTCCAGATTGATATGATACCATTTTTTATTGACGTTTCTGACCACAGTCTGACACCTGGCGATGCGTCAGGTTGTCAATTGAAAAAATTACCGAATATAGTATACTGCAGCACTGCTCTATTTATTTAATGCACCTGGCACATAATACAAAGTTAACGAATAATCAACCTCGAACTCTTTTATGGGAAGTCACGAGCTAATGAAATCCATCAACTTTCACAATAGGTTTCTCCTCTCTCGTACCAGTAGAAAATATTAGTTATGCATTTGGGAAGCTTTTGTACAACTCGTACAATATTTTCAAACTATGCTCTACGATTTATAATATATCACGTACTTAGTAGAAACAAATTGATTGGAACTGTTTGCTGTGTTTGACCAATTACTCACGCATTCCATTTGTAAATATTCCGTTTACATACGCCATCTCAGAGACATTTTATGTCATACATAACTTATAAGTATGTACAATTGTCGTATATCATTACACCAAGATGGCTTACGCTAATATAGTGTGGCTTATTAGGTTAATTAAGCCAACTTAACTACTAGTTTGCTTGTTCCTCCAGAAATACGTGGTACCGTCGTTGTCAAGCTGTTTCTTACGCAATCATACGTTCCCTCTGTTTCATATGTCTCTTATCTCAAAGTTAGTGAATAACCAGAAAGACATGTCACTTCTCCTCCCTGCAGCTCTGCAAGCCTGCTGCCGTTTATCGTGTTGTGGATCGTACCCTTGTAGGGAACGCGAGAGACACCGAGCTTGACTTCATATTTCCCTCTACGGTCGCAATAGCGCGGATTAAACTTTAGAATCGCGTAATTTAAACGAACTCCGCTGCTGTCGTGCCGAGCCAACTAACTGCCAGGAATTTGCCGGAACCATAGCCCGCACGCACTCTTGGGCTACCCAACCACCGTCACACCCACCCACTCGCCGGCCATTGCTTTCGCACTGCAACGGCATTGTTGTTCTGTAGGCAAATTCAAATCGTAGACTGAACGTTTTGCTCTAAAGGACGACGACGATGACGACGACGACGACGCTCGAATGCTAGAGTGGTACCCACAAGTCAGCTGAGTAAATCCGGCCAACAACGGTGAATTGAGACAGCCGGAACGGAAAAGAATGCGTAACGCTGGGCCAACATTATAGGAGAAAGGGGAAAAGCCTGGACCCGTTGGATGAGTCGCACGCGAATCGTGTCGGAACTGAGGCCTGAGAACCCCGCTCGCCGCGTCCCCTGAGAGCGGCTCTTTTTACGTGCCGTGTATCGAAGTCTGCGCATGCTAAGCACGCTATTCATGAATGCCGCGTCGTGCCATAATGAATGCCGAAATGGGGCAATAAAACGTCGGCTGTCGTCGTCGTACGTAGACGCACGACCTAGGCTAGCAGCACGGCGTCTGGGGCTGAGCGGGCATCGCTCGTGGAGCTACAGCGTTTTCCCTGCTGTCCCTGCTGCAAGCCGTTCGCCGCTACGTCATTTCCGTTAGATAGTCGTCATATAATGAACTGTTTGTTTACGCATAGAAGCGTATTAGGCTATATTATTTCCTGTTTTGCAATAAGGATGCAATGTATGCTTAGAGGCTCACCACCAACACGCAAATAAATGCTTAACGCAGGATAGTTTATCACTGTTTTTAAAGGAGACATCTGATCCTAGTAGCAATCATACACATACGCTTACCAGCTGCAACAAGTGGCACAGCGTACTAGAGCTTGAGCTTATATATATTGTGGCCGAAGTGACCTGGCTGATCTACGAACTATAGAAATCGTGCTCGCAAAAAATGGCCCGAAACACTAGTTAAACTAAAGGCGAGCTCCTGCCCATGACTATGACTTAACTAGTCGTCGCCATCTCTCATGGTACGAAGGTATATGGCATAATCGTAGCATGATCGCTGGTCATAGGGTTATCGTCACGAGGCGAATACGTGAGCTCCGTGAAGCATAGGTTAAGTTAGAGCTCTAGATACCGTGTCGTATTCATAAGCTTGACCTCGGATCCGGCCAGGGGCAGCCTTATTTCGGCCAACGAGGAGAATATGTTCGCGTTTAACCGAAGCCAACTGAAGAACGTTACTAGCACGTCTTCTCACTATTTGGGGCATCTTTGCATAAACATATACCGTTAAGTCGTCAGCATACGCAATCAGCTCGACGCTTGGCGGAAAGTCCTGCGGATAAAACACGTTGTCGTACACCAGATCCCATAAAAGGAGAGCAAAAATGTATCCCAGGGGAAACCTGCTGTAACGTCGAATGTCGCCTCCTCGTTCTGCATATATCTATCGCATACCACACACTGCGATATAACGAAACCCCCCTTCACCGCAGTGTTTCAAGTATCACTTTTAATAGCGCGCCTGTTGAAGGCATTATTAACGTCTAAGAATACCGTTAGAGAAAACACTTTTATTTACAAGGTTGCACATCTTTCACATCGTCGTTCAGAGCACAGAGTTATATTGGATGATAAGTGGATTAGTTTAGAATAAGAAACTACCACTATTTTCAACTTTCACTAAACTAAACTCCCCTAAAGGTCTTGTTGTTAAGAAGGTCAGAGAGGCCGGAGTTAAAGTGCAAATGCTACAATTTCTGAAGGCAGACCAAATTATACTCAACGACAAGATGTGCGAACGCAATTTCTTCGGCCCGACAACTGGCAACTACCAGGGGGGTATTATCAGCCCACTGTTGTTCATCGCCTACTACTCACTTAATACATATATCATATGTTCCACGAAAGAAAAAAAGCGAAATCATACTATGATGGCCTTGCTCTAAGCACATGACCTCGTTATCTACAGCCGAGTACCAACGGACTTACCGAAAGCAACACGTTCACTTGAGTCATATTTTTCGCCTCCTAGTAAACGTTGCTAAGACCAAAGCCGTGAATTTCCGACGCGGTGGACACCCCGCACGCATGTTGTGTTGTCTTTCTATGAAGAGCAAGGGCAGCTTGTAAAAAATATGCTAGTTTGCTGTCAGAGGATATTGAAATTCCGCCCGTTCGAGCGTTCTCCAGTTCACTGCTATATTGGTTATATGAATGGGACATATCCCCTGAACATTTGTGTGTGAATGAACATATGTGAATGGGACATATCCCCTGGTCGTGTTCTAAAGCGAATTAAAGTGTGTTTGGAATGGTAGGCATAGCCATGTTTACTACGGCATTTTTAAAAAGTGGCTATCTGGATTGCAGAAGTCGTTTAAGTTCTCTTGTGGTAAGACAAAACGTGATACTAAGCGTTTTCCATCATTAATATGCAAAAAAGATTAGCTCATCTGTGGGTGAACCTATTTTTTTTAAAATGTGTGACGATAGCTTTTTCTAGTGTTGTGGTATCTCTGGTATGGTAGCAAACTGAGCCTGTGTCTAGGATGTGCATGTGTAGATGCAGTCAATTATGCGGCTCCGTAAGATGCGAATCTGCTATCGCTAAATGCTAATATTCAGAAGCTTTTGCGGGGTCAGACAACCAAATATACTGTGTTGCTACGGGTGCCTATACGGGAATTATATGCATCAGCCTAAAGCGTAAGTCAGTGAGTTAATTCAGTATGTAAGGGAGACCTTATCTCTGTTCCTGCAGATCATACGACTGTTTAATTCCAACGCAAAGCTTCCTCGATGCTTGCACGGGTAGCAGACATAGTAAGCATTTATTTAACTACTCCATTCATGTCAATATAAAGGTGCCTCGTCGTGAAACTATGCTTCGCTTCCCAGGAAGGAGCTTAGTCCTTATAGAATACTATTGAGATGGATCGTACTCACGTTGTGCCTTGTACCAGATTGGAGTAATCTATCTGTTTCCGCCTGAAGCGTTCCTACTTTGGTGGCAAGGATTCGCTTACTATCACAGCAGACAAAAGTCATTTTGATTCGTTTTGTGTTTTTTTTTGATAGTTCATATACGTAATGAGCACCAAATGAGCGTTTGATTTAAGAAGAAGCGCAAACATTCTAACCGTGTTGTGATCCTTCTGAGCGTTTAGTCGGTAACTTGCACATCAAGCAGACAGTAGCAAAGGCAACGAGGGTCGCGGCCAACGTTTCCCGGCAGATGCTCCACATTTGCGGGCCTAACAAGGCATAGAAAAGACTTATGACGTCAGCCGCGTAGTCCATTTCTCTATCGGGTGCACCAGCCAGGCTCACGCATGCAGCTTACACATGCAAACCAACCAGAACTTGCTTAGACGAACTCAACGTGCTTCTGCATTGAGGATCACGCAGACATATAGATCGTTAGCACGCCGGCGGTACTGGTGCTGGCAGGCACAATCCCGTGGGACCTAAAAGCTGATGAGCTCAAGCAACTATGGGATAACGTAATGCTTGGAAGGTCCGGGCTGACAGAATGTAGAGCAAGTGCAAAAATCAATCGCAATAACGACCGCTGGTAATGTCCTCATAGTGGAAAAAGGCAAATTCCCGGCCGTATTATCGTAAAATACTGAATACATGAAGTGTCTAAGGGACTGTCATACGTTCCTCAGCAAAATTACGGGTGACTGATGCTAACTTATCGGTTGGCATCAGCTCCCACTCATGCAAACCTATTAGTACAGATGTGGCTATCTAAGCATACGAGCATGTTTACCGACAAACAGCCCCGAGTCGAATCAGTTGGGCTGCTATATATGAGGCGTGATTGAGCGCGGGGTTAACAAGTCTCGACATGCTAACGTAGGCTTGCTTACTGTCATATTAAGAACGCGCTTAATTATTTAGATAGAGACAGTTTCACTAGAGCTTGCATGCGATTTAAACTCCGAATTGAAAAAATATGAGCGTTAACTTAAAATTAAATAAAAGTGTCCACCAGGAACCACCTCCCCTATCGACTCACGCAAAAAATGCATATTAAAATAAGTTTTCCGGAATCAAGAAAAGATGATAAAGTATGCGTCAACTTAGACAGAACATTATATGCTTGCGTAGATATTCTTATATTTTTATATACACTCATAAACATATGCGCATGTCTTTAAATGTATATATATATATATATATATATATATATATATATATATATAGTGCTAACTGGAGATAATGCCACGGATGTCATGAGTTGCAAAAACAAACGCAACGAGAACAGGTTGATCTCGACGACCTGTTTCTGTGTGATCTAGTCGTTTTTATTAAAGGTACGTTTATCTATAATGTAATTACTAACGGCATATTGATGTACTCTTAGTGGCTGGTTGTTGTTGCGTCACGTTTGCCTTAGATACTACAGTTGAATTCGACGCTAAATATTTCCGTACGCCATCATTATGCGTTGAGACATTCCTTTGCTGTGTTTATGCCTTTCGACCAACCCAGAAGTTCTAAAATCGTATCAGTTTCGTACGTGTCATTGAACACACACACATATATATATACATATATATATATATATATGTATATATATATATATATATATATATATATATATATCTATATATATGTATATATATATATTTATATATATATACTATATATATATATATTTATATATATATATATAATGCGCGATATAACTCTGGCGATAGTATCAGCCAATAGGTACTAGTTCATCACATCAATGTAGTAAGGCATACGCAGTTACGCAGCAACGTTGAAGACTTGCAGTCTTCAACGTTTTCATACAGAATGCGCTGGTAACAACGCAAATCGCGCATGTGCTCGCCTTGCTGACGCGCGCCGCCTATGGAGCTGAAACTGTTGGCTGGCCGAACACAATAAGGCCAGCTCAGTTAGGAATCATTAAGCGTGACACTTGTCGTGTCTTTTTTTTCTTTCTTACTGAAGAATGAATGACGCTTGCAGATCGGCCCGGTTCGCTTCTAAATGAGGAGCGCAGCAATAACGACGTATTGTCGAACGTCGGCGTATTGCGACAAACACCCAACTGAGTGCGCACGGCCCAGCACGCCAACCAAGCTAATAAGTGCGCGCATTGCGGTGGCGCATTCTGAACAAGTAAGTGAGTACAGGAAGGAGCTCTACAAAATAGATCGTCCGCGCTGTTAGTGTCGGTGCTCTTGCGCGTCATTGAGCACAGCTTGTGCCCGCCTCGGGCTAGGTTTTCTCGGCACGTTTGACAGTTGGCCACAAACCAGCCGGCCAGCAGGAGATGAATCCTTCCGTCCGTGAGTCCATCGGTTGGTTGCCAGGGTTTTCGAAACGTAGCTTTCTTAGACGGACCGTCGCAGAACGACGGATTGCCTGCTAGAGTGACTTATTGACTGTGCGTAACCAAAATCGAAGGCCACCGTCTGTGAAACAGTCGTGAGATTCTGCTAGCTCAATAATCGAAATTAAGGCGACGGATACGTTGTTGAACAGCGAGGCATGTAAGTTTCTGGATCTATTCATACTTAGCATGATTGAGAAGTGTATAGCTGTTAGAAATTAGCAGTACAGTCCCGGTGCACTCATATGTTTTTCGTACATTCATATTTTAAGTAAACGATAAATGATGGATATTGCTGGTATTCTGTGGTTACTTAACAAGTGGGGCACTCTATTCGGCAACGGATACTCTAATTGCTATTAAGATAACCTCAGCTTTTATCGATTGGCTCGTGCGCCTCGCGATCCAGGGAGACATATAGGTGCACGGGTTCGAACCCCATCGTTTGCACATTTGTACTTTTGAGGTCCGTCTTACGAATCAATGTGAAAGCAGTCGCGTGTGCGTTAAGTCTTGGCTGGTGATCAGCCCGAGAAAGTGTTTTGGTTATCTAATCAGGACAACTTCTAAAGTATTTCTGATTTAAATCGTTATATGTTGTTCTAAACAATACAGATAGCTTTTTGTGGATATGTGTTCTCAATATGAATTGGTCTGACCGCCCGTAAGAGGGTCTTGTAAAAAAAACAAAAACTCACAATCGCGCTAATTTATTAGGACCGTGCCTGGCTTAAGGAAGGGTTGTGACTAACAATAGAGAGTACACTTTGATTGAATAAAATCAGTTAACTCGTTCAATGGAATGATTTCAAAGTTAAGAACTCTGTTCAAAAAGAAACTCCTAACTATTTACTGTATATCTTATGTAGGAACCGCTGATATTTTTCAAACACGGGTCCACAACTAGCGCTGCATATGCGATCTTGGGCAGTAGGTACACTTTAAATTGTTTTGAATATATATGCCTAGGTATGAATAAGCGAGGAATTCGCTAGCTAAATCGCTTTAAGAACAGTGTCTGGGTCACGTTCTGTGTACTTCGTCTTAACAGACGTCATTACACCTAAATCTCTAGACAGGTTTTCATAGTAATGGAACGGTAATGTGCATTTCCATGACCACGTATCGACCAATAGTTTCAGATTAAACGAGACTGACCTTATGTAGAATTCGTAATGTTTACCGTATCCTGCAGTTTTTTACAGTCGTTCTTTCATGTAGGAAGATAATATCTATGCAACTATTTTAGTGCCGACGCTAATTTTAGGCAGCACCTCAAGAATGATATGACGTCAGAATTGTTTGATGGCATTCAGTCCAGTCATTGTGTGTCCCCAAGACCTGAAGTGTGCAGCCCCTTCCCGGACGAGAAGCAAATTTGTTTTTGGGAATCAATCCTTGCTTGTCTGCGTTTTAATTTATAGCCAAAGAAATTACACTTTCTAACAATGTACAATATGGTGAGCGAAGTCAATCGTATATTTTTTAAGTCTGAGTCATTTCTTCGCTTGTGTACTGGGCTAGCAATGTTAGATATCTTTAAACAACGTAATCTTCTTGAATCAAATCATCGGCGCCTTCAAGCAACCGACGAAATATGAAGCTTAATGAGTGATATATGAAGAGCATTCCGGTCTGACGTCAACATCATTTACGACTACATATTAGATAGACTATTGCAAAATGCCAGTGGAACACACTCCACCGTGTAGACTCTGTGAGAGTGAAGCGCCGGATTTGCCGGCATCAATGTCAGCAGACCTCCGGGCAGATGAATGCATCGTTGGGATCATGGACACAGAGGGCCGCGCAAATCGCGCTGTTGGAAGATAAGAGATAAGAACACCCCCGGATCAAGCGCAGACGTAAAGAACGAAACAGAAACGGCTTTATAAAAACTAGAGAGCTCGTCATTGTTGTTGATGCCAAAGAAGATAGGCACCTTGATGTCACTGCAAGAGCTGGCGGGTGATAACTGATCTGCCAGATTACGTGAAGCGCAAGATACACGGTGTGCACCCGCCGATCTTAGAAGCTAGCTGCACTTAAATCTATAACTGAGGTAGCTGAAGTTAAAACCAAAAATCCATTGAGCAAAGTTGTGTCAGCAACTGAACACGTAATCCTAACATTCACATGCAATCGCTTCCCACCGGAGGGGTTGTGTTTAACTGCAACCCAATGCAGTGTTTTAGATGCTACAGCATAGACCGCTTTGCCGACTACAAGATTAAAATGTAGAAAATGTGGCTCGCTGGAACATCCTAGGGTAGACAAGCTCAGGCCAAGTGTTGCCTATACAACGGCGAGCAAGGCCACGTGGGGTTTGTGCCCCGTTTGACTGAGCCGTATAGATATGTTGGAGCGGGGTCCTCGGAATGTTATTAGGAGGCAGCCTGAGGCCCCAACTTTACTACCTCTTCCTTGCGCCCCGAAGAATACGTTCAACCGTCTGGTAACTTTTCGAAGCGCAGTTGGTCGTCCGTGGGGCGTCCTTATTCGCCTCAATACTCAAGAAGTATTAAGGTGAATAATGACGCACTAAACACTCAAGATGTGGTCCCAGGGAAAAAGTCTGTGAAAAAAGGCGAAAAAATGTTGCATTCAGTGAACATTGCCGCGGATTTTGTACAAAGTTTGATGGGTAAGATTGTCTTTTATATACTCAAAGCGGTCTGCTCTCGAGGTTACCGAAGAAGATAGTGACTCGAGCAACGCCGCTGGAACTGCTTTCCCTAAAAAAACCTTGCGAAAATCCATTAAAGCCTCCTTGCGCGTGGCACTTTGCGCGCTATCGCGTAACTAAAATGTAGAGACGAGCAAACGCGTAATATACTCAAAACAAGATATCACTACTTATTTTCTTCAATGGGATTGTGAAGGCATTAAATCAAGCTTCCTACTTCTTCCTTTAACTGAGCAGTATGACGTGTTGGTTCTTACCGAACCATGGGCCCAACTATCGGCTTGACACGCTACAAAGATGTTAGGAGCGCCACTACTCAACGTCTTGGCATCTCGCAATATGTGAGTTTTATCCATAGCTAAGGCTTCGACCTTTGTCGCGCCTTAGGAACAATCTACAATTGACATATTCGCCACGAATGCTAACTCGTCTAATGTTGGGTATAGGGGAGTGCAAGAGAAGATTCTGGCGTTTGGTGCAAGGTGGCATCTATCCGTTGCAATGGAAATATCAATTCAGCTGAAATCTAGATATCCCAGGCAGACTTGTCTAAGTCGCAAAGTTAATTTTGCCCATCTGAACGCTACTTTCCAAAGTCTGAACGCTACTTTCATTGCCAATATGATCAACGTGGAATCTTATGCCATCACCTTTCGAAGTGTCCTTACGGGTAGCGCCAAGCAAAAGTGAACAAACAGAATGTACGCACCATGGTTTAGACAGGAGTGCGCTTCTTGCAAACATTACATGATTGAAGCATACATTGTAGCAAAAATCGGAGATGATGTATGTGTATATATTTTTCCATTTTCAGCTTGTGCTTTTTTGTTTTATTTGCGTATATAAAATAGGTAACAATTGTCTTCTTATGGGCGTATACACCGGACAAAATACATGAAAAAAAAAACAAATATTAGATTAAGTCGTAAATGTAAACGAGTTGTAACTTTTGAATGAACGTCACAAAAGAACATTAATAACGAAAACACTGCAAGCTGCTATTTCACGCGCAACAACAACCTCAAAAAGGCTGCATACGGCGGAGAGGCGTGTTACTGCGTGCCATACATAATATATTAGATGCGCATTTTCGTCAAATGTTTGCCAGTGCCATAACCGCTCCGAGCTGCGCTTTTGTGCTTATATGTTAGTTACGAGTTTTTATGGCGAGCGCGTCGCTGAGGCCCGCGTAGTATCTGTCTGAAGTAACCGACTTAATAATAAAAACATCGTCTGGGGCTCAATTTGGTCACACGTGAGTATCTCAAACAAGTGACTCACCTTGCGCCCTGCTTTACTACACTTTTAAATAAGGTGATGGAAACGTCCCAACTACCCACGGAATGGAAGACCTTAGTCTCCTTAGCATTATTCCTAAAGGCAAAGGGGATCCGTTGGCTCCATCAACTTACCAAGGTATCGCAAAGAAGAGAGCACTCTACAATATTCTGTCGGCTGACAAAGGTTAGAAGAAGATCTAGCCCGGCAATTAGAACATTTCCTTAAGGTGTACAGAAAGCGGCCATAGCAACAACATGGTTTCAGAAGGGGCCGGTACACAATGACAGCTTGTACTGTACTTCTGAACTCTATACAACGGGCACTTCAAACCAAAATGGTTAATCTCTTTGCTTTATTCATAGACTTTAAAATGGCCTTGGATACGACCACACAAACGATTATACTTGACAAGCTCGTTCATTGCGGGGTTTCGTTGAAGATACTGGAACGTATTAAAGGGATTTTACAGAAAAGACAAGTTATCATATATGATGGATCCGCTGAATATGGCGATCAATCCGACCACTGGTGCTGCCCAGGGTGATAATCTTAGCCCGTTGCTGATTTCAGTGTTGACGACGGACCTTCCTGATTAGATCCAGAGTCGGCACTCGCAGGTGAACGTTCCTATGTATGCAGATGACTTGGTGCTATACTTTCGCCGATTTCATTTGCAACAATCCCTTGCGGCCTTGCAGCATTACGTCTACCAGAACAATTTGGAGATAAATATAAACAAAACAAAGGCAATGAAATTTCGACGTGGTGGCTGGAATTGACGAACTTCGCTTGGTTTTAAAATTCATGGAATTTGTCTCACACCTCTTTTACCTAGATGTCATTTTTTGACTCAAGGTACACACTTCTCGAGGTACATTGATTCAATAATCAATAGACATTGCCGTTAATCTCTTCTCTATCAAAGTTAAGCTTTAAGGCGCTTGTCTAAAATAAGGCAACTTATCTGAAGAAAGCGCTAAGAGTCCGCCGTACTAATCTGAACAGATTAGTCCATTTACAGGTCGTGTACGCTATTTGTTGAGGATTTATAAAATACGCACGTCTTACCGAAACCAGTAGCTTTCAACGAGTACATGTCTAAATGGAAGAGATAAATTGACCGCTCTTTTATGAAACCCAGACAATGACGTGCAGTGTGGAAACGTTGCATTTATGAGAATGGACACACAGTCGCACGATTTTCTGCACATGGCCTTAACATGAATTTCTGTATCGGAAGGGAGGTCCATAAAATCTCCTCGTTATGCTTGCAACAGTATAATTTATATAATTTCCAACAATGCGATAGAGCAGTTCCGTTGACTTGATTTTTGGAACCGTGATGAATGTACGATATTGCCGATTTAGCAGGAACTGCCTCTCGAGCAATCTTATACTGAGGGTTTTCTCATCACAAGATGTCTCCAAATACCTGCGCCATTCTGAAGCCCTCGTAGTGCCGAAATGGTCATACTGTGCCCACGTGTGGACACCTTCCTACGACAAGGATATATGTTTGCAGCAACGTATTCAGCACAAGTTCTTAAAGAGAGTCTCAAGGAGGTGCAACTTGACGCGTGACAGAGTCGTACTCTCAAGTGTCGCGGAGTTCTAGCGTCATGTTGACTACTGCGTTCTTAAGAATCTCGTACGCAATGATCAGATTCATACGCCTACGAAATCGCGGTTCCATTCAACCGCGTGAGACTGCCAGTGTGGCAGTCGTTAACCACTTATTCGTTTGGCGAACAGTTTGCCTAGCCCGCGAATGCGACCAATTCATTTCCCTTGTTCGATCTCTTTTTGAATAAAGGAGATTGTTGTATTTTATCGTATTGTACGTATATGTAAACGTGTGTTTTGTTTGTACGCGCAATATATATTACGCACATAGCATTGAGCTCGATTGAATCTCGCAGACGCAGCTCATCATCCGATGTATAGGATTGTACAATTATGTTGTTATTATCTCTGCTTTCTCATAATAGTCGAAAGCAAATGAGGGGAACGTTAAGAAACATGACTGACTTAACTGACTCCAGAAAGTCTTGGATTATTTCTCCAACATCGTGCTGAGGACATACGCGTGCTGCTTCTGTAGCATGCTGTCGGAGCACGTTCTCTGCGCGGAAGCGCATTTAAGGGTCACAAGGCACTGAGCTTTTCCAGTTAATGTCCAGTTGATTTATGTTCCTGGTAAGTAAAACGTAAGGTCACATTCAAATAGTAATGGTAGGCATATGTCAGTGTTAGCTCTTTAGTTGTCATTTGTGCTTGTAAAAAAAATGCTATTATAATCTGAACAGAGCGGTCAAAAAATTGCACCATATGCCACAAGTTCAGATTTACAGCGCGGTACATGCAGGTCACGATTTTCTAAACATGAAATATACCCTATTGGTAATTTCTGCTAACCAAACTGATAACAATGTCTCAGCGTTCATTGCTACATTTGTAGTTATACGTTTAAAAAATATAGCTGTGTAAAGCTTTTAAAGCGTCACTTCACAATAGGTCGAGTATTAGACTATATACATCTCAATGTATTCTGTATAATGTGTATAGCACAAGGGCGGGACGTGGATCTCTGTACATAATATGAAGCCAATTATGCATTCGGATCGCTTTCTATCACCATATGAGGTGGCAGATGACCACGGGTGAAAGAAAACCGGGTGTCGCTCTCCTAGAGCTCATTTTAATTGTCGCTTGAGTGAGAGTGTCGTAATCAACGTTTTTAAGTTGAACGTAGCACTTATGCTTACTGTTGTGTGAACAAAAGCGTTTTACAGATATAGGATGCATATATCCATGTGTCTTGAAGTAATTGTAAAACTTCCTAGAAGAGAATCTCAAACACATATAGAAGATAAAGGTCCTGATTGGGTGCTGATTCAAACTCTCACTCTGGCAGCGGTGGAAACTCGGTATTAACCAAAATATTTTTGTAATGCAGGGCCATAATCAAGCATTAGTCTCAACAGCTATAGGCTATCTACCTATACATTTACTAGTTTCTTTTGAGACTGGCAAGTTATTGCTTATGTTTCTTTCAAACAAACCCATGCAGTGAGTCTATACCAATCCAATTCTCTGAGAAAAAAAAAACGCGAAACGGACAGAGATCGAGGCTCTTCTACTCCTCCCGCTTAAACTGAACGGAGAGCTAAGTTTAAAACTAATAATGAGAGCAATTGACCTATTTCGCAATAGGTCTCGTTAATACTTTATAAATCCCAGACTGCTGACTTGATCCTTCCCCGCACGGCTACATGTTCGAAGCTTCTTGGAACTTGGCGATGCTCACAAATGCTCGAAGAAAATTTCACTGCATTTATTTTCACCGAAAAACGCGGGAAAGAGCAGAATAAAGAACTTAATCAGAATCGAAACGCCTGAACATCTACATCCAAACACTATTCTTTAGCGATCATCTTCGGCATTATCTAATGTGATTCAGAGGGTGCTTATCCCCTCCTCTGTTTGTGAGTTTTTGTTTTAACCTGCCATGACTTCAAACTGTATTATTTCATTTTCTCGAGTGACACAACAACTCCGCTTTATGTCAACCTACAAAATGTCAATTGCTAGGGTACTTTATTTGATGTACGTTCGAATAACCCAAGGAGGCAGCGATCCATGATTTTTAAAGCCGTGGCCCGAGTTGGGTGTGTTTGGCGTGCTTGCTTGACGGATGGCCAAGCGGGCGCACTCAAATACCAATTGTGCTCATTTATTTGACGCGTTGAAGCTGTTAACAGTACATATATGGCCATGATCAATTGTAGCACACACCTTTTCGTATCTCTATCTTTTAATCGACCGAAAACGAACACAGGCTCTACTCTACCAAAGATATTTTATTTCGTATTTCATTGTGAACTATTGATTTCGTTTGGCGGTTATATGATAAAAGTGAGTTTCTGTTTAGAAAACTTATGATTATACACATCAGATGTTACATATTTTTTACGCTTTGACAATCACATTTTAGACGTTTGTAATGGGCTAAGTTGCCTATGGCACGATATCGTCTAAATGTATCTGTCGTTATCGTGTTCTCATAATTGGATCTATTTAGGCTTTCTCCGACAGAGGTATGTAGCAGCAGGGCAATGCCAACCACGTCCAACAAATACAACCAGCAGGGCTGGGGCTCGAACTTGTGACTATTTTATTAACCATGGTTTTGAACAGTGTCAACAAAACATATATATATATATATATATATATATATATGTCGTTGGATGTTCTCTCTGGCAAACCGGACGTGATGCATAATTGATTGAACTTGCCGAAACCACGCGACTTGTCTCCAGCTTCGCCAGCGTTTAATCTACCTGTAAATTGTTGTGTCTTACACTGTTATTTTGAATCTGGCAATGTCAAGGCTGCACAAACAAAAGGCAAGAAACAGCGGCTCGCGAATTATATATATATATATGCTGGAGTCGTAAAACCTGTTGTGGTTGGCCTAGCGGCCAGGCCAGCTGCTGTCCATTTGTACCAATGATAAGATGTATGATGTCTCCCTCGCTTCACCCCCCCCCCCCTCTCTCTGTGTGTATAACTATCTATCTTTCTCTCGCCTTCTCTCACTCTCCACATGTGTCATAATGACTCGCTTAGCCACAGTTGTAACCGGCTAAGCGTATCGAAAGAAACTCGGCAACGACACCATCGACAGGTGATACGAAGATGCCGCACCCGAATGAGAGACCACCGTCGTCGAGCCGATGTCTCGGGTGGCTTTTTGCGGTGCTCGGCGTGCTCGCCGGAATCGGTGCGCTCTACGGAGCGTTCATTTACCACCGCGTACGTATTCACACTTTTTGTTGTCCTTTGTTTCTGTCGTTGATCTGCAACGTTCATAGCTATAATTGTTACCGCCGCCGCCGCCGGCTGCAACGTCATAGCACAGCATAAGCATAGTTGCAAGCAATGTTGAGCTAACCTCAGCATGTACATTAACTGCACCACAGCTAGTCCCACTGGGGGCCGCTCGCACTCACGAAGTTTCCAAAGTCAGTTTGCCGCTAGGCAAGTGGGGTTTTTTACAACAAAATTACTACCACCACTTATAACAATTACGCGCTACTACAGTGCAGACACGACAGTCATGGGCGGTGCAAAGATGTATCGTGATTCAGACAATCTGATTTAAAGGTATGCTTCGTGAAATTCTACACTACCTGCACTGTCTAGAACCTGTGACGTCTCCCTCGTTTAAAGCACTCTGACTTAAATTAATGCCGATTGACAGTTTCCAAATATATTTGTACGCTACCCTCATCTTACTACTACATTAGACTAGTAGACTGAGGGTAGTGTTCCGAGGCGCCCCCATTTGGCTGGCCAGGGCCATAACCTGGCACTAGCACTTAAATTAGCCGTCGAACATTGCATTAATATTAATATTATTGCATTTTTGTTTATTTAGATAATGCATAACGATGTGGGCATGCATATTAAACATTACTGCATTATTATTTATTTACATAATGCATAACGATGTGGGTGACTTTAATTGGGTTATTATTGCCATTAAATTTTTGCCGCAAAATGGGCCCCGAGCAGGTTTTCAGTAGTCGTATTTTAAAAATAACTTTATTCGTACCAAATTACTCGGATGCTATGCAATCGTGAAGCAACATGCTAATATACATGTAGGCCTTTTTCACACTGGGGCACTGGCTATTATGTATACTCATGGCGTGCAACACGCATCTTTATGTATGTATATATATATATACATGTGTAATTGCGTGATTGCTAGTTGCACCAGAAGATCTACAAGGTACGCTACATCTCTTGTTATTCACGGTGCCATATTGATTGCTCAACCATGTGCTAGCCGAAGTGCATTTTTCCCACGATTGCAGCTGGATGAGCTATTCAGCTTGCAGTACATATACCTGCACTGCGAAAGACAATAACGAACCGATGAAAAAACAACTGAGAAGCAGACCGAATGACTGAGATGCCATCAATAGTGGTCACGCTACAGGGACCGCTCAGTAATTTCATTGTTCCGTCATTGTCAGATGAACCGACAGGGTTGATGATGAAGAGTCCTACCGAAGACACGGTGTTTGTGGAACTTAAGGTACACGAGCTGTGTAGTGCTTACATACAGCTTCAAACGTCATTACCATGGCACGGACAAAGCTGCGATGAGCAAGGAATTCCTATACAGTACCATGTTGTGGTGGAACAACTTAAAAAAAAAGCTTTTTTCTTGTTGAAATAAGGAGGATGTCTATGTGGATGGTTGGACATCACATCACGAAACGTGCCATTGCGGGTAAACGAGTTGTTCGATATAGAAATCGGACGTATTGTCCTGTTAGGCAGAAATTTCAATACATCGTCTCGGCTAAAGGACAATCGCACTGGCTAAATAGTCTCACCGTGAAAACAATTCGAAAAAGGTAGAACCTTGGGGTATCCACTTTTTTTTACTCTTGCGTTCCATGGCTTGAAAAGTTATATTACGGTCAACATCCAGAGTAACCACAATATACCTGTGCGCTTTATCATTTAGATTCCAGATTGATGGTGGTTCAATTCGTGATATGATTACCGTAAGTCGTTTGTCCCTACCCACGAATGTTGAACTCCTATAGGTTCCTGTGTTACTAGACGAAGGACGTTAGCGGCTTGTGTATGGTCTGTATTTGGCGGCAACTCATGCTCTCAATAAGATTATTTGCCTTCTTGTAGCCAGCATGAGTGTCGTCCAGACGAAGCAGAATTTTTTGCTAAACTCGGCGGTGTGTCTGGTTTCTCTACCGAACACGGTCGTTCACCGGCAATGGCGTCTTTCGTGAAGTGATGTCCGACCACGTAATATAATAAACGCAGATGTCCGACCACATGTACATAATAAACGCACCTTTATCTAGAATAACTAGGCTCCACAAAAACCCTTGCATCCACAATGCATCGTGTCTGGATCGGACCCGCCAGTCATGAGATCAGAGTCGCAGTACATCTTTACCACACCATCTCGCCGACTATATATGTATATATATATATATATATATATATATATATAATGTTTTATGTGTATGCATAGTATTGAGAGATATGTCAAAAATATATTTCTTGTCTCTAATAACTTTGTGTTACAATTAAGGCCTCTTTAAATACAGGGTCATTGGTATCAAAATGTACTTCTTTCGTGGTTTGGTAGAACTCGGCAAGGAAAGAATTGTTCCCTATGGAGGGAGGACGCGGAAACGTTTTGTTTAGGAGTGAGGATGGAATTTATAAAAGTTGTTTTTCTGCCGTTTTTCTTCTACATAGTTGTGCGAAATCTACGTTTTACGTGCAAGTTTTCACGTTCAGAACCGTAACATTTTGCCAAGACGTTTCCGCACTAGGAAAAATAATTCTCTTGCCGAGCTCTACCAAACCTCAAAATGTGTACCTAACTTTCTCATACACCCTATGCAAGTATGCATGTGTTCGGTTATAATATGGCTATGGAAAAAGTGTAGTTACTTGGCAACTACGTAACGCAGCACCATCACTTTAGTACGAAAATGGTGGGCATCACATTTGCTATTGCGTGAGACTGGTCTTTTGAACACATACTTTTATTCGTAATGGAAAAATTTTACGATTTTTCACAACAAAGCTTTAACATAACAACATATCGACTTTTTATGACTTACCTCAGCCTGGCTATTCGCTTTTCGCTACGCAAGCTGGTGAAGTGTCACCCGTTACGCAGAATTTTCGTTCGAACCGATATGATTGGATCTTCATGCGTTGACTGGTTCTCCCGCAAACATAGATTTTGTATAACTACTCGTATGTAGAAGAAAATAAGGCAGAATAACGAATTTTATAAATTTCATCCTCACTCCTAAACAAAACGTTTCCGCGTCCTCCCTTCACAGAGAAAAATTAATTTCTTGCCGAGCTCTATCAAACCTCGAAAGAAGTACATTTCGATACGAATGACCTTGTATATAACTATTATTAGACATTCAGCAAACACATCTAACGCTTCTGGGCAATGCTAACTTTTGGACTCAGTTATCACTCATTATGCAGCACTATACTCGTTGGTTTTAATGCCGCATGTTGTTTTTTTTTCATGTTAGTATAATAATGTTATCCATCCTTCCACCAAAAGACTGTAACTAGAAAAATTAATTTCAAGAATTACTATGTGATATAGGGTTGTTTCACGGCAGACCGATCCACTTCACGGTAGAAGTTTCAGTACTAAGGCACACATGCGCGTCAACTGTGGGCTTGGTAACATCATGCCTCGATAAGGGCATAGCGAGTTGTATGCGTATATAGAAGTAACTATTAATTGCCACTGACTTGGGAACGGAACGTTTATTCGTTTACGTCAAGATCCTTTAGCATAGCGTCGTAGCAGAACCAGTGTAAAACTAGGCCACATAACCCATTCTAAAATATGTAGTGAAATTTCCATGTACCCAACTTTGACCGCTCTATGATGACACATGTTGCAGGTATCCGAGCTTCATTTCATAATTCATTACCCACTATTGCTTACTGTAGGCAGACCGACGTCTCGTGAACGATACTACATCGTAGGCACTATAATATCTCCGCTACAGCAGTAGCATCAACAGCTTTAGGCTATACAAATTAGGTTTTCAAATAAAGATTTTTTTCTAAGTGCGTGTTACTGTTTATACTAAAATATGCAGCTGGTCGGCAGTGTGTGAAACAACTTTCATTTTGTAAATGAAGGCCACAATAATGTAACTACACCAATAGTTTACTGTGGACTAATCACACGACTATGATGTCATGGCTAATTCGCCTACAGCGTCGTATACTTAATCCAATAAAAAAATTCGTTTTAGGGCCTTTGCGCTTGATTTTGTAGTAGTACATCTGCTTTTAAGAATAATTAATATATAATAAATAACAAACATAATATCACTTACTTTCGCATAGTGCGTCTCGAGTTTTTTAAACGTATGCTTCACATTTCGGTAAATATCTGAAAGATTAAACGAAATACTTGCCCATTGTCATAATTTTTTTCTCATCAGCGAGTACACAGTACCGATAAAACAGAGGAATAAAGCGCATCTGGCGCTTCAACTAAACGGTTCTATCTCCCACTACTGCAGTGTATGCCAAGCTATCCAAGAAAACGGATTATTTTTAATCAATCAATTTCGGCACTGTCATGAACTTTATATGATAGGTCTTCGTGAGTTTACTATGCACATTTTTGACAAAAGGAACGACGATAAATATTAAGTTTAGATGGAATATAATAATATTATGTAACATAGGAAACAAGTTTGCTGTAACTGATTCCTGTTACCCGTCGTTTACATACAAACATAATATCCTGCCTTTGTGGTTATGCGATTTCAGGGAAGGCACCAAACTGCAGGCAGCGCGGATAGATATCGCTAATCTAGAACTGCCAGCGCTAACGCCACCTGTTCTACCTGGTAACTATGAACTCGAATATATATATATATATATATATATATATATATATGTGTGTGTGAGCAAACATTATGTAATGTAGGCGTAATTAGTTAATAGAAACGGGCAGTTTATGGGCAACATAAACGCAGGAATAAGAGCCGCAATCACAAAACTAAACTATAAACCATTAGAATGGCTGCCGCAGGTTTGTGTCTGCATATCCGCAAAATGCACGCTTCTTAGTGAAACGCTTCCCACACATGCAATGTGGAAAGAGCCTCTACCTAAGATTTCAAAAGAGAAAGGGGCATCCGTTGACACGCATACATATATCGCAGAAAACAGCAGCCGTTATATCTTACGAGTTGTTTCGCTACACGCTTGCATAGGCTTTACTTGTACTGATTACCGAAGCGCCGAGGCTCCTTCATTGATCTGGTATTTGATGTTCTCCAGCCATTCTCTGCGTTTATCTCCGTCTGCTATCTTGAATCGACCTTAAGGTTGCTTGGAGATATTAAAAGCTGCTGGGTTCTCCTGAAAGTTGCGCCCTTGGATTTCACATCTATCTGTTGCGAAGGTGCGTCCATGCGTACAATCGGTAATTGTTAGAAACTCTTGCGTAATCGGTTTCTCTCGTCTCTCTTCAAGAGGAGTGTAGTCAATGACCTTTATCGAGAAGAGGCAGCCTCGGAGCACAGGCAGAGAACAGCGACTACCGCACACCCAATCTGCCAGGACCGACTGCAAACACGTTTCGCCTGAGTTGTCCCGCAGCTCAAGTTATGTCTGGAATCCTGGCGTCTACTAACGCATGTCTTGTACACCGCTGTGAGCCAAAGTGTCCATCTGAGATCTACTATTCCAGTAATATGGCTTAGCCAACGTAGCAAGGATGTTATACTAGCAGTTGAACAAGCGATGTGCGGGCCGTTGCGATCGGTATAAACGACAAGGTGAATTTTTCTGTGTCCACGAAAATCGAGTCTAAAAATGCAATTAAGGCTACTTTAAATATTACCTGTGTCTTTTTAGTGCACTGAGGAATGCTGCGCGTCAACATTTACACAGATGGTCACTTGAGTGGCTGCATTTACAGGCATTGCTTACATTTGCATCTAGTATTAATTTGGACACTCGCCAAAAAACAGATTGGCTATTGATACGGTCAGTGCGAACTGCGCTTAACTTATATAGTAGTAGTAAACGTGACTTTCTAAGTTGGTTGACCTAATATGGAAAATTTTCCTAGCAATCCACAGTTTATGTTGATGTAATACGAATATATTACGCTGTTCAAACATCCGAGTCAATAGACGGCAACACTGTGAGATCAAAGGCAGGGTTCCCAAAAATCTTCTTTGACCTCCTGCTTTCAATGTTCTATATTTAGCTAGGTTGATCTCCCAGATCAGTAGGTAGTACATCGGCTTAGAAACAACAACCACCTTGTCAAGGTGAATGTAGACGTCAGGGCTTGTTAGATATCAAGAAAAGACTAAATGAGTTTACAATTACAATTATGTTTATTTTACTAAAATTGAGTATAATATACATTTCAAAATGTATCTTCATGAAGCTTTATCTTATTCACGCTTCCGACGAGAGAAGTAGTGCAACAATTTTCGGTCCAGCGCTGTGCATTCCACTGCATGGTACTTGGCACACCTCTGCAGGCAGAACCGGCAGGTGCACAACTCGTAAATGAGTTTACAATGTAAAGCACGAGACCCTCACAAGTTTGGTTGTGTATCGAGCCAAGTCACGTGTGTGTTAAATAAACTCCCAAGCACCGTGAAAAAAAATAAAGATCGCAAAATTATTACTTTCTATTTAAAACAAATCAAGCGGAACCGTTATCAACCGTGTTTCGACATCAAATAGGTAAATCATAGAAAAATATAAATCTAACATATTATTCAATGAAATAATGTTTTTTTTATTCTTAATTGTAGTGTCTAGTTTGAGTTTCAACTTTGTATAGCCGCAAGGCTAATGCAAAGCAATATGTACAAATGACAGCAAGTTCTTACACATTATCACCATAGTATATCGTCTTATTACAATTATTTGTCTTTGGGTTGTGTACATGTTTCTATAGTTCTGGTTTAATGAAACGCAAGTTAGATGAGATAATGCGTTCTCGGAGCATTTTTAAATTGATTAAATTATATAAGTGTTTCAATATCATTAGACAACTTGTTCTACAATGTAGCAGCTAAATTGCAGAGTGCAAACCTCGATTGTGTACTTGTGGCAAAATGTCAATAAGACTACGTTTCTTTAAAAAGTCTAAACTGAATTTTACACGCTTAGTCGCTGTATAGGTATGCAATCTAAAGAGAAAAGATTAGAGCAATTAATGTAAGTAATACAATTTTAAACTTGTCGAATCAAATGCATTCGTGTTTGTCTGATTTGGTAGACGCCAGTTAGTCATGATTTTAATGGAAATAGCTATATTTCAGATACGGAAGCACTCGGATAATAGAAAAATGCAGTTAATGATTTAATGATTATTATTAATTAATTAATAAACTAAAAATAAATAATTATTATTATTGAATACATTAAAAATAAATGCCGTCTAACAGCAAACGGAATTCCGCCTATTTTATATAAGAAACAGATCCAGTTATTTTAGGCTATCTGCTGTGCATCGTACATTTAAAAACGGATCTTTGTACAGAAGTAGATGATTACCGAAAGGTAGCCCAAGAATAAATTGCATGTATTATTTTTGAAAAACCTTTAGTTCATCACGTTTTTGATTATTTTAACGTGGAGAGGCTTTTAGACAAGGAACAACATGGTTTTACTTGGGGGAAGAACACTCAACTGCTACCAATAACTCAGGATGGGTACATGTTAATATTAAAAAAAGATGTATTTTCATCGTATATACTATGATCTTACTGAAGCATTTCACAAAGTGAATTATAAACATATTTTGAACAAATTGTATATATATATATATATATATATATATATATATAAGCAAACGCCTAAGCGTTTAGAATGATTAGATGTACCTTATTGAAGGTATAAGAATGCATGCTTTTCCGTACCAAGTTTTCCATGCTTCAAAAACATTAACTATGTTCTGGTTGTTTAACTTAAATTACGCTATTATAAATAAATAATCAATGTGAGAAAAAAAAAATATACATATATGCGATAGAGACTCAAATCATTACATACGGTTGCTTCCAGCAAAGGTTTATAGCAGCAGCACAGTGACAATCACGTCCAACAAATACAACCAGCAAGGCCGGAGCTCAAACTTGCGATTGTTTTGCTAATCATGGTTGCCATGGCATATATATATATATATATATATATATATATATATATATATATATGTAGCTAAATATGGACACTTGATCATGTAAATGGATACAAAGTTATTTAAAAAAACCAACGATTCTAAGATTACTACCAAGGATCTCCATTGGCTTGAAAATATGTGTACCTGTTCCTAGCAATGACGGAATAACAAGCTTACAAAAGTCAATAGATAGAGTGTGAAAATAGTGCGAAAACAAGTATAATATTTTCTTAATGTTATGGTTTACAAATTAAGCCACCTAATAATGTATAAGTTTGTAACAATTTACTAAACCCGCTTGCAAGCATATTCAGAGATTTAGGCGTAACCAAATCGCCCCACTTTGACTTCGATATTCACCCTACTCTTCTAATTCAAATAGCATCAGCTTTAGTAAATTATATATTTATAACTTTAGTCACTAAAAGCCCGATGTTGCGTCTTCTTATAGATGCAGATGTTTTATTTGTTGCTCTTGAATTCAGCGTGGCCTCAATTTACGCAACACTTGGATGAATGTGTCTAACTTGTCGATATCTACACTGTTCACAGCATTGTTCGGTATCAGTTGGCGTTTTCTTTAAAACACATACATGTATGCAAAGACGCACCGTTGAAGCCTACAATGCACTGCCTTTCTGTCTTAGCTACAATACTCTAGTCTATTGTTCTATTGGCGACGGTGCAGCCACTTTCATACGCATCTGTGCTTTGCAATACAACTGACCAATATTTTGTGATGACGTTCTTTTCCTACGAACGTAGTTCCGCTGGCTACGCGAAGTGTTCTTCTGATATTGTAAATGTTAACTAACATCCCATATGTTTCATCTGGTAACAAAGTGCACTTATAGTTGAATTACGGATGTGACAAACGTATACGGACTCGGTAGTCACCAAAATCAGGAATCAGTGGATCTCCGTGAAACTAGAAAGAAACGATTTGCCTTGCCTTAAACCTCTCCTCCTAACAGTGTTCGAATTTGGCCTTCAATTGCTTTTTCATTTATATGGGCGATGTCATCATATGTACGTAACAAGTCTAGACCAAATATTTCACATGTATAAGCTTCTCTCATATATTTCTCATTTAGATAGTGACGCTAAATAAAACATATGCAGAGCGCCTTGCTTTAAGAGAAGCTAATTTTTTTCCAAAATGCCGACACATCACAAAATGAATTGTCGGTTTCCAAGTCGACAAAGCGATTCATCTTGCAAATTACTTTGCCACCTGTATCATAATGCTCTGTTACCTGCTGCGCCTTCTAGAAGATTATGCTGGTGTAACAAACGAATCGGTGAAGATCTTTGATCGATCTCAAATGATCTCTACTCACATCGGGCTGAACCTTTCAGCGCGAGTGTTAATTGGTAGAAAATTACTATGTGCCATATTTTCTCTTTAGCTCTTACCCTTGTCTTCAGCGTGCTCATACCGGATTTATTTAGATTTGCCCCAGCAGATGAATGTAACCACAAAGCATTGCTCAGCCCAATTTAATTCGATTCTATGACAAGGCCTCACCTTTTAGAATTGAACGTTAGCCGGCCAACGCACAACTGCTACGCTGCTAACTCGTGGTCTAAGAAAACGCTTTGCGCCTGAAATATTGCCTAACATTGTATAGGCTTTAAAGCGATTTAGAGTCGGAGAAACTAAAACAAGGGTGAATTATCATGCTGGACGTGAAGCTAATTACATTTGCGTTCTCTTGTGGCAGAACTATTTGACACAACGTATATTTGCATATAAGTGTAACTGCGTTGCCTGCCAAATGCTGTGTCTACGCTGCTTAAAATGATTGACAAAACAACACCGTATTAACCAGCATAGAATTATTGCCCTTATTGGCAATTTAAATTTAGAAGATCGCAGACACCAATACACGTATTGCTTACGTTTGTATGGGTAGTATGCTTCATTTTGTGTAGGAGCCACAATAGCGTTTTTACACTGCAACACTTGCTAGCCAACACGGAAAGCTGTTGTAACGCCCAAACCAGATGAAAACGCTACTTAGTTAACTTAACTTTTCCAACATTCGTATTACAACTAATGATACTCTATGCACGCTATTGATCACAAATAAGGGTATCTCTAAGTGGTGTTAATTAAGTTAGCGGAGTTTTTCATTTACCATGGAAGCCACATCAGCCCTCCCCCCCTGTGCAGTAGAAGACCACGTACGCCACAATAAACAATATGAAGCGTAACAGAATTATAACGTGCTAAAGTCATAATGGCGTGTTAGGCAAACTACCTGTGTGAAACAAAGCGCTTCTAAAGGCCCTATAAGAAAATGACCTTGACAAGCCGGGAGCCTAAGAAGTCTGTTGTAGTCTGCTGAGCTCATTGCCGCTATTCAACTGCACACGGGGCAGAAGATCGCTGACATACCAGGCGTGTAGTGTGACTTTCTCTGCCTAGTGGGAAATTCAAGATGACGGACACCCGATACTATGACACTAATAATGGCACGATTGACTGAGGCCTTCCGTATGCATTTCGTCAGATATTTCGAATTACATTATACGTGTTTATTATGTCTCGAAAACGGCATTCGTTTTTATTAGTCCCGAGCGCCAAACACCAAACGTGTTTCGACAGCATTTGACATGACTAATTATCACACCGATCGACTTTATTTATTCTTACGCTTAGCAATAGCAGCGATTACAACTGCATAAGCATATGAAATGGGATGTTCTAATAAAATTGCCCAAGATGTCATCTGCTTCGTTGCCGCGCTCACCTTGATTCAAATGTTGCCATGGAATATTTGCGTTACTACAGAACGTATTTTTCAACTGTTTCTAACGTGTCTCATTACCATCGCATGCAACTGCGAAATCCTGTCTACAAAGTGGATAAAGAGGTTCCACTGTTTGGTAAATTTACATTTTTATGGCGATATACGCAATGCTACATATAGCTTTGGCAGGGTTTAATGTACTCACAGGCGATCAAATAGTCAATCGAATTAAGGGGATCTCGTAATTGAGACTCTTCAAGTAGTCTCAATAAGATAAATTCAGATATGAAACGTTGGCCGATTGCGGCAGCCAATAAATGCACCCTCGTCGGCAAGCAATCGACTCGCTTATTCCCAAGGGTAACTAACGTCTTGGTGAGCCCGTGGCTGTATGCTGGCGCTATTGGAACCACATGCTCAAGCGACTATGTGAGTTATCTCTGAAACGTCTACCAATAGTTGTGTTAGGAGCCTCTGCATAAAATATTGTGATATACAGCAACTAATATTTCACGACACTATCCTAATGCTTGTAGAAGGAAGATTAGTTGTCTTCTAAATGATGAGCTTGAACTTATTTGGCTTCGTCACTGTCCGCACACACAGTTGTGCATGTGATCCGACCTCTTAGGACTTTCTTTGCTGTGGACGTCGTCTGCTCCATATCTGCATACTTTTGTTTGTAACAGTGGACTTTTCGAGCATTAAACCTTAAATCCAAAAGATACACAACTCATTCATTTGATAACACAGCTTTATAGCTGCATGTAAGCAGCTATAAAGCTAATTTCCACAGTTAAACTTAAATTTCTTCAAATTAACAAATTAAGTTTTTATCAATTAGTAGCAACACAAATTAATGTAAAGTGCAAACTCTAGGTTTATCTTTGATTACTTACTTGTGGAAAATGATTGAACGCAAAGTCTCAAAACTGAAGCATTACAACGTCTCGAATTTGGCGAACTTTCCTCATTACGTGTATTTCCCTTCCGCTTACCAACGTTGGATCACTTTCGGAAAGCAGAACGTTCATTCGAACCAGTTTGTCTACAAAATCCATTTTTAGCAATCGCACATCACCAAGCTTGGCCGCAGTGCGCTTTTAAATTAATCACAAAGAGAAGCATCCGTACCAAGACGTCACGCAGAGATGTTAAAGGCGCCTTAACAGACGTCGCTCAGAGCTTAGAGGGCATTAGTCCTGATTTAGCGGCTACCTTGAAGACGATTGCAGAGGCCCTAAAACCTCTCTTGGACCTCCTTTCACTGGCAAAGAAGCTTAAATCATTTACATCATAATGCCAGATAACGAGAACTCGAACGGAAGTGAGGCCGCTCATGCCTCTCTCGATGTCGGTGACCCCAGCAGGGCTACATGTCCTGTGTGTAGAGGTGTCTTCACGAGGATGAGTCTTGCCAAACATATTTCGATCATACACGCCAATGCCGCCAACGGGCCGTCCACATCCCACCGGGCTCCGGCAGAAGAACTTGATGTTAAAACTCTACTCATCAATATGCAGGTAAACATACGTCATGCAAAACTGTTACGCGTTTTACCTAAGCCTGTGTGATTCACTGTTCCGGAAGAGCTTACTAAGTTCTTCTTAAACGTCGCAAAGACAACAACCTCTACGCCTGATGTTCTTTGTTGTCCTTTGCTCCGATCGTGCTGCGACTCCCTCGAGCCAGGTAGGACGCTCAATCCCCGTCTATCTTAATCAGAAAGAGCCTACGCAAATTTTCATCTCGACGACGGCCTTCTCAGACAAGTGAGCTGTTGGAAGGCGATATCTCCTGTGCTGCTAGACTGGTGAGCTCCCAGGATGTGTTAGCGCCAGTTAACGAAAATACGGAAGCTCTTCGCTCCAAACATCTAGATGCGCCTCTAGATCCCTCCAGGCCCACACCCCCGGCTGTCATGCTGCTTTTTTCAACGTCGCGTGAAGTGATACTAGGTGCTATAAAGACCTTTAGTAGAAGTTCAGCTGCCGGCTTTGACTTCATGAAGCCCTGTTTGTTGTAGAGCTTGTTGTCTGGTGCACTAGGCAGCACGGCTCGACGACTTGCTGACGCCATTGCCAAAGTGGATGATGTTTTCAGATTGGGCTTGCTCTCATATTGTTCTTTACTATTCGTGTTTGGGGCGAGGATGCTTGCTTAAAATAAGATGACTTGTTATGTCCGATCGTCTGTTCCTTAGCCGTTTGCCGATTGGCGGCCAAAATCGGCTGTTACGATAACAGGAATGCCATTTCAGCATTTCTTGGTCATCTCTAGCTAGGATTCGTTATACCTGGAGTACAGAAGTAGTAGTCGACTGTGCCCGTGCATTTTTGCAATCGCGCAAGCGGCGATGAGCAAACTGGACTTCCGAAACGCTTTTAATAGAGTCCGTAGAGACAATTTGCTTCGAGCCGTTTAGTCGTGGGCACCATTACTGTTTGACCAGATAAACCTGGCCAATGGTTCAGAACCATTCAATAACGTTATGCCCCATAACGCTATGCTATCGCAGACAAGTCTTCAGCAGGGTAATCCCCTGGGTCCTACACCTTTTGTGTATCAAGGAATTGGTGGATTCACTGCAGTCCCCCTAAATGCGTGGTACGTGGATTACGGGGTTTTGGGCGGGGACCTCTCGACCGTACCTTACAATATCCCGAAAGCCATTGATTTTGGTGCGATTAACGGCCTGATACTAGACCCGATCAAATGTGAAGTATATGTTATAGCCCACAACGAAGTTAAACTATTAGATTTAAATGACCTTATTGATTTACCCTCGGGCTGTCGCGTAGTGGACAAGGTTAACCTGAAGCTGCTAGGTATACCCTTTTTGCCGGACGGCATTGCAAAAGCATTAGCCAGTCAAAGAGGCATCCTTGACCTCGTCACAGGCATACTACCCCAATTGGGGGCTCACTGCGTCCTATTCCTTCTTAAATCTTGTTTTTCATACACCAGATTAACACACCTACATAATAATACAGAAGCGGCAAGGCGCAGCCACTCAGAGACAATAGACGCCCTCACATCTAAGCGGCCATCGCTGCAAGCTTAGCATTGGTTTTCCTCCCGGCTTTCACAGCCCAGAACGTCGGATTGTTGTCTCCGGAATAACCAAGGAACAATCCAGCAAACCACTGCTGTTCCTACCAGAGAATTTCATCAGAAAATAAAGGAGCTGTCGCACCCCTGGATCCAGGAATACCGAATCGTGTCGACGAAATGTCTATCCCAAATGTGTGGATGTTGGCGCAATGTATATAAGGAATCAGGACAAGTGGCGCGCGGCTGGATTGCTGACCCTCACCGGGATTCCTTCGCTGAGGTCGAGGAGGACCGTCGAAATCTCGCGGACAATGCCGACCCTGACTCCTAGGCAGCGACTCCTAGGTTGGCGTGACGGCACTCGGCAAACCTCGTTTGTTTGGCTGGCTACCAAAAGATTAGGCGAACTGGTGGCGGTCGTTACCTGTGAAAGCAAGCATGCCACAACACAGTTGGCGGAGCTTGGATGCATCTATTCGGGCACTGGCGCGAAGACTTGCTAGCGAACGAACGACACCGAAGTGCGCATTACGTCACAACTGAATCTCACTGTTCAGTGAGGTTCTGCACGATTAACGATGTAGAAAATCCTCACACAGCAATTTTTCACCCAAGAAATCTTACAAAGCTACCAAAACAGGGTTGTAAACAGGTGTATTAACAAAAAAAGAGTGGGGACCACAATTTGATAACTTTTAGCGGTCAGTACAAACAACTGAAACTAAAAGCTGATAGAGAAAGAAGCAAAGCTGCAAAAATAATGGACAAAGTAAAGTTTTCGGAAAAGGCTGGGAACAGTGAAAGGAATCAGGGAGTAGGACAACTAGACTAGGCAAACTTAACGGTATGAAAAATAACGAACGATAGAGCAGGAAAGAGGATCACGCGTGACTGGGAATACATAAAACCGCAAGAAAAATAGCTGGAGATAACGATATAGAAGAATAAAATAATACGCAATGAGGCACCATATTTGATGCTGAAATACATGAAATACAAAATCGACAAACGTGTGAACAGCGGATATCGCCTGGCAGACGACTAATGAAGAGATAGAAAATGTTACTAACTCAAGAGACGACAAAATTGCATGTGTACAGGATGGGATATCGGTAAAATTTAGCAGACAGAGGCGCAAAACATAAAATTGTCCAGTCGTACAGAATTAACAGCGAATAACAAGCGTTGTGTACAAAATATTTGCCGCCATCCTTCGGGACAGGCTACAAGACCAGCTGAAAGATATGTCTAATAATAGAACCAGGGCAGAGTTGTTTTAGAGCAGGCAGGTTAATAGAGATTCGCAAGATTCGAATCGAACTTTTGAGAGGTCTGCAGATCACTCTTTTTGCTGTATATTGAGAAGGCGGGACGATAGATGTATGAATTGAACCTAGGTTATAAATTAGCATATACGAAAAATGATGAAAGACGTATGATCTTTTGTTTGCAGACGATATGGTGATTTTAGCGCCAGGTGTTAATTAAATGAAAAAATATTGATAATGTGCGATGAAACGGCAAAAAATATTGGACAAGAACCCAACGATGCATATTATGCGTGTTATAGATATATTTTACATAATATTTTCCGGGCATACCGGGAAGATACCGCTGAAATTACAAATGAAATGAATCGAATATGAAACCGCGTACAAATACTTGAAATGTTTAAAGCTGAGCATGCAATAAGAAAAAGACGAGCTGAAAATAGTCAAAAGATGGTAAGAAAGAAGGCTTTGTAGAACTGCAGCAGAACTATGGTGACTAAGGAGCTTTGTGCCAACAATGGCATACGCTAACACTATTGTGAGCTTAGACGCCCGCATGGTTAACAAACACGACACGATACAACGTGCAGTTGTAGATGCCCGACATGCGATGCAGCGTAGGTGCCCATGTGCAGCACACTATATCGAAAGGAAGTTTAGAGTCTCTAGCTTCTAGGCAAGGAAATCACACGCAAAGATATCGTATGTCAGCCGGAGAAAGATGCAAAGCGGATATAGGAAAAATACATCCTTGCAATTGTACAGGCAACAAAAGGAGAAATACGGCCGAAAAGTTATTATATACTCGAACCCGCAAGTCTCATGGCTATTCGCTGACTGCAGAGACAGTGTGCTCAACGCCCTACCGCTGGTGGCCGGATATCGTGTTGAAGTGGGACGAGCTGGGCGGTGTGAGAACAGTGTCCTCAGCCGAGGCGTTAGGTTTCGGTCATATACCAATATGGCGAGAGATAAACCAAAGGCAGACTAGGGAATATCCTAGGTTGTAAAAAGCCATTGGGAAACCCCTCGCTAGACCAAACCATAGTGGTAGTAATATAACTTATAGGTTTTACAATATATATGCGCACACACAAAACCGCTAACATCAGAAATGCGAGACGATCTGCGAAGGAAGAAGATAGGTCTACTGCTTCGACAGGAGAGACCGCAGAAGATTGCCAGTTGCCCGGCAACAGAGGAGACTGGGGCAAACCACGAAACGGAGGAAAGTGGTTGGAAAAGACCAAGTAGGAGACACACGACGAAGTTTCCCACTTTGGCCATAAATGCAACGGCAGATGCAGCTATTGCGGCAAGAATGGATAAGGAAATCTCGACAAGCTATGGAAATTAAGGTCTTGCAGGTTAATCTCAATACATGCAGGGCCGTACATGATCTCCTTGCGGCAGCAGTAGACCGGTTGGGAGTAGACCTATGTCTCTTGTCAGAGCCAAACGAGGCTCTGGCAAAGGCAGCAGACAAAAGGGTATGGACAGGAGACGAAAGAACGAACACCGCGATCTGGTGGACAAACCGTCGAAAAGACATCGCAATCAGGAAAAGGGGCCAGGGAAAGAGGTTCACCTGGATACAGATCGATGGGGACGCAGTATTCTATAGCTGCTACTTCTCCCTCAACAGAGGCCAAGAGGAATTTGCAGGGCATCAGACATGACGTGGCTAACTGCCGTGGGTTGTTCGTTTTTGTGCAGGAGGGTGAATGTCTTTACGCAATGTTGCTACAAAATCGGGGTGTTCCTCCTCTAGGGCAATATACATATATCTATATATATACACAGAGAGAAATAGAGAGAAAGATAAATTCAGCGCTCACAAGCTGCGATGGTACAGAAGGTTTACAGCATTTCACATCTTCATATATCGAATGTATATTTTAAGGTCGCCAGCGTACAAAAGGTACAGGTGAATACTCTACGGAATTTAAGATTTTATGTCTATAACAAATATTGTGTACAGAAGAGAGACGCAGCTTCCCCATGGGATGCCGGACGGAGCCAGTCGTGGTTCACTAGAAACTTCCCTGCATTTTACTCGGAAACTACAAGAATTTACACAAACACGGTACGCCATTTGTGAGTTTGTAAATGTACCATCATCATATCATCTTATCAACAACAAGTCTATGATCGACCCTGTGAAATTTACTTGCCTGGTCGATGTATATACGAATAAAAGTCTTTGTTGACGTTTATGTACAGGGCCCAGGCGTTTGCCATTCCTAACAGTTGGATGCGCGTAGAACCTCGAAGCAAAAAGCCGTGCTAGAGTATGTCAAAGAGATTAATCTCGATCATACCAATTGTAATGTGTCTGACTAGTACTAATAGTAATAATAAATGTTCTTTTGAATCTTAGCAAGTATAACCTAGACGAGCTCAAGTGCAAGAAAGGAGCAAAGAAATTTTAGAGGGGCTTGTTTCCAGGCGAGGTCGCTCCGTGTTCTTAGCAAGACAATACAACTTTAGTAGGGATTGGTTTAAAGCCTTACCCGGCACCACGCTGGATTCCAACTCTTTCCACATGATGTTAGCTCTTAGAATCGGCGTTTCTGTGCAAATCGTGTGGAGAAACGGTAGTTTCCAGTGGCCTAAATACTTTTCGGACTGATCCTTTGCCAAGATTTAACGTCCACGGGACTGCTTTTTGCATTACTTTATAGGCGAACTCCCCTAAATATGAAACGGTGGGGCTCGAATACGCGCACCTCTATGTTTCTTCCGGTCGCGAGGCGCAGGCGAATGCAGCACGCCACCGGGCTCGTCAGATTTTAGTGGCCTACACCTCCAGGAGTTGATTGGAGAGCGCCGGTAGATCGTCCAGACATGCTAAACTAAACCGTGTGATTATATGATTTCTTAGAAAAGCCGGTATACCATTTACACTTGAACCGAGAGGTTTAGTGTCCGCTGGCGAAGCAAGACCTGATTGGGTGATCATTGCAATATGGTCACATGGGAAGCCCTTAGCTTGGGTGATCATTGCAATATGGTCACATGGGAAGCCCTTAGCTTGGGATGCAACGATTTCGTGCACAACTGCGGCTTCATACTTACATCTCAGTTAAGCCGGGGTGGGTAGAAACGCACGCGGATGCCAGAAACGTATTCATCAAAGAATTAGGCAAGCGAAGTCAGAAGGTCACGAGCGATTGAAGAGAAGGTCAATTTTAAGGCAAGCGTTGTCTTTGGCCGTTTGCAGAGAGAACGCGGCATCTATTTTAGACGCCATGGAGTAAAGTAAGTACTTAACAGAATTGCAATGATACGTTCAGACCTCACAACTGTAACATTGTTTACCACGCAATAATAATAATACATGTTTTTTTGGAACAAGGGTTTATTATTATTATGATGTACATTTGTTAGAATTACTAATATATGAGTTATATAACATCTGCAATAATAATATTACTTATATTATTATTGATCGAGTGTCGGTGGCCACTCAACATGATCTTGGCATTGCCTCTCTGTAGCTCCAATGACATCCTTGCCCTAAATTCCAGATGACTTGAGACCAAACGCCATTACAACGTGGTCCTCAAGAAGATGAGCGTATAGACGCCGTTTGTGCATCTCCCTTGTGATTGATGTGGCCAACGCCCGTGCTGGTTAGTGCACGGTTGCTGAGGGCGTGCGTGTCGGAGACAGTGACGTCCCACGCCAGCGGCCGATTATGGTCCCAGTCACGGCTGGTAAAGCCATCCGGTAGACGCCTGTCGTCCCTCTGCAGTCTCCACCAGGCTTCAGTGTGACGCGGTAATAATAATAATAATAAACATTATTATTATTATTACACTTGTCTGAGCGTATTATCGCATTTTTTTTAAAATAATTGTTATTATTGCATGCCAATGCTACAGAACTACCTAACATATGGTCTGGAGGTTTTTCTTATGCGTCCCATATAACTCCGCTTCATCTGCTTCAGAGAAGGGCACTTCGCCTCGTTTTAGGTCTCCCACATCGCGTCTCAATAACAATAGAACAATATAAAGAACTCTCAGTGCTCCCGTTATCATACCTAATTAAATTTATCATAGTTGTCGAAATAAAACGTATACTTCTTGGTCATCCCAACCTGGTTGGCCTTATCGAATCTGCAAGAATTCAAAACACCCGAGGCTCGGCATCTTACTTGCTTATTGTCTCCTCGACCACAAGTGCGCAATCAAGGTTTGCACTCTGTAATTTAGATGCTACCTGGTGGAACAAGTTGCGTAGTGACATTAGGACACGTATATCGCTTAGTCAATTCAAAAACACTGCAAGAACGCACTATCTAATCTTACCTGCGTCTCATTAAACTATAACTATGTACACATGTACACAATTCATAGATAAAAATTGCAATACCACGAGATACTACGGTAATAATATATAAAATCTTACTGTAACCTATACATATGCTTCGCACTAGCCTGTGGCTATACGAAGTTGTAACACAAATAAGAAACTACAATTAAGAATCAATAAACGTCATATCACATCATTGCATGTCAAACAATGTTATAATTGTGAGGCGTAAACGTATTATCGCATTTTTAAAAAAAAATCTCCTATATTTATTAAGTGAGTTATCCCGACATTTATATTGCTTACCCCTCTGGAGCCCATACCTGTGCAAACACATATGCGAAGAAGAACACATATGTCTGACGGCCGCGTCACACGTGGAGAGGTGCGTCACGGAGGCCAGGATGGTATGCCAGGCGTGCGGATGGATAAGCCACGAGTACGGGGCCGAAATGCGTCCGGCGAAACGAGTAAGATACCGAAAGTATGGCAAGTTGGCCATTTCGGTCGGAAATGGAGAAGAAGCAACGGTGAGACGTCGTTGAACCAACGGCGAATGCGCATCATGGAATGGTGAAGACAAAGTATCGACTACGTAACACGTTCTGGCGGCTGATGAAGACAAAATTGGATGAAGTCCCAGGCGAGGAAACACCGAACGAAACGACGAGGACGAGCGGGCGCAAGTGGACTAAAAACAGGACAAACAGGAGTACGCAGACGGGAGAAGAACGGCAGTCGGAACCAGGTTCGTGCGGTCGTGCCCGGCGACTGGGTCAGTATACGGAGGCCAGCCGCCGCAAGGTGCGCCACATGAAGAACATGAAGACGACAGCGCACCGCTGTGAAGGACGTCCACAGCGAGCTAGATGCGCACCGAGCCGGCTACGGAAGTTCGTGGATGAAGACCGAATTCAAAACAAGTCTGTGAAGGGGGAGAATGTAGGATAGCAGTGTCCGTTAAGCAGCGCGGGCATAAACAGCGTCGGTTGGCGGCAATACCGAAGCAAACTAAATACATGGCGCCAGATAGAAGATGCCTCCACCGTACTAACGAAGACGCGGGAAGTCACTAAATGCGCGGGCAATCTGTGATTATATAAGGAGGCATGCGAAAAAATGATTTATTAGTCGTTGGTGCGAGCCAGGCAGAGGACGTGTGTTGCTTGAGCGAGAGAATAGTGAACTTATAACGGTCGCCGGCCACGGAGGTGGTGGACACTACAATATCTTACTCCAATTTTATGTTCATATATATTTGTGTCAGTTGATCTTTTTGATGGTGTTAACGTGCTCTTTCTCGCTCCCCATTTGTATAACTACTTTGTTGTGTCTCTACGCGATTCGACCAGACAACAGAGCCAGTGGAAGCGGAGGAAAGAAGTAGAGAAGGGGGAGAGGGGGGCGTTAAAGGTAGAAAAGGTGGCGATTAGCGCCGTTCACCGAACATGCTGTGATAAGCACTCTGGCGTTGGCTCCCGAAGAGGTCGAGTGGCGGAGAAGTCGTCACGTGATGGACGTGAAGCCTCGTAGGTTGCGGCAGTGTAGCCGCTAAAACGGCGGTTGGCCTCAGAGTTCCGAAGTTGAAATTTCTTTATTTGTTAATAAGCCTTACGTTGTTAAAAGCCATTCAGTTGTACTTCGTGGAACCCCCTAAAACGTAGCCAGAAGAATAACAGTTTTTGCCTATATATAATATGCGTATTTATGTCAATATTTCAAAGACCTCTGAGTGTATCATGCGTTGCTTTTAAACAAGATTAGAACAGCGGCCACCTACGATATTCCACTAAATGGCTTCAGTCTTATCTATATAAAAAATAATATTTTTTTAAAAGGGTAGGCAATTAAAACAGTAACTCGTGACGGTGTCTGTCTGGAGTGCCTCGAGGCTCCTCCTTGGGTCAAATATTGTTTGAAAATTTTGTTTGGGACATAAGTAATTATCCTTAGTGGTGCGTAACACAGGTTGCAGATTATTTAATAATGTGCGTACCTAATGATAGGCTACTCCTTTTATTTCACAAGTTGCTGTCAGCAACGTTCTTGATGAAGCCGTTCAGAACCGGCAGGTGCACAACTCGTACATTCGTATGGTACTGTACGCGGCATATTCAGTCTTAGTCGGATTGTTCAAGTAGCCGGTGGACAGCCTGACATGAGATACACAAAGCAGCTCCTTGCTCGAATAGGCAAGCAAAGCAGTCGCATCATATATAATGAGAAACACCTCTCAAGTTGGTTAAAATTCGCCAGTGTGAGGTGGTTCCACACCCTGTCAAGGCCATACATCAGCCCCGGAACAACTTTAGACACGAAGAGCCTCACTGCTGAGAAAACGGACAGTCTGCGGACATTGCCTAATTCCCCGATTTAAGGTATTCCAAACCTACAAATAGTAAACTGTACGCCTTTATGATTATAATCGACCGAGTCCTAAAAAACCCACAATAGGGGACACGGATAACCCAGTAAAAGCATAAAGCAAATCAGTTCCCCATTATTATCAAATAAAACCTGAAAGTATATGCGATATATTACTGCGGCTGTAACCACTACTCCGTAGTTACGTTCATTGGGTTTCTCGTAACATAGGCACATGATTAGCAAAGTTGATGCCTCGTTGCCTTTCAAAGTAGAGTGCACGTCCCCCACTAGAGGCACGGCTAGTTGAATTTATCTTTAACAAATACGTTGGGCTCTCTTTCACCAAATTACGGACTACCATACGTCTACTAATTCTGAGTTGCCCAGGTGACCATAATTATTTTGTTTTTAAAACATTATATCTACATGTATGCATATGTGCAAACGTAGCCAGTTTTCTCTTTAACTATTGTCAACCAGTAAGGGTAATCACGTTACTTTTATTGTGATTTGATTATGTATGTCGTCATTTAATCAAGCTCTAAACGGTTACACACCTGGATGCCACTAAGCCATCATACTATACTAAAAGATACATCGGAAGACTGTGTATAATATATATAGTTTTATTTACATTATCATATACTACCGTAATATAGGTAGGCGTTTTATATCTACAGTGGTTAGTGTATATATATATATATATATATACAGACAAGTGTGACCACAAAAATACGACATTACTATGTACATACGCTGCGATAGCGGTAGCTTCAATGTACATGTGAACGTTCCAACAATTCTGTTTAGAACAACATTATCAACTGTATCACACAGGTTGTCCAGAAAACACATTATATCCGCTTCATGAAGCATAACAACTTAGAAGCAAAAAAAAATCGAATTCTGTTACATCATTTGATGAAGTTGCATACCGTCGGAAGGATGCACGTTCAAAAGATGATTCCCTATCGAAGAGTCTTTTGAACCGGCACCAAATGCACTTGCAACAACTACAGCTGACGTGCTCCCCGCATCATCACCACGGGTACAACTATCGACTGGAATAATGCGATGTTCAGCGCCTGTCGCACTAATTCCGCTCATAGGAATTAGTTGACCACCAACCGAACATCCGACCTGGAGAGGTACAGTTGTGGAGGACATTACAACGCGGCTGTCGGTCGGTTGAGAATTTATTCCAACGCCGCCACGACGAGACTCCACTAAATGCTGCTGTTCAGGCTCGCCTAACGTCAGCTCATTGGTTTCACCGACGTTGGGGCCGCTCCCAACGACCATGGTGACGCCCACCATTCCCGGTGTTACCGAAAGGCCGGCTGAGTCCTGACCATCCGTCACTACGTGACATCCCGCTCCCTCTACTCCTCCTGCACCCCCTCCCACCACGACGACGGGTTGATGAATGACGGAACCACCTGTCATCGTCTGTTGCACGTGTTGACCAATTGGTTGGCCCAATTGGCGTTTACGGCCAGGGTCGTCGTTGCCAATATTCGCATGGTGATCAACCCGGCTTCGATGACTTCGTCCCGCATAGCTAGAATGTCCGACCTGGCCCGCCCGGCTATCGTGAGACTGGCTTTGTGCCTTCCTGTTATTTCTGCTGCGGCTTGCGACAACAGCAGCAGCAGCGACGACATCATCTTCGTTGTCCTCATTAACCTCGTCCTGGGCATCCTCGGCAGTCGGAGCCACACCTGGCCCACCGCGTGCAACGACAGCATTGTCGGCGTAGTGACGCCGGGCACCAGAGACATCTCTATCCGGGACATTTTCACCGTGCGTCGTCTTCCGATTATCGGCGCCGATCTGTGGTGTAGTACTATCGGTCGTGATCGCCTGACTATGGCTCCTTTCGCTCCTGGCCGTAACTGCCGCAAGCCGCCTTCGACGAGCTCCCAGTTGCGGATGTTCCTCGATCGAACTGTCTAACGTCTGTATCTCCTCCTCTTCCGCCTCATCCTCCTGTTCCACGTGGTCCGCTAGGTCAGCGGAGCTATCATCGGCTCCGACAACCCCCGATGCTTTGGAGTCTGCTTCCTCTGCGGGCTCCGTTTGCTCGTCGTCGTCATCATCGTCTTTTATAATCTCCAAATTCATCACCATCGGCAATGTTTTTGCATCCTTTTCGGCACTGTGATGAGTCTTCTTGTGTTTTGTCAATGCTGACCTGAGTGCAGAAGTCGCATAAACTATTAGTAAAGCAAAAGAGAGAAGCACCCATATCACACAATGTTCTATTACGACTGCCCTTAAGATGTTAATATATTACTGGCTTAATAGTACTTGAATTGCCTCTAACTACAATCAGTTGTATGTGTATAGTATCATTACAAGCTATTCAACTGAGCAGCTAATTACCTTGCACACTGTTCAATTGACTGAAATTTCGGGATGAGATATGGTGAGAAAAGTTATGTTAAGCATTCCGTACCTGGATGCGAACGAGATCGGGTGTCGTGTGCACTCGTCACATCTATGTGGACGCGAGTCGACGTTCTCGTGTAGAGCCACGTGCTGCTTCATTGATGCACACTGAGCTGCCTTATAGTTGCAGTACCTTCGCATATGCATATAAGTATGTAATGTATGTTAGCTGAGAGTAATGAGTTTAACTGCTTCTGGACTTATTTATGCCTTTGAAGCGTACCTTCTCGACAATTGTCCTTGTTTTATTTTTTTCATATATATATACACACATACAACATAACTATTTTGTTTATATGTTTATTATTGTATTCACATCCATTGTTAGGTAACGATATACAAGTTACATGCAATCTTTTAAAACACCTTCTTACTCTCAAAAAAAATCGCTACCGATTGGTCGACTGGACATTTTGTCCCATGGCATCCGTTGCACTCATTCCCGCGCCTCATGCATTGGCATTCTTTATTCCTAGGCAACATGAAGTTTATCCCACATTAGCGATACATCGTGGTCAGCAATTGGCATTACTTTTAGGTAAAATAACGCAACCGTCACGTGAGGGGACATTGACCAAGGGTTATTTTTTGCCGAATCTGCAATAGTAGCTTTTCTAACCAAAACTGAACGGTCTCTTCTGCAAAATTGTATAGGGACTGATTTATACATGTTGACGTCAGGCATTTTCTTATCACTGAACTTAGCAAAGCGATTTAAGACCTGCATTATTCTGAAAAATACCTTTGCCAAAAATTACTATATCGTTTGCACACATGATCAGTTTATCTATAATCTCGTCTGTTCTAGCTTCATATTTTGCAACAAGTCACATTAATTAATTGTGTAACCTCCCCTGCGACACTTGCACCGATGCGTGCTATATTCTGGTGTAGTAGTAGTAGTAGTAGAAGTAATCTTCTTAAAGCCAAAACGGCAAATTTTAGATTAAGATGAACTACATATAAGTCATTTCCGGATGCTGTATCCCAGAACACTATAAGCAATTCTCGTATCATGGTGTGCGTCGATTTCCCTCGTCGAATCTCATGCTGTCCCTCTAAAATGATTTATTTTCATCTGTAACGCTTTTTCTCTTTGCTATAATTCCCAAAGTATTTTACACAAAAGCTCTTCTTCAAAGACAAAAAGTTTCTGTGTCAGTCCACTAAAATGAGGAATCGCTACTTACGCGCACTCGTACGGCTTTTCATTGGTGTGTCTTCGAATGTGATTGTAGAGTGTAGCACGATCTTTACATTGAAATGCGCATTCAGTGCAACTGAAACGGCGCAGGTTCTGATGCACCTGTTTAACACAGTCGCCGCAGTCGGACAGCGTCGCAAAAATCAGTTAGATCTACCTCAGTAGGAAAGCTACAGTTGGGAAAGCAATACCATTAATTATCAAAGGATGCGTTCAAATGATCTGGTTTACACGCTGCAATAGTTTTGTTATTGTAGATCTCATTATAAGCTAGATAACCGTGTCTATCTTACTCGTGTTCTTAATTCGTATGTCGATTTTCTAAATCTTGCATGAACGACTCAATGCAACAGGTATGTTTCAGCCAGTATCGAAAAGGTACTAAAATATTTAGGACATATTGATCGTTACTAAGTAAACAGTAAGTTCATATTATCTATAACAAAAATAAGTACCTTTTCAAAGTGGTCTCGAACTGCAGACGTTTTAGTAGCCCGAAAATTGCAGTGGTTGCACTGCAGTGAGTGCATCTGTCTGCGATGCTCCTTGTAGTCGCTCAGGTAGTTAAACATGAGGCTACACTCTCGGCAGAACCGTTTTATCGGCTTTTCATCATTATCATGCGCAGTCGGTTCCTGTTCGAGGGACAAAATCTTTTTGTCGCCTACATAAAGATACACCCATCAATGACCGCACGCGCTTACAAATCTGATTATACAATGTTTTTTGCTTATTTCAAGGAAAAACGCTTAGCCGCAAGAAAAGCAAATTAAATGAAAGCGATAAGAGGATGTAATAATCCCTGCATATAAAATGAAGAAAAAAAGAATCAGGTAACATAAGTCTTACCAACGGTGGTAAGCTTGGCTCGCTTGGCATATTCCTGTCGATTTCTCCGCGTGGCGTAATTGGTTGATATAGCGCCTCCCGACGAACCCGATCGTGTCTCCTCGACCAACTCGATCACTTGAAACTCCTCGGGAACAGCCAACTGTCACACCGTTACTCGGTCTGCCATTTATTTTATATTCATTCATTTATTTCCACACCATGTTGGGTAAAACATTTAGTTTAGTATTACGGTTTAAATAACTAAGCAGTGTTACCATATATGACGTTAGCGACGGCAAAATTATCTGCGATTTACTAAGTAAGGTGTATCACTGTTATTTGTATTGGTGCATTTGTTTTTAAAGCACGACTTTCTGGAAATTCGTGTTCCAGTGGTTTATTATTCATACCGTGGTCACCAGGAGCAATTTTAATATTGCCGAATAACAAATATGATGCAATTGCTTCCGCAGGCCCGAACACCCAGCTACCGGTACCCTAAGTAATATTAACCGCATTTCTCCAATAGCATTACTCCTTAGTTGAGGAGCAATGCAGCCATTACCATTATATGTATTTTCACCTTGTATTACAAAACTTGATCTCACCGTGTGAGTGTCCATATGTTCAACTTGCGCAGTTTCCTGGGCAACTACATGGCTGGGCGCACATCTCTTGACGTTCGCAGCAGCAGCAGCAGCTGGATGCGCGGCCTGGTTAGGAGCAGACGGATGATATGGCACTTCTTCGGGCTCCTCCTCTTCCTCGTCCTCGAAGACGCGCTGTTCAACCACCGCTATGCCCTCTGTACCACAACGCCACATATGGAATCTATTTATAATACATCGGCTGAAAATGCAAGCCTACGTTACAGGCTTGCAAATTGATTTGCGTCCAACTAACAAACGCGTCCGTACACAAATATATATATATATATAGTTTTTCTTTGTCAGATTCCATCCTAGCGAGACAAAAACCTACAGGAAATATCGCTTCATCTGATATGCAAGGCTGGAGATATATATATATATATATATGTATATCTAAATATATATATATATATATATATATATATATATATATAATATATATATATATATATATATATATATATATATATATATATATATATATATATATATATATATATATATATATATATATATATATATATATATATATATATATGTATATACATATATATACATACATATATATAGCTTTATAGCACCAGATAAATTAGGCATCGAATTAGGTTCTGGTAAAAGGGAACTGATCAAATAATTTAATAATTCCAGGAGAGAGAGATGTTATTTACCCCCCCCTCCCCCCACCCTCCCTCAATGAAATCCGTATATTCAGTTGTCCACGCAAGTAAAGAGCATACCAACCTTATCAGCGGCACCCACTAAGGACAATTAAACCCTTTTTTCGACAATTCTTGCTCTCTGTGTTTCAATTAACTTGAGTATACTAAGTTATGCCTCCGAATTTGAATCAAATACTTAATCATTGCTTAAATAATGTGACGTTTCCAAATTGCGATTAGCAATGGCCCATTCATTTGACACGACTGTTTTGTACTTATAGGCTGTTACGTCTGATGTTAACCGTTCTCTGTGCTAATTTATTGTTGCCTAGGGGCCCTGCGTTATATCTTCGCTTGTGGCTGTGTCAAGAGGTTACTCCCTAATTAGTGGCTACTGCAGAGAAGTTATAGGAGCAAATGAAACCAGGTTGATCTAAAATTTGGCCTAAACCTTAACGTGTAATTAATCGGACTTGTTTGCCTAGAGGTCCCATATGTAAGATAACGTTTGCTTACCTTCAGATGCGAGTGATGCCTTGATTTGCAAATAATCGCAGGCCCGAGCCAGAAGACCGAATTGAGATTTGTCGACGGCCAGCTCACCCCGGTAGATAAAATCTAACGCCAGCTCCAACTGACCGATATTCAGATCTCGCAGCATTAAACTACACGGGCCATACGTCGTCGGCATCTGTCAAGAGAGCACACTTAGATCTATAATTGGCATATATGCATGTATAGAAGAGCAATACATATGTATATATTAAAAAAAACATTAAACGTTCTTTTTTGTCAGGTAAGTCATCGTCATCGACGTCTGTTAAGAAACGTATGCACTTAGATCTATTGGTGGCATTTTCCAAAGTGCTAAACATCAAAATTATGTAAATAAATTAATTAAAGACATTTCTTATAGAGACACACATCTTTGTATATATATGAGCTGTATGTGTTGGACTATGTATGTATGTATATATATATATATATATATATATATATATAAACAAGAGAGCTATCCGTTCAAATGTTGCCATATAGGCCAGGATGGAGGCCAGGTGTAATCAAAGACGGTGGATACCTTTTTAAGCATCGCTCGAAGTAGTTCTGACGACGCGGCAAGAACGACGCGATGAGCTTCAGCCTCGCCGTCGGGCGTAACGAGCGTGACATCTAAAAGCTCTCCGAGCTCGCGCATAGCGGCTAGGCTATGCACGAGCTCAGTCGAGTGCTGCGGCCAACGCACAACCAACATCTCACCCATGACGACGACACCGCTGTCTGCCCGGACGACAGGGTGGGTGGGCATACACTTTCTCCAACAAACCTGTTCCGATAACTTACTTCATGGGCCGATCTTCTCTTGCTTTTGTGTTTTCGCCACCCTGACTCCCCCTTATCTCTTCTTTACGTCTTCGTCTTCTCACTTGCACGCTGAGGCGGTGTAACACAGCAACACTATTTTCCCAACAAATCACCATAGCAGTAATAAGTCAATACGGCCATACCTCATTATTGACATTCATACGCATATTGGCATATGAACAGAAATAGACATCTGTTATGCTGCTGCAATTTTGTAGACCTTACGACATCAAGGGCTACACTTAAAAGCGAGTTCTTGTCGTACCTACTGCCATTAGTAGAAACAGCGGTGTTGTAATGTTAGCAGCACAGTGCTCGTCTACAAGAGTTGCAGTCCGAGGCCACTTTTTTTAGCTAAGCAAATTTTCTTAGCTACAACTTCATTTATTCGGTTGTTAACTAAATGATAACCTCGGTCTTTCTTCATTAAGCGGAGAAAATATTCTTGCGCCTTAATAGTATTTATACTTCTTAAAGTAAGCGCTCATATATATATATATATATATATATATACATATATATATATATATATACATATATATACATATATATATATATATATATATATATATGTTAATCTACAGTAAATGCCTTGATTGCCAGTTGCAAATGTGTCCCCAAGAAACTTGAATTATTCCATTGAAACGTATATTTCGTCAAAGTCATACAAGTGCCACAGCGTGAAAATATCGCAGAACTCTTTGTAGGAGATCAGCAATAAAACACTTGTATAGTAGTAGTAGTAACGTGTCTAAGATGGTCGCACAAAGTCTGTACGTTTGCACACAATCTGCATGTTATAGTCTGTTGCCGCCTGGAAATGATCACGTCCGACCGTTTGAAAATTATCTGGTCGTTGAGTTTGTATATTCATCAAGTTGAAATTGAATGCGCGGGTTACTCCAGTTTGAACGCAAGTGTCGGTGTCTCCAACTTCAACCCATCTGCGGGTCGCAAGCCAACCAACTAACTGCAAACGACCGCCGTAGTTGGATCGAACGTTCGTCTTCACGGCTGGCCCGAAGTGTTGTCGATAGCCGTCGCGATTATCATCATCAGTTGACTTCGTCACTTTACTTTTACATCATAATTGTCATGACTGCCGATGCTTACCTGTGGCCTCTTGGACAACTCTCAATTGATTTGAAGCCATAGCCATTGCTAGTTATAGATCCTTAATAAGTCAGCACACAAATTCGAAATAGGAAAGCACAGCTAACTAACTACACAACAACACCCGGCAGTATATCATCAGCAGAGTGTATCAGCAGTGTTTCGACACGCGCCTCTAAACTTTGCGATGTGTGGTACGGCGGGTTCATCAACACCAATATAGAATGACACCATCAACCCTTTGAGTCCCTCAGCCATCACGTTATTGTAAACATGTATAATTACTAATTTATTCAGTATACAAATAAATTAGTAATTATATATGTATATATTAATTGCATCTACTGAATTGCATACAGTCCAGCAAGATGCTATTCTTGGGTAGGTACACGATTTTAGAAGGAGGCGGCGCCAGTGCAGACGTAGCTGTCTGGTAGCTCCAACTGTCGATGGTTGTCGTTGATCTTGATGTAATCTTGATGTAATCTTGATGTAGTCTCCCTCCCACTTTGGCTCCCGCCCTCTCTCTCTCAGCGCGGGGTGCAGCATCCTCCGAATCTCAATCATCAATGGGCTGGCTGTAGAAACTCCGAAAGCTGAGGCACTCTCGGAGCAGTGAGCGCTCTTCGCCATGCATTGTTATTGTTGTTGTTGTTGTTGTTATTATAGCCGCTGTTGCTGCTGCTGCTGTTACTAGCGCTGTAGTAACCGCCGGAGTAGAGTGGAGGAACTACAATCGTAGGCGGCTGTAGTAGACGGTGGAAAGCGCAACTGGGGAGTAGTAGTTGTAGTACGCTCATGCCCGGTTTTCTCTCCCAAAAAAACAAAATTGACCTGCTTTGTGTCGACTGTTTGTGTGGTTGGGTCACAGGTTGTGCAAGGTGGGGGGCCATGGTCGTGTGCACAGTCGTTCGGGAAGAAAACGCATCTTCGGCCGGCGATACGGTCGGCGGACGTCCACTGTGTCTCGCAGTCGGTCGCAGTGACTGTTTGTGTTGTACACGTTAGGCACCTGTTAACACATACTACGCTCAAAACGTGACAGTGCTGAGTGCTGAGTGAGTGAATGAGTCGATTGTTCAACAGTGACACAAAATTGACACTTCCCGGCTTCTCGGATCGGATTATAGATAGCTGTTGTATAGGTGCACATCAGTCCATCATGGGTACGTGACAGCAGGCGCAGATGAGCTGATTATCGTAGAGTGAATAATCAAAAGCACGCCTAAGAACTCTAAGCAGCTAGACATTGCTGCTTATATATATATATATATATATATATATATATAATGCGGCGCTTACTAGACAAACAACCAATCAGATCCGCTGACAGGCAGGGGGGGGGGGGGGGAGGTGAGACTGCTGATAAGATTGAACTAAGACGAATATGAGACAACACGTGAAGGCGAGTAAGCGATGTTTATTATATACAGACTTATACACGAACTGTACTCAATATTTTTACGGCTCACGGCTTGTTCACGAAACTTTGCTAACTGCAGTTAGTCAGTTGCGTTACCATCCAAATATGAACGCATGTGAAGCACTGGTGAAGTCACAGTTACACACATTTTGAATATCCAGCTTATAAAAACGTCACTTTGTTACATCGAAGGCTTTAATACATCCTCTTATGTCGCAATCAAAAACGCTATAGATTAGGGCGGGAAAAATGTGCATCTGTCGCAGGTAACCTAGCAGGTAACCGAACTTACTTCTTACTTAATTACTTAATAAATAATAATGTTAGTTATCTAATTAATATATATATATATATATATATATATATATATATATATATATTATTTTTTTAGGGACCTGGTAGTTTTCGGAATTTTCATGATAGAGTGCAAATATGTGTTCCACTTCTCTAAAAGTAGACTCATGATTTAGATTTCGGTGAAATTTCTACCGATTTCAATATATTTATTGAGCAGCCACAAAATCAATGGCTTGAACCACGTCTTCAACACGCGTTTTTTTATGTTTTCGAGCTCACCCGTCACCAGCGTGACTTCAGATGAGGCGGATACAGTGTTAGTAATTTTTAGCACAATGGGTTGGCTCGTTGTCGTAGGTAAGGAACGATCGTCTAAGAGTCTACTTAATGCATTTTCTGGTGAGCACAGTGCAAACTTTTGGTATGCATTTTTTATGTGCACAAAGGAAGTGACGCTTCAGCTTGTCATTCGCCTCTTTAGACTCTCGTGAAAGTACAGGCACTGACAGCACAGTCAACGCTGCGGTAGGAATGTCTTGGCTTAGCCACACTGCAAATGAGTTAACAGAAGAGATCAATTCTTCACTTTCAAAGTTAAAACAGTCCCCATAGCCTGGGTAGTAGATCAATGGTATGTGAATTTGCCTTGCTCTTCTATAAGACGTGTACGCACAGCATTTAGGATATCTGGCCCCGACTTCTCGTGAAAGGAGAAAACGTTTACTTTCACCTTTTTTTGGCAGCACTCTTCTCATTGTCTGCTGAAGCTACTTGGCAGACGAGTCCCCGAAGAGAAGTACCTTTTTCTTAGGTGATAGTGGTGAGATAGACTCTTGTGGCATCTTGGACTGCTTTTCTAGGCATTCTACCCGCTGTTCTAGAAAGGCCATACGTTAATAAATATGGCTCAAAACCGGCACTAATGCCGGTTGGGTTGCAAGAGAGTGCCTACCTGTGTTGTAGGTGCTGGAGGATGTACCGGCGGCTGTGGAGAATTATCCTGATTCGCCATGGCAGAGCAGATTGTGGATAATCGAGATAATATCAGATAAATGCATTTTTAAGATATGCAATTATTATAATTTTTCAAATTGATTCAGTCTCCCAGAAATCCCTGTTTTTCTTCAGTTTAGAGAAAACTTCATAAAAAGAGTTCGAGCAGTTTTCGCAAGCGTTTTCTTTTCTCTTACGCAGTTAGCCCGATGATTTTTAATTACTTACATATAAACATGTGTTTTAGTACAATATATATACCGCACACATGGTGCAATAAATAAATTATGAAAGGATGAGACAACTAAGATGTTTGATATAACAAAAAATGCAGCTAAGTATTGATTTATATCGCTTGATGGTTTCAATCGAGAAAATTGCATGTGCAGACATACTATCGTCTCGATTAGTTGGTTTGAACCATTATACATTACTTAAAAAATACATTACTTAAAAAACGTCATGCCACTCTTATCAAGGCCAAGGTTAGAATATGTGTAGAATTTTTAAAGAGAGTGGATTTTGGATTTCTGAGTATTCGTTGACGCAATTGAGACGTTGCATCCGATCAACTGTCTTAGATGGTGAGAGTAATACTTTGGTTGACGTTGACTATTTCGTTCCCTTGTGCACCTGTTGCACCATGGACGCTTATTAAGAACGCCTTTGCTTTTTTTACGTGAGGAAGCGTTGAGTCGATGAATCGTAACGTCGCTTTACGATATGACGCATGCCACTCAAATATATATATATATATATATATATATATATATATATATATACCTTAATGATTTGTATAATTTTGCCATGTTAGCACTTTGGAGTGGACAGTTGTCTCCGCGTGAACATGTGGACACGGATTCTCTGATCCAGGATTAGCCCAGTTCAGCAATGCGCCCCGAAGAGACGCAGCATTTTCGAGCGACAGCCTCTGACGCAAGCAGTCGAATGCTCTTAAGTCTCCCGTCGAAAGGTTAAGGCATAGGTTAGATTTCTACTCACGCGCTGTATCAGCTTGATTGCCTGTAGTTTCCACAGTCTCGAACGCCGACGGACAAAATTCACGCAAATAATCACCGCTAGAATATTTTCTGCATTTCTTAGCCTCTGCTAACCTGGAGATATGAACTGCTCGGTCCGTACTTACACCGATCATCGAAGGGGCTAATTGATCGGTTACAGTTGCGTCCCAAACAAACATAGGGTCGCGCTAAAGGGGGATATATATATATATAGTTATTTTCAGATACATCAGACATCGGAAAACCAGTCTTAGGTCATCACTGTCCTAGAGAAAACGACACTTTCTACAATATTAATACGCAATATATTCCGTATGTGCACAGCCGGTTCAATAAACTCCGGTACTACCTCGAAATCAAATACTTATTTCCCTCTTAGAGGCAGTGGAACATCTTTAAAAATCGTGCTGTGAGGCAGTGCAAATACTTCGAAAATCGTTTACTGTGATGCCGTTATAAACCGATGTTACATTTGCTTGAATCGATGCAATTTCGTAAAAGCTCTTCTTCTTGAAGATTTATATTTTATATACATCAATCACCAACCTTCACCAAACTCAAATATATCATATCTCTCCCTCTCTCTCTCTCTCTCTCTCTATATATATATATATATATATATATATATATATATATATATATATATAGAGAGAGAGATATATCATAATCGCCGAAAATGCTGCATATATTTTCAGCGATTCTTTTTTTCGGCTAGTCACTAGTCTACCGCTACGGGTGTCGTCTTTTAGACTCACAATCATTTAGACCTCGCAATAACCATATGAGCACTTTGCTTTGACTAAGACACTCACTTGCGTACCATTTGCATAATTTCGTAAGCGTCAATCACCGTGTCACCTTACTTGAAACAAAACTGACGTGCGGCTTCATTTTGTTAAGTATGAACAATGTATAAACACACGCCCGCGCGGGTGGTGGTAAGCTGTACACACGCGATTTGCTTTAGACACGCATACTCTGCTAATGTCTGCTTTTTATTGTCCATCGGAGCCTTGAACGAACGGGCGGCTTGTCATTGTTCGTTTTGTTTCAAAGTCTGGAGCTCTTTTACGCAATTGATACTTGAATGGGTCTTTGAAATACCCTCGGTGTATAGTAGATTTTAGAGCACATGTTCTAAAAGGGCGCTTGTCCGATCATTTTACAGGTGCACAGGGATGGCTTGAGTAAGCTAAATTCGAGCAAGATCTTCATTTGCACTACCTCAGCAGGATCTTGTCGGACGGCTACGGTGCCTGACGTCGTTGTCTCAGGGAGCAGAACCGCACGCGGCCTCATCGGGAGGGCGCTGAGCAGACAGGCATGGCGAAGCTGTTACCGCTTCGGCCAAAGAACCTCTGCATTTGCCTTATTGCGCTTGCGCTTATTACGCTGATTCTGTGCTTCCAGTACCAGGTTCGTTTGCACGATTCCATGCAGAACAGGAACGATAGCAAAGATACACAGAATGGGAAAGACTAATGCTGAGACACAAAGAGACTACGTCGAGAAGGAAGTGTTTTTATTTTGACTTTTTGTCTGACTTAAGATATGATTAATATACTTAATATATAAAATCCATCCTACAAAAAAAACTCTATTTAGGGAGAGCGAGGTAGGTATACGTTTCCTATATATAAACCTGTTGGTATACGTCTTCCATCTAGGGCATCCTACCATATATAAATATAGTCGCATTTATATTTAGCTATATGTCGGTAGATCAACCATTGCATATTTATTATTTGTGATGCACATTGTTTGGTGACGTGGTATGACAGAATGGTGGCCAGGGGCCGTTAAGCTCAAGAGTGTCAGCGGCGGCAAGTGCTGGCCTTTTAAGCATCGTCGGTGAGAAGAAGTTGTTGCCGAACCGAAAGAGCGAATTCGACAGAAGTAATGAGGAGGATCACAAATCGGAAGCTTTTCCTACCAAGCCTGCTCTACATCGAGATACCACCCGGTGAGCCCGTACTACTACTACTAAAGCCACTATTAATTTGCTATGTTTGAAAAAACAATGTTCCTTGCTTTTATCGTTGAGGTTTTTCTACAGGTATATAAATAGTACAGCAGTAGAAAAGCTACGTACAACATACGTTGTTGTGGCTTTCGACGCATGTGACAAAAATACGTATGTTTGATCAGAAGTATGACTATGGTGACTTTTTAATTCTTGAATTTTTGTTACTTCCATTTTTGCTCGAGATTTTAATCTGCGTCTTGTGCTTTGCTAATTTGTCGTGGCTTTTAAAATTGTAGGTCATGGTCGATTCGGCCGAATGGTAGCCTGGCTAAGAACGCCAATGTTTGTTCGGTTCGACTGGAGAAACGCCAAGTGGACATCGAAACAGCAGAGGTGTTTGCCAAAAAATTGGACTTTTCCAATGTCGACTCGAAGTATTGGAGTCTGGAATGGGAGGAGCGCTGGAGACAGCGCATATCTAACCAGAGTTCACCGGCTCTTAAGGTTCGTCGCACGTGCGATCTCGGACATTGTGCAAACTGCAAACGCTATGCGCTACGAACGTCGCATAAAACTTGCACATTTGCAAATTATAGGAGCAGTATCGTAAGCATTGCGGTTTTCTTAGAACAGTCTACGGCTTTTTACCTTGTTCGGGAGCTTTCCCAAGTTTTTGTCTCGAAATCCAGTCGACTTTGTGGTATCGCATGCTATATCCTGAAGTCCGTCGGTATATCCATCACTTAAAACCTAACAAAGGTACTCAGCGAATTGTTAAGAGACCACTTCCCGAGGGCTTCAGAGCCAGACCTGTTATTCAATGAGGGGCATCACTAGTATCATTTACGATCCGAACGAAGTCGTACTCATTTAGTGATGCTGTGCTGTTTCTCTGGTGTCTTATATTGAGCAGCAGGCGTGCCCAGCACGCAAGGTTGTGCTTTATAGCACAAGTTACTTGACAGTTGCTCAGCAATGTGGAACATATTAATATACGACAGAATGGCAAATTATAATATTTGGCCTATTTGGGTTTTGTTGTTGTTAGGATTATTACTTTTGTGCGGGGAGCTGTGCTGATAACTAATAATCGACGTACTTGCTTTAAATAGGTTATTGTTCTGCCACACTCGCACAACGATCCCGGTTGGCTGCAGACTTTCGAAATGTATTTTCAACATCAAACGGCCGATATTTTAAATAACGCCGTGAACTTCCTCGATAACCACAAGGATTTTCGGTTCGTGTGGTCAGAAATCTCATTTTTCGCTCGTTGGTGGCGTTCACTCGACAGTCAACCTCAGCTACGCTCGAAGGTATCGTATTTCGTTCCCATGTTTTATATATTTTTATTTTATGTATCATAATTTAAACTCAAATCTGCAAATCATAAAACATATCACAGAAAAAGGCAACATTTAATTCACGAATACCAGTTCCTAACTCGTCGGCCGTTTCCGGCATTCACAAGCAACACTATGGTATATACGTCGGCACTTTTTTCCACGAGGTGCACTTAGCAGTCGATATTTGCACGTATGGTATGATTTTAGGTTACAGTGAGTAATGAACTGTTTTAACTATAGTCATGATATAGCATTGTCACTGTATTCTATAACTATTGTGAGGTTATCTTCCGTTGCTATATCTATTAACAATGGTTGCAATCTTTTCTTCGCACATATGCAATGGTCTCTTGCGTATACATACAAACAGGTGAAACGGCTTGTAGCGCGCGGGCAGCTAGAAATACTCACTGGTGGGTGGGTAATGACAGATGAAGCCGGTGTTCATCTTTACTCGATGCTGGACCAACTGGTTGAAGGCCATCATTGGATTCAGCATCATCTAGGCGATGTCGCTCTCCCGAAGAACGGCTGGTCGATCGACCCGTTTGGGCACGGTAATGCCATGCCCTACCTACTTCGTCGATCGGGAATTTATAACACCTTCATCCAGAGAACACACTACGCGTGGAAAAGGTTCGCGGCTTATATATATATATATATATATATATATATATATATACATTGGCATAAAGTCAAGAAATTAGGTGTTCCATTACGTGACATTTTTGAAATGCCGTATCTATTGTTGCTTATAATTATGTGTTATTCATGTGTCATATTAATTGTTAAGTCCATGAAGTGGCACGCTTGAAGTATGCTTGGACCTTAATGGTGGGGGCTTGAAACCATTCATTAGAAGCTACGTAACACAATAAGGTCGATGCATGCGTGATGGTAACCATTTTATATGCATTAGGTTGTTATTTTTTACACATTTTGCGATAATCGACTGTTAGAAATTAAACAAGATTATATTAATTGCGATACCGTTAACGCATTTAGTCGTATTGCAAAAAGAACTGTTGATACGCACAACAACAGCAAATTATGATCATTCATAATTAATATAATAGATCCGTTTGCTATGATTTATGTTCTAACGAATACGTTCTACGCTGAACCCTTGTGTCATGTATGAACACTATTTATGCGTATGAAGCTAATGCGTACATCGTACACGCACATTACAGATATTTAGCTGATCATCAGCAGTTGGAGTTTCTGTGGGAAACGAGCTTCCGTCGTGTGCCAACCACACCAAGCAGTCGACGCAAGGCGGCGCAACCGGCGCAAAATAAGTCGTCAAAGAAGAACAGGGGGAACATTATGTGTCACATGGCGCCATTCGATTTATACTCAATAAAGCACACTTGTGGACCTGACACTAGTGTAAGTATTCATAATATTGTCAAGCGAACTGAACACTGTAAATAGTAGTGTACATTTTACGATTATGACGGCGCCGCTCTAAATACTTGAGCATAATGGCGGATCCGACTTCCTAGAATAAGGACAATCATATACACGTGTATATATGCTACACGGATTTATGAGGAATATCCGACTCTCAGTTTAAATAAGTAATTATATATACAAAAGCACATATTGTAATTACAGGTATGCTTGCGATTCGATTTTCGACTCCTCAACTACGAGCATTCTGAGTCACGCGCTGAATTCGTATCCCCGGACAACCTGCATCAGTTGGCTGTTGACTTGGTTGACCAGTATTCGAAGTTAGGCTCTTTATTTTCGCACAATGTGGCGCTTGTCCTGCTTGGCGATGATTTTCGTTACGACAAGTTGTTGGAATGGAAACAACAGTACGCCAACTACCGCAAGCTCTTCGACTACGTTAACAAAAATGACAAGCTATTCAATGACACACATATTGCTTTTGGAACTCTCGCGGACTACTGGAACGAGGTTTGTAGCATCTCACATTTGTCTTCCGCTCTAGCTGCATAAAATCTATATTTCGTTAGCTATGACTTACCAAATAGTAACTTCAACCCAATTTGCAAATTCCTAGACAGATTACCTCTAAGGAGCCGGATATCTATATATATATCCGGCTTTTTAGAGATAATCTTTCTAGGGCTTTATATGTGTAATGGAATCAACGATAGGTGCTGAAAAGATACCGCGAATACTCTCGGCAATAGAGAAACTTACCGAGTTGATTAGTGGGGAACTAAGTGTCGCCAATGCTTACTAAACGACTAATTCTGTATAATTTGGCTGTTTAGAACGATGTGACGTAAAGATCAAATGAGACTGTTACACCGTTGCTGCAAGAAATAATGCATGGTGAGATATGGCTTTTAGCTGAATATCGATATTCTAATATGCCAAAATGTTTGTAGAGCACAAGTTCTGATTTAGGTGTTCTCAGCGTATAGATATAGAATCTAATAGCACTGAGAAGCAAATGTTAGCACGGTTTTGTATCTTGCGGTGTTTCGTGAGTCATGCAAAATTACGTTTACCAATTGCTGTTTTCTAACATGCGTAGGTGTACAGACGACAAACAAAATTCCCAACTCTTTCCGGGGACTTTATGCCGTACGGCGATGTTTACTCGGAAGGCGTGGCAAATTACTGGACTGGATACTATACGACTCGGCCATTTCTCAAACAGCTAGCCAGAGAGCTACAACACTACCTACGCGCTGCTGAAATTATCTACACCCTTGGAAGGTATGTGAATAAATTGCGGTGCAAAGGTAGCTGTCCTAATTGATATTGTAATTTTACCTAGCTCAAGCAGCATAGCGCACAGACGAATTAATTTTCTTGTTAACTCTCTTGTTATAACGAAATAATTAACTTGTTGACTCTCCGTTGCATCAATGCTCTGTCACGTAAGAATATGCTGCGACACGGGGTCATTTAGCGATATCACAGCACAGGCAAAAAATATTATCTACTTTACTTGACAACAATCTGAATGTGTCACGTTAATTAAATCCAGCGGCTTAATCGAGCAAAGTGAACTATTTGTATTGAACAACTATACCTCGTTGGTAGTAGCATATTTGACTACTTGGATTTTTTAATAACGCAATTGACTGTCTCTTCTTCTCTTTGTCTGCTCAAGGCAACACCTGCTGGGGATTGGTGGACACGAGCAACTGCGCTCCCGCATCGATACCGATTATGCCCTATTAAACAAGGCTCGGTCTCAGTTGGCCATTTTTCAGGTACAGATATGTCTAACATTTATTTTGTGCTATCTCTTTTCCGTACACCCAAAATGTGTTTGATTTGGGTCATTTATTTTAATCTTCATACGGTGGGTCCTATAGGCACTAGCCAGGCTTTAACCAAACAAAACTGGCTTTATGTAACGTACTGTATATTTAATCACTTTTGTCGCTTTTATTGTAATAGTGGTTTAACCAACTATCATTAAATTGTTATCATTAGTACACTACTTGCGTTACGGATCATTGTAAGAAAAATGTGTTTTGTCTTTTCTGTCGTTGATGTTGTAGCACCACGATGCTGTCACAGGAACTTCAAAATCTTTTGTTATGAACGATTATGGTGAACGGCTGTTTGAAGGTATCTCGGATTCTCAATCTGTAATCGCTCATATTGTGCAGTATCTTCAAACGAAAGACAAGCCCGGTTATGAGTTACGCGGAGATCAAGCTCCCTTCAAGCAACAGATGCCATTCAAAACATATTTGCGCATGAGTGAACGACGGACCTCATTTGACACGTTACCAGCTCGTGTGCCTCTTTGGGTGAGCACGAATGCAAGTGAATCGGGGCGAAAGTTCAGGAAACGTATTCAAACTCCAGCTAAGATTGTCGTTATTAACAGCCATGCGGCTGTAGTCTATGAAGCGATTCGGGTACACCTAAATGGGCCTGTGCAGAGAGTACTCGGGCCGGACGGACGTGAATGTTCATTCCAACTGAATCCAGTTTGGGAATACGTGACGGAAGTTATGACGGGACTATACGAATTACTTTTCATCGCACAGCTTGCGCCACTGTCAACTACAACTTTTCAGGTAGGCTTTAACACACAGGTGCGCAGTAAAATAGTGGCCGTATATGTGTATGGTTCTGGTCAGTTATCGTCTATTTATTCACGATAATATTGTTGATTTGTTTTAGCATATCCCAGTGGACTACTAGCAATGCCTACCCAACTACATCGAGTTTTATTTATCAGGAACAGAATTACCAGTATCCGTAGCGTTTCCGTTGCCTGAAAAAGAATAATTGGCGAAATGCGTAAAGAATGTAAAACTCGCTCGCTAACGTTATACACCTTATTTGGCCAGGTGATTGGACAAGCCCCTGGTGAAAAGTCAGCCATGCTGGCCACAAGCGTCAAGGTGTTTCTGTCTGATGCGTGGGCTCCTACCTCATCGCCGCCAGTGATGCCTACTCTCTCAAACGGGCACATTTTTAATTTCGAGACGACCAACGCTGAAGACATAACAATCACTAACGATCAGTTGCACGCGGTCTTCGCGCGCTCGACTGGTCTACTCAAGAGCGTCAACGGCCGGCCCGTGTCGATGTCATTTGGCGCATACCGTTCAGAGGACTTCCATAGCGGCGCGTATTTATTTCGGCCAAGCGCCGACCAACCACGAATGAACATTACGGGGCGATTTCCGGTCATTCGGCTAGTGCAGGGTCCGCTTGTGAGTGAAGTAATCGTTGTATATCGTAACATAGTCATGCAACGAGCACGCATTTATCACAAAGATCCCAGCGGCGTTCTGACATCAGGCATTGAGCTAGAGACGAGCTTTGACCTTTCGGTAGCCAAGGATTTTATGGAGATGTATATGACACTAGAGTCAGACGTCGCTTCGGGTCAAGAGTTTTTCACAGATTCGGCTGGTTTCGAGACAGTACGTCGAATTCGTAATGACTTGTTGCCGGTTGAAGCCAATTATTATCCTATGACTGAGTCCGTTTTCATACAAGACGATTCGTCTCGGCTAACTGTCCTCTGTAATCATGCGCATGGGGTGACGTCAATTAAACCGGGACACGTTGAGGTTATGCTTGACCGCCGGCTTCGCTTTGATGATGCTCGAGGTCTAAGTGAAAGTGTCGTGGACAACCGTCATACTCGGTCGCATTTTTGGCTGCTTTTTGAAAGTCGAGAAGCAGCCAGTCATACTGGCGCTGATAAGAGACAGGCGGACGTGCCCAGCTTGAGTCGAACTGCGCATCGACTCGCTATGATGATGAATTTTCCGCCAGTTGTTTTGCAGAGCCTGTGGGGAGGGGATCAGCGTGAGGTACTATCCGAGTTAAAGTTTTTGGCAGCCCCTCCGTCATGTGATATGTACGTAGTAAATATTCGCACATTTCCCAAAGAGGGCGACGAACTGACCTTTTACCAGCCGTCGATGAATCAAGCGCTTCTGGTGGTGCACAATCGGGCTCCAGATTGTTCCGTTAAGACACCACCCGGCTTAGCCTGCTCCACGGGGGCACCACACCAGGGTTTTGCTTTCACGAATGTGTCAATCGAATCCGTTGAAATGACTAGTCTTACAGGAACTGCGCGTAATGAGCCGAAAATATTTTCCGAAGAGATCGACGTTGCACCTCATGAACTAGAAAGCTTTCTCATTAAGTTTGCCGAAAAGAACGGTACGACAACCGGGAAAAAGAAGGCCTCAACTGTACATATAGGGCAAAAAGAAAGTCGTGGAACGAAAATATCTACGTAGTGAATCTCTAATATGAACGGCTATTCTAGTTAATATGGCCGTTACGATACTCTTCTTCATACAATATAGGAGCGTGTGGTTATACACTAACAATGTACTCGATAGTGGATTAGCTTTTGTTTAAACTTTTTCGCTATTTGTATTAGGTTGCCAGTTTCAAATGATGACGCCGGCTTAGTGTTTAATTCTACTGCCTGAACCGAGAACATCGGCGATGTTCATTGAGTCACAAATTGTCGTCTTCCAACGGCAACGGGATGGCCGTGGTTGACCACCAAGATCAATTTAATGCAGAATCTGTCGGTAGCTTTCGCACTATTTATCCGAACTAGAAGTTCTTATTCAGTCTATCATTGAACCCAAGATCTCAATCATAGGGGGAAGTGAAATATGCTGTTAAGTTCCAGGAAAGAAACCGGCATCTGCAAATATGTCCTAATCGTAGCTTGTCAAAATCAGTCTTATTGGGCTGACAAGATTAGTCTTATGTGATTTGGTAGAGCTTGATATTTATTTTCGTATAGATGAGAGCTGACACTCAATACGGGATATGAGGCGTATCACGGAATATGGGTGTACATTTGCGTTGTGTGGGATGGCTATTGACGATTTACAGAGAGGCTTGCCCTCTCCCATATCTCCTTTGTTTCAAGTTAATATTTTTTAAAACATGACAGTCCAATTGAAGCTGATGTTATTAAAATTTCCGTTTGCCTCTCGATCCTCAGTCTAAGTGTGCGTTAAGCATATTGGTATTCTTGGGCTGAGGGCTTTGAAGATTAACCTCTAATAAAACATCAAGATTATGAAGGTTTATATATATATATATATATATATATATATATATATATATATATTGTCTACGCGAATCATTCACTTTATATCATTCTGAGATTCGAGGGCCAAGGCAAGTCACACCAGCAAAGTGGATGTTTGTTCCAGATATTCAAGCTAATACTGTGATCCGCCCTAGTTTTGGCAAAATACTCGTGCTCTCATAGCGGAAAAAGTAATGTTGGCAAAGAGAATGATCATGCATGCCTGGAACTCTAATTTTATTGAGAATGATGACAGTGGTGATGAACACTGTGATGACAGGCAAAGAGAATGACGTTCATAAATTATCTCACGCTAACAGATATTACAGTCGTTTAAAGAAAGCCTTGAAATGCCTTGATATGAAGGTGTTTTGTGATAAGTAATTAAAGACGGGAACAACCAGAATAATTTATAAAAGAAAAGTATAGATGTAATTTGTGCGAACGGCGCACGCGTTTATGACGACAGTATACATATAATGCATGTATATATATATATACATATATATATATATATATATATATATATATATATATATCTCACATGCACACGTTCTACCGAACGAACTTGACAAGGTCATAATGCACATTCTATAGAAACCTCCAGGGACGGTCTACTTCAATGTGGGAAGTTGGCATGAACTTGTATTATATTTATATGTAAGGCGTTACCGACTTATATGCTTGCTACTACCATATTTTATTAAAGCGAATTTATAAAAGCAGAAGGTAATGAAAAACATATGGCTATATACATGCGTAAGGTATCAAACAATCGTAAGTTCGTGTTAGTTTTATTAAAGAACTCGATAAGGCCACACGTGCTGTTAAAAGACACTAGACATAACAAAAATTCAAAGATCGAACTAGAGGCGATTATGTATACAAAAGTACGTCTGGCACCATATATTTAGGTGCTCGTTATAGTTGTAATATAGATAACCTAGCAAGTACGCACTCTGTAAGAGATCACAAGAAACTTGTAACTTCAGACATTTTAATGATTAATAAATGTGTATTTATTATAAAATGATGCGCAAAAGCGCCTTGCGCGCAGAAAATTAACCCGATTTATGTTTACCTATTAAATAGAAGCATGATTACATAAATAATATACGAATAGGTAAGGCTGAGTCGTCTACCTGAAGTAAATGGTATATAAGTAGGAGTTCTTATCATTTGCTATATGGATATACAGATTTTTCTGTGTATAAGTCTCTTGCCACGATGGCCCATGACCCTATTATATCGTCCACGTTCTAACATTATATCGCTATATTGTTTGTTGCTAAATGTATTCAACCATGTAAGAGTTCGACTCTTAATGTAAGCCCTTAACGTCGAATGATGGTTTGCGACGGGAAGGGGGCAGAGACGGTCCCTCGAAAGGCGAGTTTCAATGAGTTCAGAGTTCATTCAAATTCACCATCTTAATCAAGGAATGACTGCCTCTAAAGGGACGCATGATAACGAGAGGGTTACAGTGAAGGCCATGATGATTAATTATTAATGGTAGTAGTCAATACACGAATTAGTACAATAAGTACAATCAAGAATGATTATGGACGTAAGTATGAGGATTCTACTGAAGATGCACTTACTATATTGGACATTAATTCTACCCATTGTCTTATGGGTGCAACATTAAGATATTATGCAACATTGCCTTTCAAGTTTAATAACTTGGAAAATACTCATAAAAACGCTTCATTTTTTGTCACGCGACTAATTTGAAGAACACCACATTCCGTAAAATACATAACAGTCAGTGGTGTGCTTATAGAAATGCTTGCTGCTCCAACGACTCTGTAGTGGTTCTAGTTGTTCTCATAATCTACCAAATAATGATAAACTAGTATAAGTTTCATTTACCAATCCTTGTGGAATATCATTTGAATCAGATGCGCTCGCTGTGTAGTATGTCATGCAGCGTGCTGCTGGCATCGTATATAGTTGTATATCCGATCGGATTTTATTTAACTCATACCGGGGTGTAAACAATTGTCCCCCAGCGCTAGTTGTATATTATTGCTATGGTATCATTTTATGTAGTTTAGTATAATATGTCTGAGCAACAACAGGGACGCTGTTAATTGCTGTTCTATTAATAAATCATCTTAGGCTGATTGCCCTGCATTTTACGCAGCCTAACTAGTTCAATTTCTTCCGCGAGTGCAACAACGTAAATTATGTGTAGAGCACATTTATATATATATATATATATATATATATATTTAAAATGTCTACATATAATAGTACTATATAATACTACGCAATATCCTCTGGTCCCTTGAATTGATTAAGGGATGTAGCTAAAACGATCTTTTAACTATTCTCGACCACGTATTCCCATATATGAACGGCAAATAGCTAAACATGTAAAAAGACACAGAATAGTCGTCGAAACCAAACCTGACTTTGAGGATGCCGCCTCTTTGTCCGCTATGTCAATCAGCGGTTGAGAGATCTCGATTCTTTAGCAGCCCTCAAGTTGTGCTCTTGTGAGGCTACGAGCAGTAGGTACAAAGCGATCTCGTGGCAGCCCAGTTTTCGCCTCTATTTGGCGACTGTGAAAGTGATTTAATGAGCGAACCAAGTGCAATCCTTATGTACGTATTCCGACTGATAATATTTTCCGAATGTTCCTTTTCCGTTATCATTTTCAGAATGATTGATGTTTAAGCTATTTGCAGCCTGTAACCAAAATTAAATTTGACCTTACCCAATTTTTATAATAGGTTGGCCATCTTTTTAGTCGAATCTTTGAAACAAAAAACGATTTAAAAAAACCCTAAAATAAAAGGCATGCGATATTTGTTTTTAGGTAAAGCATAATTGCTCCGATCCACGGAAAAGGCAACAAGTCGGGTGTCACATACGGCCGGGGCCTGTTTCTCGATGTTCGGTGATCTGAGGCATTTTTAAAAATATAAATGTCTTATTTGTGCTTATTGCCACACGCAACAATTAATTTGCTTGCTTCTGTGCAAAATAAAGTCTCTTGTTCGTAGCTCATAAAATGAGAAATAATTGAACTTGGAATTAACAAATGTTTTACAAATTAAGAAATGTCAATAAACAAATTCATTCATCTAATTAATTTATTCAAAAGGGTTTGTGTCCAACCAGGTCTTCTGCACGCAAGTGTTTAAGATTACTCAAGAAAGGGTCTCTTATATTATTTCACAAAAGCCATTTGGTTATGTAAGATTTGACCCGAACAAAGCTTTTGATCACGATAACTACCGACTGACTATTTATTCACTTTATTTTGCAAGTTTGCTAGATTTCGGTTCTCAGCAGACTTTTATCCGCTCCGACTGAGTGTCTCAGCTGTACCTGGCTGTACCTACCGCTACCGCGTTTGATTTACTTTTAGACAAAGTGCTACCTTGCACCTGTGAAAAAAACCTCCAATACGCAATGCCCACAATACGCTGCAACAGGCCGTTCGTAGTGTTGCACGTTGGCATACCGAGAACCATAAGCAACGCTCTCCTAAATATGTGTTGTTGTAAAACATGTTAACCGGGACTATCATGTCAATATAATCAGCGCTGGCATGCTTCTTTCGACACCGCTGTATGCGATCGGAGTGTTCAGATCACAGCCAAGCTCGAATTTAGTGATTATATTAAGCACGTTGCAAAACTTGGCTTGCTTTTTGTAAACCGCGTTTTAGGGACCTAGTTAAAAACACACACACGAGTATATCAGAGTCACTGACACTCAGCGAGTTGTTGTACTGCTTCTTTGTATGATGGCCATACCGAACAAAAAGCATGTTTCTTTAAATGCTTTACTGGAGGTATTCTATAAATACGACTGATGTACATATCCCTTACTTGCTGACATTACAATGGGTCAAAACAAATAACCTTTTTGACATTCGACCGATGCGTCCAAGGAAACAAGTCTCGGTAGTCCCCAAATCCATATATATATATATATATATATATATATATATATATGTATATATATATATATATATATATATATATAGAGAGAGAGAGAGAGAGAGAGAGAGAGAGAGGCGAGCACTGCCGAGTGTGCAAACGTATTGTAAATGATTGATAAATCATCACGATATTTTCTATATATATATATATATATCTATATCTAAGTTTCAAACGTGGTTTATATAAATATATAGCGGCCTAACCGGCAGACATGCGTACCGACACATGCTTGGCGAAAACCGGTTGAACTCATTGACAGCTCGCTTGCCACTGGCTGGCAATTCGGTGGTGGCTATTAGCGTCGAGCGCTCCTGTCACCGCTACGGTCATCGCCCTTTCTCCATCCCCCTCTTGTCCTCCTTTCCCCTCAGAGTCTCTCCTCCCCTCTATAAAGGAGAAAGCCGCTGCAGCTGCTGTTGTTGTGGATGATGTTATTGTCCTCTCCTAGGTACGGGCCAGACGAGCAGGCGGCGGTCAGGGGCCCGGCGGCTCGATGTAGCTGGCGGGCAGCCCGAACATCCTGCGGCTCCACGGGTCGTTCGTTCGACCGAGTCTCCTCCATTATCATCTGCTGTTTATTAGCACTGCTCGTCCTCCTTTCCTCTTCTTCTTCTTCTCCATCTCGTTGTTTTCTCTTTCTTTTTCACACTGTCATTTTGACCGCGTGGCTGCCTGCCTAAGTATCTGGGTGAGCGAGCCAGCCAGCGAGTGAGTGTTCTGTTGTATTGTAGTGCTTTCAACTACGCGTCTGTTAATCGTCTCCATAGTGGTGGTGTGTTCATGCAGCTAGCTGGTCCGACGTCGGCTACGTTTAACCTCCGTCGTCGTTGTCGTCGTGTTTATTCTTTCGCTGATTCTTGATTCGTGTTGTTGAGGAGCAGCTTCGATCATCCAACGTCCATCATTCACCACGAGAAGCACGGACAGTGTAACAACTGAGTGGCCGCTGGTGTTGGCTTTCCGAATCTTCATTGCTGCAACTCTGAGCAACAGGTGACAGACACTGAGTGTGCTTGTCGTAGTTGTTTTTGTTGTTGTTGTTGCTGTTGTTGTTGCTGCTCTCGGTAGTGCGTAGTTGTTTATTTATCGACGACTCGCTTAGACAACAACACTACTTCTTAACTTGTCCGTCAAAAAACACCAACAACCACCACCACCACCATCGTTAGCACGCTATAAGTGAGTAAAACTAATTAGCTACAGCGTTAAGAGTTGATTATGCGCATTATGGTTGATGATGGTGCTGGACTTTAATAACGTCGAGTGTTCATTTAGTCCCTTAGTCTTTTGTCCGATCTCATCGCTGACCTGTGATCGGGATCGTCATGCTGTAGTGTCAATAATTGCACATATTTCACAGATCAGTTGCAGTTTCCAAGATATATACAAAGCGAATGACGCCTTATATGACGCTAGCGTCCCTCCCAAATTGAGAGGTAGTGTAAGATCGCTGAGGCGTCCGATTGTTTAGTGCGTGGTATTTAGCAGTATTTAGTAGTATTTAGAGCAGAACCAACATCGGCGCTTGTCACATGGTTGGCGAGAACCTGAGGTGGAGCACACAAGGTGGTGGTAGTAGCCGTGCACGATATATATTGTGTAAACGTAACGACCCGAGCATGCGGCTACCCTTCAAAGGTACCGAGAAATCTAGATTTCAAGGGGTCAATTCTCTACCGAGGTTTTGGCAACCTTTTGAAGGCAGAGGCCAGTCCCCTAAAAAGTGCTGGAGTGGTTTGGTAATTGGTAACCTCTGCCCGACTCTGATTGTTTCCACTGCTGGTCCACAGCCAAGTCACAGGCGAGCAAGTGTATGAAGCTAGTGCTCGCCGTCCGAGGAAGACAGATCATCCGCTTCCTATATGTGGTGAAACATCTTTTCATCTGAACAAAGTTTGTGACCAGGAGATGTGTCCACACTCTACCGAGGCTGCAGCTTGGCATTGGTACAATCTGATACGAACTCCAGCTTTTAATATCCACGGCAAGTCGGCCATGGTTTTGTTTTTCGTGGATTGATTTAGAGGGCCCTTCTTATAAAATTAAGCCTTTACCATGCAAGCGATTCCGATGATAGTTTCGAGGTTGCAATTTGCAACCACGACGTCCACGTACATTACGACCACAGTACTTCTGAATTTGGCCCGTACAATGGGGGGTGTCTGTTTGGGGCGCCTAGGGTAGATCTGCCTTTCCGAAAGCCATACGGTTTTCTAGCTTGAAGCTTCTTTGATCTCGATTTCCTCCTTTATTCAATTGACCAGAACGATTTCGAGGACCTTTCTCAAGGGGTCGAGGAGGCCGAGGGACCTGTCTCATTTCCGGATTTAGAGAAGAGAACCAGGCTTGACTTCTTCCATCTCCTCCCTTCTCTAAGAGTTCCTAGGCTAATGTCGGGACCAAGTTCCTTTCCAGGCGTTAGTTGCTCTCTACTCACTTCGATCCCCTCTAGCCCTACCACCAGAATATCCTTCACGTCTAGACCTCTTCACTAGTCACTTGGCTAGCAAAATTTGGTCGGTGATGTTTTGTTTACTGTCCTGCTTAGTCTAGTCTTTATGTCGTGTGCCGTAGTGTACTGTGCTCTAGCGTGAGCAGAAGCGGTGGCGCACCGCACCATTGCTGGGACCGCATTATTGCTGGGACCGCACTCCCATGAGTCTGCTAAGCACCGTCTCACCTCTTCCGTGATGATTAAGTGAATAAACAACGCCATTTTGACTATATGTTGCCAGTGTGGCTTGAGTCTTCGTTTAATGTCAGACTTTGCGCTTTTTACTGGTCTGTCTGGTAAGCTAAGGCCAAAGGTCTGCCTAGTAAGCTAATGACAAAAAGAGAGTGAAACTCTATGTGACTTGACAGCAAAATAAAGTAGCCAGACAAGTAGGTGAGTATTAGGCGGTCTAGACAGAAATATACGGCGCGGTTTTGCCCAACTTTACCGTTGAAGCGTTAGTGTTCGTTTTACAATTTGCATTTTTACTGGCTTATCAAGTAAGCTAAGGCCACAAAAAAAGAGAGACAAGGATTTTGCGTGTGCACCAGATCAAACCCCTTCCAGCGGTAGTCAAAACCAAACAAAGGATTCAAAAGGAAAGCAAATGCTCATGATTGATTCATTCATTAGACGTTTGGCATGCCTATCTAAATACACATGTCACCTTTTTATATCAGGGACGCTTAGAGCAGCAGCATAAACGGACATTTCGAGATAACTAGGGTTTCTCCGACAGTTCTTGTATCACTGACATTCAGCGGTATGGGTCATCATCTACTCTCACTGCGTATAGAGAAAACCCGGGTCTTGCCAACGCCCATTCAACGTTCGACTGAAGTACGCGGATCACATCATGTGCACCTCGGGCCTTTCTGAACACGGCTTGTTCGAGCGGTAGGACCTTTTCGATACTTGGCGCGATGATCGGCCAAGTGCTAAGATCTTAAATGTGCGTTCGGATGCAATGCCCCGATAGATTCGGATCATCTGTATTATCGCCGTGCTCTTCCATGAACAGCAGAGAAAATCTGGCACGGTGGCAGGCCTGAAGTGTTTAAGCCTCGTCGACTATCTGGGTGAACATTGTAGCCAATTTACCTGCAATGATATCTAAACATTCTACCCATCATCATCACGCTATGGCAAATACCATCCTTAGTGGGTGCGTCAAAATATTGACTTTCTCTCCCACTCCTACTTCCATCGGCTCCTCGGTTCGACCAGTCTCCTGACCTTAATTAGATCCAGCCCTGTTCAGAAATATTTCGCTTTGTTTTCCAATTAGTAGGTACCATGGTGGCATCTTAGGTAAGACCAAGAGGGCTTCCGCCAAGGTCGTCCAAAACGTTCGACTAATCGGTTGGTTTGGTCGACCTTCGTGCTAGGTTAAGCTGGAGTTAAAATATAAACAGAAACAAAGAGCGAAGAACATTTACGTGGTAATTAATTTTTAATTTGCTTGGCATTATTATCTAAATCGCTTAATGAAAATTCGATCAGCAACAGGGCTCAAACCGGCGACGCCCCGGTAGATGACAACTATGGCTAGCATCCCACAAGACCACGCCGCCACATACGAATATGATTGCTATATTACCAAAACGACTGATTACATTGATATCTGGAGCCTTGCGGCATAGCCTGCTCATGCACTACTTATTCACACTGTCAGTATCAGTAAAGAACAAGAGCGAGGGGGTAAAACGGCACAGCTATTTGACCCCCTCCTTCTCATATTGTAACTGATAGCTGTTTACACTCAAGTGCACGCAATTTATTCTCAAAGTAACTATATATATATATATTTTTTTTTTGAGAGGTAGTGTTTGACTCTAGATGCTGATTACTCACAAAATAATTTTCTTTTCCAGTGCGAAGATAGAATTGCAATTTATAAGAAAGTGTTTTTTGGGCTCTGTTAGTATTCGGCCCTTAGACGAATATGGAAAAAATACATCTAGCCGCTGACGATCCGGTTTGACGAACTTTAAAATGCGTTGATTAGTGTTGTAGCGGCGGTTGTTGACAACATTATACTTTACGCCTATGGCAGCATGTCACGGCTTGGGTAGTGGGCTGTCCACTCCTGGATAAAGCACAAACTTCTTTCGCCTTCAATAAATTGTGTGCTAAACGTATATCAGCGGCACTTGCGGTACACGCACTGCCGCTACGGATGCCTCATATGTTCTGCGCGTTGGCTTCAAGTTTGCTTCCTGCGCAAAGGATGGACCACCACGGAGACCACCTGTTCCACTTGAAAATACGCTTGAAGGATAAAGCCCTTTTTGACGATAGAGTCGAGGCAACCAGAGCAATGAACAACAAACGTCCTTCTGATCTGGGAATTTGTTTCGAACAGCGTTTGAATCGTTGGCGTACCGCTGGCACAGCTGCTGACAGGTTGCGTGGTCTTTCAACGCGTTATTTTTGGTGTATATTGGAAAAAACATTTGCGTGTTACATCCAGAAGAGACGTTTATGAATTGTGTCGGAAAAGCGCAAGCAATTTTCAGACCGCCCCACCATATGTGTATATATCCTGACGTGTTTACTTCATGAAAAATACGCTGTGATAAAATAAATGCCTGACTCGTTAGTGTATATAAATATAAACATTTATTTTTACCTTTTTACCCAGGTAAAAAAGAAAGACATATAGGCACCTACCGTTTTTACCACAATAGAGCCTTCGCTGGGGAGAGCCTATATGATTGGCGTATTGCCACAAGAGCGTACCCAGTCGGCCTCAATTCAGTCCGAGAGTAAACTACCGCCATGACAGAATTTCCTGTGTCATCTGACGGACCACGGGGCCGACAAAAAGAAGGACAACCAACGCTCGAACGCTTTTTTTCGTCGGCAGTGCAGTGAACGCGCTGTGTGAACATGGCCGTATGCCATGTGCGTATCTGTCGTTGTTCATGTGATTGTGAACAAGGCTGTACGCGGCGCAGCGTATTTTTTGTCCTGTTCGTAAAGTCATGTATCAAGGCTCAGGGCTGTGTTTCCTTTTCCGATGTAGCCACGCTTTTGTGGTGTCCGTGGCGGCATGCGTTTTTTGTTGTCGATTCTGTCTTCACTATTTTCGGATGTTCCTTGTTCTCGTATGTTTTTTTCTCCGTATGTTTATACATTTGAGTTTTTAAAACACGACATCATCTCTGATATGAAATTTGCTGTATGGCAATGCAGTTCAGGCGGATCATGCTATGTCTATCAAACTTTTCAGGCAGCTATTGTTGGCTTTGTTTTAGCCGAGTACTGGTATCTTAATCTTAAGCCAGTAAATCCTGCCAGCCGCTATAGCGGTTGTTCACAGCACTACCATGGGTATTTCAATACTAAGTTAACAATTAGGGTAGATTTTATCTTGTGTTATTCTAAATTATTTCAGTCTGTGAGATCCCTATTAGGCTTATTGGTTACTTCCTTTTAAGACTTAAAGGTGTACGTTTAGTTCTGCTTAGTTGTGAAACCCTATTGAATAAGTTTGTCAGGTAAAAAAAAGTCTAACAAGTGAAAAATTTGAGTGACTGGGTCAGTGGATGGGCATCAACCAGCTGTGTGAATAATGCAATATACGATTTTTGGCACATGGAATTAATATTAGGAATAGTAGTACTAAATGAAACATCAATGTGCAGGCATTTTTTTAACTAGTTGTTGACAATTCATATGTACATTAACCATAAAAGCATCACAATAAGACTTTCTGTCAAGATGTAAAATTAACTTTAAGCCATTCGAGTAGCCGTGTAGGCACACAAACAGGTTCTTTAACCATAGATATTGAGAATGTATAATGGTAGAGCCCGCAATCAATTATGACCGTATATAAATATATATATATATATATATATATATATATATATATATATATATATATATATATATATATAAGAAATTGTCCTAATGGAAGGCAAATACTCACTAGGTATTGGAGGATATGTGGATGCGTAGGTAACACAGCCTTTTGCTAAAGAAAGTGTAATAGATATGGGTATAAGGTGATTTGTGTGCCTAAAGGCCTATCATAAAAGTTATTGTAAGAATGCAGGGGAGTGATACCAGCATATTCTATATTATCTTATTTTGGTAGTACTATATATATATATATATATATATATATATATATATATATATATATATATATATATATATATATATGAGTTTTATTTACCATTCCTTATGGAATATCTTTTGAATCAGATGCGCTCGCTGTGTAGTATGTCATACAGCGTGCTGCTAGCTTCGTATATAGTTGTATATTATTGCTATGGTATAATTATATGTATTTTAACAAATATCCTCGTCTGTCGTGCATTTATAATATTAATTGGATTATCACGATGGTTATATTACTACCTAATTACACAATAATTTGCTTTAGCGGGGCGTCTTCCCATAGTTCCTTACAATCTGTGCCATTTCCCTAGCCTGCGTTTGGTTTCATTTATCTCTTGCCATAATGGTTTATCACCGAAACCTAATGCCTCAGCTAGGGACACTGTTCTCACTCCTCCTAGCTCGTCGCACTTCAGCACGATATGTTCGATAGATTCTTCTTCTATATCACACGCTCTACACCAAACGCTCTCAATTTCCGAGTATCTGGCCGCCAGCAGTCGGGTGTTGAGCATACCGGCCCTACAGTCAGCGAATAGCCCGGACGCTTGCGAGTTCGAATAAATGATATTTTTTCGGCCGTATTCCTTTTTTTGTTGCCTGTACAATTGCAAGGATGTCTTTCTCTCCATATCATCTCTCTACCTTTCTTCGGCTGTATTGTCAATTTTCTTCTTCACATCTTTGGTTATCTGTTTATTTGTTATCACCTCGTGTTCTTCAAAATCCATCGTATTGCACTTAAATTTGCGTTCCAGTTTTGTTCTTCCTCACTTGCGGCTATGTTTTTTTAGACGGCTTACATACGATATCTTAGCTTGTGCTTCCCTTGCCCAGAAGCTGGAGACTCCGAATTCCCCTTCGATAAATTGTGCTGCACGTGGATACCTACATTGCATAGCACGTCGCACATCTGCACGTTGTATTGTGTCCAATCTATTTACCATGCTTGCGTCTAAACTCACAATAGCGTTAGCGTACGTCACTGTTGGCACAAACATGATTTTCCAAAGCTCTTTAGTCACCATGAATCTATTGCAACTGCACAAAGCCTTCTTTCTTACAATATTTTGTCTATTTTCAGCTCGTTCTCTTCTTATTGCATGCTCAGCGTGAAAACTATCTGGACTGTTTTCTATTATAACTCCCAAGTATTTGTATGCGTTTTTATATTAGAAGATAATTTATTTTTCGTATATTACATTATGTTTGTGGGACACATATTACAAGAGATTAGCTAAGCCAGTGTGCCTAGCGGGTATGTATTGTGACTATCACGTGTCCGCCTCGTCTAGGCTAGGCCGAGACCACTTCAGAAGTGTGCCCCGAACGGAGGCCGCATTTCCACGTTGTATGTCGAGATCCAGACGTTGTTTAAAAAAGGACGACGATCTGTTATCACCGGTTGACTGATCTAACAAAGTGCCGACTTTGCGGATCAGCTGTCTGGTCCGAACACCAGGACCACCCATGGTCTCAAACGCAAGTGGCCAGAATTCGTGGGGATACCCAATTGATGAGTATTTTCTTAGCTTGCTGGTCTCCGCAAGGTGGGCTGCATAACCGGCTTCGGATGCGCCGCCACCGACCATAGAAGGTGCTAAGGAGTCGGTAACGGTTGCATCCCAAACCAGCATTTTGCCTTGCTCGAATGGTGTAAGTGTCATCCCGTCTGGACGCCTGCCGTCCTCCACGCAGAGGCCCGGGGGTTCGAGGATGCACGGACGACCGCATGATCGGAGGGCTCTGCTGAAGGTCTCATTGATAGCGGCATGTCGAGGGCGTCGGCCTGCGCTGATGATACACGATAGGCCGTGATGTCCCAGTTTGTCGACGGGGTGACCACATTGACACCGATGGGGGCTAACCAGGTCTGTCCCCAGTCGTAGGCCTACTGCTATACGAATCGTCTCGTCGTCAAGAAGGGTGCCTATGGGTGCACTGGGAAGCGCGTGTAACCAGGCGCCTGAACCCTTGGCGGACACGGCGTTTAGGCGAGCTCTGGTCGTGTCGTCGGGAGCTTCATTAAAGAGCCGTCGTTGTACTTCAGCGTGTAAAGGGGCACTCCAGTCATGTTGAGATAGTATGTTGTCAGGCCTGCCACCGCACCGGGCCTCAAGGTTCCCCTGAAGCTGGGCTAGGCGGCTTCTAAACTGGCCAACTCCTGCTGTATCTAAAAGGGGGGTTGCCCTGTTTTCTGCGCTTAGCATGGAGGAGACTATGGCAGGACCGGCCAAGGTCTGTAAGTTCGGAACCCCGAGGCCTCCTTGAGAGACGGGCAGTAATGCCTGTTGCCGTGCGCTAGGTGGTAAAGATGTGTTGAGCAGAGCCTCGAGGGTAGACAGTGTCAACTCGTTGAGCGCTTGCAAGTCGTCGACCCGATTGGATAGGTCAGCTCCTCGAAGAAGGTGGATGAGTCTCAAGGAAGAGAAAGAAGACCTGAGTAAGAAGAGTCCCCGATGGGCTCCTAGAAGAGGAAGGCGAGCGGCGGCATTTTTCAGCTTTACTCTCCAGCGCTCGATTGCTGCTGTGAGCCCTTCGGGACAAAGTGGTACACCGAGTAGTTCCAGATCGTCCTTGGCAGTCACCTTGTCTCGAAGTAACTGTATATCTGGGGAAGCCTCACCGGTAGAGCCCAGGGTGCATACTTCACATTTGGCAGGGTTTAACTCCAGCCCAGATATTACACCATAGTTAAGGACCCGTCGAATGTCCTCCGCTACTGTATGAACGTTTCCTCCTAGTAGGCCATCGTCAAGGTACCAGAGGTTCAGCGGGCTTTTAAAGGAATCTACCAGATCCTTAATACCCAGACAAAACAGAGGTGGTGCTAAGGGGTCTCCCTGCTGCAGTCCGGTGGCGGACGAAATAACATGCTCAGGCAGGACCAGATGGGAAGGATGCCGATAAGCCAGCCCGACGTGGTGCAATAGATGAGGGGCGTGGGATGCAACGACCTTCATTAGATGATCGCGTCTCATACTGTTAAAAGCGTTTCTAAAATCGAGCTTCACAAGAACCCCTGAGCGTTCGCGAGAATCGAGAAAAGCACGAGTTGCATGAATGGCTACCTCGGTCCCGCCCGGCGTTGCAAATCCCAACTGATGTGCACCAGTTGCGTTAGAAATAACGGCCTTATTGTGGTTACATCCGATTTTTGCGGCGAGCCTGCGTAGCGTAGGCGAACAAGCAATCGGACGTACCGATCCGTTCTTTTTCTTCAGGGCAAATAGTCTTGCGCCGAATATCAACGGTTGAAGGCAAGGAGGGGGGTTGCCCCAAAGAAGAATGTCTACAGCCTTTGCCAATGCGGAGAGCAGGCTAGCGGCGACGTCGTTGAGGGACGGTGAAAGAAGGTCCATTAATAGCCGCGGTCTCATAAAGTCTAGCCCTGCGGCGGAGCTCTTAGAGAAGCTCTTCATAGCCACCTGAATATCTTCCTTTGATGTGACGTAGGGCATAGGGGTTCTGGTCAGTATCGGCCATTCTAGGTCCTCGGGAGCTAATGGGTGTTGCTCTCGCAAAGCCTCTATACGGTCAATGCCGGGCGTTATCGTATCTGTGGAAACGATAAGTCTGGCGGCGCCAGAAACATCTCCTTCAGAGAGTTTAATAATGGACTGCCGCACCGTATCATTCCTGAATGGTTTAGGAGTCGAAACGCGGGCATGAGAGGTGGCAATCACGTCTGACAGACGCATACCTTGGGAGAAATCGCGGAGATTGTTGCGTATTATGACTGAGAGGGATGAAGCGTCGTTGCGGGCGCGGGGAAGACGAAGGACCACGGGTGCAAAGGAGAAAAGACCATACCATGCTTCGACGTCGTTATCAGATGAGACTGCTGAGAGTACACGGGTAAGAGCTTCGGCCACTTGTCTCCTTACTGACTTTGGTACGATTCGAATCAACCTGATTTGTCCCATAACACCTTGAATATCCTCCAAAATTTGCGCCGGTTGCAAACGGGGGGGATCAGAGGTTGTCGGTATTGAAGAGGAAGCGACAGTGGCGATCGGGTGTTTAGCTGATATATGTCTTGTTAGTCCACGTCGCGTGTACCGACCGTCGCATAGTGGACATTTAGTAGTAGATGAAGTAGCGCGTGATGCTTCTGCGTCGTGAGCTGTGCGAACATAATCATTCATGGTTGTACGATTCGTCGCAGATTGTCCACTAATGGTAGCAGCTGCAACAGCGGTTCCAAAAGCTCTAATAAGGCCTTAAATTTGGCCGATATCTCTGGGCTTAATCCTGCAAGAATTTGAGACAGTCCGAAGGAGGTGCTTTTGGAGCTGGGCACAGCCGGAGTCGCTTTACGTGTGCGCTTGACGGGTGTTTTGACTCGACGTTGTCTTAAAACGGGCGACCTGCGGCGGGACCTCCCTGTCGATCTTCCGCCTTTTCTGGTGGGGATTGATATGGGAGCTGGTAGTAGCAGCTGCGGTGTAGGGTCGTTGTGCGACTGAGATATTCCGCGGACGACGCTAGCGTAAGAAGGTTGTTTTGGAACCTGAGATGTGCTGTCTACAGACAGGGCTGATGTGGGAGAAATGTCGCTGATCTCGGCCGCCGGGTGCAGCACCTTCACCTGTTGCAGTGTGCGGGCTTCCAGTATAATTCGGTTTCTTTCCCGAAGGTAGGCCAAGCGAGGGCAGGCAGATGAACCCGCTGCGTGAGCACCACGACAGTTCACATATCTTGCTGAATTTAAATATCGATAGGGATGGGCTGTGTGCGACCACCGGTAGGTTCCCTAAGGCTGAAATGGAAAGCACCCGACAAGCGTCTTCAATTCGCAAAAGCCACACAATAATGGACTTCCGATCGCCGGATATTCTGCATCCGGGAGCCACGTCGTATATATGTTTATACGTTGATAGTAGTGAGCCTTCAGGGAACTCTGCTGAGGCTTCGCTTTCGGATGGTTCTCTCCGAATAATCACCTTCCAGACGATATACTCTCCTTTAGTTTAGCTAGGCTTTTCTGTTCACGGGATCACGGATTCACGGGATTTTTATATTATATTTCTTTTCCCTGAAATTGTAGCGGCATCTCTCTGATATCCCCGGAAAATATTTCATTTGCACATTTCTTTTCGTTGAACTCTTGTCCAATATTTTTCGCCGTTTCTCCGCATATTGTTAGCATTATTTGCATTTGGTCAACACCTTCCGCTAAAGTCACCATATCGTCTGCAAACAACAGGACACACGGTCGGAGGGATACTATATCATCACCTCTAGCATATACCATTTTAAAACCAAGATTCGATTCATACACATGTCGTGCCACCTCCTCAATGTACAGTAAAAACAGTGACACAGAGCAAGGACATCTCTGTCGAAGTCCTTTTCTCAATTTGTAGAAATCAGATGAGTTCGACCCGATTCTTGCAAAGATTTAGCTCCTGTCATATAGTTCTTTAAACGTACTGACCCATTCCTATCCTAATCCACCTTCTATCATCGTGTTCCAAAGAATGTTTCTATCGACAGTATCGTAGGCCCGTCGGATATCTAGGAATATTGCAACTAAATTCTGTTTTCTAGATCTGGCCCAATAGATACTTTCCGTTAGTACGAAAAGACTATCCTCTATTCTTCTGCCTGTTCTAAAACCACTCTGCCATGGCCTATTAGTTTCATCTCTTCCAGCTCGTCCTGTAGCCTGTCTCTAAGAAAAGCAGCAAATATCCTGTACACAACGCTTGTTACCGTTATTGGTCTGCGATTGGACAATTTCGTGTTTTCCGCCCCTGGCTTTAGTATGAAGGCGACTCTTCCTGTTAACCATTCTTGAGGGATCTCCTTTCCAGCAGGAATCTTGTTGAATTCACCCGCCAAGTCTTCGTACATTGGCGTGCCAATATTCTTAATCAATATATATGTATTGGCTGTTAAAACAACTACTCTTAATAATTAAGTCAAGGCAATTATTTTGATGTCACGTTTTTGAATGATCCGTTTCAGTCATCCGGGGAAACATGCTAAATCTCGTCGACGTGTTGTGGTTACTTTGTATAATTCCTCTTTGGACCACGTATCTCCTGCTCGTGTACACTCCTGACAAGGTAATATCTTAGGTTCTTTGTAGTTTGATATAGAGGTTATTTCCTTGTTAATAGCGGCGTAGACATCCAAGGAGTTACAAAAATTATTCGCAAATGGTGAATGTGACGGCGTTTGAATTGGTTACAATTGATTATTTAGTGTACACGTATTGTTCATTTTTTTTATTTTATTTATATATATTTCTTAATTTTATCAAATTGTTTTATTTCATTTTGTGGTTACAGTCAGTTTATAACAAAAATAAAGTTTTAAATTCTATAATCAAAGTAAAGCTTTGTTTTATGTGTACGCAATCAACGCTCACAAGCCAAAGGGATAACCTCGCTTGTAGGTTACAATATGCACTATAGGCTAAAAGGAATCTAAAAACGCCATGCCAGATTTTATAAGCTATAAATAATTTGTTAGTAAATGTAAGATATACACCACCAACTAACAGATGTTTATAGATTGTAAAGGGAAACAAATTACAGTCACAGATACGTTTTTGGACGCATAATCCTTTAGGCTTTTAGTCATGAAGATTAGGTGCGCCTTTGCATCAGGGGATGTACTTCGAAACGAAAGATAATAATTTCAGAGTTGTGCTTTTGGTTCGTACAAGATATGTTGCGGCCTGTAACGTAAATAATATATTATCTTTCAGAGTTTCGCACCAGGATAAACCTATTATTTACCAGTAAATAATAGACATCTTTGGCCTATCTGACTCTTTGCCTTGAATGGTATGAAATGGAAGTAGTGTGTAACGTTTATAGTAGAATAATACAACATACGAAGCGGTACATACATGTGCGTGTCATCCATCTAAAGCGGAAATTAGAGAAAATACATCCTAGATTATATACTTTACTCATACTCTTTTGAAATTTCGTCTTTCATCTAAATAAACATTGAAGGTACCTGACGTCCTGGTATCGGCTTTTCTCTATGGAAAACTTTCAACGAACAATAAGAGAGCTTCTGTTCTGCAGAGAATTGCCATCCCCAAAAGGTAAGCATGTATATATATATATATATATATATATATATATATATATATATATATATATATATATATAGAGAGAGAGAGAGAGAGATTGAAAAGAGTTGTGTCAAATGTCTCCGCTAGAGATTCAAGTGCGGATCAATGAATAACAATTCAGTCATGTGAGGCTACTTTCGGCGAAAATCATGAGTTTCCTTTGGAAAATCTCGTATTTATGTGAAATAAAAGTCATCAACCCTTTTTATGTGAAATAAAAGTGATGTTATGTTATTTACCCGACTTTGCACTTGAAGAATATTTTCTTTCCTAAAATGATAACGCAAATGTCATGTATCAAGCTCAATTTTCAGACATTTAGAAAAGTGTTGCATGCGTGTTAAACGCGATTTTGAAGGAAGAAGATGTTCTCAATGCTATTTACAAGTTGAGCGATCATGCGCACACGTGCGTAAGATTAGGAAAGTCATAGTGTGTCATTGATAAATAGACAAATTGATTTGTAATATATTGTAAAGGAATGAGTGGGCGCATACTAAATGCGACCAGTGCTGTTAACTTAAAATGTGGCTTACTTTTCAGATGGTTTACTCACTTTTATCAATATGCCGTGCTGGTGTTACTGTGTGGACACTGGTACTCGCTTGGAGCGCCTGTGTAGGAAGCCCATGGTACCTCGAGTGCTGCTGCTCAGCATGAACATTCTCATTCACAATAGGATTCCATTGGTGCGTGTCATTTAATGCTACCATATTTGTATGCCACAGCCAGATCAAGCATCACACACAAGAGAGAGAGAGAGATAGGAATAGGAGAGAGAAAGAAGAGACAGAGAGAGAGGAGAAGAGATGAGAGAAGAGAGAGAGAGGAAGAAGAGGAGAGAGCAGAGAGATAGAGGAGAGAGAATAGAAATATAAGGAGGAGAAATATATCAGTATATATATATATATATATATATATATATAAATATATAAGCTATAGATATATATATATATATATTTTGATATATATATATATATCTATATATATATTTATAGATATATATATATATATATATATATATATATTCATATATATATATATACTAGCGTAGGTGCAAATGATTCCCGAGAGTGTCGCTTCTCGATTTGCTAACCGGTGTTTGAATTATCTGACTAATAAATACGAATAGGAACGGGATACAATTGTCATGCGACAATTTCTAAATGAATCTGCAGTCGGTATTAGTGAAAATAATCTATAAATAAATTTCATATCATAATCAAATAGTTCTATAATACTATATAATACTGCTATATTTAAAAAGAACATTTTGCATCGGTGTTCTTGCAGGTGGCATATGTTGCGGCATGATGTGACTATATGTCTTCACTTTCCCTCATGGGGAAGTTTCCAAATTAAATGTCTTTATAAAGTATATGATGAACAAATGTCTGCAAGCCTTAATTAATCGTTTGGGAGATTTTCGTACGATACAGCTCTTACTAAGTACGGGTCCGTTGAAGGGGGGTCGCTAGAAGTAGAATGCTTGCAGCATGATATGTTTGACCGCCTTGAGAATTACAAACATCGTGTAGATCTTATTTTAAATTGCATTTTTTGTACGATCTGAGTTGCATAAGTTGCGGGCCAAATGTATTCTTCAAAGGAGTAAGACTTCTTGCCGAATCATTTACCACATAAAGTCATGTTCTTAAAACATCGTCTACATTCCAATTACGAATCGCTGGCGGCTAAATGAACACTACACATGTCATAGCTATCTAGGCTTCCTTGAATGTAAAGCGAGATCAGTTTAACTTAATTACAATCTAAACTGATCTTCATCAGTATCTCGAGCTACATGTAGCATTGTATAATCTACGTATGTGTTTTTGGAGACGGCCTCATGAATGGAAGTATGCGAAGACTTTCGTACAGTGGTTATATCTAATTGTCGATTGTGTCATTTTATTTCGTGTTTCTGCAGTTCCATTTTCGGTCATCCTCTTGGTGCAGATTTTCACATTCCTCCAGGTTTGTGGCTATTTGCTGATTGGAGTTTTGCTATACACAACCAGTTTAGCAGTCTATATATATATATATATATATATATATATATAGGGTTTCCTGGGAATATTTAAAAAGCAACATAGGGAGTTATAGAACTCGTTAAAGTAAATTTTTTCCAAATGCCACTTTTGTATTAAATCTGTGGCAATGCAAGCTGTAATTGCAAAGTAATTAAGATTTTTCGGCGGGCATGTCGAAATTGAGTATATGCATAACTGACCTAATCCATCAGAAAAATTACTTGTGATACCTTTAAAAGCACACACAAATATTTGTTATCTTACAGTTACTGCCGTATGGTGCCTCCGGTGGCGTGGTGCATTCACCTGCGCCCCGCGACCGGATGAGACACATATGTGCGCGAGTTCGAGCCTCACCGTTGCACATTTAACTTTAGGTGGTCCGTCTATGAAGCAATGCCAAGAGCAGTCCCGCGGACGTTTAGTTATTATAATTAAAAAAGTTGTCTGAGGGTTAGCTCGAAAAGTTTATTTATGGTGCCTCAGGCGAACCGTTCGGCAGATTCGGTAGCGTTCGTAAAGATTTCGGTGGACATCTTGGAATATACCAGGCATTGCTCGAACGGCCTCAGCAGCGGTAGTAATCGTAGCGACCAGCTCTTCACGGGACTCGACCGGAGTCTTGTGGAAGAGAGCCTTAGGTGAATCCAAAGAAAACATCGAGACTTGTTAAATCAGGCGATTGCGATGGCCAAGCAATGGGTCCGCCTTTAATTCACCGATTCTCGAGGGTCACGTTGGTCACACTGGTGAATCATATATGGGTTCTCAGTTAACCAATAATGGGTAATGTGCCTGTTGTGTAAAGCAAGCTTCATCGGTGAAAAGCACAAGGACAGGGAACTCCGCATTGGCTTCTACTTGCCGCACAAACCAGTTACAGTAGACAAACCATCGCTCGTAATCTGGATCCACCAAGGCCTGAACTTGCCGCCGTTGGTACGGATGCAGTCGTTCGGTTCTTAGCACACTGTGAACGGTATGCGACTCGCACCAACGTTTTGGGCCACTTGTGCTTACCGAAGGACGATTGGCAACTGCCTGAAGGATGCTCTCCTCCATGGTTGGTGTTCTTGCCGTCCTCAGTCTTCCGGCGTGCCAACGCCAATGGCGGCGTTGGCATGGTATCCAGTTTCACGCACGTAACGATGCTTGTTTCACAAACATGCCAGTTCAGGGTAAGCGTCTATTTGGAAAAGGCGTCTGGTATAGCCGTTGCGCCTCGTATGCGTTACACCGTGCTTTAACATAAATGTAAGAGATGTAAATTGTCTCGACTTTTGTGTCATCACAGATCAGTAACAATGACGATTTCAACAGGGGGGGGGGGGTGAATCATTAATGCGAAGAGATTCATGTTTTGCACATTCACATTTGCTCCTATAGTGAATGCGAACAATTGTCTTGGTCACAAATCACAAGCTTCTGGTCTAATCCCTTGCCCTTAGTAATCATGTCAAACATCATCGATGTGGCCCTCGAAGAGGTGGAGCGTGCATGGTGGTTTTTGGCAGCAATTACTGTGAGATAATATATATTTGTGTATGCTTCTAAAAGTAACTAGTGATTTATCTGATGGAGTGGATCATTTATGCATGCTGTCAATCTCGACATGCCCGCTGAAAAATCGTAATTATTCTACAATTACGGCTTGCACTGCCATATATTTGATACCAAAATATTCGTCATGAACATGCGCATTTGCGCCTGAATGTTTTAGTGTTGAGCGCTGCGAATAGTCGCAGGGTTATGACTTTGAGGTGTTATACGTTCTTCAGAAATAGCCGAATTTAACGAATGCGGCGAGGTGCTGAGTTTCTGTATAAGAGGACAGGTTGTCTTGCAATTACAAATTTTGTGCTTCTATGTCGGGCGAAAACACCACCATCACGGAAATCAGTAATATCACTCTCACTCCGAAACGAGACTATCAGAAACCATGTTTCATTGGAAAAATGATTTACTTTCACCAGCTTTACAATTTCCAATGGCGCTTTTTAAATCTTCCCGCGAAAGTTCAACAAAATCTCGAACGAGCCCTGTTCATATGAAATGTTTTTTATAGCACAATAAGAGTTTCAACTAAAACTAAATAAATGTATAGAACATATTATATTCTTAAACATGAAGCTGTATGAAGTGCAACTTCCCTGTCATGTGCCCGTTTAATATAATACTTTTTTTAGTTGCATTCCATGGAGAACTGCGTGCAACAGTCATACCAGAAAAACGTATGCTACAATTTTAAAGCAATATATATGTACCCGAGTTCGGCTCTGCGTTATAAGCTGTTTGTTATCTGCTAACAAATATGCATATATGTATGTAGTGATATAGCGTGTGTTTGTTTACTTGTTGGGTGATTTAGGTGTTACGTCGGTGCTACGAGTGTATGTTTGTCAGTGTTTATTCCAATGTCAAAATGCACGTGTGGCACTACGCCGTTGGCTTCATCTTCTACACAGGTACGTGATATGGTTATTCTGATTTAAACTTCAACTTGTTACGTTTATACTTGCACATTTGCACATATACGGTTGTTAAGATTTTGTGACTGTTGTGTGGAGTCCAGTATTGTATATATATACATATACATATATATATATATATATATATATATATATATATATATATATATATATAGTACTTAGTGCATCTCTATGGTATTTATGACTATGCTGCAGGGGTCCAGTATACAATTCTGTCGGAGGCATTTGTAAGCAGCCCCGGTCGCCTCAGTCAGGAGATCGTGTTCTCGATCGCTGAACTCATGCGACCGCGTGTCATCATTGGCAGCCTGCTCTGGGCGGCAGGATTTTACCTCGAATACGATACGACAAAGCGCTTTGCCAACTTCCGCAAAGATAAAGACGGCAAGGTTAGTTGTGTCGATAAAGTTGTCATGATAGTGCGCAGATATGTTTATTTTAAACACGGACGGGTGGTTCTTCCTAAACATGATCTAGTCCTAGACATTCCTTCGACGTACTTCGATAGTTGATAGATGTCTTAAAATAATGTTTTCATTTACTGATGCCTTTCGATAATATAGCAGCTTTAGTGTTTGACGTTTATTTGATCTCGTTCATCACACAAAAATACTTCCTTCCTATGTCGTGGAGAGAGCAGTAGATTAAGGACAGATAAAGAAACAATGTAGTTCCTAAAGAGAACTGCTTTCTGTTCTAATATTTATTGGATGTTCTGTGATTTATAAGACCGCGATCAGTCATCACGCTTAATTGTATATATCTCGCCAATATTATTTGAAAGAATTGGAACTCTTATGGCAAAAAAAACCGTTCGGGGCAGGGTTAGTGTTATATCCTACATTCATATACGTCGAGCCCGGAAGCGTGGTGCATTCGCGTGCGCCTCGCGACCGAAGGAGATACATAGGTGCACGGTTCGAGCCCCACCATTGCACATTTGTATTTATGGGGTCCGTCTTACGAAGCTATGCGAAAGCAAACCAGTGGACGTTAAATGTTGGCTGAGGGTCAGTCGGAAAAAAGTTTATATTCATATCCACCTAGACACGTTGTTGTATATATATATATATATATATATATATATATATTTCTGATGGCAATAGCCTGCCTTGTACACACATATATATGTATATATATGCACGTATGTTTAATTCATTTCGTACGAAACAAATCTGCGAAATGAAGCCTAATTGAATGACCACTGTGAGTCATTGATGAATATTATTATTTATGTGCGTTTATTTACGAGTAGTTTTACATATTCATTTGTATTTGTTTTTTGCGCTAAGGAAACGACAATTAGTGAACCGACAGCCTAGCTCCCCCAGCTGTGCTATTGTGTCCGAGAAATAAAAGCGTGCATAATTATACAAAGCTAACTCAATGGAAAAGTGTAATTTGACAGCTCAAAGGCTTGCAGTTTTTTGAGCTTATACGTAGCTGTTACTTACCATTGGTGTAAATGTAACTGTAACCTCATTGATGTGGGTTGTATATATATATATATATATATATATATATATATATATATTGGACATAGAACTGGCACTATAAAAATACTCTTAGTGAACAAAGCACAAATGTTATAGTTTATTCGTCATTAAATAACTTCCCATCATACTTCTCTTCACGGCCGTACGGTCTCTGAGTGGCTTGGTGGGATTGCTCTTTTAAAATCGTCCTTACTACTCGCATTACGCTCTGCTGAATTTCTACAGCCGAATCGAAAATATGACCTTTCATCTCGGATTCTAATTTTCGGAACACGAAGTAGTCTGTAGGTGCGAATAAGGAGATGGTCTACTACTACTCTCTATTTTGCCTACATTTCTCTATTTATCTCTATTTAAAAATCAATAATTCATAGTCATGTAGTTTTAAATATTTTAGAATCTGATTGCTATCTGTTGTTCTTAGTGGAATCTATGAGGATAGCGTTTAACACAACTCTGTTCAATGGCACATATTTCAAACACCCCCAAACTCACAAGGCAAACACGGTCTATACTAGACCAAAGCATATTACTGATGCTACCATCTTTAGCTGATAGAGAGCGCGTCTAAAAATCGCAAAGATAAAAATGTGTCTTTAACGTAAAAAACGTACGTAATATAATTTGATTTTTGACAGCGACAACAAGTACATTCTTGCAACACCGGACCAACAGAATATTGCCTATGTAAGAAAATATGCTTGCGAGCATCTTGTAGTAGGCCCTTATAGTGTAATAACCACTAGTGGCATTTTCGTTTTACAGGTAGTCTCGTCAGAACACAAAGCGCCATCTGGTGGCATGTTCGAGTATGTTTCATCACCGCACTACCTCGCGGAAATTATAGTCTACACAGGTTTAGCACTCGTGGTGGGCAGACTAAATCTTACGTGGATACTCTGTTTAGTTTGGACGTATGTCAACCAGATGGCAGTAGCGTTCCTCAGTCATCGATGGTATAAGTCGACGTTCAAGGATTACCCTCCAACCCGCAAGGCGATCATACCATTCCTTCTCTGAAGCACGATGTCCTTCGAGTCACTTTATTGATTCTCAAGCAAAAAACAGCGGCATGTTACTAGCATTTCTAAATGATGATTTGCAGAGATTATTTGCTCCGTTAGATCGGATGACGTCGTTTAGACGGAATGGGGATTTTCGGGAGCACAAAGGCCAGGATAGGCTTAGAACATACCGCAACAGCGGTTTATAGCTTATACTAACTTGCTCAATCCAGTGGCTCAATTAGGACTACGTTAACGTCGCACGCTAAATTATGGCACGAGACGTGTTTTCGTCCTATGACATGCACTTTGGTGTTATTATTACAATCTGTATTTATTGAAGGATCTGTGTGTATTTCTAAAACCACCATATTTATCTGTCGTGTAATATATATATATAATTGCCACACTTATTTCGTTGCTCATAGTTAGTGCCTATTATGGTATAACGTGGTTTTCTTGTAGAAGTTCTATTTGTAGAGACTTTACTCTCTATGGCTCTAACGAACGCTATTTTCGTATGGCTATACTCTCTGTGGTCTGTGGGTTCAATATACGCGTTACCCTGCTAATGTTAAAATATAAAAATGTGGATAAACATTGTAAGATATAGTGACTATGTGTGCTTAATCATCTGCAGTCGCGTTAAATGCTAGTTGTCGCTCATTAGTCTCTCTCGTTCTCCCTACTCAGTCTAAGGTGTTTTGGAAATAACGTATGTGAGCGAATTTAGCAGTTTGTGAATGTGTTAATGATAGAAATTACACTTACACCGATTGATTCAGCGCGTGAGTAGAAGCCTTAACCTTTCCACGGGAGACTCGAGAGCATCGGAATTTTTGCGTCAGAGGCTGTCGCTCGACATTCAGCGAGGAAACACAGCACCTGTTTGGGGCACATTGTCGAACTGGGCTTGTCCTGGCTTAGAGAACCTGTAACTACACGTTAACGCGGAGACAGTTGTTCTAAGTGCTAACATAAAAAAGTTATATAATAAAACGATATATATATATATATATATATATATATATATATATTGCATGTTGTAAACTTATGTCGAAACAGCCACCCCTTAAATCTCAATTAAAAAAAGCAGTACAAAATGATCTCACTCCTATACGAAATATGTCCGCTCACCCCGTCTATAACGTCGAAAGAACCACGTGCTTGAACGCTCCATTACTACCTGTCACAACAGTGGAAGGCGGCTGACGCATCCAGAAATACTCAAGGCATAGCTAATTACCCTCGATAGTGTTTGCAACTTTTTGTCATGGCTAGATCTGTGGTAAGGCACTTACGGAAAGCAAATTTACACGCCAAGCAGGTGCTACTCTAGTTTGACCATCACGTTTTAAACAAATACGTATTTCTTTGGTAGTCAATTAACAAAATTAACGGTTACTGGATGGTTGAGTATTTCCTCACCTTATTGGCCTCCGCAAGGTGGGTTGCGTAGCTCGAGTGCATCGCGGCTGATAATAGAACAGGCTAGGGCGTCGCTTGCATTCCAAACTAGTTTTTATTTAGGTATTCTAGATACAGGTATAGATACTCCATCCTCCCTGCAGGCGCCTGGCAGCTCTAAGACGCACAGAAAGTTGCTAAGGGCTTTTTTGAAGGTTTCATAAATAGCGGCTTGCTGAGGGCATAGCGTCCCGCGGTACTCCTAGCAGAAGGCCGACTGCAAGGCGACTCATCTCATCGTTTATATATATATATATATATATATATATACAGGGTGTTCCTATGTGTGTGTCCAAAACGCTAGGGTATGGTCAAACTCGGGCAGAAAATCATTTTTGCCAATGGGTGGAAGCCGGGAAAACGTTTTGTTTAGGAGTGAGGATGAAATTTATAAAAGCAGTTATTCTGCCTTTTTTCTTCTACATAGTTGTGCAAAATCTACGTTTGCGGGAGAACCAGTCAACGCACAAAGGAACCGATCATACCGGCGTGTTTGGCCGTGAAAATTCTGCACAATAAAGTATACATTACTAGCTTGCGTAGCAAAAAGCGAATAGCCAGATTAAGGAAAGTCATAAAAAGTCGAAATGTTACGTTAACGCTTTTTTGTGCAACATCGTAATTTTTTCCATTACGACCAAAAATGCACGTCCAAAAGACTACTATCAGGCAATAGCAGATTTAATGCCCACTACATTCGTACCAAAGTGATAGTGCTGCGTTACGTATTTGCCAAGTGACTAAGCTTTTTCGACAGTCATAGTTGTTATGTTTCACGTTGAAGTTTTCACGTTCAGAACCGTAGCATTTTGCCAAAACGTTTCCGCCCCCTCTTTCCATTAGAAAAAATTATTCTCTTGCTGAGTTCTACCAAACCTCAAAATACGTACCTAACTTTCTCATACACTCTATGCAAGTATGCATGCCTTCGCTTTCGATATGACTGTCGAAAAAGCTTAGTTAGTTGGCAACTGCGTAACGCAGCACCATCACTTTGGTACGAATGTAGTGGGCATTAAATTTGCTATTGCTTGAGAGTAGTCTTTTGAACGTACATTTTCGGTCGTAATGGAAAAAATTACGATGTTGCACAAAAAAGCGTTAACGTAACATTTTGACTTTTTAAGACTTTCCTTAATCTGGCTATTCGCTTTTTGCTACGCAAGCTAGTAATGTATACTTTATTGTGCAGAATTTTCCGCCAAACACGCCATGGTTCTCCCGCAAACGTAGATTTTGCACAACTATGTAGGAGAAAAAAGGCAGAATAACTGCTTTTATAAATTTCATCCTCACTCCTAAACAAAACGTTTTCCCGGCTTCCACCCATTGGCAAAAATGATTTTCTCACCGAGTTTGACCATACCCTAGCGTTTTGGACACACAAATAGGAACACCCTGTATATAACAAGTAATGATGGCCATGCACAATCATTACTTGGTAGGTTCGACCGAAGAAATCCACCAAGTTGGCAATCAACTTTACTGCCGGTTCTGCTCGTAGATGTGCATTCATACAGTCTTGGTAGTGTATCACTCAGGGCTGCATGGTATACTTCTCTATCCAACTTGTAAAGGGCGTGTGGGCCTATGAGGTAGTTGTTCACCATGCGAGCCCACACATTTGCGGAGAAACGCCCTTGGAGTTTGTGCGGCTGTCTCTCTGGTCTGCTGGTTAGCGGCCTCTACACCTCTAGAGCTTGAATTTGTTGCCGTCGGTACGGATAGAGTCATTCGTTTTCTAGTGTGCGGTGTACGGCACTGCGGCTCGCACCAACGTTTCATGCCACTTCCCTTGTGCTTGTAGAAGGACGATCCTGTCTTAAGGATGCGCTCTTCCATAGCTGGTGTTCTTGCCGTTCTCCATTTTCCAGCGTCGTAATGACGGCCATGGTACGATTCGGTTTCACGTACGTGCCGATGTGTGTTGGCAAACAACTACTATTGTAATTACGCTTCTATCTGTTAAACGCATCTGGTATAGACGACGCGCCTTACATGCGTTACACCGTGTCTCAACATGCATGTGAGAGATGTCAACGTTCATGGCTTCTGTGTACTGGGCCATCACGAGACGGTAACTATGACGGTTTCAACAAAGAAAACCACACACAGAGTTACGTCTTGCGCGTAGCACATCCCCAAAAAAGCGGGTACGGGACCCGTTCTCTGTTTATTAATCAATTCCAGAGATATCGCGGCGTGTTGCTACAAAGAAATGCCAGATGACTCTCTCAGGTACGGGCATACATCGTGGTAGCGTGTTTATGACTACTGTGGGACGCAGATGGTGGTCTGGTGATCACACATAGGTGATGATTTGAGCGCGACATTGAGGTGGTGGAGGCAATGCCCACGTGTTCTGTCGGCTATCGTGTCATTTTACTGGCGCCCACTTGTAAAACGTTATGGTAGGTGGTTGATCTGTTGTTGTGTTGAGGATAGCTCCGTTACAATATCACATCGATATGGCCTCCGAGAAGGTGAGCAATAGAGACAGAAAATAATAAATAGATGTTTGTACTTCTAGAATTATGACGAGTGATTTATCTGATGACGTAGATAGGGAAGACCCCACACGTCCACCTCAACCGAATCCACCAAGGCCTTCCAGGATTCGACTTTTGCCTGCTGAATGAGCTTTCGTAAGTAGAGTCGATGCGTACGATAAAGGTCCCCTAGGCGCTCAACCCTGGCAGTGGCATCTGCCAGAGGGTCGACATTGTGCCCCTGTCGTCTTCGTTTCGCCAGCCAAGAGCGTGCACGTGTCAGTGTGCGGTTCGCGCGTAAACAGTCTACACGGGCTGTCTGAATAACCGAGCTCCACCAAGGTTTAGCAGGCCGGGCTCTCGTGCCGCCACGTCTGGCTGGGCCCCCGGCCGCCCGGCAGGCAGCCGCCAGGATTTTAGCCAGGGTATCCGCGTCTAATGGAGTGTCCGCCAAGCGATTGAACCGGTGTCTAAAGAAGGTCTGGAGAGCCTTTTTGTTGATGTATCGCATCTGCCACGTGTGCCTCCGCGTATCGGGACAACGCGTGATCGGCGAGGGCAATTCAAACGTTAGATAGCGGTGGTCGCTCAAGGTTTCCTCGTTCTCCTGGACCTTCCAGTCTTGTATCCGTCGTAGGGCGCTCGGGTCCGCAAAGGTGAGGTCTAAGAACGATGTTTGACCTCGGCGCGCGAACGTAGGAACGTCGCCATGGTTGGCCAGGGTCATGTTGCGCTCGGACATCCAGTCAAGAAGAGTCGCGCCTTTGTCGGTGGCACGGTGACCCCCCCCAGGCAGTGTGCACCGCATTGAAGTCCCCCGTGACAAGCAGTGAGTGTTTTGGGTATCGGTGAGATGTTATTGATACCGATAGCCTATCCAGGTAGCCCTCCAGGTCATGCAGAGTTTTATTAGGCGAAAAATAACACGAATATACAACGATATTATTGTGTGAAAGGTACGCCCACACGAAGCCTTCAGCATGACCCCAATCGGTGAGGGAGAGCGTCGCGTCTTGACGTGTCCACCAGATGGCCACATTGCTTTGTGTATCAGTGTACATGTTAGGTGCTGAACGAGAGATGTACACATTTGGTTCTGATAAGAGGCAAAGGCCTACCTGGTGTTGTGTGGTGTATGCGTTCAGTAGGTCGTGGGCCGCCCGATTGAGGTTTACCTGGAGAAACCTGACCATTACTCTTCCTGGGGGGTTTCAACCTGGGAGGCATTGCCCGCCGTTTGCCAGTCCTCCGTCGGCGCGAGGGTCCTACGGCAAAATTGTCGCCGCCCTCGATCCAACGCCTGTTCAGCGGGTCTGGATGCTTCTGGTAGGGCGCCACCTGTTTGGCTCTCCATGTGAAATAGGCTCCCTCCGCTTACGTGATTCTTGTAGCTGTGTGCGGTATGACGGGCAGGCCATACTGTCGGCTCTGTGGCCCGAGACCTCGCACACAATACAGTGTGTTGTCTCGGCTTTACACGCAGCCACCGCATGGTCTGGCGATCCGCATCGACGACAGAGACGGGCGGCCGTATTGGGTGCCGTGCAGGTAACAGCCTTGTGGCCGGGTCTCTGGCAGTTGAAGCACGTGGGCAACCTCTCCCAGACCTAGGCCCTGCACCTGCTGCCCGCGATCAGGATAGATCGCTGGGCCTGAAGCCACCGGGCTGTAGGGGCCGTCACCTTCAGCAACGTGTACCAGCGGGTCGTGGTGCGGCCCTGGCGTGGGTCACTAGCCACTATAGAAACCGCCTCAGTGGCCGCCAGCAGCTGACGGATCTCTGTCTCTATCCTTCTAGCACTGGCCAGAGGATTAATGCCCTATAAGGCCACTTCTCGCAAGCCGTCACTGGTTCGGCTGTCAGTCTGGTGGCCAGTTGCCTTGCTGATGTCTTCTGCCAGCTGAGCCCCGAGATCCTGGGTGATGCCCCGTAGTCGGATAATGACGTCACCGTCATTATTCCTGACGAGGCCGCTAACAGCCGACTCCACTTGTGTGTTGTCGGCCAGATGAGCTCGTAGGCTCTTCACTGTGTCGGCCCAGGTCCGGCCCTCTCCGACCCTGACCCTGAGAGACAATTGTCCCGACTGGGGCCGGCGGCGGGGCTTTACTCGCACTCACTGGCGACCGACCTGCTTGCGGCCTGTCTGCCCGGCAAAGCTCTATAAGGCCATCTCGTGATGACTGGGCCACGAGAGCCGCCAGAATCCGCTGCGTCGTCTCTGATCGCCACTGGTGGGCGACGTATAGGAGAGGGGGTTCCGTGCTCGCTGAGGTTGAGAGCTGGGTCATGCAATCAACAACGGAGCGGAACAGAGTGATAACAGCCTCATCGCAGGGCTTGTTGGGATGTAAAATGCCTACTACAAGGTGGCGAGCTTCGCCTCCGTTGCCTGGAGACCCAGCGAGGGTCTCCCAGGTGTCTGTGGTATGCAACACCGCCGCCGTACCTGGGGGCTGTGTAAGCAGCCGCGGTAGAGAGGGAAACTGACTAGCGAGACCGGCGAGTACCTCCG